>JAWNMR010000493.1:4042500-4642500 GCA_035043845.1 Drosophila picticornis | reverse complement strand
TCATAATGGATTATCAAAATGCAGGGATTCTGCTCGTGAGGCACCTTTGACTTGTACATTGTCTTATTTTCCTTTTTTTTTTCCGCTGTGGCGCCTCAAAGTATGCAACAGAAATGTGGCGACAATAAAGTTTATCTGCGGCGCCAGCCGCAAAAAGACACTGAAATGCATTTGTGTGTGCTGCTGTGTGTATTGGTGTGTGGGTGAAGATAATCACCAATTGGTAGATGACTTCAGACTGCCAACTGCCGACTGCCAACTGTCGACAAATGAAAAAGTTACGATTTATACTCGAACAGGAGCATTAACTTTTTGGCTGAACTGTAGGGCGACACAGATTTCATGCTGCACTCCGCATGCTGCATACATCAGCGAGTAACGCCCACCCAAAAAAAAACAAACAAAAAAAAACCTCATTGGGTCCACTATGCAGCAATTTAAGAAAGGAAGGTTTGGGTTCGAGTCACGTGCGTGCCTGGGTTCAATTCAATCGTTGCCTGTCGACGCGGCGCGAGATAAATGAAAATGGGAAGAGAAAAAAATATAATGAAAAATAAGAGGAAAAATAAAGATAAAAATAAAAATAAATAAATATCTCGCCCTTCAGCTGCTTAATTGCTGATTTCGTGTTGCTTCATCGCGACTTTAATCGATTTCGTGTGCAATTTAACTGCCCACGATTGTCACATGTGGCATGCCCCAGATTACCATCGACTTTAAAGTAAACATTTGTTTTGTATTCCCCCCTCAGCTGGGCTTTTAATTAAGATTGTGTACGCCGATAAGTGGCAAGTGTTTCTCGATTCGATTCCATCGAAAGAGGGCGGTTCGAAACTCAATATATAATCTAGATTTGATGCGATGCTGAGTTGTAGTTCTCTTTGATTGTGTGCCTTTCACTTGCACAGGATAAGGTAAAAATGATTCGAAAGCTAACTCTCCATGAGTCCTTTCTATTGACAATCTGAATGTCCTTTGCTTCTACTCTAAATCCTCTTGTTTCGTTTCGAGCTAAGACCCTATTTATAAAATCTGCGGTTTTTATTGAAACGTTTTCCATTCACAAATTATGCATGCATTCAACCCTAAGTTAATCCACCTTCTACAATTCCCTAATTTTCAGTTTCAGTTTTTGGACAGGAATTGAAAATTTCAGCACCCTTCATTTACATTTTTATTAAACCTGAGATATATGTAGAAATTTCAAACCTCGAATCTGAAACTTTAGCTCATAGATTAGTTGATAATTAGAGTTTCCCCACGTCAACTTATTCAAAGCCTGGTAACTTTAAATGTCCTACATCCAAGATACTTAGCCCATTCCAAGGAAAATCCACTCCTATTCACATCCATCAGGTACTAAATGACTTGGAAACCAACTCCAATTTCAGTCTTCTTTTTTAGTTGACAAATTGTGACTTTCAAATCGCTGCTTTGGCAGCGCATTATATTCTAATCTGCGGCTGATTTGTGCTACTTAATTTTGCAGCACGCCTCATTTGAAAATTCGACAAACCCTTGCAGGCAACCCAAGTGTAAGCAGAATGACAAAATTTAAACGGTATACCCCGACTCTTTATACCCTGTGTGCTCTCTCTGGCAACAATAGGGGGATTATCTGGTGCGCTCAGCTGTGGCAGCATTGAATGAATGCAACAAAAAACATTCTGCTGCTGTCTGAGTCTGTGACCCTTTATCAGGCAGACATGTGAGCCACACACAAACCCTCACACACATATCACATGCCCGCAGGCTGGACACACACACACACACAAAAGCCAATGGCCAGCAATTGAAAGGCATGCCCCAAAGGCAATTGTCAGTGGTTGCCCCCATTGAATCATGATTGACTGAGTTTGGGGTTCGTTTGCAAAATGGATTGTTTGGTTTTTGCCTACCCCTTTTTTTTTTTTTTGGTTTTGGTCTAATCGAAACTTCCAGCTAATTGCAGTCTTTTTGTCTTTGGGATTTCTAAAGGACGTTTTCTGGTTTTTGTTCGGTTTGTTAATGCTCTTTAAATGCTATTATTTAAATCAATGCCGCTGTTGAAGTCGCTGCCATATACGAGGTGGAAATTTATGTGGCATGCCTAATTGTCGGCTGCGAAACTTCAAAGTGGCCAGGCTGCCACTTCTGCGCTGCCAGCGCTGCCTTGCCCCATTCCCCATGTGGAATGCAATTATCGCGCTCCAACTTATGCTAAGATAAATGATCGTCGCACAGCCAGTGAAAATTGGCCACACTTTCGAGACTCTGCTCTGCTTGGATCTGCTTCGATCTGTGCTTGGGTCATAAACAGATAAAATATAATGCAGAAAACGCGCTGAGCTGACAATTGGTAATTTTTGGTTGATTTTGCAATTTATGACGGCAGCGAACCGCGGGGGGCAACGAGAGAGAGACAGATAAAGAGAGAAGTAAAGAGAGAGAGAGAGAGAGAGAGGTGTCCCACACTCGGCGGCATGACCAAAAGACCCACATATCGAGCTCTGCGGCCTTTTGGAATTTTTACAACTGCTTGCAACTTGTACAACAAATATGTTAAAAGGAAAATAGTTTGGAAAGTTTCAAGAGATCATTGAAAGTTCAGTTAAAAATAGGAGTTTGAAGATATTTAATGGTTGATTAAAATAGATGTATGTGATAAAAGAAACAAATATAATTTGCACTTTGCTTTATGTTTTCAGCTACTGCATGCCTCAACTTATGGATGGATGTTATATTGGAAATCATACAGGACTGTTAAGGCTATGGAATACTACAATTTTAAAAACTATTAACCATAAATTATACGAGTACTTTATATTTGTATCAATTGGGCACTTATGTAACTCAATCTCTTCAAATAACTAATATCATTTAATAATATAATATTTAAATATATATATGTGTATATATGACATACATGATCATATTCTAATAAACCATCTTTCTTGTTCAAAGTCCAAGTAACCTTGATTAAACAGTGGTTTTTTAATATGCTAACTAATAAAAATTTAAATATTGTTTAAAGGAACATCCTAGAAAAACACCAGGAAAAGATACAGTGTATTTTGGTAACTTTAAGCTTGGGGTATTTGAACAAAAGCTCGTACCTAATCAAAGGTAAGTTTATATCATATCATATAGTTAAGTTTGAATAGTTGTCAACAACACTTCTTACCTAAATTGGCTTTAGGCCATATTAAAGTATCACCTTATGGCCGACAACATTGGGTCAGTCAGTTGCTAAATTTAGACCCGGCGCAGAACGAAGAGACCAAAACGAAATGCTGCCCAATTAAGGGCAACAAACAACTTCACGCCACACATGCCACATGCCACACGAGGCGTTTATCGCGGCAGTCCGATCAGATCGGGCAACATCAACATCAACTCGATTGCATCGCCGACGGTGTCTGTCCCTGTCTTTGTCTCTGCCACTGTTCCTGCCACTGCCCCTGCCACATCGTAATGGCCAACGATTTGTCGCTGTCGCAGGACCTGTGGCCATAACAACAATTGGCGATCGTTAAGCGATAAGATCTCGCACTGCGATAAGCCCAAGCAGCGAGCAACCAGCAAACGGCAACAAACGGCGACAGCAGCAACATTTTATGCTAATAAGTTGACATTTGACCACCATGACGAAATAATGAAACGATCAGATGCCGTCAATATGACAGGTCCCCATATCCCAAACACGACAATGGGCCCAACTCAATAGCCATTAACAAAAGACGAGTGGATATCGGGAGCTTATCAACTGAATATTTCACAATACATTGCGAAGAGAAATCAAATTAAATTAAGTAAAATGCGCTTTATAAACAAGTGAAGGGATTTTGAAAGCTGTTTGCCTGTCAGCCAATCCAATTTTAAATTATTAGGACAACATATATGCACCAAAAAGTTGATATAATACGAAGTGATAATTTATAGTATTTTTCAATCCCTAAAAAATCTGAAAAGTTTTCTTTTGGATCTTACAAAACACATTCAAATAGACGCATTTTTCTTGTCGCAGGTTATTTGACTAAAAACAAGAAACAATTTTTTAGATCGTAGTCAATGTCTAAATTTGCACTCAATAATTTAAAAAAAAAAAACAGATTATTTTAAAGATGTGGTAGGGCAGACTGCCTTGGATAGTTTTATGTCCAAATCTTAGGAGTGTAACGGGTGAGTTTGATGTAATAATCCGATATTGATGATTTTTTGTACAAATGTGAGCCGTATTGGGTAAGTTGATATTATTAGTAAGTATTATAACCCATGTATAAATGAATGATTTGGTAGATGATTGAGTCGTTAGCAGTAAAATGAATTAAAATTTAAATTTTAAGCCAGAAGAAAGAACATTAAATTTGACTGCTTATTAAACGATCTCCTTGCTTATAAGAACGGCAAATCCTGTTTGAGTCTTAAAAATGAGTAAACCAAAGCAGACTTCACATTTTGCGAACTCAAATCAACTGTTTTGACCACTGTGCAAGTACGACGACAACTGGACATGAAGATATATATATACATATATATAAATATACATTTAATAAGTTTGGTATATACAAGAATAATTACGCATCGTGCATAGCTTTTGACATTTGTTTGACACAGGAGCCGCTTGCCGCCGGCTATGCACTAATTTCCAGGAATTTCACGCCACTCTTCGCTTTACGCCTATCTCTCTCACTCTTTCTCTCTGTCTCCCTCTCCCTCTCACTCTCTCTCTCTCTCTGCGCAGTCTCAACATCAAAGTCATATGCAAATTTTAGTGAATTGTATCTTCACACGATCTGAAGGCTTGTTAACTGTGTGCTCGCAGCAGCAACAACAGCAGCAGCAGCAGCTTGAACAGCACCCGCGGCTTTTGGCCATGTTGAAAATGAATTTTAATTGCTGCTGAGCTATTGGCTAATGGCCAGTAATTTACACACAAATTGGTCCAACAGACGACAACGCGGATTTATTGCGACACATCAACTTTGGCAGTATAAATTTACAGAAATTAAATTGAACTTATTGTGAACCAGTTAAAGTTGAGTTTAGCCCTGAGCCTGGTTACCATTTGACGACCAATAGTATCTGTTTCTGCCACGGCCATTATCTCTGTTGTCGTAGTTGATATTATCCCTGCTGTAATTGTTGTTATCCCTGCTGTAATTGTTGTTATCCCGGCCGTAATTGTTGTAATTCCTGCTGCTGTAATTGTTATCCCTGCTGTAGTCCTTGATGTAGTCCCTGCTGTAGTTCCTGCTGTAGTTCCTACTGTAGTCCGAGCTGTAATCCCTGATGCCCCTGCTACTGTAGCTGTGCTGCTCTCCGCTTTCATAGCGCCAGGATGGCTTTGACTTTGGCTTTTGCTCCTCATAGCGAGAAGCATAATCATTGAACCCTCCTCTTCGCTTATCAAAAGAGTCCTGCTGTCCTCGCTGCTGCTGCCGCCAGTCATAGTTTTGATTGGAATTGCGAGGTTGATAACTTGACTGCCGCCAACTACTCTGTTGACTCTGGCGCAAGCTGCGTTGATAATACTCTCTCAGCTCAGCCGGTGTTCTCTGGTATTCGGATTGCCTATGATTGTGATGGCTGATCTCATCATCATCATCATCATTTGTATGCTGGTAGTCGGAGTGATCTCTTCGACTAGACTTCTGTAGCTGCTGCAGGGAGTCCGTGTAGTTCTCACGCTCAATTTGATGTCCACGCGCCTCTGCGAAAGCTACAAGTCGAAATTGAAATCGTAATTATTAAAAGACTTCCTTCTTTTTTCGTTTTTTTTTTTTTTACGCACTCTTCATTGCCAGGGCTGGCGACATGTTCATGTTGAGGATCATATAGTAGCAGATGAGGTAGCCGGTACGATTCACGCCGTGTGTGCAATGCACGCCAATTAGCTTGTCTGTGGAGTGGAGTGGAGTGGAGTTGGGAGTTCCTTTTGCTTTTTATTTATTTTTAATTATTCTTATTTTTTATTTTTGTTTATTTTAATGTGATTGTGATTGTGATCATCTCTAGGATTCGTATCTATATGAAACATTTAATCAACTATTTCTTCGTTTTGGAATACCTTGCTAAAGTCTGGGCTTTATTTTGGTTGTTGGGCTTGGTTACTCTATATGGAGCAGAGAAAGCATTTAACTGAGGTATGTTGCCACAAATTGCTACAAATTTCAATGCAAAGACAGCCACAGGAATGCGTTGAACAGCGCCCACGCCAAGAGTGGCCAAAACCGGCTGCGCTTTTGACTGCTGAGGGGGAGGAAAAGAAGAGGAGGCAATTGGCATAAAAGCAGAAGCAGCAGCGACGACCTGGGCTAAATCTGGCAAACGGCAAACGGCAAACAGCGCACACTGCCAATATGCACAACATTGGCTATAAATTTCGTTGCAAAACAACAAAACAAAAAAAAAAACTTGTCAGCGGTCGAGCCAAGGCTCAGGTGGCAGCGGGGCAGGAAGCGGGGCAGGCGGTGGGGCAGGATACAAAAGTCGTTTTGTGGTGGTGCGCTATGCGGGCAGAAGCTGCCAGTTGTACGTCATGTTTGTTGCGTTCCACTTAAGCCAAGTTACAACAGCAACGACAAAAACAACTGCAACAACATCCTTGTCGCAATGTCGAGCACAATGGGCAACGTGATTAACCATTCAACAAAATTCATTCAAATCAATGAGAGGGTTAAGCTCAATAAGCTTAGGCATTCGTACGTTCAATTATTTGGTCCCCAAAAAATTTAGATAGAAACTATGAGAAAGTATTGAGGTACGCAGTATAAACACTTTTCAATTAAAAGTTTTAGTTTAATTAGAAAGAAACTAAAAAAAAAAAGCCGCGAACCAAAAACAATACAATGCACAATATTTGCTAGTTTATGCCCACTGTGGGTAGAAACGATGCCTGCAAACTTGACAAGTGCCGACCACCTTGAATTTGACTTATATACACATATATATATTTCTGGATCTCTTGAGTTGTAAACATGTTTGCCGACATTTCGCGTTTAATTCGTTTGGCGGTTTTCAAAACACGCAACAACGGCGCCAGTTGGCGTATTACTGTTGCCAACAGCTAAGCTGTATTTGATCTTTGAACTAGTTTTCATGTATATGCATATATAATATATAAAACATATAATGAAAATTAATATTAATATATATAAAGTTTTCTTAATGCTTTACCCATTTGCCAGTTTTTGTTGGGGTGTATTATAATTGGAAATGCATTTTCATTTTCTTTTTTCTAAGCTGGCGCCTGAATTGCTTGTTGGGCTCCAGAAACTCGAGGCCTGGGAACTAACTGTAGAGTCTAGATTAAAGGGGTATTCAAAAATGAAACGCGCCCACTTTTATGCATCAGGTTGTTGTTAAGAGTTTAAATAGTTGTGGACTATCCACATAGTTGCTTGTAGTGCTGATAGGCATCTAAAAATGCGGCACTGCGCTCCCTATCTACATAGATAATTTCTTTGCATATTTTCGAGCACTAATTGTGTGCTGAGAGATATGCATCTGGATCTGACTTGGCTGATTAAGGGGAAAGCGTTCCCACGGCACAGTTCAAGATGTGTGTGTAGGCGTTAGCAGTTTGACAAAATAATTTATGCACTTACCATTATCCGCATTTGCCTCCAAAAAGTTGTTCACATACTCGCAAAATCTGAAATATAAATATAAGCATAAATACATAAGCAGAAAACATAATATACATAAATAAAGCTAAGTAAGTAAAACTAAATCAAGTCTAGGATCCCTCAACGGACGCACCTTTCTGCCAGCTCCTTGGGCGGCGTGTGATGTCCAGGTATGCACAGCTTCTGATGCCTCACATTCTCATCTTCGAAAGCCTGCAGGAGTGGAACCACATTAGTCTATCAGGTTTTTAAAGCATGAATCAGAGTTATACTTGCCCTTGGATCGTAGTAGCGATTGGTGTTGGTCAGATCAACGATGAGGCCCAAATTAGGCACCGTCTCCAGCAAAGAGTACGGCGCCAGACGCAGCTGTTTGGCGACGTTCTCATTGATATTCTGTAAAAAAAAATAACAAATAATTTATAAATAAAGTAAATATGTGTAACATATATAAAACATGCTGATATTGCTCAATTTTATGCTGCCTGAGGCGGAACAATTAATAAACTGCCAAGGAGTAAGGAGTTGTGCTCAGCGCCTGCTGTGTGGCGTTATTTAATTAAGCAAAAACAATTTAATTTAATATTCATGCAGAAGATGGCTGCGTGGGGTCCAATCGCTTGTCCTGCTCCTGTTGCCGCTGTCTGTGTGTGTGGAACATCATGTACAACTTGCCACTTTTATGCATAATTGCAAGGCGCACAAAATTCGCCTGCTTTGCGCTATTTTTGTATACCCTTGCGGGAGGTATTTCAGTTTAGGGAAAAGATATGCAAGCAACACTTTAGGGAGACCTCATTACCTGTATATATATATATATATATATTACTAAACAAATATATGGGGCCATATCATCCAGACTATAAGCATACTATACACATAAATAAAAATAAAATTAAAATGAGCTAATTTCAAAAACCAACAAAAAACATCACAGGGTTAACAGCGCACAACAATATCACAAAGCTTAGCATATTGCTTGTGTTAATATGCAACAAATATTTATACACTCTCAGATATAAGTTCATTGATATATCAGGTCTAGCAAGGGTATTCAAACTTCGTCAAACCGAAGATAACAGTGGCGGTTGCTGTTATTGTTGATTATTTTTAGCGGGCGCCTTTGCCGGTGGTCCGCATTTCAACATCAATCAACAACACAATTTAGTCTTCGGCTGACTTTGTTGCTGTAGTTGTAACTCCTGCTAACCTGTTTATGGGATACGTAGGGAAAGGGGGGAATGGACTCACCTCACGCAGCGGCACTTTGAATGCAATAAATCGAGTGCCGGAAATGCGTTTGCCGATTGGCCGATAATTAAGCCAGCTGCAAATGCACAAGGAAAAACATACATAAGTCACAAACAGAAATATACTAAAAACACACGCATACTCACCGATCTGGTATGCCTTTGCCCATGTTTTTTATGCTGTTTAAACTAATTACAATTGTTTAAAATTTAAATTTCATAGCCGAAAAAAGCAAACAAATTTTTACCGAAAATTCCGCGTGTTATTTTATTTTCATACACACACATTTATATAGTAAACAGATGATTTGATGTTGCCAATGGACTGGCGCTGAGTTGGCGTTGCCACTATGCTAAAGTCTGTTAACTAAAATAAGCTAAAAATTACCAAAACGCGAACGACTTTTGGACTTTCTGCGATTGAAATTGTGGCTGGTAAAATATTAGCTCAATTTAAGTTAATTGTTCATTAATATAACTTATTCTTTAAACAGTTTAAGCTCTAAGCATACACACAACATGTTTGCCAACAACACACGCAATTTGGTGCGCAGCAGCTTTGTGAGTAAAATAATGAAAAAATGGTGATCGTTTTTCTTGGACTTGTTAAATAATCCAATAATTTATTTATCTATTATTTATTAGTTGCAGCGCTGTAAGAGCACTTTGGTGGTGGCAGAGCACAACAATGAGGCACTCAATCCGCTGACGCTGAATACAATTACGGCGGCCAAGAAGATCGGCGGTGACGTCACAGTTCTGGTAGCAGGCACAAAATGCGGACCCGTAATTAATTTTTTCTTCTTTTCTTTAGTTGTTGTTTTTGCTTGGTTTGCATAATCAATTTTAAATTTAATTTAACAGGCCTCGGAAGCTGTGGCCAAGGTTGAGGGCGTCACCAAGGTGCTGGTGGCAGAGAATGCCGCCTTCAAAGGATTCACAGCGGAATCGTTGACTCCTTTGGTCCTCGCCGCTCAATCGCAATTTAAATTTACGCACATTTTGGCCGGAGCCTCTGCCTTTGGCAAAAACGTGCTGCCACGTATCGCCGCCAAGTTGGATGTGTCGCCCATTTCGGAGATCATCGACGTCAAGTCAGAGGACACCTTTGTGCGCACCATTTATGCGGGCAACGCAATACTCACGTTCAAGTCGAAGGATGCTGTCAAGGTGATCACAGTACGTGGCACAAGTTTCCCACCAGCAGCCACAAGTGGAGGCAGTGGCGCTGTGGAACAGGCGCCCGCCGGTGACTATGCCAGTGCGCTGACTGAATTTGTATCGCAGGAGCTGACCAAATCTGATCGACCGGAATTGACCGGCGCCAAGGTGATCATCTCGGGCGGACGTGGCCTCAAGTCGGGCGATAATTTCAAGCTGCTCTACGATCTGGCTGATAAATTTGGCGCCGCTGTTGGTGCCTCGCGTGCCGCTGTCGACGCCGGCTTCGTGGCGAATGATCTACAAATTGGACAAACGGGCAAGATTGTGGCACCCGATTTGTATATTGCTGTGGGCATTTCAGGCGCCATTCAACATTTGGCCGGCATGAAGGATTCGAAGACAATTGTGGCCATCAACAAGGATCCTGAGGCGCCCATTTTCCAGGTGGCCGACATTGGCCTCGTCGCAGATCTATTCAACGCTGTGCCCGAGCTCACTGGAAAATTGTAAAGATCGCTATGTATAAATATGTATGTAGTTGTATAAAGCTAATTGATTCTGTTCAGAGTTAAGCATGGAATTGTTGCATTTATTTGAAATTTAGTCTCTTTTGTATGTGGCAAGTTTGCCTCTCTTTTTTTATTAAACAACAAAATTGGAGCTGTCAAACTGCTTTGTGTTTCTTTTTCTTTTTTTATTGTCTGCTGTGTCTGCGGTCAGAATATCAATGTTCTTATCAGTATTTGCAGATTATATTATATATTGTCTACCGTTACGCAATAAACACTTTTTTTTAATAGAAATAATGATTAGTATTTGTCAATAGCAAATTTGTTGAGCTGCCTTCGTTTTTAGTTTAAGTAAAGTTATAAATAATGGCTTTCTAAGTGTTATAAAGTTTATAAATCATACACGCATATTTATTGCGTTTTAATCAATTCTGTGCTTGTCTACGAAATGGAATTATTAAGCGAATTCAACAACCCAATTTGTATACCGAGTATTTTTATAGTTTCTAGCAGAGAAAGATAAAGATACACTTAGTGAATAAAATCATTGTGAAGGGTTGTCTAGATCACTTCACATTATGATATATATCTAAATTCATAGCTGCTTTAGATAGTTAATTAAACTCCAAGTTGGGATGTTAATGATCCGCTCTCAGACAGGGCAACAATGTGTAAGTCACAATATGATATTGTTTATCTGCAACGATTTGGAATGCTCCTTAGTTATTTTGTTCTTACATCGATATACTTTTAATTCCATATCAAAATCAAGTAGGTATTTTCTAAAATATTCATTTAGCAGCCAGCTGAGAAACGAAAGAAATTCTCAAAACAAACCCGGAACAGGCCCAACCAAGACCTTAATATAGAGATTGGGACACTTGAAGCTGAAGCGATGGCCGAAGGATTCAAGAAGTATTTCAATGGCACCACAATCGCCGGACGAGCGAATGTAAGTCTGAATCTGTGTCTGCTAATACTGCTAATAATCTTCACTGTACTCCACCCTTCATTCCCTTCAAGGTCGCCAAGGCAACCTATGCGACAATGGCGCTCATCTATTTGATTTATCGCGTGCGTCGTGGCAAGGACGCACCGAAGCCACAGGATGTGGCAATTGAGGCGGCTTTGGATGAGCCTTATTTGCAGCCCAGCGGGGAGGCTCAGAAGCCAGAGAAGCCAGAAAAGCCTGAGAAGGATTGTGCCATTTGCAGGGAACGCGTTCGACAGCGAGAAAAGGAGGATCCGCCGCCACCACCACCACCTACCTCGGGTGGTGGCCAAGATCGTCGCAGTTGCCAATGCGAAGAGAATCCACAAAGCAGGCAACAACAACAGCAGCAGCAACAGCAGGGTAAAAGCTGCAGCGCTCTCGAAGCGGACGCGGACGTAGTGCATCCCGCCCGTGAGCTAATCACTCACATTCAGGAGGCCGCTTCCCGTGTCCTGCGCAATGTGATTGGCGCCGTCGTGGGTAATAGTCCGGCGCAGGCCGCTGACAGCGATGCGCGTTGCAGTTGCTGCCTACCCCCCTCCTCTATGGAGCAGGCCGATGATGAGGAGTGCGACTATGAGGTGGACAACAAGCAGCACTTGAATCGCGAGCGACGCACTGCACCCAGGCACTGTGAACCGTCGAGTACCACCACCCAATTGGCGTTGCCCCCGCAAACAGAAGAGCAGCAGCAGCAGGCGACGGCAACAGCGGAGTCAACTAAGTCATCCCAATCTCAATCCCAAGCGGCGACTCAATATCGCTGCTTCGAGGATGACTTTGCCTCGGAGATGTTCTTTGAGCACTTTGAGGAATGAGACGATCAGATGGGGAATATCAGCTTTTGGGCCTATCTAAATTTTCAGTTAAGCTTCCTTTTTTGTACTCAGAAATCTCCTTTTGCAATTTATTAAATTTCGTATATTTTTCATACGAGAAGTTGAGCGACTTTTGATACCCTGCACCTGTAATAATTTAAAGAATATTCATTCTTAATCCTAAAAATTTTTTTTTTTTTAATTTAAATTTAATTCAATCTTTTATTTTGGTTGACTTTAGTTGGCATTAAATAAGTAAATATTTAACATCTCGAGTTCAGGGTATATCGTAGTCGAAACCGCTCGCATAAAGCATTCTTTTTTGTTATTTTTTATTTATTTCAATAATGACAACAGATCATTGTTTAGCGCTTCTCCCTGATAATTGCGTATTAAGTATGCTAATAAACTGGAATGACACAATGACTTACAATTCCCTATATATAATTATATTTTTTGTATATAAATGTAAAAGAAAACGCAAGAAAAGAGGAGAAAACTCTAATCACGAGTGTGCTCAAAAAAAAGACAGATAGTCAAGTACAAACTGGAAATTGTCAGCCGGCTAAGTTCTTATCTGCGAGCACAGCAGAGAGCATAACAATAATTACACTGCATCAAATCGAACTGTGTTGAGCAGCAGCAAACAACGCTTTCAGTGTTTCCGTGTTTCTCATGTTTTGGTGTGGAAATTTATTCACAGCGACTCCGACGCTAACGTCGCTGCAGACGTAGACGCCTACGGCGACGCCGACGTTTCTGTTATGTGATTTGCTGCGTAAAAAGTGTTTATAGCTGCGCAATTTTCATCTCGCTCGAGTCGACTCTGTAATGATCTACGAAACAAAAACTTTGCCTTATTTATAGTGAATAAATGGATAAAAATTCATAGTCTTCAAAGATTACAGAATAATTTGAACAGAATCCACCCAACTCCAAATTAAGATATATATGTAAAAGGTAGATGAAAACTTGCTGTGGTCTGTCTATATTAAGCTATTTATAACTGATGTAAATAATATATATGTCCACAAGGTACTCAAATATTATTAAAAGCTTATACCATTTACCAGTCCAACTCAAAATCATTTCAGAAGTGTCTCAAACGCCCCCTGTAAATGAAGAGGCCTGCAAGAGACAATTTAAATCGTGTGGAAAAGCAAGCCAGCTCGCTGATGGCATGAATACATTGTAGGCACCAGATTATGGAATTTGAACGATCGAGCGAGCCAGTCACTTATCAACCAGAGAGCTGACGAGACGTATCATTGAAGAGAAGTCAAGCAACGCAAAGCAAAGTGAACAAGTTGTTTAGTGAACGTAAAAGAAATTAATCTGTGAAAATGCACAAGACTCCAATTAACGAGTTGCGTCGCGTGTGCGTTATTGGAGGTACACGAATATAATAATAAAATACAATATATTTTTGTGAGTTGGAGTATACGATATTTATATATATATATATATTTTAGCCGGCACTGCTGGATTGAGTGCATTGAAAAATGCACTGGAGGAGGGCTTGGAGGCAGTCGCCTACGAACAGGGCACCGAAATCGGTGGCACTTGGATTTTCTCGAATGAAATGCCCAAGGATGAGTACGACGAGGTGCACAGCAGCATGTACGAGGGATTGCGGTAGGTCTTCAACTAAATTAACCAACAAATATTCCACATAAGTGTGTTGGTTAAAAAAAGCAAGACATTTTGGCAGTTTAGGAAAGTTGCTTTTTACCATCTAAAAGGTACAAAAAGTGCATAATAGGGTAAAAGTGGTTGGCACATTTTGTCTTTAACTTATGTTTTCTTTTAACGTGTTTACGCAGCTTTTATTTGAATAACTTTAAGTTAACTAGGCTCTTGAAAAACTACAGCTCTTATCAGGCATTTGTCTACTAATCCTATGCCTAGTCTAACCCCAAAGTCAACTAGAATTTTGTTTTGCAATGACATGCAATGTAATAATACTCATTTAATCTTTATATTTGGAAGCACAAATTTAATACATTTGTTTACCAAAATGAGAAAGCTTTTAATGTAAATTATGCCTAAGAGATATGTGATTGTTTAAAAAATACCTATTAGAAAATAATGTAAAATACTCACTGTATTCGTATGCATATTTTACAGCACAAATTTGCCCAAGGAAGTTATGGGTTATCCGGACTACCCTTACCCCACAGAGATAGAAGATTCCTTCATAACATCGCAGCAAGTATTGGAATTTCTGAGATCCTATGCGAATCACTTCAACCTGACGCCGCACATAAAGTTGCAACACGAGGTCATCAGGGTGCGACCCCGTTTAAACGATTGGGAGGTGAGTGCTGACGTGATTGACACATTGACAATGAGCTATTCATCAATATAATTGAATATATATGTAAAATATTGTTATTGTTTACTTAAGCGCGTCTTGCGATTAAGTGAAATGCATTTTGTAATGCTCTATTTTCGTTGCTTTTGTTTTTATGCAGGTCTATGTTTGGGATCACATCAACGATACTTGCAATCCGATCTATTATGATTTTATATATGTATGCAACGGCCACTACACGGCACCAGATATGCCCCACATCGAGGGCATGGATCTCTATGAGGGCAAGCAAATTCACAGCCATCTGTATCGCAAGGCGGACAAGTTTAAAGGTGAGAATCACACTCAAAATTGAATGAATCTTGAGTAACCAGTCAGCTACTACTAAAGATAAGATTGCGAATCCGCATGTGCGAAATCACTTAATTTTTTGTCTAGCAACAGTCTGCCATTTGGTTGTTGTTTTCATAAATAAACACGTCTTATCAAGGGACTAACATTGTCGTGGAATAGTTTTAATACATTTACCAAGCTGCTTAAATTAGATTTTTGGCACGAATTTTGATAAGGCAGTTGGTTGAAAGAGCTGTGTAGTGATTAATTGAATATTTTGAATGATTATTTATTAATCGTCTTCTTGGAGTGTATTTGATAATCTTCAATTGTCTTTATCTTTTTGTATAAGTATTCGATGGTCTTCAACACCAGAGAATTTTTAATCTTTGGCGCTTATAATCTACAACTATTTTTGTCATTTTTTTTACCACTCAATCTCTGCATTACAATCTCCGTAAACATTATAAGCTTCAGCTATCTTTATATATTTCCCCCCCACCTTTATCTCTGCAGATCAGACAGTTTTAATCATTGGCGCTGGTCCCAGCGGCATGGATATCACAAATCACATCCGAGTTGAGGCTAAACATGTCTATTTGAGTCATCATCTGGCGACGGCACCGAATACCACATTTATGGGCAATGTGACACAGAAACCGGATGTGGCACGATTCACCAAAGAGGGTGCCATCTTCAAGGATGGCAGCGAGGAGAGATTTGATCATGTTGTCCATTGCACTGGCTATCATTATAGTTTTCCCTGTCTGAGCACCGATGTGGGCATCCAAGTGATTGATAATTTTGTGCAACCCTTGTGGAAGCACTGCATCAATATTAATAATCCTACAATGTCGTTCATTGGACTGCCCTTCAATGTGATACCGACGCACATCTTCGACATGCAGGTGCGATTCACCCTAAAATTCTACACGGGCCAGCGAGAGTTGCCAACCAGGGAGCAAATGCTGGCGGAACTGGAGAAGGAGCAAGGAGAGCGTTGGGCTTGTGGTTATCCCAATCGCAAAAAGGCCCATCAAATGGGCGAGCGACAGGTGGGATACACTATTAATAATAATATAATAATAATGGTATAATTATACTTAAGCAGAATCCAATTAAACTCCGCTTAACTTTTTCCAGTTTGATTATTACAACGAGCTGGCAAATATGACAGGCATTGAGAATATTAAGCCGGTTATTTTAAAGTTGATGAAGGATTGCGGCAAGAAATATATTTTCGAACTGGATACTTATCGCAATCATCGCTACAGGGTCTTGGATGATGAGAGCTTCTCAAAATGCCCATTGTGATTTCATTCTATATGCATTTCTGTATTTTATGTAGCTTATTTGCATTTAATTATAAAATTATGAAAATAAATTTACCGAATTTAAAACGTTCGCCTTGTTATAGCAGTCAGCTTTGTGTAGCTCAACGGTGATCTTGCCGAATTAGTTGGCAACGCTGTTGCTGTTAGGTTCTCAAACGGTTCTTTTAATTTGATTGCAAACACTGCACATTTGATGTTGTAAATACATAATTTAATAATTTATTCATTCAATTAAATTCAAATTTCGCCCGCACTATGTGCTACTACATATTATTATAATTATTAAAAGTATTTTTAAGTCAGCACGCACACATTTTTTTTTAATATTTATATAAATATATATTACTATTTTTTTATAGAGGGCTACTACTAATGCTACTACCTTAGTACGTTTTCTTGGCTTAATCTAATTACTACTTTTTTTAGCTTTAGCACTGTTGTTGCTGTTCATATTGCACACGTCTTCGTCTTCCTGCTTGCTGTTATGGCTGCTGCTGCCAGCGCTGTTACTGTTACTGTTGTGCGCCTCGACAGTGGCCATTTTCTGAAAATCACAATCGATAATTCGCTTGCGTTTGCGCAACGGTCGACTACATTCTGCTGCCGCAGCACTGCTGCTGTTATTGCTGATGCCGCTGTTATTGCTGTTGCCGCTGTTATTGGTGTTGCTGCTGTTGTTGCTGCTGTTGTTGCTGCTGTTGTTGCTGTTGCTGCCCCCCGTTGCGGGCGATGTGGGCGTGGTCTCTTTGGTCTGGATTAGTGTGCGTTTGCTTTGCAGTCGTGTTATTTTCAGTATGGGCAGCTTTTGTATCGCCGCCTCCACCGCGTCCGCCGCCTCTGGCAACACGATGCAATGCGTCGTCTCCAACGAATCAGCAGTGGGCGATTGCGATTGTGATTCCGATGTCGATGCCGATGGCGACGCTGATGGTGATGGCGTTGTCCTCGCTGGCGTTGTCTTTGGTATGGGTTGCAGCTCCTCCTCCTGCTCCTGCTCCCGCTCTCGTTCGTGCTCCGGCTCCGGCTCTGGTTCTGGCTCCGCTTCGAGCTTTTGCTTGTGTTTTAGCTCCTGCTCCTGCTCCTGCTCCTGCTTCAACTTCTGCTCCTCCTCCTCTTGCTGATCGCTCTCCCGCTCCTCCTCTAGCTCTCCCTCGTCCTGTTCCCTCTCCCCGTGATCCACCTGCTCCTCTGGCTTGGCCTTGCTGCAGTCGAGTGGCTCTTGGTGCTCCTCTTCTGCCGTCCTGCGCTGCTCCTCGTAATGCTTGCGCTGCTCTGGCGTCAAGTGCGCCTTGTAAAAGTCCACAATGGGCAATGGTATAGGTATTGGTATGGGCAACGGTATTATAATCGGATATGGCACCATCACCGTAACCGGTGGTGGCGCACCCAACAATGCACCCAGTGCTCCTTGCAACTCCGGCAACTGTGGCAACTGCGGCTGCTGTGGAAATTGTAGCTGTGGTGGTGCTGCAAAGTGGCCACCAAAGCCACGCGGCAACATGCCATGAGGTGGTGCAAGAAATGGATGTGGTGGTGGCGGTGGTGGATGTGCTGATGAAGCTGCGGATCGTGCGCCGAAAGGATGCACCACATGCAATCCATTTGGGGGTGTGGCAAAGTAGCTGGCCTGCAGACTGGTGGGCGGTCGACCCAGTGGTGGAGGATGTTGCTGCTGTGGCGGATGTTGCTGCTGGGCATGTTGCTGCTGGGCATGTAGCGGAGCATGAGGATGTTGCTGCTGCTGCTGCTCCTGCATGGGTGATAGTGGTGGCAATGGCACGCTGCTGCTGGCAAAGTCAACGCTAAGTGGAGCCGACGGCGACTGCTGCTGCTGCTGCTGCTGCTGTTGTTGTTGTTGTTGTTGTTGCTGCTTGTGTAGCAGACTGGCAACGGTCTCGGCGCCAACGGCACGATGAGAACGCTTGCGGCGGCCTGGTTTCGAGGCGCTCAGTCCATGCTGGCGTTGCAACTGTTGTGCAGATGCAGTTGAAGCGGAGACGGGTGCAGAGATGGGCGTCTTTTGGGCCAGCAACTTGGAGGCGGGCGCCACTGAGATCAGGGGTTTGCTGGGCGGCGTTAAACATGGCGAGCTGCGCTTCGAAGCGGTTGTTGCAGCTGCTGTTGCACTAACTGCTCCAGTTGGACCCGGCGACACTGATATTGTGGACGCAGGCGAGGCGGAGCGACTACGACAATTGCGCAACCAGAGATCGGGCGTTATCAGTGCCGCCTTGTCGTTGTCTAGTCCCTGGTCGCGTAGATGGGGATTCATGTCGAGATGCGCCTGCGTCTCGTTGCAGAAGATCTGCATCTTGTACTGATTGAGACACTTCTCCGAACAGAACTGCAGCTGCGAGGCCCCATCCTGGAAGTCCACATAGCTCACGGCGTGCCGCACGTGCTTGCACCAGTCGCATGTCTTGGCCTTCTTGAAGGACGCCCGACGACTCTGCCCGAAACAGGACTCGGAACAGTAACGGGGTCCATCGCTGCTGGTCAGATAATCCGGTGCATTCTCCGCAATAGGTCGATGACACCAACAACAGTTGTTGTAGTCTGCAAAATGAATTAGGGTTAATTTTGAATATCTCTAAGATGGTAATGCTGCGAAGCGCATAGAGAGGCAGCAGTAGGGTGTGCATGGTGTTTGAGTGTGTTTCAGCATTTTAGTTCTAATATTTACAACAAACGTTATTTTATTCCTCTTTTTTTTGGTATACATATGGGGTTTTTAAATTAATTTAACTTATTTCGATTCAGCTTTTAAATTTTAAGATTAATTCCTTAATATCATTTAAGTTAGTTTTTAAGATTATTTAATTTATTTCATTTCGGTTACTTATATGATACTAAGATGTACAATCATTATTGTCAATGCATGATCTTTTTGTGTCCCTCCTCCCTTGAAGTCTGTCTTACCTCAGTCCTTAGATATCATTAGATATTTCCATGCTCTTCCTTTTTCGTTATTCTTACTAGAAACGTTTATTTTCATTTTACACTCTCAATTTCCAACATCATATCCAGGTTTAATTATTCTATCATTCGTTTCATTAGGTGCTTCTACAGTCCACTAATTTAGTTACAGATTTCATTTAACTTCATCGCTACTCAATGTATGCTTCCTCTTTCGTACAGCATATCTATAAAACAAAAAAATCCTTTAACTTTCACTTAGCTGCCTGTCGGTTGCAGAATCAACCCTTCGCTTGCCGCATTCATTCACTGAATATTTGGTTTTAATTTTTTAAAAACTTGTAAGCCATATTTGGGTCTTAATGAATCTGTTATTCGATAATGCAGCAAAACCGAGCAGCAGCCGAAAACCAACAACAACGAAAAAATCTGTTAAACCCAACCAGTTGATGCCAAAGCTAGCAAAGTTTCAAACCTGTCTGTCTGCATAATGACTGACTAGCTACTGGCTGCTGGGTTAAAGGGGGTTGGAGGGGTAGAGGGATTGAGGCGAGTGCTGCACCCATGCCGGGCACAAGTCGAACTTATCAAGTTGCAACAAATATCAATAACAACAGCAGCAGTAGCAACGAAAGCAGCAGCGTTGAGGCAACAAAATTTTTGATTTTGATTCTGATTTTTGGCTCCACAGCTATCAAGTTGTCCAGCTAAATAAGCTGCAGTCATCAAAGGGCTAAAAACTTGGGCTTTGATTGGCTTGTGCTGGCTGAGCAGAAGACCTATTTGAGCATATAAATATTATGATATAGCTAGTCGTATAATATTGTTTATTGCTTGTATTTAAATTATGTTTAGGTTGTTTATGTTGCTGGCCAAGTGTTTCTATTATTATATTTACTCTAATATATTTCGAATCCAGTCTTCTGGGAGAGGTCTACAGTTGAATGAACGAGCTGATTCGATGTTCGTTAGTCGCAGGAATGCTATATATAGTTTTCAGTAATGTGACTAATGTGGGGCCATCGTTTTGCGTCGCAAGTAGGAATGAGTGTCGTTTGGAAGATACATTTATGATAGTTGTGAACAGGCAAGGTTAGGCAATCAAAAACCTTGTCCTAAGTAGACAATAATTGCCATAGCGGTTTTAAAAAGTAGTTCAATGTTCTTGTTCTTTACTGTTTACATTTCAAATCTAAAGTAATTTTTTAGATGAAGTTGATGTAGTTATCCTTAACTTGATATAATAAGATTTAGGTAAGAAGTAATAAGTACTATTATTTTGATAGCTATTAAAAGGAAAGTGTGTGTGTATGAGTGTATATGCGTGTGTGTAATGAAAACAGGGTACATGCTAGTCAAGCATAGCTGAATGGTTTCAGCACTCACCTATTTTCTCCTCGACATGCGATGTTGTCGTAGTCGGCTTGCCAATTGAGTGGGGACTCTTGGAGTCATCCTCGCGGGAGCTGCGTGTATCGTGATCCGAGGGTGTTGTCGTATTGCTGTGACAGTTCAAATTGCTCGACTTGCGATTGTTGCTGTTGCTGTTACTGCTACTATTGTTGTTGTTGTTGTTGCTGGTGGTGTTGCTATTGTTGTTGGTATTGTTGTTATTGTAGGCTAAAGTGCTGCTGCGGCTGCTGCGTAAATAACTGCGATGTTGCTGCTGTTGCTGTTGTTGTTGCTGCTGCTGTTGTTGTTGGTGTTGCTGATGTTGCGTTGCCACTGCGACAGCAGCAGCACTTTGTAGCAAACGGGATGTCTTGGCCGTTAGGTCGAGTCGACCCACATCGACGCCATCGAAGCCATACCAGCCGAGCATCTCGATCATTGTATGCTGCGCGAATTCCTGGAACGAAATGATAACCGAAACAGAAACAGAATCAGAAACAGAAGCAGTTGCCAAAAGATTAACTCATCGTTTTTGTTTCTTTTTTGATAGGCATGCCAATGATATAAGGTGACGGACGCAATTCAGCCGAATGCTGACACAGTTTCAGTTACAATACAATACAAAAAATTAAGAAAAGGAGGAATGCTCTCGCTGAAAATGCTCGACTAGGAGATACCCTAAGCACACGTCCTAGATTTTAAAAATAACCTGATGAAAAATTCGTTTTTCTTCTGTGATTTGCGCGACTTTGCTGGATTAATGTTTTACAGATATAATCAAACTCAATTAGAGAATCTATGTTTTACAGCTCTTCTAGTTTCATAGATCTGCGAGACATATGGACATGGCTAAATTGACTCTCTTCTTGAATATGCTTTCGTCTGCTGCCAACCTTAGCACATCCTTTTTTTTGTCCATTTTCAAAGGGCTGCGCGTATGAGAATAGTCAGCAAAAATTGGCTCGTGTCATCCAATAGCAGCCTGACGACATTCTCACATTTTGGGCACATTGACATAGAGTTAAGAGGCAGGTGAGCAGGCAGCTGAACGCGTATCTTGTGGCAACATAATACTTCCTAGCTAGCGCTGAACGTTATCTACATGCAGCGTTGCTGCTGCAGGTGCAACTCAGTGAGCCGCATAATCGTAACTACTACTTCTTGTTGCATGCAACCGCATTATGTTGCCCTTGCGGTAGCAGCTTAATAATAAGCATATATTATTGCAGTACTTGTTATTTAAATGGGTTTTAAGTATGTTTGGCATTTATTAATAAGAATGCAAAGGGACATTAAAGACTACGAACAACATTTAAAAGTTGTAGAAAATAAATAATGAAAAGAAATACGCATAGTCAAAGATATAAAGTGGCATTTGCATAAAAGTTAACAATATTTCCGCTGTGTTCCTAATCAGTTAAGTAATCTTTATAAATAGATGATATAAATTATTATATCAAATTATTATTCAAATAACAATCAAAAACTAATTTTGGCTTTCACTTTCTCTAACAAAAATAAATCATATTATAAATATAACTTTATATTTGCTTGACTGACTCAGCTCTCTCTCTTTGTGTTTTCAAAACGAATCTTTTCACAATTCAATTATGATTTTAACTTTATACAATTGAATTTATTTTTTTTTTTTAAGTAGCAAAATCTACATAACCCACCGGAAATTAGTTTAGCAAAACTTTAGCTTTCTCTCCTCAAATATAAACTGTTTTTTAAAAGTTATGTGCAATTTATTATATATATTATAAGCTTTAATTATTATGTATTTATTTATTATATATTTTCTTTAGCAATAAATTGCACACATGTAGCAAAAGCTTTTCCGGCGTTCAATGGAAAATATATTAATTGGTAATTTAAGCATTTGTTTAATTTTAAAATTGCCTTTTAAAGTTTATTTAATGTGTAATAATGTTGCGTAAAGACTTGTGGAATGGATTTTGGCTAAGTTTGTAATTAATAACTTTGATGAAACTTGTCGAAACACACACACACACAAACAGACACACAAGTGTGTTACACACACTCGCATAAGCATATCAATTAACACACACAAAAATAAAGTTTATCATGCAAAGAGGGAGTGTAGGCAAGGAGGTGTTGACTAGTTTTTTTTTTTGGTTATATGGATAAAATTTGCAGGCATAATCCTTTAAGTTGTTTATGTTGCTGTTGCTGCTGTTGTTGTTGTTGCATGCTCTGCTTTTGCAATGGGATCTGTGCCTTTTGTGAGCTGCAGTTCACCAACCCTCCCCCCTTCCCCAGATGCTGTTCTTGATATTAATATGCATCGAGAGTGTGCGAGTGTGTGTATGTGTGTGTCTGTGTGTGTGTGTGTGTATGAGACTTGCCTTTTTGCATACAATACTGTTTTAAAATTCAACAACAATGTGTGCCACACAAAAGCATGATCAGAGTCGGAGTTGGAGTCGAAGTTCTTTGCGGCTTTTGAAGTTTGTTTGGGTTTTCGTTTCTCGTTTCTTGAAATGAAACAAACCAAAATGATATATCTACATGCATGTATGTGTGTGTGTGTGTGTGTGTTTTGTATGGATATACGTAAATTTCACACAAGGCTACGCAGCAACTGCATTAAGACATATCAAATTACATGGAAATTCTCATATTCAAAGTCGTCGTCGATGCTGTTTTCATTGTTGTTGTTGTTGTTGTTGTTGCTGACTGCAACAGTCAAATAAGGCGGGACAGAACTAAGGACAGCGGCGTTACCAAGAGGGGCTGCAGCGACAAGGGTGATTCAATGCAAATATCCTTATTATTGTATTAGTTATTCAAGGAAGAAGGATACAAATTATAGTTCCTCAAACAATAATTCAAATTAATTTCAGGCTTTAAAATAATTTTTCAATCAGCTTTAATTTTAAGTAATAATAAAGTAATAAGTATTCGGATTTTTTTTTGTATTATTTCACATTTTTAAACCCTCTTAAAATAAATTCAACTAAGAAAGAAACACCAAACAAAATTTCATCTTCTGAAGTCCAAATTTGACATAACCGATAAAATGATAAATTTACTTTTACTACTTAGCAATGTAAGATTTAGGAAACCCCCTCTTTAACTACTCGCCACTGGGCCCCTTCTACATTTACTGGGAACATTTTTGGTGCTTCTGAGGAATGCTTCAAATAAATTACTCATACGACATGTGTAAAATGTTGACACAGTCGTTGACAGTTTGAATGCGACAAGACAAGCTAAGAAAACAGCCACATGCAATTTAAGGGCGTGGCAAACGACAAGATTTTTGGCCAAAATCTCGCTCTTGCCAAATGCCATAGAAATTGAGAAATAATTATAGGTTGCCAAAGCGACCGAATGACTGAATGAATGAATGAATGAATCACAAGTTGTGAAATCTATGCCAATGCCTTGTGACTTGACTGATTTGCGACTTGCTAACTAACTGCTGCCCAATAAGCAGCTTGGCATTTGTCATGCGATACATCGCCAGACACTGGATACTGGACACTGGACACACTCTGCCCACTGTACGCACAGTGGAATAAACTTGATGACACAGCACAAGCCGTCTAATCAGCGGCTGTAAGTCTGTCTGCCCCAAAGTCTTGCAGCGTCTTGAAAAAGATCACACGCTCGCTTGGCTCTCAGCCCTCGGCCATAATTTCAACCCCCCGCCCTGGCCAAGCCACTCTCTCTCTATCTCTCTCTTAGCCAAGTGGTACACTGCAAGAAAGCTTAGAGCTTCGCTTTACCAAATACTTGTACAAAATATATAAAATGATTAGCAATATGTTTTACTTATTTTAATTTAATTAGTATTTACTAGCCAAAAAAAGATTAACAATTATTGAGTAGTGTTTTTAACAGTAAAAACCACATCAATAAATTGATTTATTTATTTTAATTGAATTATGATTTGTCAGCTAAAGAATATTTAAAATTGCGGAGCTGACTTTTAAAAGTTGAAATCAATTCTGTGAAAATACATATCACAACGTAAATGATAAATAAAAAAAAGCAGAATTTTGATATTAACTGAAATGTGACAAGATTTACACTTTGATTTACGTACGATTTTTCTGAGTGTAACATTGACTGGTTTTGTTTGTCTCGCTGACTGTGTAGAGTATTAACAATTCGCACGATAAAAATCTTGTGACTGGCTGCAGGGCATATCGATTACACGCCTCAGGTGCGACCTCGACTGTGGTGGAGGTTTATTGCAGTGGAAGGGGAAGCTGGCCGGCGGAGGCGGCGGGAGGCAGGCTGACTGGAGGGGCTTACTTATAGGCAAAGGAGACGCACGCCCGTCCGTCTCAAGTTCAGTTTGGTTCAGTTTGGCTCAGTTTGGCTCAGTTCGCAGTCGCAAGTCCAACTGTGCGGTAATCGGAGGCGCATTTGCTGTTAGCTCTTTTTTTGTTGTAAGCATATCATTTCTACCTTATGATACCTACTCGCTCTCTCTCTCTCTCTCTCTCTCTCTCTCTCGCTCTCGCTATCTCTCTCTCTCTGTCTCACCAGCTGCCACAGTAGCTCTGTCTCGCTCTTAGTGTGCTCTTGTGTCTCTGTCTGTTGTTGGATTTTTAATATCATTTGACTGTTAATTTATGTTTGGTTTTTAATTTCTGATTTGTGCGTTCGTTTTTGAGCTCAGCTGCGTTGCCTGCAGATGAGGGGAGCAGGCTAAGGAAGAGAGAGAGAGAGGGGGGGGGGGGGGGTCTTAGGCAGCCTCCCGTCATTTAAACTTGCGCTCATTGCAAGCAGCTGAAATTCTAAACCGAAATGCGAATAAAAATCAATTAATTAAAAAATGAAATTCTATGCCTTTTTCAGTCTGTTATTGTTGTTCTTGTCATTATGGAGTTGAAGTTGAAGTTGAAGTTGGACTTTTTGTCTGGTTTGTCATTGCTGAAATGGCTGCTGAATTTACTCGTTTACCCTTTTCCCATTCTTGCAATCATTTCCTCATATACTCCTCTATATATACACATATATTTTTCAAATTCCATTTAAATTATTGCTCAAAGTATCTGACAGATACAGTTGGCAATTGCCAGCATTCTTTACGCTTCCCTTTCTCCCCTCTGCTGTCTGCTGCATTTCGCAAAAATCTCATTTTACAAAAACATATCAAATTTTTGTTTTTATTATGAATCTCGCAAATGAACTGGAGCTGACTTGATGAGTGTTTTTTTTCGTTTTTTTTTACTGTGAGTCCAGATCCAAGTTGCAGCCAGGTCCAGTTTCGAGAGCCACTTCGACGATTGTCAAGAACAACTGCATACACTGAACGAAAAGCTTGAGCTGGATGAGTGTTTGGATTTAAGGAGTGCTGTCTTCAAAATATGTGATTTTAATTAGGTCTTTTAATTGATTCAAGTTTTATGCAAACGAATAGCGCTGAGTTCTTTATCAAATTTAATTCTATTTCAAATATCGAATTTCGTAGTCACTCAACTTATGAAAGCAGACCATTCACATTTTATCCGACTCAGTCTACTCTTTTGATAAGTTTGTCAAAGTACTTATCACATTAAGTCACCTCTTCATATCTTATCACTGTCAGTATGCTCTGCAGTTGTTTTTATAGATATATTTATATTTTACTTGTATTTTTTCCAGCATCTGATAAAGCTATCTTGTGATATTAAATTCCCATCGGTATTCTCTTCTCATATATACATAGATATATATTTAAATTTTACCTTAAACTTTCTTCTATTAATATTCCATACAGATCTGTACTCACTTCTCAAATATAGATCTATATATCTATATTTAATTTATAGACTACAGTTCAACTCAACATCAGACATCCTGGATAGCAGCTCCTTTTTGAACCTCATCTATTTGGGTAGTTAACTGAGGTTCTAGTCGTAGTTATAGCCAACTGAAATAGCTTGGCTGATGGCTGATGGCTGTTGGCCGCTTGCTGACTGCTTGTGATATGCGAGTCGGCCACATTAATACATGTCTACGGTTACTCAAAAAGAAACCTAATAGAATAATGTAAAGTATACGCTGGCAATGGCTAACGACGGAGACGATGGGCAACCCAATACGCTTATAATAACTCACCCTGAACCCAGCAGTAGTAAACTGAACTCACAGCTCAACTGAGAGCTGTTGTTATTGTTGTTGTTGCTGTTGCTGTTGCTGTTGGTAGAAACTAAAACGAGCTAAACCAAGCTGCAACACAGAGCCAACTAGAGATGGAGATGGAGACGTAGTCGGGCCAAATCCAATTCAGCTCTCAGTCACCACCAACACCACCCCAAAAAAATACAAAAAAAAAAAAGAAGAAAAAATACAAAAAATGAAAATAACAGCAACAACAATAACAACAATAACAAATTCTAGAATTACGCTAGTTTTCTCAACGGTAAGGCACACACACACACACACACACACACACAAATGCATAAACATATATATGAGTGTGTCGTGCACAAAGTCAGTCGGTTTTTAGTTTGTTGTAATCGAATATCGATAGCTCGGGATTGAATGACGCGCGTCCTTCTTTTGAATTCTTACATGACATACTTGTGAGTCTCTCTCGCTCTCTCTCAGTCTCAGTCTCTCTTTCGCTCAGTTTGTATATTTTACTGTGTGAATTTTCAGTTTTCCTCATGTCTTGTTGTGCAACTTAATATTTTATTTCATTTAAGTGTGTGTGTGTGTGTACATCAGATATGGGTTGACTCTCTGTGCAGACATATACATAGTAATACATATATATATATATATATATATATCTATATAGAACTGTATATATATGTATAGGATTGTTACTGTGCACACTGATGTGTATTGTGTTACAATGACCTTTTTGCTTTTGAGAAGAGTGGGTTAAAATTGCGCATACTACAAGAGGCTATATGTATTTGTATAGAGGAAAGAAGAGAAAAGAAAAGAAAATAAAAAGTTTGCTAAAAGAATTAGACAAATGGAAATAGTTTCAATTTAGTAAGTCGGGCAAACACTTTTAAGATGTCGCACAAACCATTCTATTTCAGATAAAGTTCACTTTGCTCTTCATTTCAGTCCTTCTCATTGGTATCAAGATCATGGAGACAAAGAGGAAGAGACTGATCCATTGAGATACGTGATACGTGAGAGAGAGCAGGTAAAACACATAGTAATCAAGAGACTGAGTAATCGAGTGAAAGAGAGCTTAAATGGGGGAGGGAAAGAGCGCAAGTGAGAACGAGATAGAGTAGTAAAGAGAGCCAGACAACCAGAGAGTGAGCAGAGGGAGCAATTGAAACAGAGAGTTAGAGAGTAGAATTGATAGAGAGAGACAGATGGAAAGGGAGCGAGTCAGAGTGATGGACTCTTACTAAGGGAGAGAGAGTGAGAGAGATGATAAGGAAGAGAGTGAGACGGCGATATAGAGAAATTGAGAAAGAGATAGTAATCAAAAGATTTGGAATGAGAGGCCGAAATAGAGAAATAGTAAGTCATATTAAAGGAGAAAAAGAATAGTATCAGGATCGAAGAAAACAAGTGAGTGTACAGCCATCTCTCTCTTGTTTTTTTAATTGAATGAAGTGCAGTGCATTTTGTATGCATTATAATGTTTTACCCGAGAGCCATATAGAGTTACAGCCATGTTAATTTGCTGTTCTGTGTCGTATTTGTGTATTGACAACACTCGACTCTCTCATGCCTTTTTTAAGCCATGTCTTTGTGCACTTTTCTACTCGCAGAACACACTCAAGTCTCGACTCACAAAAACGGTCTCTCGTTGCAAGTGGCTGATGGCATTAGTACCATCAATGCAGCAGCTCCACTCGAGCGCCATCTGATGCATGGTGGCGTCAACAGCAACAACAGCAGGTCAGGATAGGTCATACATACAAGCATGAGGAAAGGCAACTGGGATTAGGGTTGTGGGGAGGGATTATTTTATTCACTTGTCCTGCATAATGTCGCCCACTCAGTGGCTCAAATTAGTTTGAAATTATTTTAATTTGATCTCTCGCTCTAACTAACTAGCGCCACCTGTCGTATAGGAGTTGTCAGCTTCGTGCTGATGCTGCCTGCACAGGGTGCCTCATGTTACATTCCTATCCTTTTCTCTCTGTCACTCTCTCTCTCTCTCTCTCACTCTCTCTCTCTCTCTCACACACACTCTCTCAACTGCATTTGCTGGTGTTTTCCTCTAGAATTTATCATATTCTATTTTGTTTGTAATTCAATCTGCAACGCTGTTATTAAAGTTCTGTTGCTGCCGCGTCATTTGATCTATATGCCTACGCACACACCCCCACACACACACCCCCAGCCTGAGTGGCTGCTAGGCCAGCGTTGTCATTGTGTGTTTGTAATTCAATCCAACTGTTTTCTGCACTAGCGCAACATGCAGAAGGTTATAACTCCGATGGATATATAAAATTGTGCGTGTGGCCAAGTGGCAAGCAAATAGTAACTGCAAGGAATGACATCCATATAAATATATATATATTTATATATATATATGTGTTGTAAAACGGAACACCAAGACGGAATAGCTCTACATAAAAACAGTTATCAAAAATATTTGTCTTTAACTTTTCTATAAGTGATTTAATGAATTTAAAAAACACTTCAGTCATAATTTAGTAAGCATTCCGAGCTAGAAACTTGATTTCAGACTTAAATGTAGTATTATTCGCGAGCTTAAACCTTGATTAAAAGTTATGGCTTAGGAAAGTATTAACCAATCCGTAAAAGCGCTTTATAGAGGTCAAACCATAGCTAAAAATGTATTCCTTTTGAAAACAGGATAAATTTTGAGTAAGTTGTGTGTGCAAATTTGAATGCAGTTTTAATCTAGACTCCAAAACATTATGGAAAATATATTCCAAATAGAAGTCAGTTCGATAGTTTTGTGTATGGATTAGGAACCAAACTCGCAAAGTTTCGAATAACCTTTTAGGGTGATTAAGGCATAGTCATTTTATTATTATGGTCGCATGTGAGCTAATGCGTACTGAGGCTTGAATAACAACTGTTGTATTTGTCAATATCATTTATGACGCCCACAAGCAGTTATTAATTTCATTCAGTACAATATGAGTCTCCACCTTGGCCTTTGGCCTAAAACACAAACGTGCTAAATTTATCATGATTCGACTTGCATGCGAGGGCCGTCAGACAAGTTTCGGTGTTTATTGTAAGAACAGTTAAGCTGGCGATAAATAGAAACACTTTTGCACTATAAAATCATCGATTCAAGTGTGTTGAAATACATTAAAAATTGCATAGGTATCTACTCGAAGTGAAATTATATGTTTTAAACTTTTAGTTTATATTATTTAAAAGAGAGAGAATAAATATTACTACCTTAAAGTCTTTAGTTAGGAGCTAATTTCACTAAAACTTTAAAATTTGTAATTTGTAAAATTGAAAATTATAACAAATAAATCTTGTTTTTTTTTTGTAGTTATGTTAATGTTCAATTTCAGAATCTCCCCAATAATGTGTGTCTTGTTCATTGGCTCCTTTCCTTCGCGCACATCCTTTGAGACGTTGGAACGTTTGTTTCGGTTTCGGTTCGGTTCGGTATCGGTTTGGTTTGGGAAGGACTGGCGAGGGAGGACAGAGGACAGACGACGCGACGCTGTCATAAAGCGGAAACCTTGAAGCGTATCGTCTTACAAAAGTCCTATCGAATTGCACCCATGAGGCGCGTTAATGTTGTATTTGTTGTTTGTTTGTTGTTGTTTTCATTATTATTGTTGGGCTGTAATTATGCTGTCTGTTTTCTGGCATGCTTTCCTCTTTCTCTTTCCCTATTTTTTTGCTTCTCTCCATTAATTTTGTTGTTGCTTGGTTTGCAGCAAATGCAGCTTGTAATTATGGCCCGCTGATTGAGCCAGGTAAAAATAAAGCGGTTAAATTTCAATATTTTTAATTGATACTTTTTATACACCGAAAGCGTTGCATACTTTCTGGGGTAACTGTCGGGTGACAGTTGAGTGGGTGTGTGTCTGTGTGTGTGTCCGTGTGTGTAGATAACACAATGAGTATGACAATGTGATTTCTGGGGATGAGTTGACATTTTGGTAATATCAATAAAAACGTTAATTATAAATTAATTAGTATTTTCTTATAATTGATTTACAATATTAAGCAACTTTTCTTCACATATTATTAATCATACTTATTGTAGTAAATCATTGCATTTTTAATCGTAAATAATAATAATAACAAAATGTGTATAACATATTTATAATTAAAGTATGACTAATATCTGATAGAATAATTTATTACATGTATAAAATATTATTAATATTTTTGTTATATATGAATAATTAAATTATGATTTTAATCTAATATTGGCCGTTAAATTGTTTGAAATGTTTTTTAATTAAACACACAATTTATAAGGTTCCTACCTGTATTCCCTATAACGCCCACTTCAACGGCATTCAAGCAATGTTGCAGACCCAAGATCAATCACAAGCAAGTACAAAAACTCTAGTCGAGAGAGCACGAATTGCAGATACCCTTTGCCTAAGAGTTCGTCTGGTATACAAGCCAATATAGGTATAAAGAAGCAGATATCTTTACAAATCATAAAGGTAATCAATGCTCATTTCTATCTCAGAACCGTAGAAAGTTGTAGATTAAATAAATAGTAATCTTGAAAACTTGTATTCCAAATTTTAAGCGTATACATGGTTTATAGTCCCCGAGAAAGACTTGCTATTCAGACAGACTTGGCTATAACGACTCGTCTGTTCATCCAGAACAAGAATTCCTTTGGTCTGCCACATGCATTCGCACAGTTTCAGCATACCCCTTTCTGTCCGTTTTCAATTGGATCAGGGTATTAAAAAAAAACCCCGAACCCAATCCCAAACGCAGCTCATTCATTATAATAATTTTTCTGTTTAATAATATCATTGCGCTCAACTGCAAGCCAGCGGCTACAATTTCAATTTACCGATCCGATTACACGTGCAACAACAACAACAACAAAAATGTTGTGAGACCGCCGTCATCGTTGTTGTTATTATTGTTGTTGTTGTTGCTGTTGTCATTCTCGCGGGTCTCTGGCATTAAATTAATTTTGCTCATTTGGCGAAAAACTCACACAGAGCAAAAAAATAACAGAAGACGAAGAAGTGGAGGGGAGAGCAGCACACAAACGGGGTAATGGGTAAAACGAGGTAAGAAGAGACACTGAGACGGAGACAGAGAGTGTGGGAGAGTAGGAGAGAGAGAGACTGAGATAGAGGCAGAGGCAGGCAGTCTGCGTCTATTTGCACACCCACACACACACATACACACGCACTCGTTCGCTCACTCGTTAAAATGATTATAAAAATATATCAATATAAAATTACCAACGCTGCTTCGGTTTACAGTTAACTCTCTGCACAGTGTTGGCGTAATCGTAATTGCTCGACTACAACCTCGCAGTTGACGTCGCTGCCGGCTTCGCTTACCCCACACTCCCCCACCACCTCTCTTCTTCTCTTCCTCTCCTCCGTTAATTCTCTGTTATGATATTGAGCTGAGGAGGTTGCTCTGGTGCTTCGGTCAGAGATAGAAGTGAAGTTATCATTGCTGTTGCATAGTTTTCACATTTCGAAATGCGCTCATCATCATAACTGTAATTGAAACTCCGCATTTGAATTCTGGGGATTTAGTTTATGATTTTCTTATTTTTTTTTTTTTTTTTTGAGTGTAATGAGAGTTAGAGTTTGAGGATATTAATTGTTGTTGCATGATTGTAATTCATACATCGCTGGCTAGCCTTAAAAGTATTCAGATAATCATATTTGTATTGTGGTAACTTGAAACTAATAAGTTTTTGAAATTGATGATAAATTGAGTGTTTTACTTGAGCAAAAAAAACATGCATCTTTTTGGATAAATGTAATAAATCCATTTCAATGATGAGTATTCCTAATTTGTTGTCATTTGCTTGCCATTTGGAACGCAGACAATAAATCATAACGCGACCCCCAAAAAAAGCATTGTGGGACTCGATCAAAACGTGATTCCAGCTCCAATTGTTTTTTAGTTTTGCTTTTCGAAAATCTTAGCGAAATAAAAAACATTGATTATCCTGCATGAGGTGAGATATTTATAGCTGTAAAATACTGTATTTTCAGCATTTGAATTGAAATTTAGATGTTGATTTCTGATCTCAGCTTACAGTGTAAGTTGTAAGGTTAAAAAAGCGAGAAATTTAATATTAGGGTAATCATCTGTAATAAAATTTGTTGGTTTATGCTTTATGAAAGTCTTACAGATGCTTAATATTATCTCAAGCTATATTTATACATAATAAAAAAGTGTAATCTTTAAAATACCCAACTTTCACAATAAAATTATACAAACTGGATGTGCTGATTTAATAATTTGAAAAAGATATAAAATTTTCCGAGTGATCACAGACAAACAAAATTTCAATAGCTAAAAAACATTCCACAACTGCAAACCAATGCTGGGAAAATTCTAAAAATGAAATTAATTTTGAAATAAATGTAAACACCGACAAGTAAATATAACCTTTCAGTTTTCTCTGATTACATATTAATATTTGAATTCAACCTCAAATTCGGCACCTTTGAAATCTCAGCCAAAAAAAAAAAAAAATACAAAAATAAACCATAAATAACCAATAAAAAAATATCAACAGAATCAAAAGGAAAAAACTGCAATAAGAAAATTTCAAATGAAAACATGTATTTTAATTTGCTAAATGTTTTGCTATTTTTCTTGCGTTTTCTTTTAAACTCACATTTTTTTGGCTTTTTTTTTAGCAAATTTTGTTTTTATTTTTTTGTTTTGGTTTTTGTTTTTGTTTTGTGTTTTGTTTTTGCATCCTTGTTATTGAATACTATTTAAAACCGATGTGCAGACAGAAGTCATTAATTATAAATGCGTGTGTGTGTTTTTTGTTTTGTTGTAGCATTGCCAACAATTAATATTTAAAGGTGAGAATTACGCGAACGCAACGCTGTATCTAAATATTTGCAACTATAAATGTGTGTGTGTGTGTGTGTCTGTGTGTGTATCTGTGTCTGTGAGTCTGTTTTTCATTCATAAAACGTACCTTTATCTCATCGCTGGGCAGCTCCTTTTTGATCTGAACAACGCCGCCGCCGGCCACATTTGGTGGCACAACGCTTGCAGCAGCTGCCACATTGCCATCACGCGAATTCGATGGTGATGTTTTGGCCGACATTGTTAACGATTTGCCGTTTTTCTGTTTTGCTTTGTTGTTAACTGAATTTTCAAATGGGGCTGACAACTGAAACGCGAAAGATTTTCATTTAGATTACAAATTGATCAGTTGACGACGGTTATTTTCGTAGATATATCATTAATTATTTAATATCTAAAAAAAAAAGTATCTTTGAGTTGCACTCGAGGGAAATTAATTGGATGTCTGCTGAGCTTGCGCGACTCTCCAAAAATGGCAGCTAAAAACTTTTGAAAGACACAACAGTTTCTAAAACACTTTAGTCATGAATGATTGTTGAATGGCAGCTATTATATTTCTAATTGTAGTTTTTACTAGAATATGGGCATTTTGGGGTCACCGATTTTCTCATTTGCAGAGCGGCGATCAATCATCGAAGGGGTTGCGTCTTCCATATTTGTTACTTGGGCAAAATCATTTGCTACGCACGCCTCCCTAATGCCGCCTCCTACATGTATTTGTTGTGTTTTTATTTTGGGGGCATAATTAATTACAGCGTCTTCTTAATTTTCACAGAGCGCTTCGTTTGCCGCTTCTGATGAATGTTTGTAGATGTAGCCGTGTATCTGTATCTGTGCATCTGTATCTGTGCATCTGTATCTGTATCTGTAGCTGTATGCTTTGCATATTGTTTCGCATCCATTGGATACGCACGCAAGCAGACGGCGGTGTATTTATATACCAACAGAGTGTAGCTGTATCTGTGCTTAGTACACACGTCACACACACACACATATATATATATATACATGTATATATGTATATGTATGTGTATCCGTATCTGTAGCTGTGTGTGTGAGCGTGTTCGGTTCGCGCGCACTTTGGTGTCTTGTAATTTAATACCCCATACGAAACGTTACCACCTATCGCATAACACAGCAATACTAATACAGATACAGATACAGATACAGATACAACAGCAACAACAAATACGAAAATACAAATTACAAATTACAAATTACAATAACAAATCCACAGAAAACAAGAGCCAAGTGGATTTTGTGGTATGTAGCAATGAATTGTGCCTTAACGCGGCCAGCAAGAATACAAAATAAATAAATTCCAAAATTAAAAGAACTTTTAGCGCGCACTTTGAATTTGAAAGACTTGAATTTGAAACGAGTGATTTGAAAGGGATTTGAAAAAGGGGTTAACTGTAATAGAACACAATAGCAGCTACATATATATATATGTATTATATATTTATATAGCTCAGATATCAAAAAAATATTGAATTTAACGGAAAGTAACATTATTTGAATTTTGATGTAGCTTTTCAAATTGTTCAAAATTCATTTCAAAACTAGCATACATCAGCATCTATTATTATATTTATTACTCAGTTCAATTTGTTACTTAATAAATTAAATTTCATATAAGCGAATTAAGATCAATTTCGACTAAATCAAGTTCTCAATCTTGACAAACTGGCGCTCTTTCGAACACAACAACAGCAACAAAAACAATCCAAGGCAACTTTATTATCCATCCGATAATATATCATATACATTTTCATTTTGAATTGTTCACACCATAAATATACATATTGCTTTTCATTTTACATATTTGTTTATTAATTCTTAAAGAGGCTGCTGAATTTTATACACATTCGGTTTTTAATGCGATTTCTTTTGTTGATCTTTATTAAAATTCTGCGTTTTTGTTGTTTTCCTTTTTGTTTTTGGCTCACAGAGAACATTTTAATTTTGCGTCGCATTGTTTTCATTATCGCTTTGTTTGTAGTTTTGCATTCTTCTGACTCTGCTCGAAAATTGTTTTAAAATGGATAATTACAGCCCAAGGAGTTTTATTATTTATTGTGACTACTTTTTTGGCATATCTGAGAACAGCATTCTCGCAAGTATTTCAAGTATTTTTTGTATTTTTTTGGTTTGGCTTTGGATTTTCTGGTTATTCACTTGTGGATGAAAAAATTTCCAATGCAGCGCTTGTCCAATATATATTCCAAAAATAGCTTTATATTTTCGACATGATGTATATTTTTATGTGTACGGCCGTTTCTCACTCACAATTGCCTTTCTTTTCGTATTATTTTTTTCGTTTTTTCTTTTTTGATTTGATTTTCCGCTTTACAACAAACAACGAAACCGAACGTCAAGGAAAACCATGCCCAATGCTCATTTTCATTTTCATTTTCACTTTTCACATGCACATCTGAATACGAATACGAATACGAAAACGATTACGAATTCGTGTTTACGAACTTAATTCTGAGACTCTGTGTGTGTGTGTGTGTGTGCGTGTGTGTGCGTGTGTCTGTGCGTGTGTAATTTTTTTCGAAACGATTTTGAGATTTTCGTTTGCGATTCTCTCGTTCTTCGTTCGCCTTTTGCTTGTCTCACTTCTCATTCGCTGCCAACCGTCGACGTCCGCACGCGGCCGCGTTTCATCAACGTTTGACGCTGGCGGCCACTGCCATGTGAATTTTACTTGAGCGACGTTCGCTCACCCGCACAGTGGGACCAACTGCGCAATAATTGTGCACATTTATACAACAACCCACTGGATATGAAATAAGTCGGTGAATAATGATTTAACTAAAGGCCATGGCAAACAGTGATTTTTAAAAAGAACCCCAGGTAATAATTATAATAATAGAAACATCCAATTGCTTTATAACACATTGCCAACCCCATAAAGTATGTATATTCTTGATCATTCTCTTGTCTATCTCAGTGATTTTTGTCTATATGAACAAAACTACCTAAGTTTTAAAACTGTATTGATGAAACTTTGTATATATATGGATTTTTGCATCAGTCACTTAAAACGTAGAAGGCGATCAGATCGAGTGTCTATATTATACAGAAAGTGTTGTATAGATATGTTCTTATACTAAGCAAAATTGATTTACCAAGAAAAACATAAATCAAAACATAATAATAAAAAAAATTTAATGTTAGCACATTAACTATGGGCTAAAAGGCTATATATTTTTGCATGGCTTTTTGTTCACTTTAAGAACTTGCATTAGTTTATAATCAGTTCAAATTAATTCACTGAATTCAAAGATATTCCAAATTCTTTCTAAAGCTTAATTCAATTGCATTTTACAGAGGCTGGTTCCACTGTGCAGGGCAAAGCATCGTTCTGCTTGTTGTGCTTGGTGTGCTCTGCTGGCCTCTGCTGCGTATGCGCAGCTGTGGGTCCCCAGTCCAGTCCAAGTGGCTGCTGCTGCTACTGCTGTTGCTGCTTGATGACGTATGTGGTGGCAACTTCAGCAATCCCCCTTCAGCATGCACCTTCCCTTTGAATGCACACTTTGATGAGTCAAAGTTGGGCGCTGAGGCGGCTAAGAAGATTTATCCATCTCATGAAAACGAAAACGAAACTGTCTCAATTTAGTCTCCCTATCTCTTTGCCACTGTTTGCCTTTCTCTCTCTCTCTCTCTCTCTCTCTCCCTCTCTCTCTCTGTATTTCTCTGTGTGGTGCTGCTGCTGCATATTTTCATATATTGTGGTGGATGCAACTCGTGGACTATAAATAAATTGCATCGTGTGGCTGCTACGTGTTTACCTGCTCGATTCGTATTTAAGTATTTGCTGCCCGCTTTTGTTTGATTGTACTTTTTTCGTAAATTTATTATTGTGTTATGTCTAATTTGCTTTAATTTATTCAAAACTGTTTGCAAGTGCGGCATTGCACCGAGCTAAACGCACTTGAAACGAACAGACACACACAGCTAAGGAATCCAAATTTCTTATTAATGGCGAAATTCAAGTAATCTCAAAAATGTTCCATATGTTTTATAGAGGCCAACTGATACCAATTGTCGGTCAAACGTTTAATTTGAAATATATTAGGTAACAATTTTGACATTTAAGGTTGATCACTTTTAAAATTGTTAAAAATTAAACTAGGATTTGCAAACATTTGAACTAAACATTTCACCTGCTATTCGATTTGAGTTACTCAAAGCAAAGACTTAAAAATCGATTCAGTATTTTGTAATCATAATATATGGCTTGCCTGCAATTCAATTTTAATCACTCAAATTGAATATATATATCTATATAGTTTAAGATTTAAGTTAATAATTAAAAGTGATTCATTGTAAAAGCTGACAGAATCCATCAGTTGCATTCCACAGGGATGGGCCACTTGGGTTAGGGTCTTTGTCATCTAGTTGGCTGTTTGGCTGCCAATATTATTGGTAACGCGACATGCTTATGGCATGTGGCAAAACAGCTGGCAACAAGCCGTAAAAGACGTTGGCTATTTGTGCATTTACCACTCAGTAACGTGTACTAAATTGTGTACATAAATTATATATATAGTTTAATATATTGAACGGTGCCAGTCGTCGCCCTTAATATCGGCGTGCCTGGAACTAATTGGTGAAGATAGTGCCAACTAAATGCTGCTACTACTTGAGGCTGTTCGTCATCTGTTCTGTTTGTTATTGAAACTAAATTGAGTGTTTAAATAGCACATCATAATCAACAATAAGACAACGCAGCTGGCGTGTCAATTAAATGAACACAACTTAGCTAAATTTAAGATGAATTAAGCATTCAAACAATTTGTTTGATGATATAAACAATATCTCTCTCTCTCTCTCTCTCTCTCTCTCTCTCTCTCTCTCTCTCTCTCTTTTCTCTGTCTTGCTATGCAAGTGCCAAATTATATGGTTATATTTACTTACTTATTATATCTCAAATATGTATAAGATATACAGCTGACTAATGAAAATCGTGACAGCCGTTGAAAATTGCATTTAAATCTCTAATTGCGTTTTGTCTCTATGTCGAAAAACAAATAAAAACATAAGAAATTCTTGTTTTATTGTCATTTGTTGTTGTTAATGATATTCGCCCTGCATTTAAATTAAGTATGCCATTGCTTAAAACAATCAACTTTTGTTGCCATTTGGCGCATGATCGTTCATGTGACTCCGTGGCGCAACGGTAGCGCGTCTGACTCCAGATCAGAAGGTTGCGTGTTCAAATCACGTCGGGGTCAGAACTAGAGAAGGGCTGCTTTCATTTTTTACATATTTTTTAATTAATTTCACATATATTTTTATACACTTGCAGCTCATATTTTACCTAGGAAACTATCTAATCAACCAAAAATCATCATAAAAAATGCAATAGACATTGCCAAAGTAAATTATCTCATCGACAAAATATAATCATAAAAATTCCTTAATAAATGGTACAAATATGTGCAGTAAATAAATACAGCAAACATTTATTATGCTGTCTATTTGAAAACTTGTTCTTTTATAGCTTTTCGTAATATATTCAATTGACAACTCTTCAAAGAGTACTAAATAGATTTAAGAGCTAGCGAAAGACTCTCTTTTTTTTGTATTCGAATTATTTGGCGGCTGAAAGCCGGCAAAAAAAATATAAAACAATTTGCTTTGATTTCTGTCCTCTTTCATAAAGCTGACCCTTTGGGTCTTTTTTCTAATGATGTTTAATGAATAAAACAAATATGTGAAATTATAAGTATATTTTTACTCTATTTCTCTTTCCTTTTTTAAATTGTTGCTATCTGTTGGCAACTTTACAAAAGAGAGAGAGAGACAGAGAGAGTAAGCGCTCGCCCGCTCTTTAAGCTAAAGAGCGCGTCAGCTGCTAGCAAAACAAAAAACAGCTGTTGCTGCAATCAGCTGCTTTTGACAGCTGCAAATAAAATCAAGCAAGTAAAAAACTAAAAAGCAAAACTCGAAAATAATTGAAATCGTAAACAAAGAGAGATGCCATAATGTCCAAAATACCCAAAGCAGCGCTTAGTCTAAAGCAGGTGAGCAGTGAGAGAAACTGATAAAATTAAATGATTTAATTCTTAGTTTGCTGTTTTCCACAGTTCATGCTGCGCCAGGAAGTGCTCAAATTGTATAGGGAAATCTGGAGAACTACTCGCCTCGTGCCCGATAAGCATAGTCAGCGTGAGCTGCGTGACTGGGCACGACACGATTTTAATTTGAATCGCGGACAGAGCGACGAAGTCGCCATAAAAATGCTGCTGCAAAGCGGCAGACGCAGCTTAAACGAGCTGCAGACCAGCCTCCAATTGAGTGGCACTAAATCAAATGCGGCAAAATGAGGAAAACAAAAGGGTGGATCTTTCTTCATTTATGTATTTGAGCTTGTTTGTCGCTGTTGATGAATTTGAAGAATTACAACCATAAATATTTTTATATATATAAATAATAAAGCTTAAAATGAACACACCAAAGCCATTAGAAAATATGCTTAGAAAACCTTTGAGGTGCCACAATTCGCTGTTCAGTAAGTCTCTCTGTCTGTGTGTGTGTGTGTGTGAAAAAGCAGTCTAGCGTTTTGTTTTTTCTCTTGTTTGGTACATTTTATCAGTGCTTACTTTGTAGGTACATGTTAACAGTGCCTACTTTGTAGGCACATTTTAACAGTGCTTACTTTGAAGGGACATGTTAACAATCTACTACTACTTTGTAGGGACATGTTAACAATCTACTACTACTTTGTGGGTACATGTTAACCAAGTACTGTACCTGAGTATAGCATTTTAGTACTTTTGAGCCAATTTGAAATGTAATCATGATAACGTTATGTTAACTCTAGCAAATATGGTTTACAAAGTAGGTACATCTTAACTCTAGCAACCATGTAGCTACATATCATGTACTGCTAACTTTGTAGGCTTTAGCACATGTAAACATTGATGTACGTTGTAGGTACATGTTAGCTTAAGCAAACGTATACAGGTTAACTCTGGCTACATCTCAACACTGTTAACTATGTAGGTTTTAGCACATACGCTGTTTCACATAGTAGGTACATGTTAACCACACTAGAACTCAGAGCAAAGGTCGCAGCAGACTTAACCAGGCGACTTTGAGCAAAGCGAGTCCAAAGAGCAGCGAACCCACGCTGGTGATGATCAGCGAAATGAGATCTCGTTTCGCATGCTCCTCAACACGACCGACAAGGAAGCTGTGGATCACAGTGCTCGTGATGTGGGCGCCATCGAAGCCAAAGCAGGGAATCGCATTAATTAAGGCCAAACCAATGCTGAAGACGACATTGTAGCGGAGCAGCAGGGAAATGGCATCCGGCCAGCTGGCGCTCAGCTGCTTGAAGCGGGGCACAAACCCAGAGATGCGCACCGTGTGCAGCACATCCCTCACCTGACCCACAAACATAACAGGCGCCAGTTGCTCCTGGTCCAGATTGCGACGCTTAAAAATCATAATGCTCGTCCGATTGGGCAGCAGAGGATGTAGGCAAAAGCCATGCAAACAGGAAACAGTTGCAGCAGCTCCACTAGCTCCTCCAGTTCCAGTTCGACAATAGCCCATGGAATCCTCGAGGGTACGTCGCATGGGCAGGCAGACATGTTGAGGTATCTCCGCCGGGGCATTTACCCGCAGCACATCCTCCACATATTCAAAGCAGCTCACATTCGGATTCCGTTCATCACAGCACTGCAGGCGTCCATCCGAACTGTGATGCCCAATGTCAATGCTCTCATCGTTGAGCCGTATGAAATCCGAACTGATGCAGTAACCCAAACGTTGACTTTGTTCCTGCTGCAAGCAGTGCAGCCAACTCTGTTCCCCAGAGATAGGACAATCATTCAACTGAATAATGACATCCTCCACCTGCAGACCGCGTTCCCCGCGCAGCGGAGATTTAGGCGTCAATTCCGTAACAATTACGTGTTCGTTGTTCGCGTATAACGGTGACATGGTCAGGCCCAGTGTGGAGATGAGCAGATAGCAAACGCAGGCGAGCACAAAGTTATTCCAAATGCCAGCGCACAAAATGCGCAGCTTGCGAAAGAAGCGTAAACTATTCAAATGGTCGTGTGACAGTTCCGTATACGCCAAGGGAAGGCAGTAATATATCTAAAAAAAAAGGATTAGAATTAAGATCCATTAAAGATCTCTCCGCAGACTAACCTTAAAACCAAAACCCGTAACGGGCACATCCTCGAGCACTGCAGCCAGGGCATGTCCCAGCTCATGGAGCAGTGTGCACAGCACCAAGGTAGCTATATAATAGCCAATCTCCTCCAGCGGCAGATTAACGCCAGGCAACAATATTTCCAGCTGAACTGTGGCAGCTTTTGTTGTAGTCGCTGTTGGCTCGCTGCCATTGAATATGGTGATAATCAGCAGAATGAGTCCAACTGGCAGGAGTAGAAAGGAGAGCAACACGCCCATGTTAAAGTTCTTAACCAGAACACTGCGGGTGCAACTGTTCCCAGCCGTGGAACCCCAACGGATGAGCATCCTATTGAAGGTGCTCGCATTCGAATGCCAATGCAGACTCAGCAGATTAACACTCAGTCCGGTGTTGCGCAGGAAGGCATCGTATGGATAATGCATGCAGCTCTTAATTAAAATAGAAATTTATACTTTAAAATAATGCATAATTCATACAATTGGCCAAAATGAAAACACACCTTAAAGAAGCAATCGAAAAAGTAGAGCACGCCATAAATGGTCGTTAGCACTATGAAGAACACAATGGGATCCATTTATTGCTACTGTTTTTGTTTCTATTGTTGACTTTGTGCCTTTTGATTCAAATATTGCACATTGTTATTGTCGTCATTCCGATTGAATTATTTATTCTTAAGTATAGTTTAAAGCAGGCGTTGCATTTTGTCGAACAGCTGTTTTTGCTTGCGCCGCTTGGCTTGCTCAGGTTGGCAGCACTCTACTGCGTGGAACGTTGCCACAAAATTGAAAATATAGGAGATGTGACGTCATTGGATGGCTTTCACTGTTTGTGGATGAGTGAAGCTACCCGATAATGAAGAAAAGTAATAGTAAGTGTGACATCACAAGCTGGCATTTGACAATAACATTTAACATTTCTTCAAACACTGTTGTGTTTAAAAAAAATCAAGTTGACATTTGACAATAAGATCTAACATTTATTCAAACACTATTGTGTTTAAAAACTATTAAACAATGTAAGTCTCCATATATTTTAGACAGTCTCACAATTATAGCTCAGCACTTGGCAACCTTCTTCTACGCATGCAGTTTGCTGTGCGGCGTTGCCACATCTCCTTTGTTTAGTTGTATTTTCATCTACAAAAGCAAGCCAATTTCCATTTGTTTTATCGGAAATATTTAAGCATAAATAATGCCAAAAGTGCGTCGCAGTCGCAAAGCGCCACCCGATGGATGGGAGCTAATTGAACCGACACTTGAGGAGTTGGAACAGAAGATGCGCGAAGCGGAAACGGAGCCACACGAAGGGAAACGCATTACGGAATCGTTGTGGCCCATTTTCAAGATTCATCATCAGAAGACGCGATACATTTACGATTTGTATTATCGCCGCAAGGCAATCAGTCGGGAGCTGTACGATTATTGCCTCAAGGAGAAGATCGCCGACGGCAATCTGATTGCCAAGTGGAAGAAGTCGGGCTACGAGAATCTATGCTGCCTGCGCTGCATTCAGACGAGGGACACGAATTTCGGCACAAATTGCATTTGTCGCGTACCCAAATCAAAGCTGGAGGAGGGTCGCATTGTGGAGTGCGTCCACTGCGGCTGCCGGGGCTGCTCGGGCTGAGAAAGTACCGGGGAACAACCAACAATAAATAGCTTAAATACAATCCTTTTTTTAATTAACTTTTAGATAGAAGTATAGATTAAAAAATGTACAAAACTTATTGTAAGAGAACTGGGGCACTCTAAAGATTATAAAAAACTACTTCTAATAATTAATCTAAAACTCTGTAAAACTTCAATTAAGTCCTCAAATCATACACTAAAATATTGTGACTACACTTGTAATAAAAACACACTTGACCCAACTTTGAACAACAATTGTTGATGATTTTTCATAATATTTGTATTCAAAAGGAAATAATGATACATTTTCTGATGAAAAACTCTATATCCAGTAGATATTACTGTGGTTTAAATGTATTATTTCTAAACAAAATACTAACAAATTTGTAGAGTGTAAAATGAGTGTTCTTACTTTGAGTATCCGAAATTGTCAGTTTAGAATATGCCAAGTGTAGAAAAAATATTGAAATATGCCAGTATAGTAATCAGTCTGAAATCCGTAATTGTTGCCATGTATTGTATCTATGACGAAATTATCAACCGTTTTGGAATGTGTGATGCAACGAAAGTGATCAGTTGCATTTGTTCCACACTCCATGCGATTGGCTCAGTGTTGCTCGCGGCAGGAGCTCTACTGGTGAGCCCCCTACAGATATGTATAGGCTGCATTATATATATAACTGACATAAAGCTGCCTTATAGCGTAAGCCATTTCTGATATTAACTTGGATAGTGCTTTTGCCGTTGACCATATTCGATTATATATTGTTCGCAAAAAGTATTTTGAATGATTCATGGGATATTATATTGGCATTGAGTACATATATATATACAAATATATATTTAGAGAGTACTCCATGTGACATATCATTTTGCAGTTATGACCATTGGCTCTTGGTACGTGGTCGCGCATCTGTATATTATGTTCAGGAGGCCAAATGACCAGCGACAGCGTCGGACTGTAATGGCCAGTTTTGGGGCTGAATGATGAAAGATGAACTCGATGAATGATGAAACACGAGCAGAGCGGGCCAAAAATGCCGAGCAAAACAAAATGCAAAACAACAGGAATCTCCCTCTCTCTCGCTCTTGCTGTCTCTCTCTTATTCAACTTGAACACAGGCAGTGAGGTGAGTATTTAACTCGATTGTGTTGAAGTTGAGTTTTTAGTCTTTTCGCAGCTTCAAAGGCAGTCAAAGGACATTCGGTTTTTTGCCAGTTTATCGTCGAGCTTTGGACCACACAGATCAAACTTGGGCAACAGGAAGCAAGCAAGATAATTTTGCCAATCAGCAAAGCATTATTGAAATCGTCGTCGCAAATTGTGCAAATCGTGAAACAATTGATGACAAAGCACTTTGAACATTGACGAGTTGTCAAATTGTTGAATTGTTTTTTATATACTGGACTTTTTTGTGTGTGGTGCATTTCTAATGTGCAACACAAAATAAATGTTTGTATCGATTAGTAGCAGAATTTGTTAAAGCGCAGCTGTGTGTGTGTGTGTGTCTCTGTGTGTGTGTGTGTGTGTGTGTGTGTGTGCAGCAGCAGCAGCGGAAACGGAAACAGCTGAACAGGAAGCAGCTGCTGCGCTTAAAACAAAATGACGACAATGCCATAAAGGGGAAAAATAGGACATTCAACAAAGCTACAGAAACAAGTTCCTGCAAAGCCTTAGCAACAATTAAGAAATATATATAAATATACCTAAATTAAGAACTTAGTGCCAAAAGCTTAACGCATATTATTAAAAACATCAACAAAAACAAAATCAAAAACAAAGAAAACTATATATAATTAGAAAATTGGGCCAAGTTGGGTCCATTGTGCTTTGCTTTTTTGTGTGTGTGTGAGGCCCAAGAGAGAGCTAAACCAATGCATTTAGGTGCACAACAACAACGCCCCAAGCAACAACAACAACAACGCGAGCAACAAGAAATCCATCAGCGTAGACGCTTAGGACGACAACAATGTCATCCCTGCAACACGAATGGCATTTACAGGTGAGAAGATGCTGCAGATGCAACAGCAGCAGCAGCAGCAGCAGCAGCAGCAGCAGCAGCAGCAGCAGCAGCAGCTGATGTTGTTTAACTCTTAAATGACTGACAGTTAAGGTCAAGAAACGCGCCTATGGTTTTTGGGCCAAGCGCAAATCTATTGAGGTAGTAAGTGGTCTGAGGTCGCTTCAATTTGGTGAGCATGCGCCTCACAATGTAGCCAAAAGAAAAAAATTAAAAAAAAACGCAAATAAAGAGAAATGAGCAAATGAACAAATGGCTTGAATGCGTGTAAACAATGGAGTAGCCAATGCCAGTTGAGAATGGGTCAAAGCCGGCCAAACACTCGCCCATATGCGAATTGACCCCCAGCAAACAGCTTAGGCGGCCTCCGTTTGTAATCCTTCATATGCTATATGCTGATACTAAGCCTCACGTAAACAGTATATATATATATATGTATGAGGAATACCCTACTATATATTTTAAAGCCTTATAAATTTAGATACATTTATAAGGCATAAGCTTTTCCTTTTGCTTAAGGCTTAGATATATAGATACATGTTCCGAATAATTTAGATTAAGAACGCAAGTCAGGATAGATTTCCATGTTTAAATTATACCCTCAAAAAGTGCTTGCAAGGATGAATCAACACCATCCATAACTTTGTCAAAACTTATCCGATTTTATAGGGCTTTTTAGTCATGGCTACGGTTCTAGGAAAATGCTGCATTAAAAGTTGGAAACGCAATTTTGGCTTAAAAATCATGCTAAAATGTTGCTTTAAGAAATCCACCTTGGAACGGTTCAAAACTTCGTCAAAATTTAACCGATTTTCAAAAACTATGTTTTTTCTTTTCATGATTACATTTAAAGTTGAAAGCCCGCGTTCAGAATTACTGCTTAATATTGTAGAGTTTACTAACCAAAAACTGCAACCTTCCCTTGAAGTGCCTTTTGCTCATCAACAAGTTAAACTTTGTTAAAAGTCTGCCTGTCATTGGGAAGTTGGTCACCCAACCAGCCACCCACAGAACGCTTTTTTTTGTCATTCAATTGCGTCAGAGCCATGGAAAGTTGCGAAATTGAAAATGTGTGATACAAACAGACGCATTTCGCCTCACACCCCCCCACACACACACACACACATACACACACACAGCAAGAGGTACACTTCCTGTTAAAGCCTGCAGCAGAAAGCCTGAAGCTTGGGCTCTGACATCTGGCAAGGTCAAAAGGGACGTTGAAGATGCTGCTGCTGCCAGCCAGCAGATATTTCTAAAACGCTCAGCTGTCAACCGTCGAATCATTAGCGCAACTCTGGCATTATTGCAACTTGGTTGCATGTTTGGGTTTTTTGTACTTTTATTTCGCCATTTGACGCCATCAATATGGCATGCAGCCATTAGTGGCACGTCTGCTGGCTAACCCAATAAAGGAGTGCATGCATGAGTCACCTGATGCCAGCAATGAGAATGGGATCCAAGCGGCTTGCAGGCGTCGTTAGTTAATAGCAGGACAAAAAAAGGGAAAAAGCATTTAATGGCTTACGTGGCAAGTTGTTGGTAAAAATGATATAATGCTCTTAACTGCATCTGCTTAGCTTTTCTATGTACATTCAAATGTGCTTACGTGTGAAGCTTTTTAGTTTATTGCATAGAATTTTATGCTCTTTGGGCCCTATAAAAACCAGCAGCAATTCAATTTTTTTATTAAGTGCCAACAGGTTTAGTTTATTGCCCATCAAACTAGCATTTTATGATTAGTTTCTAGAGTATGCAAATTCATTTTATATACTCCAACTTAAATAAAACCTTGAACTTGAATTTATTTGTTAAAGTTTTATTGGTTGCAGATTTTGCGGATTAAACATTTGCTTTAAAGCTTTGACAACAAGACGCATTGTGTGGTATTAAAAATTTAATTTAAAACTTTGGGAATAAAACTGAAAAGTATATTAAAAAATGAAGCTTAAAACCTTCGCTTCAAAATTCCAGTAAATGGTTCCCAAAGCTGCACTTGCTATAAATATTAAACTTGAATACAAATTGAGGCCTGATGTAAGTTGGAACTATGCAGTTGGGCGTGAACGACTGCGCCATACTCTATGCCCAGTGAAAGAACAGCTAAGGGCTGCGACACTTAGACAATGATTTGAAAACTGCATACGATTAAATGTTTTAAAATACATGGAGTTTATGGAGGGGCTGCAAGAATATTTTTTTCCCTAGGTCTTTGAGAAATAGCTTTTAGTTCTGCCCAAAGTATAGTTGCTTTAGAGAGAAATTCGCGACTTTTGGGGCAGGTATTCATAATTTGTTTCAATCCTAGCAGGAGCGCATCAGTAATTTACGTTCCAAAGAATCTGCCTCTAGCTTTATATATAGTCTACCAGCTTAATCTATAAAAAGAATAATTCAGCTGCTTGTCAGCTTCAAGAAAATACCCAAACCTGTGTCATATCCTTGTACAAATATTCCAAAAAATACGAAAATAAAGAAAAAAAAATCAGTCTTCCAATTGACCCCGACGTGATTTGAACACGCAACCTTCTGATCTGGAGTCAGACGCGCTACCGTTGCGCCACGGAGTCACTTGTTATGATCCGGCGCTGAATGTGAATTTGAATTTGAGTTTGAAGTGAATGAGCGGCTGACGTTAGAAATCTAATTTTATTGATTTATTGACAAACTTGTTTGCCGCACAGAGCAACAATCTAAAAATATGAACAAAACTTTTCGCACAGCTGAGCAACAATCAAAGAAATTAATTTAAGTTTCTTATCGTTGAGAATTATTGAAATATTTGCAACAACAACTTTTAATTGTTATAAGCAATAATGGTTTATTGCATAAACATGATAAAACCAGTTTAGAAAGGTTTAAAGTGCTGCTGTTTGCTAGGAATTTTTAAACATGTAGACATATATTATATATCTAAGTATATGTCTTGCTCATCAGCGCAATTAAAAAAAAACATGGCATGTAAGCAAATTACTTGTGTGAGACTTTTCTTGTTACTTTATCGCAACAATTTGTTTCGTTTAGTAATGTTCTTATCAGAAATCAACCCTTGACTCCCACACAACTGTGTTTTTCTACACCAGCCTTGCACTTGACCCTGAAAGCTGGCAAGCAGCAGCAACCAGTGGAAGCGGAAAATGGAAAATAACCAGACGTCATGCCAACAACTCACACACAGCATGCAGATGACGAGGTTGAAAACAGGGAAATCGTCTGTGGGGCGGGACAGACTAACAACAACAACAACAACAACAACAACAAAAACAACGACACAAAACCGATTGCATCGATTTAACAAAACAAACTTTTAAGCAAGCATAAACAAGAAGAAATAGTAACAAGAGCAAATAATTTATACTAGTTGCAATAATAATTATATCAAAAACAAGTGGCAAAAACGTTGAATCAGCCAACAGATTTGGGTTAGGGTATAGAGTGAAAAGGTGTGTGGGTTATTTGGCTGGGCTGTTGGTGCAATTTTTGCTAAGGGTTGAACTCGACTAAGAGCTAAAGAATGGCATACATTTAAGTGCTGCGTCATGGCAAGTAAAAACTCCATAAATAATTAGCTGGTATATTGAAAAGACTACTTTAATTTACTCGTTTACCGTTCTTTTAATAATAAATAATTTGTAATTACTGAAATAATTACTTGGCGAAGGTAAAATAAATCAGCAGTTAGAGCGTCAATATTAACTTTGTAATCACTTGATGCAGGCACAATTGCTTTTCAGTTTTAATTACTGTGGTAATTACAATTGCTTTTGATTTTGAGACACAATTGACGAGTTATTTAGTTTCAAATCAGGCTCATTTACTCAGCGACGGGCTTACAAATGCGAGTAATGATAAATAAATCACAAATAATTAAATTAATACTCTAAATATGTATGTAGCACAAAAAAAGGACGAAAGCAAGCAGCCTAACATGTCTGAAGGTCCTGCCTGCCATAAGGGGTTAACTCAATTAAAGTTTAACATTTGGCATACATTAAAGGGCTGTCGGCGATATCGGCGATAGCCAGAAGTTAATATCGCGTGTCACACTGTCATTAGTTATGGCAAACAAATTAAGCCTAAGTTGTTGCTTCCTTAAGTTGTCAGCGTGCTGCTTGCATTTTAGATTAATGTGCATTAAATTGCTTATGCCATTTATTTTTGCAGGGTTCACGGGGATCGGTTTACTGCGCGAGTGAACCGGACCCAGCTGGTGGAGTCCAGTACGAGTCGGGAGGGCTCGTTCTCAACGGTACTGCCGGTGGCGTGCACAATGCCCATGTTGCCGGTTGCCAGCCCGCAAGTGGTTCACTCTTCTCGGTGGTGTCAGCACCACCAGCGGCCCCGCTGCTGGCCCAGCTGGATGTCAAGCAAATGGAAGCAATGTGTGTGTCTTCTCCCTCGCCCATTGCCTCACCAGCAATGCGACCCGCCACACTCAGCCTGGATGCACCCTGCTGTCCGCGCACCTTGCACTCCAGCCTGCTCGAGCATCAGATATCCGAACTGGAGGAGGATGACAACGAGAACCTGTTGACCATTTCGAGCATTACGGCCCGGCCGTTGATAGCCAAATCGCATGAGTTGCGCAAACAGCATCAGCAACAATTGTCGTCATCGGGTACGGCACGCAGCAAGTGCTTGAAACGCGCCAAGGAACTGGAGCGTGCTGCACCGCGTCGCAGCAAACAGCAGCTGGCCAAGGATCGCGACTCATCCACTAGCACGACGGAGAGCAGCGGTGGTGCTGTGTCGGAGCCACCGGATGGCGGCTATGGTTGGTTCATTGTCTTTGGTGCGTTCTCTGTGCAGTTTTGGGTCGCCGGACTGGTCAAGTCGTACGGTGTACTCTATGTGGAGATTATGGAGACATTCCCCAGTTCGACGGCAACGGTGGCCTCCTGGATACCGGCCATATTGTCGGCACTGTGCCTGGTGCTGGCACCACTCTCGAGCGCTCTGTGCCAGCGCTTCTCCTGTCGCTCCGTGGTTTTTGTGGGCGGCATCTTTTGTTCGCTGGGCATGATACTCAGCTATTTTGCCACCAATCTGCTGCACTTGCTCTTCACCTTTGGCATACTAACCGGTGAGTGGGATAAGTTGCTTTTGAGTATCAGTTTTTTTACTATAAGAGCGTTAATTATCATTAATTACTTAATATTCAAACGTTATTACTTGAATAATTATAATACTTTTGTACAATTTATAATTTATTATTACTCAACTAATATTTTTGTTAATTTGAATTCATGAGTGATAAATTAGTAATTGCTGAGTAATTAATTAGTAATTGCCAACTATTTAACAACTATTCCTTCTCCTTATAGGCATTGGTGGCGGTCTCTCGACAACGCCTGGCATTGTCATTGTTTCACAATACTTTGACAAGCATCGCGCTTTGGCGAATGGGATCTGTGTCTCGGGCACTGCAGCGGGTAGCTTCGTGCTGCCCATACTCATTAAGCATCTAGCTGAGAACTGTGGCTTCCACGGCACCTTACTCATACTGGGCGCGTGTATGTTGCACGTGTGCGTCTCGGCGACACTCTATCGACCCATCAGCGCCTATGCAGCGGAACAGGCACAGACCCTGGATGCGGCTAGTAAACCCCTCAGTGATGACATCAATCCCAGCACAACGGGCATGCTGACCACATCCACCTACTTGGACACGTGTGAGCTGGGTGCCAAGGAGCTGAATGACAAGTTCATTGAGCATTTGTTTCTCGAGGAGTGCAAGAATCACTTGAACTACTACTCCAGCAAACAGCCAGGTGAGTTGGTGGTGCTATCGATTCGATTTATTATTTTATTATTTAATATATATATTGATTTTGCAGCTCAAGATAAATCTGCACAGGAGAGCGATGATGAGGTCAAGGATATCATTGGCGAGACCACGTTTATAAAGCCAATGAAAAAGGTGCGCAGTTCGGGTCTGATGCACTCCGTCGAGGATCTGAGCACAGACTCAACGTGGGTCTATCGCAAGCACTCCGGCACCGATTCGAATCGGGGCAGTCGACGTCGTCGCAATGTATTCGCCAATGACGAGACGATTAGCAAGATTCAGGCACATCTGGAGAAGCCACTGTCGCCGCCCACCGTTGTGAGTCGTGGTCTCAGCAAAAGCATGGAGATACCCACACCCTTCAGCAATCTCAGCGAGCTCAAACAGCACCAGCAATCGGATAGCAGCATTCTTGACTCACAGCTCTTGGAATCGACTGCAGCTTACGATGATGACAACGATGACGATGACAATGATGCCGCCGATGACGAGGATGATGAAGAGCGGCAGTTGAAGCGCAGCTGTTGTGACCGCATTGAAATGTATATTGATCTGAGTCTGCTGCAGGAGCCCAGCTTCATACTGATGTGCCTGTCCGTCACACTCATGTCCGTCGGCTGTCCCTATATGCTCTACTACCTACCTGCGCATGTTATATCCATTGGTGAGTATTAATCGAAAGCCAAGCTAGCATTTCAATCTAATCCACGCCTTATCAAAAACAAACATTGGAAATGATTCGTAAATGTCTTTTTATAACTGGCAGTTTATATATATTTCCGGTAGTTAATTCGACATTGTTTATTTATAACTGGGCTATATAATATATAAAAATCTGGTATTTAAGTTGCCAACTCAATATAGACATTCCAGACTGCAAACTCGAATAGCCTTATCAGATTCAATCTAGAGTTTTTTATGTTTACTAATAGTTCTATAATTGAATCATCAATAACCACTTAAATTGAAGCACTTAATCTTATCAGATTTACTGTCAAATACACAATATATACATATAAATATATATCTTTAAGAAATAGTAACTTCTTAGAGAGTAATTTAATGCAAATTCTTTCTTGCAGGTTACAATAAAAGCGAAGCTGGCTATTTGGTGGCCATCAGCGCGGTGCTGGACTTGTGTGGTCGCCTCGGACTGGGCTGGTTATCGGATCTGCATCTGTTCGATCGCAAGAAGACCTATACACTATGGTTAGTAAAAATGTATACTTAAATAAGTCGAATAAGCAAATCCACAGAAGATGAGTAATATATTGAAGACTATTTTACTCTGAGTAGAAAGTTGCTGTTTTGATTAAATCAAATTTTCTTCTGCTCTCACAGCATATTGGGCGCTGGTCTTGCGGTGCTGACAATACCCTTTGCTAGGACCCTTATCCTGGTTGGGCTCTCCGCTGCTGTCTATGGCCTGTGCCTGGGCAGCTGGTATGTCTTGATGCCTGTGTTGCTGGCGGATGTCTTTGGCACGGACCGGATTAGTTCCAGCTACGGCTTGGTGCGAATGTTTCAAAGCATTGGTGCGATATCGGTGCCACCGCTGGCTGGCCTGCTGCGGGATCTATCCGGGGACTACGAGATCTGTTTCTACTGCATGGGCTCCTGCATGGTGTTGGGCTGTGCACCGCTAGTTGTGTGGACCATACTCGAGGCCAGAAATCATCGACTGTTCGTGCAGCACGACGATGACGAGGAGGAGGCCTAAATGTTGGACACTGATGCAGCTTGTCTTGGTTCAGTTTGTTGCTTAACAGTTAGAAAAGACACAAAAAAAAAAAACTAAAATAAAAAATGATATTTGTTGTTCGTGTTTAGTAGCAGTTTAGCAGTTAGACCGAAACATGTTTTCCAATAGCAGTACAAATGAAAAAAAAAATGAAAAAGAAAAGAAAAAAAACCTGAGTTCGAATGCCTCACCGATAACGTTGATACTCTTTAACTACTTACAAACATATACTCTAACTTTTATTCAAGCCACATTATTTACTTTACACACACTCAGCTCTCAGCCACTCAGTCACTCCTGACTCAACACTTGAGTGCAATCCTAAGTTGCTCGCATTATACTAACTCATCTCGCTTGTCCTATGCAATAATAATGCAACATTTGTGTATTTAATAATGTTATTCACCCAAAAAGAAAAAAACAAAAACAAAAACAAAACAAAAACCATGAAAAGCACCGAAAGTTGCGCAAAGAACTGAGTTAAAAAAGACATGAACACCAAAAGAAAAACTTAAAATTAAATGAATAAAAAATATATCCATACACAACTTTGTATAATGCATAAAAATAACAAATGTATTCAAAACATAAGTGTATCTGTATTTGTATGCCCAAAAATATATATGAAATTAGCTGTAGGTTTACACGATGATGATCAAATATCAGAAAACATCGCATTGCGAATCGAAAAGAAAAACCCAATTTATCAAATCAAATTCGAACAGCAAATTCTCTGGGAGCATACTACAGAAATTACACATTAATCTAGTTGTATAATAGTTGTTGTGAGACATTTACCCAAAAACAAATGATTTAACAGAAATAAACAACAATTATAATTTGATGTTGGCCTTTGATTTGTCGAAATCTGACTAATCTGCCATATTTTTTTTATTGATTCACCAAACTTCACTCGTATCTATCTTATCTTATCTTGCGTTGTTGAATTCACTCTTATCTCAGCTGATTACGATTTAGCTGAAGGGACAGTTAGATAAATGGGTACTTAAAATCAATTAATTTAATGTTATTATTAACTTATAATATTGGATGGCAAATTTTATAAGATTGATTTGTTGGCCAGCCCAAAATTTCGTAAGCAAAAAAATAATGACTTAAATATGCAAACGATGAAATTTGAACAAGAAACGTGATTCGAATAAAATAAGCCAACAGCGCAATGAACATAATTGTTAGATGTATGTAAGCCAGGGTCAATGAGAAGAAGCCTGTGTTGAACGTGCTCGCTCAGAAAACTCATATTATATCAGTGTCAGTTTGGTAATATCAAGCTAGCCTACGATTTTAGTAGCAAATCTATTGTAAACATAATACAGGCGAAAATATATAGCTCGATTTCATCATGATTTATACCGACAACTGTTGCTGTTGCATCGAGTTGAAATGCGGTTGTATCATTATAGCCATAGTCGATGTGATCATTCGTGGTGTGGATCATTTTATTGTGGATCGTAAGTAGTGGATGCCTTATTCAGTGGCTCTATTTATCGATATCTGTTGATATCTGTTCACTCTCAGGTGATTCTCTGCTGGGCTATGCAACAATATTAACGAGCGGACTCTATCTCATCAGCTGTGTTGTTCTCTTAATTGGCGCACTGCTGGTGAGTATTATCAAAATTTATATAGTTAGATAATACTTTATAGTAGGAAACAAAGGTTCAAATTCCGATTCTGGTACGCATAGCCTAAAGATTCCGGTTAAACTTCCGATATTCCTGGAAACACTTTTATGGTATTCGGTTACTCAATGATATCTTAATTTTTACGTTATTCTAAAATGAAGTCGGTTCCAATTCCGATTCAAATTGAGGATTGACTCCCTGCTTTATACTCTTTAGTATGGCATAATCACCTCTCATTTCAATTGCAGTCCATACGCTTTTTACTGGTACCATATATAGTTGTCGCCCTCATACACATCATCATCTTGACATGGGAATGCGCTTATGTCATCCTGGTGGATTCCTTTTATGATTTCGTATTGTTCGATGTGTTGCAAGCGGGTATGCAAATCGATTGTATATTTTGCGTAATATCTGGGGAGACTAACTTTATAAATTCCACAATATAGTGTTCGGTTTATACTTCACACTGGTTGTCTATTCCTTCTACGATACTTTATAGCGCTGATCTGGGGCTGATCGATAAAAGCCGCAAGACCATAAGAAAGAACTTTCCAAGTGCCAGCTGAGAGACTTTAAGCAGCTTTATTTATTATCAGTCATATTCAATTTAGATGTACGTTATTTGCTCAATAAAGTAAAAATTATGCCCAGCGTATCTTTAAGATGAATTTGTTTAATAACAAGAAACTCAACTACAACATAAATAATATTTACACATGTCTTTTTTTGAGTCTCCTTTCTATCACTAGAACTGCTCGTCGAGGGTGCGTGGCGCTGGCGGTGCACCATACTCATCGGCGGGCGCCGCGGCAGGTGGTCCGTATTGTGGTGCCGGCTTCTGTTGCTGTTTGTACTTGATGAAGTAGACCTCCGGCTTGCTGGGCTCCGTCGGCTCTGGCGATGGTAGAATGACGGGCAGCTGCTCCTCGGGCTTCTTTACGAGCACATAGACCAGGGTCTTGTGCTCATCCTGCACCGGTGGTGGCAACACTTGACGCACTGGTGTCGGTGGATTTGGTGCCTTGATGAATATGATCTTATAGTGCTTCTTGGGCACCGTTGTCTGTATGGGCGATGAGGCCGGATAGTATTCCGGCTCCTCGGGCGGCACATGCACATAAACGTTCTTGGTGACAATCGACTCGCTTTTGGGTGGACCATAAAATGCAGCTGGTGGACCATAGGATGGTAATGGCTGTTGCGGCGGTGGTCCGTAATCCTTTTGTGGTGCCGACGGCGGTGGTGCGCCATAGCGTGTCCTTGGTGGCTCCGGACGTGCACACACAATGCCCACCAGGACGAATAATAGCGCCACTTGTAATTTCATTGTATCTGTATCTGTATCTGTTCAGCTCGATGGCTCGCTGTCGAATGACTCGATTGTCTCAGGTCATCGCTGCATTATATATATATATATATATATACATATACATTATATATGTGCTGGGATTTTCATAGATCGTGTCGTGATTTTTGGTTTGCTTGCCTGTTTTGTTTGTTTGTGTAACCCGCATTTTATTTTAAAGCGAAGCGAACTCTTTGCATAATATTTCTGATGGCTTCCAATCCGTTACGGAGGCGTCATCATTGTCATCGCTTGCTGTCTTGCATACAAAATGAGTTTCGAATCGAATCGTTTTCGATATTGAAAACGAAATTGCAAACACACAAAACAGTGCAACCCACTAACTGACCCCGCCCCACCCCGTTAACCACTCGATTTGTTGGGCCGGGCACGTTCTGTGCCTTTTCTGGACTTCCCGGCCTTTTTTCAGTCTGCTGCTATTTGCCAAAATCAAAACCAAAACGAAAAAAAATCGAAAAACATTAACAAGTCGATTGTGTTACGTGTTTTTATATGCTTGTTATTTATGATATAACATCTGTTGATGGGTGGGTAATGGTCGAAAATACCGTTGCTAGGCCATGGACGGTCATTGCAACCGATTTTCAGCGACATTACAATATGATATTTTTTATATTGTTTTTGAGGCCTACGCTGAAGTATGCTAAACTCAACACAGGTTGCCTCGTTAAGAGCTGATTTGTATACAATCGTATTTTTTTCCTAATTGGTTTTACTTTTAGAAAACGTTTTTTCTTTATCCTTCCAGAGGATATTATAATATTTGTCGTGAAGGGTACGTCTCCGACTCTACACTAGCTAGATCGATATAAGCTTGCCCTACGACTTAAGGCTATATCTTTATCGGTCGGTCAAGTTTAGGGCATGATTTGCTTAAAATAGTCCAGTTTTCTTTTAATTATTTAATTTGAGTTATTTACAACACTTCCCATAGATCCACAAAAATAAAAATAATGATATTTGTGTATTTATTTATTTATGTATATAGACATGTATATATATTATAGTATCGTCTCAACACTTTTTATTCTGTCAAAAAGTAAAACTACTCCATATTTGTTGTCAATCTTTAATAAGTTTAACTTAAATTATAAACACAACACAAACTTATAATTTGCAAAGAGGTTTCCGATTTTTAGCATTAACTTTGGTGGCAGCTGCAAGATGATCTATTTGCAATATTGCTGCTTCTGCATCGATTTGCGCCTTGGCACCTATATTGTAGCCGGCAGCGATATATTGATGGATTTGCTATTCGGTATTTTCATAGCGATATTTGGCGAGTCGGGTGAGTCGGTGATTGCTGATCTCAAAATGCCTTAACTTATCTGTGCATATATATATATATATATATATTTGTTAGGCATACCCGATCTGGGTCACAAGCTGTTCTGTGTATTTATGCTGGTACATCTGGTGAGCGCCATATTGCTATTATATGCCGCATTGAAGGTAAGTGTTCAGCATCAACTTTGTGCAATCTACGCAGTGTTATATCAATTAATAACTGGCAGCTACGACCGGGCTGTATGCTGCCCTATATAATAGTCACATGTGTCAAGGTGCTGGCAATGGTGATACTACTCATAGCAGACATAATACTTCTTATCTGGATTCCAGTTATAGTGATCTATGTGGTAATGTTTTGTAAGTCGCGCAAGGTCTTGAGAAATTATATGTATATTTATATTGTATATTGTATATATATGATTTTACAGTTATCGGTCTGTATTATTGGCTGGTCGTTTATTCGTTTTATGCAGCCCTGGGAGGCGATCTGTTTATATAAGAAGAGCGTTTGCGGCATTTCAAATTCTAATCTGTTTGTCAACTACTTTGCCTTAACCATCATGACAAATATATACCGAAATATATATACACAATTATATTCAATATAGAAAATTTTAAGTCATACAAAACACCGGGAATTGAAAATGGTCCGTGTGAAAAATTGTTGCTTTTATTTAAGCCTGCGGCGTGGTTGTTTTGTTATTGCCGTCATCGATATGATTTTTAACATTATTCTTGTCGCGTTTGCTCCTGGTAAAACATCGATATTGTCAATCGTATTGTATTGATCTTTATTTTATTTTTTTGTTTGACTTTTTTTAACAGAACATTTTTCACAAACCGAACAGGCAATGGCAATTTGCCACTGCATCGGATGTGTCATGCTGCTGATCGGGGCATTCTTTGTAAGTGCAACAACCAACAACAAATGATGTGGGCTAAGCTGATTTTTATTAACACAATGTGTAATCTGCTAAGAGGTTTATTCTTTGTTTTACCTTTCAGCAATCAACGGTACTCCTACTATTCTATTTAATCACGTGTTTAGTCAACACCACCATCGATATCGGTGTTATAATTATGTCTGCCCTGGACTATGGGCCGTCTAGCTTATATGTGATTATCTTGGGAGTCACCATCGTATGTAAGTTCTCAAAACGAACTATTCAGTTCAAAAATGAGCTAACCATTTACATTTTTGTCTTTCAGGCTGGAGCTCTTATACGTGGCTCGTTGTGTATTCGTATTATCGTTTTATTAACTCTCGAGATGACGAGACAACTTATTGATGATCGATTTAAGCTTATCGTAAAATCTGTGATATTTTATTTATTTTCTCATCTGCGTACGTCTCATGTGAGAACAGATAAAGTGTCATTCATTTTATGATAACTAAATGGATACACATAACTTGGTCGCCCCTATAAAGAAAGAAGAACGATGAACCACTTGTTCAGTTGAGTAATGAAAATGCTTTGCAGACGACTTACTTGTGTTTTTATGGACCAACTTTTTTACATCCCGCATAAGACATAACCCTCGTAGGTGCTGTACCACTTTAGTATATCCTTGGGTGCTCCTTGGGCTGTTGTTGTTGTTAATCGATTCATAATTCAACTAATAATATGGGTTCCATTGTACAACAGGTGAGAGACGATATCGTTATTCAGACTATATCTATCATTCTTGGAGGCAAGTGTATCATTGGTGCTTCCATGACTAAGTATGACTATGAGCAGCGTGGAGTGAACGTCGAAGTTTTCCCGTTTTATTGAAAATAGTCGGATTAGGCTTAAGGCAGTTTCTTTTGTTCTTTTGAAGTTGTGAGGATGTGTTAAGAAATGACTGAGATAATGCTGATCAACTTTTCCTACCAAAACAGAAATTCAGATCGGAACCGGAACATAAATTCGTTTCGTTTCGTTACGTTTTGACACCCTGTCTTTTGTATTATATTCATTATTTATACCAAAACTTGACTTACAAACTATTTTTTGTTTAATATTCTAAAACACACTATTATTTTGACCACAGCCACAATCAAACAGACACACAGACGCCTTCAATTATCTTTGGTCCGTGTGTGTAATTTCTCAAAACTAAAATGAGCTTCTCTTTCAGATTTTTGTCTTTCAGGCTGCAGCTTTTATACGTGGCTCGTTGTGTATTCACAATTAACTCTCGATATGACTAAACGGTTTGTTGATCGATTTGATTCTAAAATAGAATATGTGATATTTAATCTATGTTCCTTTTCTGTATGTATGAAAACAGTTAAAATACCATTGACTGTCGTATAAATAAATAAGTATGAGATAAGATAATCGACTTTGCCCAATTTCTAACGTTGCTGTGATAGTTCATGTTGGCTGCCAGTTAAATTTATATCTCGTTAACTGTTTATTGTTTACAATTATGAATAGCTATTTATGTCCTCATCTGTGATCCCTGGATCTAAAAAATATTCAGTTTGCTTGTCTTAACAACATAAAGTTTACTTTAGAGGCGCTGTCTCAAAGTCGGTTCAAGTTCTTTTCTGAGTACCACTAAATGACTTGCCATCTGTTACAAGTCTCTCTCTGGGATGCTGATAGTGCCATTGATAATGGTCAAATTTATTCTTCTAAGTTAATCAGCCAATAAAATTTTGTAGATCCGATCCGAATACAAATACAACGAGTTTTATAACTCTCTCTCTCTATTTAACCTATTTAAGATGTTATGAGTTTTCCCTTTAGTAAGTTGTGTTTCTTCTATTAAAACTGTAGTGTTATGTCATTTGTCTAGCAACTCGCGATCTTAACAGGACCAGGCTTCGTTTCGTTGGGCCACTTATCACTTCAACTTTCATATATAATAATGGGTTAGTTGGTGTGTTCCAAATGGCAGCCTGCTTAAATGTAATCTGCAAACACGTATTTAGTGGACATTGTGCTGGTAACAGACGGAACTTGGCCATCCCTGTAAAAAAAAGAAGAACGATGAACCACTTGTTCAGTTGAGTAATGCAAATGCTTCGGAGAAGACTTACTTGGTGTAGATCTGAACCAAATTTCTCACATCCCGCATAAGGCTTTCAATGTCCACATTTGAGTTTTTGTTCAGGGAATCGCACAGAATTTGAATGAAGGGAGTGCCGCTATTAAGGCGATAGGAGACATAACCCTCGTAGCTGCTGTAGCACTTAAGTATTTCCTTGGGTGCTCCTTGAGGCTGTTGGAAAGTATGATTTGTAGTTGTTGTTGTTAATAGAATCATAATACATAAAATACTGATATCACCTGTATGGCATCAGTCATGAACCTTCCCGTCTCCTGAGCACCCTTGCAGGCCTGCACAAAAAATATTTTCGGTTTGTCCTGCAGTGTTCTATTGCGCAGCAGGGGAAATATAATATCGTCGTTCAGATTGTATTCACCATCCTTGGCGGCAATTGTATCATTGCGCTTTCCATGACTCAGTATGACTAGCACCAGCGCGGATAGATCAGCGTAGTTTTTCTGTTCCACTGAGAATAGTCAATAGAGGGAAATTAGTTAATCAGTGGGAAACGGAATCATTAACCGATTGAAATTTAGAATCTCAACTGAAATTTTAATCGAAATACAATATTTTTGAAGAAGCAATAACTCGAACTGACGTGTTTATAATTATAATCTACAATCTTCATCAGAACCTTTACTGGTACCTGAATTCGATTCCTTTTGACACCCTTTTTTTTATTGATACTAAAGTTGACTTACATTTGCGCACTTTATTAATGACCTCCTCAACTGTTGCATTTTTAATGACTTCCACATTGCATTTAAGTTTCCGGAAGGTGTCACACAAGACTTTTACATCCTCCGCGCTGCCTTTACGATATTCATCGTTATTGTCAAATTCCTCATGATTAAGAATGACCACCAGGGCTGGCTTTAGCTTTTCCTTGGGTGTAGCCACAACTTTGGGAGGCGGTAGTTTACCTGACATCGTGGGCTTCAGTTCAGACGCATCATGGGAGCTGGTAATGCTTGCCGAGCGTGATTTGGGCACCGTGCCACTACTCCTAGGATTCAGACTAATAAAGGGTTGAGGCACAGTCACCTTGGGTGTCGAAAGCGTTGGCCTGGTCACAGTTGATTTACTTGTTGTGGTGCTGCTCAGAGACGGTTTACTGAGGCTTAAGCTGCTCACAGTGGGCTTACTAAACACTGAACTGGTGGTAGTGTTGCTCGTCTTATTGGCATAGGGCGACACATAGCTGGCACCCATTGGCTTCAGGGCAAATGACGATACACATGGCTCAGAGATAGTTGTCGTTGTTGTTGTTGTTGAGTTTGTTTTTGGTGCCCAGCTGGTTTTCTGGGTGGGTTTAAGCACCACTCGCTTTGCCTCCACATGCTGGGTAAACGTGCGTCCCTGTTTCTGTGACACGGTCGTCTGCTCCATACGGACCAAGGTGTTGGAGCGTCTCGCTTCTGCCGTATTGTGTTTAAAAGATGGCGTCGAACGCAGCGCGACCCCATTCAGACTGGATGGACTCGTACGCGTTGCAGTGCCACCATTCGTACGCAACTGCGCCATGAGTTCTTCCAGTTCGTTCGCATTTGGTGTGCGACGCGTTATCATTTCGGTAACTCGCGCCTGCTGGCGATGCGTCACCGTTTGACGTGTGGACAAGAGAGTTACCGTACTCTTATTGCTATCGAATATCGTTGAGTTCTGCACGACCGTATTTGTTGTTTCCGTTGCGGCGCTCGTCGTATAGACTCGGGTGCGTGGATCCTGCTGGGCCAGCGCCTGTCGATCGGTGCTGAAGCCCCCCTCGTCGGTGGATTTCTTTTTGCTCCACCAACCCATTGTTTTCGTTTTCTTTCTCTCTTTGTATGCCGCACAGCGTTGCGTCCGGTTCAACGTTCTCAAAGACACTGAGAGTTTCTAAAGCTTTTACTTTTCGGCGATAAGACTACAAGCGAACGTTGGATCTGCTCATTTATTCGTGTTTCGCTCTCTTTCTTGCCGTTTAAGAGTCTGTCTGCAACTCTTTGCTGTGATTACTCATACGCAGAGCGTTATCAATGGTACTAATTGCATTAAATCTACTTACCTGTGGGTAAGCCCCCATTCAGCAGTGTCTGGCATTAAATAGTCTTCAATCGGATGCATTATGTACAGATATATAATTATATTCACGAAAATTAACTATCTTTACTGAAAGATGTGTATGTCAAGACCAATTTTTGTTTTACTCAAACTTTCTGTTTTACCAAATTGATTGGCAAATATCTAAACAAAGTTGTCTCTGTAACTCAATCAATTCTAATTATTATATACAATTTGTATATTTTTAGGTCTATTTTATACTTAAATGACTGAAATGATGTATTTGCTAAAATTTTTTTGTGGATCGTGTTAGTGAAGTTTGACTGTAACTTTATCTCAATTGTTATAGACACATTTACGCCGTTTAATCATACATACACACAGTAGAGCTTAAGATAATAGTGATGCTACTTCATAAAATGTAACTTCTCAATTTCAGCTCCTTTCATAATCTAATCGATTCCTTCGATAATTACACATCTAGTTACAAAAATCATCATTTAGCCCCATTTATTTCGTATTGTTAACAATTTACAGCCCACATATATTAATCTTTAGTATTGATTGCCAATATTTTCGAAGCATACTATTATTTCGACCACAGCTGTACAAATGAAAAAATACCGCCTTATCAACCGGTTTCTGGGTTATATATGTACACACCTAGTTGTAAGTTAGTTGTACCAAAGTTAACGCTAAAGTTAGGGTTCAACTAGCCATTTGTGGAAATTATTCACACACCTCTCCCAGTCAGCTTATGGAAAATAATTACACAAAAAGAAATCAACTAACTTTTTAGTTTGTATGTTTATAGTGTTTTTTGTATATAGCCAAATATAATTGATATTGGTCGAAATAAATCATCTGTTTATGCATGACAAACCTCTGACAGAAATCACGTGATCAACAAATCCATGCCTACTCTTAGTAGGCATTTTCAGTTTTCTTTGTTTATTTTCGTTGCAAACTGAACTTCTTTTTGTATTTCTGCGGCAAAAGCCAAAGCAATTTCCAAGAACTTATAACAGAAAACCAAAAAAGATCAAGAGCACGATAATCAAATAATAAAAATGCCGCTCTACAAAATTCGGCTCTTAAGCAACGCTCTTTAAAGAGCAACAACTCCCGCTCTCGCTCCCTGGCTTTCTTTGCTCTGTGCTGCGCAGCGCTCTCTTAAAAGGCATTTTATTGATTTTAAGTAGCGGCATTTTCATGCATGCTTTTTAAAGGCATGCACTCAAGAACAAAAAAAAAATAACAATGACAAAGCAAAAGAAAGCTCTCTGTTGTGCTCAGATGTTGTGTTGACGCTTTTCGAATTGTTAGTGCTGCGACAGACATAGAATCGTGCGGAGAGTTTGCGACAACAATTTTTTTTACGTTTTTTTTCCAAGAAAATTAAACAACAGGTGACAAATGTTTTGGGCTTAATCGCGTGTGATAAAAATAAAATATACTAAAATTAGATTTAAGTGCGATTTGCTTAAATCGAATCGAAAATTTGGCAACCGATTCTGAAGTGAAGTTAGCTGATAAGATAAGATGACAATACCGGCTTATCAATTTGGTGCATTTATGCAAGACACGCAGATAACCTTGAGAATACAGCTTAAGGCAACTGCTATAACCCCCCTTTAAGATGGATTTTTTTCACTTTATAGCTATAATAATAATAATAATAAAATATTAAACAAAATAAATCGAAGGCCAACAAGCTGCCAAAGTTCCCATTCGTATATGGCTCATGCATTTCAAATGTGCTGGAAATGCAATTCAGCGACCCATCGTTAAAATAAAATGCCGAACAACAATTATTAATTATACAATATCAAAAGTCCAATATCGATTAATTGAGGTGCCTAGTTTCAAGCAACTTAATTGGTGCTTCAGTTTTTTAATACTTCGAATTGCCATTTTCAATGGCTTCAAAATAGTTATAATAAATTCATAGTTTTCAATCACATTTTCAAATGAATTGCGTCAATCGTTATCATCAATCATGATGGAAGCCTGACTGCGGTCAGCATACTTCAAAGCGCGACTGTGGCATGCAACAATTTGCATCAATTGCCATAGATTGCATGCTCCTTAACAGACATGCAAGTTTACCAGCTGAGCTCCATTCCGGATCTGCGATCGTGTTCAGTGCTTATAATTGTTCTGTGGCCCAAGAAGATCAATTCCACTCAATTTACATCATTATTCATTAGAGTAATGTAAAAACAATTCAAATGCTTTAACCAGCTAAAAACCTGTTGTTAGCAATTGTGTTGTTATCTATATGCAAACTGTAAATTATAATGGTTTTTAAATTTTATTAACTGTTTTATTGTGCTCTTAAATGGTTAATGAGTATAATTTTTATTATCTACAACTTGAAAGAAAAATAATCTCTAGGACTTAAAAAAAAAACTTTTTAATTTTTTTTTTACAATTCATTGTGAAACAAAAACAAAAAGTAAGCGTTTCACAACGAAAATTTTTGCTGACTAAAGCACAGCACTCAGTTGGACATACCCCAATCGCATATGTACACTCAGACACATACACTCACACACACTATTTATTCTAATTTTCGTACTCGCTTAGAGGGTTTTATTCTCGTCACGAGCAATACTAAGTAAAACTTTAAGTTTGTCTCGTTTTTCAGCTTTAAAACTAGCCACACCTTTTAAGTTAATCATTTTCTGAAGAGTACAGAGTATTTTATGCCCGTAACTTATTTATTTTATTTCGCAAAATCATGACTTAGGAATAAATACTAAGTAATATCCTATTAATATAGGCTTAGAACTCGTGATAAGGTATCATAGACGATAATAATATCGACAGAGCTGTCGTAGAAAAGTATATTGAAGTTGTGCAAAGTTAATAATAGACAGAAGGAAGTATCTACATCCATTCTTGATCAGCATCAAAAGCCGAGTCAATCTAGCCATTCTTATCCGTCTGTATGAAAAAAAAACTGTCAGATTCTAAATAGAGACATCGGATTTTGAATATATTTTTTCTTAGACCAGAAGCACATCAAGTTTAGCGATAACATATAGCCAATATCGATAAAAATCTTAAAAATATACACTGATTGTATAGATATATAGCAAAGCTGCACATATTACTGATCAACAGTAAATATTCCAATAAAATCGGCTGGGGAACGCAGATTTTGCTGACCGAAAGCTATTTTTACAGTGAACTATATGTTTGGCGCGTCTGCTACTCGAGTTGACCCTGTTTATTTAAGAGGATCTCGGTACAAAGAACAAGAACGCTTTGTCCGATTACAAAAGATTGATCGATTTATCGGACAGGTGGCAACGCCACGCAATTCAGAAAACGTGCGTTGGTCATTTTGAAAAACAAAACTGTCGATTTGATTCCGAACGCTTGCGATCATGGCCGAATCAGTTGCTGCAATGGACTTTGACGAGATACTCACGCAAATTGGCGAGTTCGGCCTCTATCAGAGAGTGAACTATTTACTCATCTGCCTGCCAGTGCTATTTGCGGCTGCAAACAGTTTGTCGTATGCATTTACAGCCGGCACACCAAAATACCGCTGCCGCATCGAACAGTGCGACGATGAGGATGAGGATAATGAGGGGCAATTGGCACAATATCAAACCGATTGGCTGGATATGGCTATTCCAGGCACGAGAGATAAGCACGGTTATTTCACACCAAGCGATAGTTGTTTGCGCTTTGCCACCAACGACAGTGAAGAGTTCGGTGTGCAACAGTTGGAAGCAACATGCGATGCTTCGATGTTTCTGCCACAACTCAAACCCGAACGATGCCGGCAATTTGTTTACGATATGGGCGAACACACAATTGTCCAGGACTGGCAGCTGACGTGCAAGGAGAATGCCTGGAAATTGGCCTTTGTGGGCACCACACACTTTGCCGGTCTTGTCGTGGGCACGGCGCTTTTTGGTTACCTTGCAGATCGGTGAGTAAACTTGCGTTTAAATATCGATACATTATCGATACACCTGCGGCATTATCGATGTAAGATGTATAGCAACTGATAATTGAGAGTCCGTTTAGAAGCAATATCTGCTCTTTATATGAATTTACCTGTATTCCTATTTTTCGCGGTGGGCTTCTTGTAAAAGTTATTTTTTATTAAGTCATTTTAATATTTCTTTTCAAAAACGTTTTACTTTCTATCCACGAGTTTGGACACTTGACTAGTTTTTTTTCGCTCCTTGTTAGCATTTTACTTTTCTTATTCCTTAGCGACGAAAGTTGCCCAATTTTTGGTACGACTGCGTTTTTATCGGGATTTCGCCACCAGACCAGACCGTAAAAAAAGTTCGACCATTTTACATAGTTTGAATACCTCCATATTTACAATATCCTTCATTATTATATGTTTTTTATTTGTTTTTCTTTTTTTTCATTTTAAATTTTTACTAAACACTCCTAAGCATTCCTTGCATGATCTCACAATAACAGATTTGGACGTAAGCTGATCTTCGTCTTCTGCACCATCTTCATGGGCTTAACGGGCATTGGCCAGGCTCTGGCCTGGGATTATGCCAGTTTTTTGGGCTTTGCTCTACTGAATGCTGTGGGCACATCCGGCGTTTATCCATTGGCCTTCATAATTGGCGTGGAGATGGTTGGACCACGCAAACGTGAAATGACCTCGATTGTGCTCAACTATTTCTATGCGGTGGGCGAAGCGCTGCTTGGTCTGGCTGCCTGGTTGCTGACCAACTGGCAGGCATTGCAATTGGCCCTCTCCATACCGCCGCTCTTCTTTGTCGTCTATTTCTGGCTGGTGCCGGAATCGGTGCGTTGGCTCCTGGCGCGCAATGAACACGAGAAGGCGGGCACAATTATACGGAAAGCGGCTCACGTTAATCAGCGGGAACTTTCCCTCGAACTTTTGGCCAGTTTCAAGCAGCAGCAGTTGGACACAACGGATGCAAAGCAGGCGCAACAGCTACAGCCTGAGCAACGTCAGATTTGGCCCTCTATCAAACAGGTGTTTGCCTCGAATACGCTAATCTGGCGTTATACGAATCTGCTGTTTATATGGTGCGTATTTAATAAACAGTTCTTTGACCAGTTTTCCCAGATGGAGTCTTATTTCTATGATTGCAGGGCTGTCAACGCCATTGTTTTCTATGGACTCTCGCTGAACTCGACCAATCTGAGCGGCAATAAATATTTGAATTTTGCACTGGTCTGCCTAATTGAAATACCCGGCTATTGTTTGGCATGGGTGTGTATTTGTTTTTCATATACAAAAGATAGCTCTATTTATATATATCTATACCTATATCTTCCTCTCTCTCTATATATATATCTGGCAAACTAAAAATAGTTGTGTCTACGCAAGCTGGGACGCCGTCTGGCATTATCCGGCTCCCTGATGCTCTGTGCCATCACGTGCGCAGCCAGCGGCTATTTAACCACGGGTAGGTTCAATCATTATCCATTTCACCTGCATATTTATATCTTACATTCAATCTTTCTTGCATGCCTACAAAGTTTTTGTCGATAAGAAAAGACGTAAAGTGTTTTGAACTTCGTGTGTGGAAAATATTATTAAACAGAAAGTCATTCCAGAACTACGGGTTAACTAATACACAACACGTTCCGGGTTTCGTTCTATTACGCAAGAAATGTGAAGTGACTGTAACCAATTTGTTAATTCAAGTCGTCTACTGCAATTTATTTCATTTTATGACTTGATGGCATTTTTAAGTTTTCCACACACATTTTCTAAGTAATCGTAAACAATTCTAAAAATAAAAAACACATTTCAATTTGTAAAACAGGTGCAAATTGGCTAATTGTAACGCTCTTTTTATTGGGGAAACTGGGCATTACCTCATCGTTTGCAGTCATCTACACATATACGGCGGAAATGATGCCAACGGTTCGTTGACAATTTATATTTATATATAGAAAATATAATCACAACATTCGCAAATGCATTGAATACATTCCTATTTGCAGGTTATACGCAGCGGAGGGGTCGGCGTTATGTCCACCTTTGCACGCTTTGGTGCGATGCTGGCACCCTTTGTCCCACTACTGGTGAATCTAACTAGTTTTACTTATATTATTAATTATTAATTCATCTAAAACCCTCTTTCTTCACCCCAGGGCAGCTACTATGAGCCATTGCCGCTGCTGCTGTTTGGCGTTGTCTCAATGTTGGCCTCAATTTTGTCGCTGCTGTTGCCCGAAACATTTCACAAGAAGCTGCCCGATACGGTCAGTTTACACACTATATATAAGCTTTATACATATATGTATATTAAAAATTGATTTTGCTAGGTTGCCGAGGCCATTGCATTGGGCAAGGAAATGGAGGCGGTGCCGGTGGAGAGTGCGGACAACTCGACAGCATTGGGAAATAATATACAACATGAGTCCATCATTTAAGCATGCGAATTTGATAGTATTGTTAACTCTTTTAGTACAAAGCACTAGTTATGTAGTTAATCGTATATATATATATTTAATATATATAAATATATATATTTGTAAGGCAAAACTTAAAATTTAGATCGGAGTTACTTTACTTTTTGTATCACTCTTTTTATTTGTAAACTAAAAATATTAAAATATGCATTTGACAATGCTTGCAGCATTTTCTCGTTATTACTGGCCAAAGAGACCCTCAAATAGAAGTGGATCGGTGATGACGCCAAAACGATGTAGCAGCTTGAAGCGCAGCTCGTCATCGTTGCGCAGACAGATGGGCTGATAGAAGCCACCCAAGCGCCTTGTGCTGTGTGGCTCCCAATCCGGCAGCAGGTCCTCAATGTCAACCAGGTGTTCTTTGCGCCTGCCCCAAAAGTCCACATAGGCCAGTCTCAGCTGATCTTGATGCTCGTTGATGTAGATGAAACCAATTATATTTCGGGCCACATAACTGCCTAGGGAGAGCGTCACCAGGCCAGTAACACCAATCGCTGCGCAGATGCCCAGAGCATCCTGTGACACCTGACCGGCTTGTTGCAGTGCAAAGGCTAGCGGTGTTCCAGCCGCCGTGACAATGGTCTGATAGACTTTAAGACGATTAAATGCAGCAATTAGGCGTATTAGGGGTAGTTTGTATATGGGACGCCATTCCGTAAAGCCAACTTCTAGTTTAGATTTCAGATTTCTCTCCTTTGTTGTTGTTGTTCTTGCAGTTTCTGTGAGTGGCGTGCTTGCATAGCGCCGGCTGCCAATGCTGCTACAGCTGGTCACACAATGTGACAGTGGCAATTTGATAGCGCCTAATCTGCATAATCGTTGTAGCATTGTAAGTAGTTGTTTCTTTGTTATAGATTTTGCTTATTTTATAGCTTTGTTTATATAAATACGCCACTCACTTGTTGTTGCTTGGCAGCTGTCAGTTAAACAGCTGTGCTTGCTTTTTAACTCGAAATGGCACTGTTCAGCGTGCACTGTTATCGATCATTTAAAAGGCTATTGTTGGTCACACACAAAAAAGCGCTTTATATTCAAAATGACGCGTTACATTCAAAATGAAAAGTTTAATTCAAAATGGCACGTTAAACTCAAAATGTCACTGTTACGCGTGCACGTTATTAATCGTTTAAAAAGCTTTTATAACGTTTATATTAAAAAACAAACTCAAGGAAGCTGAGTTTTAATTAAGTTAAAACGCACATTTTTAAACTGGTCAGACGATCGATTGTCTACATGCGTAAGACAGGGCAGAAAATAGTGCTAACTGAGCTTTTGGCTGTCAGCTGTTTGTCTTAATTACAATTAAAGTGAGCTTGCTGAGCATTGAGCATTGAGCACTAAGCATTTGTTTAATAATAGACCGACCAGATGAGCGAAATCACAGCCCAGAGCAATATATTCATTGATGCGTTTGCTCAGTCTTTGTCGAGAGTCCGCTTGTATTGTATTAGGGGCCTACTGTGCCGGTCGCTTTTGGCCAGTTAAAAAGCCAATTCACATAGTATGTATTTTGTTCAAATCAAGTGAATTATAATTGTAAGCAGATATGAAAACAAAATGAATTTAAAAGTTGAGACAACATAAATCAAATAAACCCATAAAAACTAAAGCTAATGAAATTTCAAAGATTCCAAATCCAATTATGGCCTAATGCGCAATAGCAAATATGGTTTGTTAAAAATGTAATTCAAAAATTCGCCACTAAAAAATGTTAAATAACACTTCAGCTAATCAATACAATAAAAACACACTTAGAATTGATATTCGATTGTCACTTTTTGTTGTTTAACAAGCTGTAAATATTTTTAGCACATTTTTGGCGTGCTGCGAATTCGAAAATAGTTTTCAACTATGTTTTGCTGGTCTGTTTGTGAGTGTGTCTGTGTATGTGTGTGTGCGTAATAGGTCTCTTCCCCAAAAAAAAAAAATAAATAAATAAAATATATATATACATATATATCCACAAGTACAACATGTAAATAAATTTGTACACATCAAAGAAATAGAGAAAAACAAAAGCAGAATAATGCAATTTTTTACTGTGCAAAATAGAAACGAAAACTGTCAATTTGGATATAATGCAGAATCTTATAGGCGAATTCAGACAGCTATATTTTTATAGAATTGCACAAAAATGTCAAATTTAGAATGGGATTTCAACAAATCCATAAGCGAAAGCTTCTCAAAATTAAGAAAGATTACCGATCTTAGGCACGCAAAACTGGGAATGTTATAGAGTCATCCAAGTTAGCTAGTAGATTTTCCAGTAAAATTCCTTTTTGTTTTTTTCTCTGGCGCAAGGAGGATCAGCATGTCGCTGACATCGCTGGGCGTCAGCGCTGGCTTCATGGTCGGCTGCTGCATTGCGGCACAGATTGCTCGCCGGGTGAGTCGGAGACTGCTGAACAGCGATGGAATTGTGCCCGTGCTGATGAACGAGGCCATTGCCGCTGCCGAGTTGTGTGCCTGCTGCTTTGAGCTGATCATCGGTGAGTTTATAGAATCAAAGTGAAAAAAATCATTATTTCAATTGAGTAACAAAAACAGTTGCTGATAACTTTGGTGTGGCTGCCTATGCCATCTTTCTGTTCCTGCTGACCGTGTGGTGGGGCAAGGTGTGGGGCGATGCCTCCGCCTGTCCGTACACCCACATGGAGGATGTGCTAGAGGGTCGCACCACCTTCAAGGAGATGGCTCTGCGCACCTGGGCCGAACTGATGGGCGGCTGTTGCGTCTATCGCATCGTGCAGGTCTTCTGGTGGCTGGAGTTCGCCGAGACGCACAAGGGACGCGCCTTCGAGGAGTGCAATGCTGATCTGCAGGTTAGTCCCTATCTGGGCGCTGCTATTGAGGGCGTGGCAACGTTGCTGTGCCGCCTGGCATCGAAAACGATCAGTGTGCAGGAACCAAAGTTTAGTAGCTATATTGATTCGTTCATTGGGACCAGTCTGGTAGTCGCTGGTAAGTCCTGGCCCGTTTGCCACGTGGCTTTTCAACTACTGTCATATTCTCTCAAAAAAAGTTTACGCTTTTAATTATGCACTGCTTGCAGCGTTCAATTTCTCCGGCGGCTATTTCAATCCGGTGCTGGCCACGGCTCTCAAATGGGGCTGTCGCGGCCACAGCAATCTGGAACACATCATTGTCTATTGGATTGGCGCCTGTCTCGGCGCACTGCTCTCGGTGCCTATCTTTAAGTTGGCCGTCGTGCGGCGCTTCCTTTTGGGCGAAGAGAAGCCCAAGAAGGAGTAGACTGACACCAAAGCGAGAAAAGCTTGCTCATAGCTCATAGTTATTTTCAAATTATTAGCTTATTTATTTATTTCGTTTTAGTATTAGAAAATACTGTTTTCGCGATAAATGCAATAGTCAAATAACTATCGAAATTCAGTACAGTTAATTTATCGATAATTTATATTGTTCTCGCGCGAGATTTATTTAGTTTGAAAACTGCATATGGAAATGTTAATATTAATCTGATATAAGGTGTTCTACCTTATATCAAATCATGTTTATTTGCACCTATTGTTAAATCGAATAAATAAATCAGTTATATTATATCGGGAAAATAATTAAGTAAAAATGCTTAGTGGTTATCCATTTTGTGGCATTGTGGAATGGCAGCAACAAAATTAGATTCATATTAGAGACTCCTTTGATGTTTAGTTTTTCATTATATACTTTTTATTGTGTAATTTTACAATGATAGTTAATATCTAAAATCACAATTTCCATAGTAAAACAAGTTAAACAAACTGATAAGTATACTCCTCATATATGCATATATTCTGCATAGCTTAAGTAAGCATATAGCCAGATATCTTACTGATGACGTAATACATGTGTGGTATTTAACTCAAGTCCAGCTGGACCTGCTCCTGCTCCTGCTCCAGCTGGTCCAGGGCGTCGTCGTCGCCGTGTGACACGCAAGACAACCTCATCATTAATGCGTTCAAATTGATAGTCACTGTTTCCCATGGAGCAGCGCTTGGTCACAATGGACGTGTCGCTACTCTGGCTGAGATTGCTCTCGTTGATGCTCGTCGTCGTCTCATCGATGGTCACATGCAGCGCCGACAACTCTTTTGGGACCATTGCTTTCTCAGGCGGCGTTGCAGGCACCACCGGATCATCAGCTTTTTCTGGCTCTTCAGTTAGATGAATTTTACGTTTCTTTAGCGGTGTTTTCTCGCCGCTCTCCGCCTTATAGCTGCTGGGCGTTATCCGCTCGTTGCTGGGTGTACGTAAATTGGTTCTTTTCACCCTGACCTTGACTTTTGTTGGACTGCGTCTAGATTTCTCCACAGCTGGCTGCTGGAGTGGAGATTGAGTGAGTATATCAACAAGATCATGTTTGGGCGTTTGCAGCCCCTTCATCGATGTGGATGAGACGGTTGTCTCGCCAGGTTGTTCGTCGTTGTGAGACTGATGCAGTTGTTCTAGTGCTAGCTCAATGGTATCCGTTTCCAGGCTTAAATACGGATAGTTTTGTTGCAATTCCTTTGGCAGTGATTTCTCTAGTATTAATTCATTCATGACTGCCTCGAGGACAGCGTCGTCGTCGTCGTAATCATCATTGTGATCAAGCTTTGTGGAATCTGGTGGCACATACACAACAATGGGTGTGTCTGCAATTAACTCGGGCACAATGGTTTTATTAACGGTTACAATTTGGCCCACCGTAAGCTGTTGCTCTCTGGAGTCTCGATCATTCGATACTTCGGCCAGTTCTTCGCTAGTTGTGTGCTCATCGACTGAGACAGCAATGTGCTCGATATTCATCATATCGGGCAAACGTATATCCTCAATTATTTGTATGCCTCTCATGGAACGCCTTGGTAGCTTCGGAGTCAACACATAATCATCCGATCTTTTCGAGGATTTTCTCAGAGACGTCTTGGAGTCGCATGTTGTCACAGCTGCTTCTTTAGCATCATTTGTTTCCTTGACTTCTGCGTCTCTTGTTGACTGAGTTTGCTTTCTGTCGCTTTTCATTGATTTATTAACAATTTCCTCAGTGATTTCCTTTTCATTTATTGCCTCAGGTGGCTCACAGTGTTGTTTATCTAATTCTTTAGCTTTCACTTCGTGTGTTATTTCATTTGAGATTTTATTTTCTTTAATTTCATGTTCAGTCTCAGTTTTTATCGCTTCCAACTCTTTACCAGTGGATTTTGCGTTCCTTACATTAGTTTGTTCATTAACTAAATTATCCTCTTCCTTTAAGTCCAGGCCTGGAATGCGTTCAATAATTTTTGCAGCAACCACCTCTTCTATGATCTGCTCTTCAATATGTTTTTTGGAGTTTAAATCTTCTTTAGCTAAATCGAGGCCTGGAATGTGTTCTGCGGCTTTTGAATAATTTTTTGATGAATTATCATCATCTTCGTCAACATTCACATTCAATTCAGTATTAGATTCAATGACTTTTGTATTCATATCATTTATAATTTTCGCTTCATTTGTGTTTTTAGCATCCACCATTGGAATTATCTCACCTGCCCCATTAAAATTGGTTTCTGTATTTTCTACTTCACCAACTATCTCATCTTCCGCATTGAAATCCCTTTCTGGCACTTCATCGTTGGTTATCATGTCTTCGTTGGCATTTAGTGCTTCACTTTCGTCAATTAAATCAAGTCCAGGAATGTGTTCTTTGACTTCTACGTCCATTCCTATTCTGATCTTCTCTTCTGCCTCAATCTTCATGGGACTCGCTTTATGCTCCTCTTCAGCTGTTAAATCTAGACCTGGTATGTATTCCGTTGAATGAATTTTATAATCCAGGCTTTTAATTTGGTCAGTACCCATTTCATTCTGCTTAAAAGCTTTCTCGTTTTTCACAAAATATTTCTCAACTTCTTCGACTGTTTTTGGACCATTTCGAGTTGCTTCTGGTTGATTCTTATGTTCTATTTGACTTGCTGGCGTATACAGAAATTGGGGTGTTAACGCATCCTTATTGGCCAATAGTTTGTGCAGCTCCTCTTCATTGGCGGCACTGTTGTTGCTCTGTTCATCCAACTGCTCCGGTGTGCTGCCAAAAATTGCAGTCGAGGTTTTTTCCTTATGGCGCTTATCGTTTTTTGTCGTTTGATGTTTTCGATGTTTTCCATCGCTTTCAGGGGATTGATTAGCTTTGCTGGAATCGATGTATGTGGCTTTATAAACAGGATTATCTGGCTAAGCAAATTGGTGTCATATGCTCTACAAACTTACCTGTTTTTGTTGTGGCTACTTTTGTGGCCAGAACGCGAATGAGAAAGGGAACGAGAACGTGAGCGACTATGTCGACTTCTCTTCAAATCTTTGGAGCTTGTTCGATGTCTGTGACTGCTACTCTTAGCCCGATCTCGATCCCGATCCCGACTGTGACTGCGTCGTCGACTGCGCTCAGTGTCTTTTACTCTATCTCGCTCCCGATCTCGTTCTCGATCTCTATCGTGTGAGCTACAATGGCGGCTTCCTTCAGTAGAGCTGCCAAAGGGAGTGTCATGCTTGTGTTTTTTCTTCTTGTCATGGCAGGCATCCTGTGTCTGCGTTTTATTTTGTTCGCTTTTGGAACGTTTCTGATTCTCAGCTTTTATCTGGCCCGACCAGTTTTCATTATTGTTGTCCAAAGCAATTTCAGTTTTTAATTCCGCCGCTATCGCGTCCCGCTTGAAGCGTTTGTGCTCCTGCCGATTCACCCCATCCGCGGCCTGATGTGCCTTGTGCTGCTCAAGATTCGCGGGTCGCTTGCGTCTGAAGCAAATATCATCTTTTCTATAAAAGGAAGGGCAAAAAGAAAGCAAAATATGTATTTAGTCCATTTTGAGTTGTGCAACAGGCATAGTTTACTTACTCCTTGCGCAACTGCGTTATTTGTGCATCTTTGCGTTTGATTTCGGCCTTGGCCGTATCGAGTAGATTCTGGAAATTCACCTCCATTGTTTTAATCTTTTTGGAGAGCGTTTTGTTTTCAGCTTGCAAATTAGCAATTTCCAGCTGGACGGCCTCCAATTTTGTTTGCCAGGCCTCCAACTCTTTGGATTTCTATTGATAAAATCGAGTTATGATTTCTATTGTGTGCATTATGCAGTTGCACTTACTTTATTCTCGGCCTCTTGGAAATCGTCCAAATCATCATAGATATCCAGTTCGTCGTCCATTATTCGTTGTAGGCATGCAGACAACAAATATTATTTGGCATAAAAACAGCCGATTAAATGCGCGAAATTTGGGCAGTGTTGGTCAATGCCTGAACTCAGCTGCATTTCCATTCACAAAGCAGCACTGCGTTTATGGGCAGCACTTGTCAATATCATGAGAGAATTGAAAATTTAAATGTATATTATTACTATGATAGTCATTTTACACATCGAGCATACTCAAATACAGAATAACGAGAAAGCTTTTCAAAATACACACACACCTACACGCGTAAAGAAGACATGCAATGGCCGACAATCGTGGTGAATACAAACGGGAACGTCGAAAGTTCTCATGCTTAACATATGCAGTAACAGCAACATTCTTATTACTGGCATTATTGCAATGGTATTTGTTTCACTTTGTGTAAGTTGTTTCGAATCTTTCACTGACATTGTTTAAGCAACTAATTGAAATTATATTTGCAGCGTGGAAATAAATAGTTATTTTGTTCAACATGCCTGGATTGGCATCATATTCTTTGTACTTGGTCTGGTGTTGATCCTAATCTTCATCTTCTTTGAGGACTTGCGCTTCTTTACGCCTGGCAATTGGATATTTGCCTTCCTAATCGTAAGTTGTCCTTAATTCGAGTACATTTAATTTTCATCATCTGCGTTTTTTATAGTTTGAGTGCATTGTTCTCGGTGTTACATCGCTGATTGTTCGTCACTATAAATATCATTATTTGATGAGTTTCATCATTTGGACTCTTGTGCTAATTATATTCCTCTTAATTGGCACTTTTCTGCCGGTAAGCCAAACATACTAAAAGTAAACCCAATAATTACTCTAGACTCTCATTTGAAGCGTGACTTGACGCTGGATGTTGTGGTGCTTGTAATAATTGGAATTGTATGCATTATTGGAGCCATGTATTTTTTAATGCTCCACATTGTCGCAAATGTGCCATATTCATTTTTTGTCTGTCGCGCTTTCCTTGTACTTAGCATTGTAATTGTAAGTAGTCAGTTTAATACTAAAACAAATTAAGTTCAACTTCATCTTTTAGTTCGTCATGTATCATGCACAAATTATCAATGGTGGTCGCTTTGCTGAGATTCGGGATAAGGATTATTTGCTAGCTGCTTTAATATTATTCTACGATTTTCTGATGATGTATCTATTTACATTCCAATTGGCACCCAAATGGTCAGATGATTGCGATGCGAACAGAAATGTGACAAGTGTGCTGGTAGTCGATTCGCATCTGACAAAAACAACCACAAGCGAAATGGATCGTTTAGCTGATCGAATTTTAGGTACTGGCGATTGAGTTTTCCAAAAATTTTTGTTTAAATTTACGCTGTCAAATAAAAGTGCAACTCTTTGCAATGTGATGGGTAACACTTTTTTGTCTTGTATAGCGCAACCAACTTAATGCTGATTGAGATTTTGGCGCGCTGCAGCTGTTTACAAATTTGTTGTCTTTTTTGCTGGCTGTGAATAAACTTTAATTGGCACAAAGCTGACATAAACAATAAACATTTTTGCATTGTGCAACGTCACATTCAAGACGGCTGTTAGTTGCAGTTGAGCAAGAGCAATGGATCCCACTATATCTGTTTCAAAGGTAAGCGGAAGAGTTTCAAAATTGGAAATTGACCATTGAAATTTGGTTTAATTTTAGGGCTGTTTTGTGTATAAAAATGGCGCAACGCGAGCCAACAAAAAGACGCCTAGCAAACGCAAACGCAGTGGCCCAGCAGCGACGAGCAGCCTGCTGGGCAAGGAGATCACCACTCAGCCATTCTATGCCGCCTACACGGACTGCTGGAATCAGCTCCACGGGCACATCCAACAGCTGCAAATGGCGAGCAATGCTCAAACGCTCGAGCAACTGGTGGAATTTGTGGGCACCGAGGGTCGTTGCCGGCTGGATGAGGTGCTGCCCACAGCGGCGCTGCTGACGGGCATCAATCAGCCGGATCACTTAAAGCAATTTGAGACGCTAACGCGACGCTTGCATTTGCAGCAAGTGGGATGTGTTTCAGTGCTTCAATCTCGTGATTGTGCCACACTAAAAGCAGCCATTGAATCCATGGTGCACAGCCTAATGTACGATCTGTCGGCAATGCCTGAGATGGAGGAGGAGGAGGCAGACGAGAGTGAGCGTGATCGCAAGCGATTGCGACGGACACAGTGCACCCTAAAGCAACTGCACGCTTGGTATGCTAATAATTTTGGTGGATCTGGCAAAGAACGTGCTTTGGTCATTGTCCTACCCGACTTTGAGTGCTTCAATGCGAGTGTGCTGCAGGATTTTATACTCATACTCAGCGCGCAGTGCGAACGCTTGCCATTTGTCCTAATCCTCGGCGTGGCTACAGCAATGACGGCGGTACACAGCACATTGCCCTACCATGTGAGCAGCAAGATCAAGCTGCGTGTGTTTCAAACACCAGCGGCTCCAGCGGGCTTGAATGAAGTGCGTCAAAATAACAGGATTAAGACGGGTCATCTTTAATCAGCTTCCCCAATTCTTTCTCTCTTCCAGGTGCTGGACAAAGTGTTACTCTCGCCCAAATATGCATTCCATTTGTCTGGCAAGGCTTTCAAGTTTCTGACGCACATATTCCTCTACTACGACTTCTCCATACAGGGTTTTATACAGGGCTTCAAGTATTGCCTCATGGAGCACTATTTTGCCGGCAACGCGTTTGCTTTGTGCACCGGCTACAGTCAGGCGCTGGGACGCATCAAGCAGTTGTCGCATGAGGATATGGAGACGATCAGGCGTCTGCCCTCGTTTCGTCCGTATGTGGAGCAGATCAATGATTGCAAGCGGATTATTGCTGTGCTCACAGACGATGAGTATCTGAAGAAGAAGTTGCCGCAGTTGTTGCGCGATTGCCTGCTGCACTTTATGCTCTTCCGATGCAGCCTGGAGTTCTTCACGGAGCTGGTCGGTGATTTACCACGCTGTCCACTTGGCAAATTGCATCGGGAACTGTATGTCAACTGTTTGAATAAACCGATCACACAGCAGGCCGAGTACAAAGAATGCTGGCAAATCCTCAGCTTTATGTCCAAAGAGGCGTTTGTAGCCAAGTTGTCTAAATGCATTTCGTGCACCGAACACTTTCTCAGCGAGCAAATAGCGGCACTGGAATTGGGTGACGCCTGTGCCGAAGTAATGCGTTCCGAGCTGCAAACACTGAAGACGCTTCTCAACGATGTGGAACTGGCGACATTGGAGCAGCAGCCCCATGCCAATAACGAATCGCATTTGTCAACCGCTCTAACCGATCTCACGCAGGTTGCCTCCCGGCAGGAGCTGAAGGCGCAATTGTTGCAACGCAGCAAACAGGACAAGCAACAGTCGACATCAGAATATGCACGCGCTCTGACCAAGATCTTGGCACACATTGAGGAGCAATTGGTGCTGAAGCATCTGCGTCCCTTGCAGCAGGCACCACCACTGCACGAACTCTACGTCTTCACGGACATTGCGACTGTGCGGCGGAACATTATTGGTGCACCTCGTGCCGCACTGCACACCGCACTGAACAATCCACATTTCTATATGCAATGCAAGTGCTGTGAGCTGCAGGATCAGACGCTGTTGGTCGGCACCATGCCCGATCTGTCAGTGGTTTACAAGCTGCATTTGGAATGCGGTCGCATGATTAACCTATTCGACTGGCTGCAAGCATTCCGCTCTGTGCTTCGCTCCGCCGACGAGCAGGAGGATGCGGAAGTGTCTCAGGAACAAATCGATCCACAGATTCAGTGAGTATTGAGAAGAAATTAATTCTGTTGTTTAGCTTTTATATGAATAACTCTTTTCCTCAATTCAGGGCACGATTCACACGCGCTGTGGCCGAGCTGCAGTTTCTGGGCTATATTAAAATGTCTAAGCGGAAAACGGATCACGCCACACGCCTCACCTGGTAGATTACTAAGTAAATTATATACAAAATTTGATACAATGAGTGAGAATTTTAGTTACTTACAGTTAAGAATGATTAGATCTGATTTTAGAATTCTGCTTTTCATTTTTATTAAAATCCAATAAACGTATTTGTATTTATTGAGCAATCAAAATCTTAAATTTCTTTTCGCTTAAGAGATCTTGAAATTGTTATTGTTATTATATATTCCTAATCACTTATATATTAGAGTAATACCACGTCTCAATTACAATTGAAATCCCATGCTTATATCCCTTACAAAACTTGAAAACAACGCTCTATTTTTAGACTTTCCTTTTGCGTAACATCAAGGACGTCATTCAACCTTAACTTGTTTAAATTAGAGTTAGCACTTCGGGCTATCTCAAACGTCATTGCCACAAGAGCACATCCACCAGTAATAGTCCGACAAAAATACAGTAGTCCTAACCGCAGACGTAATCAAATTGAGCATATGCTGCTAATGCGCTTATGTTTGTTTAAATCTTGTGCTCTGTTTGTTGGAGTATTTACCACAAACTATTTCAAATATGGTGCAAGGAAAACGCAGTCCACTTTGTCATATGGGGTGCTTTTCTGCCACTCTGTGGCTTGTCCTCATTTTGGCCCGCCAGCTGACCATATTGTGGCAGGCACCCTGTTTATAGCCAACCAACGCTACAAAATTGTATAAAATGTGCGAAGTCCTTAGGAACTATCGCAGTTCTTCTCTACATTGCGTAGCGGACTGTCCATAAAGCGTTTATCTACAATTGTCAACAACTGGGATATCAAGATCAAGATATATTTCTACATTCCAACTATGTATTTGCTAGCTCCATTTATTAAAATGGATGGCCTTATCGTTTTGTTGTTCCTGTCAGCCCTTATGCAAGGCATTGGAGCAGCCCCCATTGAGGTAATTATTACGAATCTTAAATAAAATCATATTTAACATGTGTCTTTAATAGGAGCCTGAGTTGTGTGTGCTGAAATCGGGAAGTATTGAATGCTCACCGGGTAAGTATTGACTTCGTCATAGCAAATTAAATTACTTAAGTTAAATAGGATATTCTTAAGGAATTTTACATTTTTATTATGCATAAGTAAAACAACAAGTGTATTTAAATAGCTAGAAATTTGTCTGCTTACCTTCATCATTTAAATTCTAAAGTTATCAAATTTATCAATAAACAAACTAATCTCTATTTTAAATACACTTAGTCAAGCTTAATTTTATAAATATTAAAGTGTTGCTCAGCTGCAACAATTCAAAGATTACAGTAGCCAATGCATAATAAACTCGAACAAACTATAATTTTTATAAGATATATTTATAAAAACTTACACTTTTGCCAGAAACAGTATGATTTTTTTTACTTAGTCTTAGACTAAGTATTCTTTTCTTTCTTCCTTTCTTTTTTTAAATAATCTTCATTAACTAAGCTTTATTTTGAAGTTAGGCTTATTGTTTTTATTTTTTTAGAATAGCGTTCTGTTTTCTTCGCTGGAAACTGCATTTGTATTTTTTTACTACGATTTTAGGGATATAAGTTTTTGGGCTTAGGAGTTGATTAAGTTTTATGTTCACGCCTTTAGGTAGTTTTTGGGTTGGCTGGCAAAAATCCTCTAGACTGAACCCTCCACGTGGGTGCCGGCTGGGCAATGGACACTGTAGAGCCTCTGGTTAAATGTGGAAATATCTCTGATATCTTCTCTATTGACATTATGGACTCCACAGTGTCTAGCTAAGGACTTGGTACAGTTGCTCTTTAACGTCTACGCGTAATGGGAAAGCTGATACTGAGCCATAGTCTAGAGGTATCTATTATTCAGTTGAAATATCGATAAACCATTCTGTATCTTTTACAAAAGATTATTTTCTTATGCTTTACAGAAGCTCAAAAAGTTTTTTGATTAGTTTAAAACTATTACATTGTAAGTCAGATATTTTTCATTAAATTCACAAATTTTAATCATGACTTGTTGACATCGAAAGCCAAGTCAAATTCATCCAAAAACGAATTTAAATAATTTGAAATGAATTCCTATTTTTAATCTTTTCCGGAGAAACTATTCTTATAAATTTCAGATATTATTAAAAAAACAAACTGATGCCGTCAAACTAAAAGAGTTCAATTCTAAATTACTTAAGGATATCGTATTGGATCATATCAAAAATAAATTACACAGATAATCAGATGAGAGCCTATCAAGGACATGGAATACTCACAGATAAATATAATCAAATAATACAACGTGATTTTTTTATATAAATATTGCGATTTGAAAAATTCTTGTATTGCCTTTAATAAATTAGCACATATTTTATAAATTGTAGCTATTAGTTAATAGTCAAATTAAAAAGCAAAACGTAAAATGCAAACGTAGCTTGGTTTTTTCTCTAATGTTTATTGTGGAGCGAGTTTAGAGTCATCAAGCATCTAGGTGAATATCAATAGAATGTAGCCAGAGCTCATCCTGTCCGGGTCCAGGACTGGGTGCTCACATGAGCTTAAGTGTTTCAATTGCAGCCGCAATGCGTTCGATTTCAGTGCGCGATTCGGTTAATTTTGTCTCATTGGCCGATTGCACCTCAACTGGCACCTTGGTGGCATAATCGGATGCCTGAATCGTTGCGATCAGCTTGCTGACAGTTTGCTCCAGTTGATCGCGCTTCTTGTGCAACTTGGCAATCTCCTTGTCTGCCTCAATCAATCCCTTGAGCAGCAGATGCACCTCACACTGCCCCGAAACGGGAAGAATGGCGCAACCAGCCGGTGGCTGACTGTCAAACGTCACCGTGGAACAGTAGGCGATAGTGGACAGATCGCTGGCATAACGCTTGAGTATCTCATTAGGTGCAGCATCGGTGCACACAATAAATGCCTCCGCCTTCGTCTTGTTCGGCAAATTGTAATCGGAACGCACCGATCGGATGATGCGAGCTGCTTTCTGCACAAATTCCACATCAGCTTCGATTTGTGGACTGCGCCAGGAAGTGTCGGCTGCGGAAGAGGAATGATTTTAATACAAAGTTAGATTGATGGAAGGGAATGTGTTGCACTGGTAAAGATACCCTGCATGCATTCTCTCTCGAAAATCATATTGGACAGAAACTCACTTGGATAGCTGGATACACAAATGCTGGGCGTGTTGTCGGCGCGAGGCAGACGCTGGAACAGCTCCTCCGTAATGAAGGGCATGAAGGGCGACAACAGACGCAGTCCGTAATCCAAGCAAACATAAAGAGTGCGCCTGGCCGCAGCCTGCTGTTCCTGGCTGCCACTCAAGAAGATGGGCTTGAGGCACTCCAAATAGACGTCGCAGAGATCGTAGAGCCAGAAGGCATAACAGGCACTGGTCACAGCAGCAAAATCATACGTCTCAAATCCCGTGTTGCAGGTGTCAATGGTGGCCGCCAATCTGGAGAGAATCCAGGCATCCATGCGATTCGATTGCGCGTCGAGTGTGATCTGTGTATTATAGCGTTCCTTGCCCGTGAAGTAGAGCAAAGCGAATTTCGTTGCATTCCAGATCTTGTTGCAGAAGAAACGATAGCCTTGGACACGATAAATGTCCAGATTGATATCGCGCGCCTGGGTGATGTAGGCGCACAGCGCGAAACGCAACGCATCCGAGCCACATTCGGGTATGCCCTGCGGATAGTCCTGTGTCTGGCCCAGCTTGGCCTTCTCAATCTCACGTGGATCGAGATTGGAGCCGACGAGCTGCTCATGCAATCCCTCCAACGAAATACCACATATCACATCCATCGGATCGATAACGTTGCCCAGCGATTTGGACATCTTTCGGCCGTGCGCATCGCGTACCATCGGATGCAAATAGACCTGCTTGAAGGGTAGCTTGCCCAACAGCTTCTGACCGAAGAAGACCATGCGTGCCACCCAAAAAAAGAGTATATCATGACCCGTCTCCAGCAGCGATGTTGGATAGAAGGCTTGCAGATCGGCTGTGTTGTCCGGCCAGCCGAACACGGAAAACGGAAACAGTCCCGAGCTGAACCAAGTGTCCAACACATCCTCATCCTGGTGCAGCACAATCTCACTGGCATTCACACCAAAGCGTGCGGCGGCCTTTATCAATGCCTCCTGCTCCGAGCGTGCCACAATCCAATACTCCTCGGCATCGGGCTGAAAGTGCATAAAATTAAAATTAAAAAAGAAAATAATAAAAATAAAAATAAAAAGTCTTCTTTAATTTCCAAGGTTCACTCACCGTGCTTGCCTTGATGCTGGCATCCTTGAAGGTTACATGGTAGGCGGGTATGCGATGTCCCCACCACAGTTGCCTGGATACACACCAATCCCGAATGCCATCCATCCAATGGTACCACGTCTTCGTATGATTCTCGGGCAGTATTTTGAGTTCACCGGAACGCACAGCTTCCGTGGCCGAGGCAGCCATATCCGCGCAGCTGACATACCATTGTGGTTTGATCAGTGGTTCAACCACATCCTTGGAACGACTACAAATGGGCACAACCATTGCGTTGTTTAAAGTCTCACGGTAGAGCCCCAGTTGCTTAAGCTTCTCCAGCAACTGTTTGCGACAATCGAAGCGTTTCATCCCAGTAAATTCGCCATAGTCACCAACAATGAAGCCATCATCGTTGATGATGGTAATAAACGGAAGATTACAACGCTTGCCCACCTCGTAGTCATTGGGATCGTGGGCGGGTGTAATCTTAACGGCACCAGTGCCAAAGTTCATGTCCACAAACTCATCACAGACGATGGGCAGACGACGATCACAGAACGGATGCACAACATGCTTGCCATGCAGATGCTTATAGCGCTCGTCTTGTGGATGGACGGCTACGGCCGTATCGCCAAGCATTGTCTCAATTCGCGTGGTGGCCACAACTATCTCCTCATCGCTGCCCTCCACTTTGTAGGCAAACTTGACGAGCACACCAAATTCCACTTTCTCCTCGTAGCCGGGTACGGCGAGGAATGTACGTCCCGTCAACTCCACCTTGTCCACCTCAATATCCGAAATGGCGGAGCGTAGGGTGCACGACCAGTTGACCAAACGCGAACTGCGATAAATGGCACCCTTCTCGTGCAGACGCACAAAGGCTTCGGTCACAGCGCGACACAGTTTCGGATCCATGGTGAAATTCACACGTGTCCAATCATAGGAGGAGCCCAAAGCCTTTAGCTGGTCATAGATGCGACCGCCCTTCTCGCGTCGCCAATTCCAGATGCGTTCAATGAACTTCTCACGGCCCAAATCGTGCCGCGAGAGACCCTCGTCGCGCCAGAGGAGTTTTTCGACCACCACCTGGGTGGCAATGCCGGCATGATCACAGCCAGGCACCCACAATGTGGTAAATCCCTTCATCCGATGATAGCGTGTGATAGCATCCTCAATAGCATTGGTCAGCGCATGACCCAGATGCAGTGAGCCCGTCACATTTGGCGGTGGAATGACCATTATGAATTTACCATTCGGATTGGGTGCATCAATGGAATCACGCTAGAGTTGAGATTATAAGTGAGATTATTCTATTTATTTATATCTATATTTATTTTTCTTACGCCATATTCAGGTGTAAAGAAGCCCTGCTTCTCCCACCAGCTGTACCATTGCGCCTCCACATAGCGTGGACTGTACGCGTCTGGCAGTGCTCCACTCAGATCCTTCTTCTCCCCGGGCGCTGTGTTGGCCGTATAAATTGCAGCTTCCTTTGTCTCTTTGGTGCGTTTCTGTAATAATAACGCAGTTTTAACTTACTTTTGTGTATAACAATAGAAGCGCAACTAATCTAAAAACTTTCACCAAACCAAACAAAAATTAAACAAATTTGTTGGCTGTGAGGTTGACTACAGTTACCCTGTACGACAAACCTACCACAATAATTTCATAAAATTTATATTTTTTTTATATACTTTTTTGCATCGACTGATATTAGTTAAAATTCCATAAATAACTGAAAATTATTGGCAATACAGAACAAAAACAGTAGTCGTTGAATACACTTCAATACAAAAATTAAACCACAATTATAAAATTTTTTTTTTTATAGTGTATAACAAAAGCAGGTTAAGCACTTAAAATACATTCACTTTTTACGCTGTTTGCTTGCCACAAAAATTATGAATTAATTTTTAAATTGGAACGAAATTATTGCAAACTCATTGCATGCATTACAAGGTATAACAATATAGCCCAATGTACACATTCACTTTTTACAATGAAGTTAATTACCAAACTTGAAAACCAAATTGCACACGTTGACATGAGTCATTTGAGTGCGTGAATACTCTACAAACATAAATAATTGGTGTAACAACAATACAAGGAGAAAACTTAATAGGAAGCTTGCATTTACCTCGGGTTTCTCCTTTTTTTCGCCTGCTGCTGGTGCTGCTGCCTTTTTGTCTAATTTCGCCTGTAATTTAGCTAATTTCTCAGCTTTCTTTGCCTCCTTTTCCAATTGTTTGGCCGTCTTTGGTTGACCATCTTCACCGGTTGGCGTCTCCGCGCTGCTTAGTTCTTCTGGCATATTGATTTTTGTTGATTCTTGTCGTCGTCGATTGAGCTGTTGTAATACACATAAATGTTGAAATAATGGTTGCATTCTGATGCAATACAATCGTGATAAATTTTAAGCTTACTTTACGGCCTCTTAATGCGGTTAGCATCCAGAGATGAAAACGTGTGCAAATTGTGTGACCAGATGTGCATTTTATTTTACCATACAACATCGATATATACGCTCAATTGCAAGGTACTCAGTCCATCGATGCTTTTGGTATGTCGTTATCGACTATGTTACAGCGCTAATTCTGTCAATGTGTTTTGTTAAAATTAGCAAAGAAATGTGCAATTTATGTGTATAATCTATGCAGCTGATTGTGAAAAAGTGAATAGACAGCAGCAACGAACAGTGGTTTTACATGTGCGTGATATGTAAAGTGCAAACGCCAAATGCAGTCAAAAGCCACAGAAATGCCAGTGGACAACGAAAACCGATTGGAGACGATGCGCCTTCCTCCAATTTTAGTTTAGTTGGACACTGATTAGACGCCAAGCGCATTGGATGTTGTTGTTTTTTATTTTGAAAATCCCAAAAACAAATAGTTTGGTAAACACGCACACACATGCACAGCAAAAGCAGAGAGAGAGCGAGAGAGGTGGTGTGCAGCTAATCTATTGTAAATAAACCGCATATTTCTTCTCTATTGTGAACGAACAGTGTTTTCGGTCACGTACGCCGTTTGTTGTTGCATCTCTGTTGTTCTGAGTAAAAAACAACTATTGCGAATTTCTTGCGAAATTTGTGTATCGATATCACCTGACGAGCCTGCAAGCGACAGAGAGAGAGAGACAGAGAGAAAGCCAAGGAACAACTTTTCTTCCATAAGGTGAGTGAGTTTTCTTCTTCTTCGTCTTTAGTTTTAAGTGTAGCATTATTTAATTTGCAAGGCATTTCGCAAAATCGATTTTTCATTTTACCTTTGAGAGTCGCCACTAGAGCTTATTTCTCGTGCCTCTCTTTGTGGCCCACTCGTCTCTTTTTATGTGTTTTTTTTTTTTTTTGCCGGGTAATGCGTCACTTGAGCCTCGTCTTTAGAGCTGTGGAATGAATTACATTAACAATCATTTTTTAATTAATGGGAACGAACTCTCGAAGAAAATTTCTTAATTATGTGCCTAATGTATAATAGATACGTGTATGATTACTTATTAATAAATATTCTAGAATTATCCTTTTACCTAGGCATTCTAAAATTAGATCTTTAAAATGTAAATTTCCTTTGCCTTCAGCTGATTTCAGCTATTAATAATAAATACGTGTTTGATTACTTATGGTGGGCATTGTATTAATAAATATTTTTTAATTATCCATTTAGCTTGTCATTCTAAAATTAGATCTTTAAAATATTAATTTAATTAAATTTTTAGCGGCCGTTATCGTTTTTCAATTCTAATGTCATTTTAATCATGATTTTTTCTCTACGTAATGCTTAATTGTAGCTATAATTATAAAGTACAGTATTTATAGTAATTGTAATATAAATATTATTCAGTTATCCTTTTAATTGGGCATTCTAAAATAGCTCTTCAAAAGGTCAATTTCAGTTCACTCTTTTAAACTTGAGACTTGCATAACTGTATAAAAAATGAATCGGTTTTGAATTTCATAGTATTTCCTCATTTCAATTAGAAAACACAATTTTACGCCAAAGTTCACTCATTGTACTCCTATTTCATCACTTCCATATCTTGCTCAATAAAAAACCACTTGAAATGCATTAATTATACAATAATTATAAATCAATTATACGATAAATCAGTAAAAAAAACAACATATTTATAGGACTATTAGACTGCATTTGGTATAATTCATTGCAACTTGGTCACCTTCCGCCAGTTGGTCAATGACTTCCAGTATTGCCACGCCCCGAAATTTAAGACGACAGCTGTCGGGTTAGTTGTGCGGTGTTAATGACTTCTTCTAAACAAACAAACTCACCTCGTGTAAACAAAACAACGACGTCGACCAAATGTTTGAAAGCCAAATTCCATATCAAATAAAAAAAAAGTTATTGACATGAGTAGACGACAACCCTTAACTGGAGAGAAGAGTCAGCAGCAGCAGCAGTACATGAAACAATAGGGATCGAGGCGAGGCAAACTGACCTGCGACAAATAGACAGCGCCAGGCCCATAAACTCCTGTGAGAAACATCTGCTCTTCCGAGTCCTTTCTGTCTACCTGCAGACGCAATGGGAACCAGAATGGAAGTGGGAATGGGACACAGATCCAGACAGAGTTCAATGTACGCCTGCGCAAACATTTCACAGGATGAATAAAGCGCAGCTGCGAACAGGATTCCCGTGTCTACTCGGATGTTCCTGATTTTTGAGCTCTCCTTTAGTTTCTTCGTTTTTTTTTTTTGCCTTTGCTGTTTGTGTTTTCGCACTTCCTATGCGAAAGCGGAAATCTTGAATACTGTAACAGTTTTGTACTTGTATGTAATCTCTGCCCAGCGATCGCTTTATCCTGGCCACGCCCTGTTTCTTGCTTACCGGTTTGCAGCCAAAAAAAAAACAAGTTGCTCGAAACGCAATTTGAAACTTTTTTTTGTGGGGTCCTGTTCCCTTTCTCTTTGTAGAGGATTGGGGCGATCGTCGTCTGTCTACGGGTCTCGTCACTGTCGTCTCGTATTGAGTTACAGTTGTGCCTGAAAAGCTGACACAAACGGATCTGGTTTATATTATGGGTTTGCGTTGCTGTACTTTATACTTTGTCAGCACGATATCCATATGCAGGCTGGCTGAGCTCCTTTTTTACTGGGGGGTCACATGCAGGTGATGCATTTGAGGCAGCTGCCAGTGCCTAACCAGCATATAATTACTTTAGATTCAAAAAACAACGCTGCGGTTAAAATCAACTTCGGTTTGGTTTTTTTTTGTTTGGGAGTACCCAAAAATGCACATAAAAATATGTTCTGACAGCTGCAATAAGTTAAAATTACTTTAAGTTTTTATATAAAAAAAATGTTAGTATAAATTGGATTTATAATAGGTTGCAGTTAAAAGTCGCCAGTATACAATTATCAAAATATAGTAATAAAAAGGGTTAAGCATTTAAACCAATTGTTTTGAGAATATAAATTTGTTTTATTCAAGTAAACATATTTTGGAGTCTCCCAAATCTTTGTAAAGTAACACTTTAATTAAGAAATAATATTTGCTTATCAACGATTGAGAGTCTTTTAAGAGCTTACTGTTAAATAAAGACTTGGGAAGCGTTTCAGGCTTCGTAGTACATCAATTTGTCAATGTTTTGGGATTGAACTCAAAGTTCAACTAGCTATCAATCAAATCTAAATAGTGACATGCCTAGCAAATCATACAACTGTCTCAATATACACACACACAGACTCACAACGAGGCACACACTCACTCAAATATTAACATTGAAGCAAGCGCAGCCAATCAATCGACGACCATCAGCTGCCACGTAGAAATAGCAACTGAAAATAGAAAAAGGAAAAATAGAAAATATAAACTGCTGCAGATGCTGTGCATTGTTGGGCACTTTGGGTGCTTGATCCTTCGTCCTTGGTCTTTGGTGCTTGGCGCATGCCACATCAATGAGCATTTATCTAGGGGAAGTCCCATTGCAGGCAGGCAAAACCAGATGTTCAGCCGCACACAATCAATGCAACAGCGGGGCAGCTGCCACTGCCCAATGAGGCAGTCAGGCAACTCAGTCGACTTGCAGCCGGCTCGCAGTAGATTGGTAGACCGATGAGGCACGGAGGCACGAAGGCATTCATTAGCATTACCTTTTGAACGGGTCGACAGATGGCTGGCTGAGCAGGCTGAGCAGGCAGGCAAGCAGACAGCTGCTCCTTTTACCATTTGGGCCATTGGGCTAAGCACTTAAAGTGCAGGTGTTGTTGTTGTTATTGTTGTTGCTGCAGTTATACTTGGCCAGTTGTAGTCAGCTGGTCTCAATTTTAGCCGGGTTGATTTTTTGGTTTTCCTGACCGACCCTACACATTTTATGGGGATGTTGCCAAAAAATCAGCTGTTTTTGCGCAATGTTTATAAACAAAAACTGTGCTGTAGTAACCCTTGGAACCACCACTGAGTCTCGTAGCAGTAGCAACCACCAGCAGAAACAACCAGCGCAGCAGCGGCACACGACCAACCATCATGTCCACGACCTACTTTGGCGCACTTTACTCTGGGCGCACATGGCGCATGGGGTGGTTCCGCTCACAACAACAACACCACAGACACGGCAACAACCACATTGAGACGGCCTTTTGTAGGTGCAAGGACGTTTTACGTTTTGCCGGGCAAATAACCCCCCCAAAAACACTGTTGAACAGGAGCCACCACCAAGTCAACGGCAGAGACAGAGGCAAAGTTAAAGGCACCGACCAACATGTGCTCTGCTGCTGCTCCGCTCTTGGTCATGTGCGCTTTAACCAATCCACCACCAACCAACCAACTGACTGACATATAAACATATATATATTTTTAGCCACCTTGCAGTTCATTGGCATGTGCCACCGGCGTGTGTCATCAGAGACGATGACGACGACTCATCCACACAACGTCTTCGTCACTTTTAGGGGTTTTCCCAAAAAGAAAAAAAAAAAAAATTGTGAAACAGAACAGCAAGCAAAACAAAAGTGCGACTTGGTGGTAGTTAGAGTCGCGCTCCCATTCATAAAGCATAACATAAACATACCCCCGGATATATCTATACACATATATATATATATATAAAGATTTATATATTGTAGTGTAGAGTATAGTGCATTGTTTGTTGTTTATTTTTGCCGCCTCTTCGTCTCTAATTCTAGGTGGTGATTTCCCGACCTAATCGCAGGTGTATATATATTATATATTTATATATATATATATTTATAGACAAACCCCTAAAACTTCTCGGCTAATTCAACAGGTCGCCCCGGTTCGAGTGGTTGCAAGTGTTTACATGTGTGTGTGCGGGTGTGTGTGCGAGTGTGTGTCCCTGGCCCGATTGAGGGTAATTAGTATATTTTTTGGGGGTTATATTGTGGCATTGACCCAAGTTTTTCAATATATATATATATATGTGAGAAAGGGGTTGAAGGTCATACAGGTTGCTATTTTTAAGTGGGTTGTTGAGAGTTTCGGAATTTAATGGGTATTTTTGGAAAGTCGTCTTTATCAATGCGTAGAAATAAGATAGAAGGCGCATGCATTAATTTATAGCATACTTATGTGCAAAACGATTAGCTGGATTAGAAAAATAATGAATACTTTGGAAAACTTTAAAATATGTGAATCCTATTTTGAATTAAGTTTCGATATTGAGATAAATAATCTTCTTTGAAAAAGGAAATTAGTTAATATTGAAGTTGAGTTTTAAATAAGGATCTGAAAATGCAATAGTTAATACTGGTTTTTTTATTTTAATTAGGATCAGTTTTTATAACCTCGCCTCTCCAATTTCCTCTTTTTTTTGATTGTCTTTGTGAATAAATTCCTATGAAATTCGATTTTAAAATGAACAGATTTCATTTTCAGCGTTTCGATTAGACAATTTCATCCCCATATGAATAAATTCACATCAGCTCATTAGGAAGTTTGATTTTTGCTTGAAATAATCCAATATCTTTGAATTTCTTCCACAAAACATTCCTGAATAATGATTAATTATCCTGCTTCCTTTTGTTTATTGTTTTCGCCTCTTGTTTTACTCGTTGCCTCTTAATCTTGAATGTGAACTGAAATCGAGCTGGCCTCAAAGTCCTTGATATGTTTTGGCCCCATTTCACAAGATATTTGCGAAAATTGTGTAATTGGAGCATGTGTAAAAAGCAAAAGAAAAAAAAAAACAAAAACAGGAAGGGAAATGCCTGCGTAGGATCCACGAAGTGCCTGTTTTCCGGCCTGGCTGCCACTCGAACACGCGCGTCCCTTTAACTTGAAAATATTTGTTTTCGCTTTTCTTCGCCTACTCATTTTTTTTGCTCAGCGCTTTCAAAATGGCGACGCAGCTGACCAAAAAAAAAAGAAGTAAAATCAATGCAAGCAGGCGGCATACGTGCGTAGACAAGAAGAGCAAGCGCAGCAACAACAACAACAAGAGCATTAGAGAAACAGAAACGGCAAGCGCTGACAGAGGCAGTGGCAGAGGCTAAATAACAGCCAGACGACACTATAATATTTTTCGCAGGCGCAAACACAATGGCGGACAATGGCAGCAAAACGGAATAGCAAACAGCAGAAGAGAATTAATTAGATTGGCAGGCAGGCGGCAGCTGGGCGCAATAGCAGCAGAGAGCATATGTGTGTGTGTGAGAGTGAGAGAGAGAGAGAGCAACATTGCAATTGCGAGTGCGCAAGTACGAAAACAAGAAACAGCGTAGAAAGCAGCAACGAAAGCTTCTACGACAAGAAGAAGAAGAAGAAGCAGAAAACTAAAATGACGATCCAGGAAGAACAATAAGTAGCAACACAAAATATGCTCAAGCCAAGCCAAAAAAAAGGATATACTACAAAAATGTAACGAACGAACGAACGGCGGCAACTGCAAAGCAAAATAAAAGCAGAAAAAGAAATAAATACAACACAGTTGTGCAATTGAGATAACAAAAGGAAAACTTGAAAGGAAAAAAAATATAAAAATAAAAAGGGGACGCGCGCTTTGCTTTTTGTATGTTGTATGACGCGTGTGCCGCCTGTAAGCTGCCACAAAAGGATATAGAATAATAAATAATGCTCGCAGTTGTTGTTGTAGTTGTAGCAGCAGCAGCTGAGGCCATTGGCGAATTGAAATTTTATGAGAAAACTGAAATTGTATTAGAAAATATGCTGCGTGAATCACACACGAGACAATCACACAAACACACACACACACACATACAAGCACACGCTATGCTTATGTTAAAAAGGGGACGCATATTATGGCAGTCTCTACGCGCTTTCGGCGCTCTGCTCGCAACGACTGCGCAGCCGACAGGACGCAGAACGACGTCATCGCTATGAATTGTTGTTGTTGTTGCTGCTGCTGCTGCCGGCGCTGTTTTTGTGTTCCTGTTTTCGCTTTTTACCGTTCAGTCAATGACCACATTGTGTACACAACACATGTAAGAGTGTGTGTGTGTGTGTGTGTGTGTATGTGTTTGCCTTTGGTCCTGTCCGGAAGTTGACGCCGCCGTCGCCGCCTGGTCATTCTCGTCGCTTTTGCCCAAGCTCGCTGCGACGCTTGCTCTCTCTCTCTCTCTCTCTTTCTCGCTCTCACACACTTGGACTTTTACTCGATGTTGTTACGCTTGAGCTACTTTTGAGAATAAAAAACAAGTTTTCGCTGCGCGCAGGACCCGGCTCCCCAACAACACACACACACACGTAGACGGAAAGTGCACTTCAGCTCCTGTTTTACGCCTCGCAGTCAGTTTTTGGTCCTGTGCGCGCACGGCCTCTCGCGTCACGCTTTGATCCTGCCGTTGCCTCATTGCCTCGCTTCTCCTGCAGCCTTGTCCTGTTTTCCTGTCGTCCTATCACCCATGCCACACATACCATAGGCGTTGCCCAGCTAATGACATGTTGTAAATTATATATTCCCCATGCTCTCCACGTTTCTCTCGTCTCTCTTCTCATTCTTCTTGTAATTAGTTTGGTTTCGCTTCTTGCGCTTCGTCTGCTCAAATTCTCTTTATTTACAAGACTTTTTTTTGCCGTGTTTTTATCCTGTTTTTTTTTTACTTTGGTGGGGATTACATCTTGTTAGGCCAGTTGTGCAAAGTTGCTCGAAAGTTGTTCTGACATATTCTGCATATTTTCATTATTACCTTCAGCTGTTGAGCAGATCTTTTTTGTACACAGTGTATATTTTTGTGTTGTGTTTGTGGTTAGCTTTAATTTAATTAAAAAAGAAAATCGACTAGGTTTGCATTGGTTTTGTTGTTTGCTGCGGTTTGAGTAGTGTCCTTACGGAAAAGAAGAACTTATTGCGTATTTTTAAATGTGCTTTGGTTTCTATCAAACAAAGTGTTAATAACCTCAATATTCATTTCCATGACGTCAAACTTACATAAATTTCTCTTCACCATGAACAACTTTCAGTAGAAGCCTTAAAATGTTCATTCCGATTTCAAAACTATCAAAACTGAACATGATATTTTCTCTAGAACTATACATATAGAACTATATTCAATATTCAATTGGATAATTATTTTTCTCAAAATTATAAATGAAATTCTTTGAAAAAATTGAATTTTTCACTGGCCTAACTTTGTCAAGAATTGAAGAATTCTTAAAAGTCATTTCTCCTTGATCGATTGTTGAACTCTTGAATAATGCTTCAGTTCAAATTCTATTTAACTGATATTCATGCTTGAGATCTTCTTCCTTCAAATTAGCTGTCAAACATTATGTTCAGCGACAGTTCGAAAAGGAAGTATCCACAACGCAATTGAAACCTGTGTGAAATTGAGCCCCACATCAACAGCGACAACAACAACAGCAACATTGCCTGCTACTTAAGAGCTGCGATATTACGTTTTAAAATAGAAATGATTTTCGTTGTTCCCGGAAACTTAAAATGTATTTTGACAGTGGCAATGGAAACCACTCAAGTAGCAGTTGAGAAACGCTCTCTCTCTTTCTTTCTCCCTCTCTCTCTGTGTGTGTGTGTGCATTTACATGAGTTGCAAGTGATCGATATCAAGGGAAAGCAGCGGCGGACCCAGCTTAATGTTAAACCTCGCACGTAAATCTCTCGCTAAATGCGAGGACTAAAAACAAAGCGTAATTATTTATAAGCCAGGCACGGATTCAACTCGCTCTCCTGCTCCTGCTCCTGCTCAGCTAACTAGCTAGAGAGAGCGAGAGTGAGACAGAGAGAGAGAGAGGGAGAGAATGCTTGAAGCATGGCAAATTTTGCATTTGCTGCAGCTCGTTTTTGGCATTATTATTGCTCACCAAATAAAATCTATTGTTCGCAAAGAAACAACTGCCGCTTTTCCTGCATTCGCATTTTCCACACACACACACACACATATATATACATATATATATCTGTATAGCTGTGTGTACATTTATATTTGTATATCATTCATTGTCGTTCGTCCTGTCAAACTTGTTTGTGCTCTCGTTCTCTCTTCTCGCTCACATGGTTTTCCATTCCTTTTGCACATTACGCTTTGGTCCCGTCATTCGCATTAAAAGGACAACGCTCTATGTCTGTCTGTGTTTCTCTCTCTCTGTGTGTGTGTGTGTGTGTGTTTATTCGCTGCTGCCTGTTTGCGTCGCAGTTGGCGTCGCTGTCGGCTCCGCTTCGCTGCAGCAGCAGCGCCGTTTCGTCCTCGCCAGGCTTCGTCGTTGTCGTTTCAGTTTACGCTCGCAGCTCCGACAGCTCAGAACATGTTGCTGATGACATCCGCGCTCGTTGCCGTGTGTGTGTTTATTAGCAGCAAATAAATGTTATATATATACATATACAAACATAAATATATCAAGCAACAACAACAACAGCAACAACTTCATCTTCACATTTTCTATTGAGTGCTGCTCCGCCCCCCCTCCACACACCCAGCAGCCGGTCTCTTCAAAAACTGACTCAGCAAATGTTGCAGGACAACATTTTTGTATTAATATTCACCAATCAACAACAACAGCAACAAATCGAATGAATTCTTGTGTGTCAAATAAACAACAACAAATTGTGCAATTGTGCAAAAAATAGCGAGCCCAAAAAAAAAAAAAAGGATCCAAAAGAGCATAATACTAAAAGAAAAAAGAGAGCGCGCGCTTAAGCAACAAAAAAGAAATAAAAAAAATTGAAAAAAGCAAAAGCTTAAAAAAGTGTAGCACACAAAAAAGTGAACAACAAAAGAAAAGGCTTTTTTGCATTACCAAAGAGCGATAAATACAAAACACAAAGCAAAATGTGCAATAAACTGGCAAAATAAAACAAAAAAAAAAGTTTGGGATTAAAACAACAACAACAAAAAGAGTAGACGAAAACGCAACGAAGCAGCGCACACAAGTGAGTCAAAAACAAAAAAAAAAAAGAAGAACTTTCGACTTTTTTATTTCCAACATACACAATGCATATTACTTATACATATAAACCAAATGGCACACACACAGACACACACACACACGAATATATATATATAAATATATATATGGCAGTTGCGCTCTTTCTCTCTCTCTCCCTCGCTCTGTTCCTCATCGTTTTACTCGTTACTTTTTGGGTCTCGTCCTGTTTTTCGTCCTGGCCGCTATGCTTCTGTCTCGCTTGCGCTCACGGCGCGCACTCGTTCCTCTTCCTCGTCGCCGTCGTCATCGTCATCGTCTCTCGTCGTTGTTGTCTTCGTCTCTCGTCGGGTGGTGGTACAGTTTTCTGCGTAGACCCAAAATTGCGTAAATTTTCTTCCATGTAGTTTGCTCGCATGTCTCGCACGGCGTTGTCGTCCTCATCATCGTTTTGTCGTTTGTCGTCCTTGTTCCTGCTGCTCTGTCGTCGTCCTGTTCATCGACGCAAACTTACAATTTGTTTATTTGTTCATCATCAATTTTGCTAAACATTTTGAAAGTTTTCACATACAAAATAAAAAGGTTTGTACGATTGGTTTTCTTTTTGTATTCTTATTGGGCGTGTTTTTTCTTCACAGCGTATCCTTTTTGCTCTGCGCCATTTTAATTGGTGTCCTTTTTTATGTTTTTCGTATGTATGTGCAGCTAAAGGGATTAGTTTGGCTCTTCTGCTCACCATTTGAACACCTACAATTGGTATTAAATTCGCCTATCCACAATTATTTGTAACTGTATCTATTTTATTTGACTCGACTAATTCATTTTATTCAACATAAAGTTTTCTATACACAATTTGTGTGTACATACAATATATATATGTCTGTATGTATGTATCGCAAATAACCCAGAAAGCGACTCAATGAAAATATTACATATTTTTGGCCTACGTGCCGAGGAGATATTTTTAAAAAGGAGCTCATTTGAATATTGTGGAATTGCAAGTAAAGCCGGGGGAACTAAAGAGATGTCCTAAGTATAAAAAATATTTCATCAGCAATAAAATTAGCTATTCAAAAAATATTATTCTTAATTGAAGTTTGGTTAAAGTTCGACTATGTACACAGGTACAACGGAATGCAGATGTTATTTGTGGCAACTAAGGGCTCAGTCTTAAGTTCGAATATTGACAACTGTTAAAATGATTAAAATTCTTTATAAATTTAAATACGAATTTAAAATTTTATGTTAAGCTTATTACAATTTTTATAAACTAAATATAACAATTGCAGTAAGGAAGGCATGAGAAATACTTATCTTGAAGGGCTTGTGTATTCATTGAGCTCTCAATAAGAATTCTAAAATAATCTCTAAGAATGGGTTTTAGGTTAATTAATATTTAGCTGAAAGCTGTAAGTCTTTTAGTTTAAGTACTAATCACATCATATTATTAATAAAAAAAAGTAAGCAAAATAAATATTGTTTAAAACTATACTTTATGTCAATGAACAACTAATCAAAGATCTTCAACAAAATTTGACAACATTTCTGAACTACTACAATCTTTTAATCAAATATTCTACAACTTTTCAGCGCAGTACAAACGAAAATTAAACGAATTAAATATATAAAATAAGAATATAAAGAGGAAAAAAATAAAAATAGTTGTAAGCTAATCAAAATATAAGATCAATGCACCTTTCTGCGTCAAACCATAAAAACTGGCTGCGCAACAACAACAGCAACTGAAGCAGCAGCAGTGGCAGAAGGGGCAGTGTCAGCAACTGCCTCCGGACTGCATATCCTGCCAGCCTCTAGCGACTGCCTGCCTTGGCCTGAGCCCTGCCTGCCTGCCTGCTGTTGTGTTTTTGTGTTGTTGGCTGTCCCATTGAAAAAGGGCGCTCGAATATAAAAGTTGCAGCTGTTCCTCGTATTTGCCTTAGCAACAACAACAACAACAACAACAGCGGCAGCAGCAGGAGGAGGGGCACGGCACGCATTCATGCCACAAAAATAAAAAAAGAAAGAGTCTTAGAGTTAGTGCTGAGCATCTGCGCTGATCGCTCTCCGATCGCTGCTGCTGTTTGTTGAGCGGCATTAGCGCTCTCTCTCTCTCTCTCGCTCGCTCTCTCTATCACAATCTCCCCTTCTCTCTCTCTCTCTCTCTTTAGCAACTATAGATAAGCGCATGTGAATAAAAATGTCTGATATACCGCGCATTATGGTATTCCGTCCCAGCTGGGATGAGTTCAAGGACTTTCCCAAATATGTTGCCTATATGGAATCACAGGGTGCCCACAAGGCTGGACTCGCCAAAGTTGTACCACCAGCCGAATGGGTGCCACGTCGCAGTGGCTATGCAGATTTGGATGCATTAAATGTGACAATACCGGCACCCATTTGTCAGGTGGTCACCGGCAAACAGGGCTGTTATCAGCAAATCAATATACAAAAGAAACCGTTGACGGTTAAACAATTTAGCGAATTGGCCAGCACCGAACGCTATGCAACGCCCAAACATTTCGATTTTGAGGATCTGGAGCGTAAATACTGGAAAAATATCACCTATGTGGCGCCCATTTATGGCGCCGATGTCAGCGGCAGCATCACCGACACCGACCAGGATGTAAGTCCTCGTTATGGATATAGATATATATGGTGTATTTGATTTTATGCCTTGTTGTTGTTCTCGCACTCGCAGAGCTGGAACATTAATCGACTGGGCAGCATTTTGGATTTTGTCAACAAGGACTATAATATCCAGATAGATGGTGTTAATACGGCATATTTGTATTTTGGCATGTGGAAAACGACATTCGCCTGGCACACAGAGGACATGGACTTGTATTCAATTAACTATTTGCACTTTGGTGCGCCCAAAACGTGGTACGTTGTCCCGCCCGAATATGGCAGACGGCTGGAAAAGATCGCCAATCAGTATTTTCCGGCCAGCTATAAGAATTGCAATGCGTATTTGCGTCATAAAATGACGTTAATATCGCCACAGATACTTAAACAGCACAATGTGCCCGTCAGCAAGGTAATAATTGTTGTTGTTCATTTGGATTTCATCTATAAAGTGTCGTCGAAATTGAGATCTCTTTGGGGAAATGCAAAAATGTTGACTGCATTTCAATTTCATTTGGTTTTTAATTCTGCTTCCACTTTTTTACATAGCGGATTAGCTGTGAATAAAAATTGGTTTTATTTGCCAAGCTGGATTGGCTTTTAAAATAGTCCACGTTTGGTTATGTGTTATGTTTAACAGTAGTTAAATAATGACTTTTTATAAAATAAATAAAACCTTTAAAATTGGTTTGCATAATTTAGAGAAAATTCCATATAAACTACTAATATATCAAAAATTTCTTAATGGAACCGAAAACTACTTCATATTATCCCTTCAACATTTGGCACTTTGCCACACAAAGAGGAACTCAATTTGAAATCGGCACCAAAACCAAGTCGATCGCCTCATGCTTAACTCTTTTAAACACAACACACAGATCACCCAGGAATCGGGCGAGATAATGATAACGTTCCCGTTTGGCTATCATGCCGGCTTCAATCATGGCTTCAACTGTGCCGAGTCTACAAATTTTGCAATGGAACGCTGGATTGAGTACGGCAAGCGTGCCACGCAATGTACCTGCAGCAATGACATGGTCAAAATCTCAATGGACACATTCGTGAAGCGTTTCCAAAGCGAACGCTACGAAGCCTGGCTCGAGGGACGCGATCTCGGCCGTCATCCCGAGGATGCGAGCAATGCGGTGCCAACAGCGGCGCCTCTGCCCCCACATCTCGATGTGCTGCTGTGTGATAAGAAGTGGGTTTGAAATAGCACAACAAAAATGGGTTTAAATATTAACAATCTCTTGCAACTCTTTCTTTTCCCCTCTCTCTTTCTCTCCCTCAGAATGAAGAAGCAATGCAATCCCACCAAGGCGAAGAGCTTCAAGGAGCGGAATCCTGATTTGGATTTGGATGAAATCCAACAGAATCCCAATGTGCCCGACGATGTCAAGGCCATGCTAAAGGAGAGCGTGCTCACCCTGACTGAGGAGGAGGCCGATTTTGTGCCCGAGGACACGATGAGTCTGCAGAGTCCGGCGGATTTTAAAACGAAGCAGGAGCTGCTCGAATACATGGACGATGGCACCGGTGAGACACAGTCTAAATGACCCAAAACAGCTTTTGCTTATTATCTTGCTCTCTCTCTCTCTCTCCCCTCTCTCTGATGGCATAGAAGATGATGATGAGGAGGAGGATTTTAAGCGGCGCAAACATAAGCGCAAATATGATGCTGACTACGATGATGATTGGCTGGCGAGCCAGCGACGTACAAGCTCCAGGAACAGCAGTCGCGGTCGTAGTCGTAATAAAGATGATCGCTCCATATCGCCAGCATCCTCCACATCCACGTCCTCGACATCACGGGGAGCGCGAGGAGGCGGTTCGCGGAACAAAGCGAATTCAACGCCCCGCAAAACGCCGGCGAGACGAAAAAAGGACACATCAGCAACAGATTCGCCGGCAGCAGCAGCAACAGTTGCTGCAACAGCAGCAGCAGCAGCAATCGCTGATAGCAGCAGCAGCAGCAGTAACGTTGGCGCAGGTGAGCGCAACAGCAGCAACAGCAGCATCAGTAGCAGCAACAACTGCAGCAGCAACATTAGCAACAGCAGCAACAGCAACAATAATCATTGCAACAACAACAACAACGCCACAGTCACTACAACTAGCATAGTCACATAAGAATCACAGTCACACCTAATTGCCATCCACCCACCCATCCATCCATCCAGTCCTTCCACAGCTATCTCTATTCCCTCCACCCACTGTTAACTAACATTAAAAGAAAACCCCCAAATTTTTATGTCACAAATTCCCCACATTTTCCTATATAGTCGCTCTTATTGGTGTGTCAACGTCAACGTCGTCGCCGTCGTCTTTTAGTTTCTTTTTCGTGTTTTATAAGTCGTGAAAAGCTGTGTCCTATTTTGTAAGCGCCTGACAAAAAAATATATGAGAGCACGCTATATATATATATATATATATAAAGAAAAATAACTATATGCTAAAAACTAACCAAAAACCAAAACTGTTTTACTAAAAATACTTGCAACAAAAGAACCAAAAGAAAAAAAGAGGCGCAAATTTCGTTTCTTGGTTGGGCTTCAGTTTCAGTTGAGCTTCGCTTCGCTTCGCTTCGTTCCTTCGTTCGCTTTGCCTATACATATACTGCTCCTATATATATAACTATATATATATGTATATGCGTATATGTGTGTGTGTGTGTGTGTGTCCTGTGTATATCGCTTCAATAATTCCCAACGCTAACATGCCATATAACAAGTACATCAACCAACATCCAATCACAACAAAAACATCAACAACAACAAATCCCAACACTTTTACTTTTTGCACATGTAATACAAAATTTCCAACGAACTTTTACAGATGCGAAACGCAGACTCAACGAACATCAACAGCAACAACAACAACAGCCGCAGCTGCAATTTATGCAACAATCGCGCAAATTTGAGGGAAAGATACCAAAACTAAGTCAACAGCAAAGCGCAAGTGCAGCAGCAACAGCAGCAGCAACAACAACAACAACTACAACATCTAGTCAGCAGCAACAACAAAAAATTGTCTGCATCAACATGTTGCCAGCGGCGAATACACTTAATGGCATTCCACAGCAACAACAATATACCAGCACCGATGGCAATGTCTATCAGCTGCAAAACGAAATACTCTGTGATGCAAATGGTCAGGCAACAACAACAGCAACGGCCACATATCAAACAACAGCCGCTGCTGTTGCCAGCAGCAACAGTAGTCCGCTACAGCAACACCAACATCAGCAGCAGCAGCAGCAGCAACATGTTGCTGGTAAGTTTTGACTCCATTCTCAAATTTGTTTGTCGTTTTTTTTGGTAGTTGTATATTTGCTTTCGTTTTTGTGCCCGTTTTTTGTTGGTTTTTCCTATTTTTTAATTGATTATCTACTCACTTACTAACAACTAATTTTATTTAGTTAACAACAACAATTAAGCGCTCGACTCTCATCGCATTATTATCAAGCATCTCAATACCATTTTGTAGACAATTGTTTCGTTTATTTGATTTGTATGTTTTTCTGTTGATTTCTAACAATTTTTGTGCCAAATCAAACTGCAGCTAACAACAACCACAAGAAGAAGAAATAAAGTGAAATTCCATTCAAATTTTATCAATTTATTATATATGTTTAGTTCAATTAAAAAATTTTGCGTGTCCTCCATTTGCGGTGTTTTGTTTTAATTAAAATAAAATTTATATAAATCGAAAGAAAAAATTCAGTCGCAAACCGATTTCATCCACACGACACATTTTCAAAAATCAGTGTGACACAAAAAAAAAAACAGAATACAACAATGCATCTCAACCCAATAACAAATCGCTTATCAGTTCGTTTACACTTCAAATAACTCGTACATAAAAAAAAATATTAAAATATAAAACCAAACCAAACTCTTTGCTGAGCATATTTTCTTGCTGTCTCATTTCTATTTTTAATATATGTACATAAATGCCAACAGATACCGAATTATAATAAATACTGAAACATATAAATAAATGCACAAATTAGGCCCAAGCAAAACATTGAATATATTTACGATTGCATATTATGACTGATGACTGATGATTATGAATAATTGTGCAAGGCGCATTTGACAAAAAGGCTCAAAACTTATTTATTTTTGCTGATTCTATTTTATTTTACTTAGCGTATGTATTTAGTTGTTATATTTATTTACATTGATTTTTAGCCTAGCTTTTAAGTTTCTTCAGCTGATCACAATTGAATTTTAAGATAATTTCCGATGTGAACAGCTGAATTGAATTTTTAACACTTTGCAATTATTATTATTAGCTATTTTTAAATTGGATACTGTTTTGTAAACATCTGTAAAATGTATATCAATTTTTTTTTTTAATTTTTAGAGTTTTATTTTTCAATTAGTATCAAGTCTTTTTTTACGATTTGCATTTGTATGAAAACATTTATACTTACATAATTCGTAGAAATTAAGTTAAGACACAAAATCAAGCGACAAACGAATATTAAATACAAACTAAAAAAAAACCAATTCACTCACCATTTTTATTATATTATTCTATAACTTGGTAATCGTAGCAGGCAGTTCTATCTATATTGGGTATATCCTATATAGAGACTGTATAGTCTTTGATGATTTCGTGTAGCTATCATAAATGTATATGTATATATATATATATACATTTTGCACAGCGTTTCTTTGATTTTTGAGTGAATTGTTGAATTACGATTTCGAATTGATTTATTGATTATTTATGCAAATATTACATTCAAACACATCTTTTATATATATTGAACCAAACTCGAATATGTACTTTCCAATCAATATAAACAAAAGACAATGTGGTCACAACTATTAGTTCGTCCTCCATCCTGCACACGAACCCCAACACAAATGGAGCAACGGATCAGCAGCAGCAGCAGCAGCACCAACAACAGCAGCAGCAACAGCCCCAATATCATTATATAACTACAACTGGAGAGGATGGCCAGACGCCAACAACAATAGTCTTTGAGAATTATAATGGTGGTATGCCAGCAACGGCGGTTAGCGCCGCGGCAGCAACACCCATCAGCAATGATGTTGCTGCTGCAACGGCAACAGCGACGGCAACAACAACAACGACAACCGCATTGGTCAACACAGATGGCACAATCATTGAGTTCGATGGCAGCACCTACGAGGAATATCATGTGCTCAAAAGTGAGAATGGTAGCAGTGATTGTCTCAGCAATGGAAGCAGTGCTGTTGCCGCCGACATCATCAAGTATGAGCCACAGCATGTGGGCGAGGATGAGGAGTTGCTCGAGGAGGATGAGGAGGAGGAGAGTGGACTGCGTGTGAAATACGAGGAACAGAGTCTCGAGCACGACGAGCACGATTTCGAGGAATATCAGGTGATCAAAGCCGAGGTGGAGGCAGAGGCAGCCGAACAGGCAGCTGGCACAACCAGCTACACCATAACCAGCCACGACGACCAACAGCAACACCAACAGCAGCAGCAGCAGCACCAACAGCAGCAGCAGCAGCAACAGCAGCAGCAACATAATCAGGGCATCAATGATGCAATGCCAGGCATGTTATCAAAAGCGGCAGCAGCGAAACAGAAAAGGAAACGCAAAACGCGCGTCGTTGCCGAGGACGAGCAGGGTGAATATCTGGAGAAGATGAGTGTGCGTGGATTGGATATTGCACGCTACGAGCACATCATCGATGGCATTGCCTATTGTCTTGTGTGTGCCAAGAACGATATTTTCAAGACGTTCAAGAACAAGTACAGCTTTCAGCGGCACGCGTATCTCTTCCATGAGGGTCAGAATCGCAAGATATTCGCCTGCCCCATTTGCAACAAGGAGTTCTCGCGACCCGACAAAATGAAAATGCACAAAAAGGACAAGCACGGCGATGTGCCCATGCCGCCCAGTTCGGCGTCGAGTACGCCACAAAAAGCGGAAACAACGGGCTCAACAACACCGGCCGCCAAAAGGCCGCGAACTTCTCGAACACCCCGCGTGCGCAAACTGAAGGCCGGCGATGCGGCGGCGACTCCAGCGAAAAAGCGACTAGCCCAAATCGATAGTGTGCTGGACGAGGTGCAAAATGCCGAGGTGGAGCAACAGCAGCAGCAGCACCAACAACAACAACAGCAGCAGCAGCAGCAACAACAGTTGCAGCAGCAGCAACCCGCAACTGCAACGCCGCAGCATCAACAACAATTGCAAACGTTGCCTTCGCTCGACTTTAGTGGCATGATTTTGCCGGGTGGTGCACAACTGGCCCTGGCCAATCCCGGCGCCAGCAGTTCGATGGCGCAACTGCAACGCGGCGGCCAAGCGACAGCGGCACAACAACAAAACGCTCAGCCGACAACAACGACGCTCATCTACTCGAATCAGTTGGAGTTGCAGCAGGCGCTGTTGCAGCAACAGTTGCACGGTCAGAGCATCATGATACAGGATCAGGCGGGCAATTTGGTGCCACTGCAACTCGATGGCACACAGACAATATACACAACAGCGCCGGCGCCGCAACGAACACAAACAACCAGCTATCAGACGACAACAACACAGCAGCAACTGCAACAGCAGCAGCAGCAACAACAACAGGTTGTCAGCAGTCAGGCACAAACGCAGCCGACACACTACGAACTGGACAATGTGACATATCTGAGTTCGACAGCAGCAGCAACACCTACACTGCCCAACGACCAACAACAGCAGCAGCAGCAGCAGCAACAACAACAACAACAACATGTCATTGGCACCGTGCAAAGCTATCAGATACTGACACCCGATGGCCTGCAGAGCTTCCAGCCGAAACTGGAGCCAACGGAATTGGGGGATCTGTGTCCGTATACGATGAGTGCGACGGCAACGCCGCAATATACATTCACAACGCATGCGAGTGCGCAGCCAACGTTAAATGCGAATGCTTTGGATGCTCAAACACAGCAGCAACATCACCAGCAACACCAGCAGCAGCAGCAACAACAACAACAGCAGCAGCAATCGCAGCAATTGCTGCAACAGCACCAATTTGGTCACAATCCGCATCAACAGTTTATGGAACTGAAGAACGAGCTGTTGATTAAGAGTAGCGATGCTTATACGCTGGATGCGGCCTCCATGTATCATCTGCCCTTCTCGCCCACATCGATGATAAATGCGGTCAACGATGTGAACACCTCATCCCTGCTGGAGACCAAAGAAATTAGGTAAAAAAACAAATACAGTTGAACTAACTTTAACTTTACTCTCTCTCTCTCTTTCTATGACTATCTATAATTTATATCTATTGCTACTCGCTACTCGCTACTCGTCTGTTTTAAGTAACTTCTCTTTTAGTGTGACGCGCTCTCGTTTGTTTTTAGACTGTCGCTCGCTCTCTTTTTCACTCTCCATTCTAGTACTCGCTCTCTCTGTCTCTCTCTCTCTCTCTATCTCTCTTAAACTCTCCCTTTCTCTTTTGTTGCGTAGTCAGCGAGCGGCGCTGCGTTGCTGCAGTTGCTGTTTCGTTTCCGTTTCGTTTCTTATTTGACATTTGTTTTTAGTGTTGAACAACGTCGCGCCAGCTACTAAACTCAAAATAACACACTACTTTCGAGGCAACAAATATATAAAAATACTATTTAAACAAAAGTACATCAGCCCTAACCATATTTTAGTTTATAATTTCGGGTATTTTTCTCGTAGTTTTCGTTTAAGCATAAATATACGATTTAGCCCATATATATTTATATTTTTGATTTAATATGTAGCAAATAATTTGCTTAATTTTTGTAACTCTTATTTTAGTTCTGTTTAGCTTAGTTTTAATTTACAATTTGTGCATTTATTGACATCAATTTATACAGTATTTATTTGATTGAATTTATTATATTTCACTATTTTCCATACACAAATTTGTATGATTTCCGTTTTGGCTTTATTGTTATTGCTTTCGGTTATGTAAAGTTTTCCTCAGTGTTAAAAAAACAAAAACAAAAAACAGAAAAGAACACCTTAACATTTTACCATACTGAAGTATATTATATATATGTACATATATATGTATGTATACATTATTTGTTTCATTTCTTTAAACAACAACCAATTTATTATTACAATGTGTTATACTTCAATGCGATTTTGTTCTTTTTTCTTTCTTTTTCTCTTATTTTATTTTATGTACACAAAAACCAACCCACCAACCAACCAATCAATCAATCAATCAATCAAATCAAAAACTCGCAACTAAATAATCAATAATCAAAAACTATATAGCTACGATATATCAGAGGCCGTGCTTCTAGCGCTCTGAAAAATGTCAACGACAGCAAAAAATAAAGTAAAAATACAACAGCAGCAAAAGTACCAAAAAAAAAAATTAAAAGCAAGAAACTATTGTTTAAAGGCAAAAACTAAGATTAAAAAAATGATTTAAAAAACGCGAGCAAAGCAACGCAAATGGAAGCCATTAACAATGCAAAAGAGCGGCATAAAAAACAAACGCTAAATGCATATATAAAATATGTTTTTATCATGTTTAACGCTTAAATAAACATAATACTCATTAAATTAACAAACCCAAACACTTTACAACACTCAAACACTAACCCCTGAGGATGAACACGCATACACTCAAGTACGGTGTGTGTGTGTGTGCATATGTGTGTGTGTGGGTGTGTTTGTATAAACACTAAAACAACAACATCAACGAACAATTATTTGATTAATTTTTGCGCACCTCATCAACATATTTCATTTGCATTTGCATTGGTTTCCAAATCTGAATCTGGACATCATTCACATTCCCATTACTTCATATGACAAAAAAAAAACTAAAACTAAAACTAAAACAAAATCAAAACAATTATAAATATAAAAATTGGACTTATTAAGTGCAAGGTATGTGTACTTTTTTATTCGCTTTTTATTTGTTTTATTTTTAATCCGTTGTTTAATCTTTTATTTTTTCTCAACTCATTGTCCATTGTTAACACTTATTAAAGACTTATTTTTAACGCGTTAACAACATAAACACATTGGAAAACGAAAACAACTTTTTAAATTAAGTTTCTTTTTTGGTTTAATGATTTATTTACAATTCTTAAAGAATTTTTTAATTAAAGGGAACAGGGTTTGATCTGAATCTGTTATTTTAAAATGTAATTTAATTTATTTTATTGCCATTATTCTAAATTTACCAATTTCCATTTTGACTCATTTTTAAATTAAGATAATAATTTTCTGGCAGAGAAACCCAATTTTTCTTTGTTCTAAGAAATTAAAACATGTTGATTATCAATCACAAGGAATCTGTTATTTTTTATATGAATATCTTCAGAATTACATTTCGTTTAATTGTGAATGATATTGTTGAAATTATCATTCATTCTACCAATTGGATATGATCTTCCAAGAAAGTGGGATAAAAAGGTTTTAAAAGTGTTTTCTTAAGTGTTTTTTCCTTGTGTTCTTTTTGAATTATTGCACGTTATAAAATCCATTTGTTTTAAACTAACTATTTATAAATTGGCTGAATAATTGGTTGCTTAAACTGAAACTCACCACAGAAGCAAGTCACCTCATGTACATAATACACCCAACTCGTTAACTCACCACTGGTCACATATACGATTATGATTTACTAACCCAAAAAAAAAAGAAGAAAACTAAAACTAAGCAAAAAAGAAATTAAAATTAAGCAAAATGCGAATATAAAATTGTTTTACAATAAAAAAATGTATATTTTTTCTTTTTCATTTTTCTACCTTTTTGTTCGCCCGTTGTGTTAATGTTTTGTGTTGTTTTCTCGACAACTTATGATTTGCACACCAACCAAAAATTCATAAACAACAACAACATGCATCACCACAACAACAACAACAAAAACAAAAAACAAACACAGGTTCTTCTAAACAACAACAACAACAACAAGCATACAACAACAACAAGCAGTTCAAAAGGCCATACACACCAAGCAACAACAACCACAACAACAACAACAACACTCAGAACAACATGCACAACAACAACAACAAGAACAGCAATGCTGATGATTGGCAGCGTCGCCGCCGCGAAGCGAATCGCATCTATTACGAGGAGATTGTCGTGAAACAGGCCAATTCACACGCTCTCTCGCGCAACAACAGCAACAGTTGCAATCGTAACAGCAACAGCAACCGCAACAGAAACTGCAACAACAGCAACAGCAGCAATCGTAGCGCATCCGCGGTCAGTTTCGTCGACAAATTCGCTGATTTTGTAACACATAACCGTAGCATTTTGAAAAGCAACTGCGTGAAACAAGTGCACAACAATAACACTAATTATAACAACGCTGTCTCATCTCTCATTCCAAACTCTAACAACAACAGCAATGGCAACAGCAGCAACGCCACCACCACAACCACCACCACCAGCAGCACCAGCAACAACACCAGCAACAGCAACCACAACAACAACGTGAGCAGCAGCAGCAGCAGCAGCAATGGCCTCAAAACAACCGTTGGCAAGAAGACGCCCGTTATTCTACTGGCCGCCCGTGGAGCTGGCAACAAATTGCAGCAGCAGCAGCAACAACAACAACAGCAGCAGCAGCAGCAACAACAACAACAACATCCGCCTCTAACACTCATCAATGGCAACAAAGCGGGGGCGGTCACATTGGTGCGCGTCAACACAAATCCAAATCGAAATCGCCAAGTTATCATCACCCCCGACGCATCTAGTCTCCAACAGCAACAGCAGCAGCAGCAGCAACAACAGTTGCTTGAGGAGGCTGCTGCTTCTGCTGCTGCTGCTGAGGTGCAACAGCAACAGCAGCATGATGAGGAGGCGGAGGAGTTCATCGATGAGGAAGTGTACGATGATGAGGGAGCTCTCTTATCCTCATCGACAGCACAAATCTTGCGTAAATTTCGCATACCCAAAGGCACAGCGCTGACGGCCAAGTCTGGCGATGGCTATTTGGCGATGCCAACACCAACACCCTCGCCGCCAATTGCAACTGTTGCTGGTAGCGTAGGTCTCGATGCTGGCAGCTATGTAGATAATACCGATGACATTATCGAAGAGCTCAACGAAGATGATCTCGTTGAGGAGGTCATTGATGAGGAGACGGGCGTCTGCGAGGACGAGGAAGAGGAACAGCAGCAAGTGTTGCTGCAACAGCAGCAATCAGCAGCTGGCGACAACGATGGTCTCGATCTCAGCAGCAGCAGCAATAGCAACAATCACAATGCAACAGCTGCAGCTGCCACATCGGCAATGCAATTGCTGCAGCAGCAACAACAACCGGCAGCATTGCAGCTGCAAACTGTGGGACCAAATGGCACCGTTACCTGCTTCAATTTGCCAGCGAATACGATATTGGTGCAAGCGTCCGATGGCAGCATCATTGCTCATCCCAGCAAGGCTGGACAACAGCAGTTGATTGTGTTGCCAGCGGATTGGAATACAGCCAACATGGCAATGGCGGAGACAGCAGCAGCAGCAGCAGCGGCGGCGCCACAACAAACCCAAACATTGCTGCTGACGGCAGATGGAACTGCTATACCTATAATGGCGCCACTTCAGCAACAGCATCAACAGCAGCAGCACCAGCAACAAGCCGCAGCAGTTGCTGCTGCAGCGCAGCTATTTGCCGCGTAGGGTCTAATGGGTGGCCAAATGGGTCGATTTTTGAATAATGCCACCATAATGCCGACAACATATTTCTTTTAATCCCAGTACCAGTACCTAAGTCGCGTTGCATCTGCCGCAAAGCAACAACAATAACCAGGGGGCACAGCTCATCAATGTTGCTTTGCGCCACTTGCAACACATTTTAACTATATACATTGAGTTATATATCGAAGACTATATTTATAGTGGTCGTTTATAAATTGGATTGTTTCGCTTTCGGGCATCATTTTTATTTAACGAGTAATTTCTTAAAAATCATTTTTAATCCGAAAGTTCTTAAAATTTGACAACAATTTTGCAGTTAAGTATTGATTGAAAATAAGAATTCTAATTTCAATAAGTGAAAATTTACATCAAAATATATATTAAATTATCTACAAATACTAATTTCAGAGCGATCACTGTATATTTTACAACATATATATATCATTTGTGAAGCCATTTAACCCATTTATTTAGGGCGCATATCAAAAATCGACGCATTTGGCCACCAAATGCAAATCAAAAGTAAAAATTTTAAATAAACAATACATAAAAATACCGAAAGCCAAGTTAAACTTAATGAAACCACAACTCAATTGTAAAGCTATGCAAAAAACAGAAAGAAAACAAACTGATATTACATAATGTTAATGTGCATACCAAATTTATTTTTCTATATATATCTAAAAAAAAAAAACAAAACATAATAATACACACACATTTATACATATATACAGAAAGAATCCTATGTAGTAAACACATATATGAAAAAGTCGAGTTTATGTTCATGTTGTGCGCAAATGCAAAATACAAATGTTGTTCATAGAAACACACACACAAAAACACACACACACACTTACATACACACATACACACACACAAACGCGCTCACACTCATGCACAGCAGTGTTGTGTAACAAATGAATTCTGTAAATTTTAAACAACATTTAAATTATTTTTTAACGCTAAGTAGCATATGTTTAAGTGGAAAGAAGAACAAAAAACAAAAACAAAAAGCCACCTAACGAGACACCCGAGCCCAGTTTTCTAACTAATATTTTGACCAGGCGCTATCCCCAGCGCCAGACAAAATTTATGTTTAACCTAATTTAATGTTATAAAAACAAACAGCATAAGAAACGAAGAAAAATTATGCTGTATTATTTGAAAAACTAATTCATAATTTCCGCTTACTATACTACTAAAATAATTTAAAGAAAAAATACTTAAAAACACTATTTGTATACCATATATATCATATATATGGAAAAGAAAGTTACACATATATAATTTGTTCCTTTGCATGAAATAGATGAAGCCAAATAACTTTTTTTGGCAGCTATGCAACGTATTTCAATTGGAGTATTGTCCGTAATAATTTATTTTACTTTTTTTTATTTTTTGTTGTTGTTTCCCTGTGAAATCCCCCTCTCAAACTGTCACTATGCCCACACACTCTTTCCTGAAAATGTTGTATATTATTTAAAAATAAAACCACATATTTAAATATATTATATATATTATTTGCAATTTTTGTTAAGCCATCCGCGTGCGTTTAAATAATAGATTTTGATGGTGAATACGCCTAAATTACGCCTAAGAATTGAAGCATAGCACTGACCTAAGTTGTTAATAATAAGAGCGTAGTTAAGATAAAAGTATTTTTTCATAATCACAATGCGAAAACGAATACAAGAAATAACTAAAGTTATTGTTAAGCCCAAATAACTATTACTAATGGAAGACAATGATTCAACTTCACAGCATATTTATTTTAAGATCAAAACAAACAAATAAAAATACAAAAAAAATAAAATAAAAAATAAAAAAAAGAAAACAAAAAACCACATTGAAAAGTGAGCTGCACTTTTTGTAAGATAATTATTTAGATTAAGTCGTAACGAATTAAAACGAAACTGCAAGCAAATAATTAAGTGACATGAGTAGAATACATTATGTATAAAAAATCTATAAATAATAATAACTATACATATATAAATATATATATTTATTATAAACAACAACAAAAATACAATTTTAAAAATTCAAAGCAAATAAAGAATTAAAATAAACATTTAAAAAAAGGCTCTTTCGCATATTACTTGAATATTTACGGATCACCTTGGCTGGTTGCAGGCAAAGTCGGAGTTGTATCAAAACATAATAAGAAAAATTGAATTTTTGTCAGAATTTTTAAATGAGAATTACCAGACGTACAGAATGTGCTCAGCAGATGAAACTGATCTTCTCTCTGTTTGGGTAAGCGGGACGACGAACTCCGAACGCGTGCTGCCATTGGCTGGCAGACAGCTGCGATGACATGACAGAGAATGAGAAAGCTGAAAGCTGCGCTTAAAAGCTCAGCAGGTTCTTACGCTCTCTCTCTCTCTCTCTCTCTCTCTCTCTCTGAGGGTGTTGCGGAGTGTCAGCAAAAGGAGCGCGAAGAGCAGTCAAGCACAAGCAATCAGCTGCGGTTTCTGTTCGCCTGATACTTCCAGCAGAGAATCAACCAATATTGTCAATATTGCTGATACGGACTTTTTTTTTTGCTCTGTACACAAAATGCTGTCAATATTGAAAGTAATTTAAATTCAATTAAAGATCCAGTTTTTTTTATGAATAATAATTTTAACCAGGTTTTGGATGTGGTTTGTTGCATGATCAATTTTTAGCAGTTTCTACCAAAAATATTAATTCGATTATAGATCAAGTCAATAATATATTATTCGGCTATGGTTGATGGAGCAGTTTTTGTCTAAAATATTAATTCAATTTACAGATCAATAATATTATTTTGATGTAGTTGATAAACCATTTTTACCCCAGAAGCCGACAAAATTTATAAAATTCTATGTAGAGCTGTGTGTATGTATTTCAATGATGGCTTTCGTAACATTAACAAGAAAGTAGAGCTAATTTTGAAATTCACATTAATCGTTTTCTATATATACAATTAGTATATATAGTTAGAGATATTAACAATTTAATCGCTGATGCGGGCATAGACAACGGCAGTGCGGCAAGGCGTATAGACTTGGATGAAATTGGAGCGACCCGCATGACCAAAGGGATCCGACTTGTGTTTGCAATTCATGTCGATGCGATTGTGGCCTCCGAATTTGGGATCATCCGAGGAAAGGACGGCCTGGTAAGTGCCCGCCCAATTGGTGCCGACGCGATAATCGCTAAAGCTCTGCGTCGGATGGAAATTGAAGACAAAAACGAGACCGGCACGCTCAAAATGAATCGTCTTATCGCCCTGATGCTTCCAACTGACATAGGCCGGCCCGGTGTGCAGCCAGCCGTAGCGTTCCTCCGCCTCGTTCATGTCTCGATCAAAGTCATTGAGGAACTTATACCTCAACATATCATCATCGACCAGATTCCATTGACGCCGTGCATAATGATACGAATCATTGTTGCCCACTCGTGGAAAATCCAACCACTCCGGATGCCCAAACTCATTGCCCATGAAATTCAGATATGCTTCACCGCCCAGCGCATGGGTGATCAGCCGTATCATTTTGTGCAGGGCCAGGCCACGATCAATGATCAGCGTCAGATCGGACATGGTCGACATGTGCGTATACATCTCCTTGTCCATCAACCAGAAAGCAATCGTTTTGTCGCCCACAAGCGCCTGATCATGAGACTCAGCATATGCGACCGTATTCTCCATCCAGCGACGATTTGTCAGGGTGTGCACAATATTGCCTACATCCCACTCATCATCCGATTGTTCCTTCAGCAGCTCAATCCACTTATCTGGTATGGCCATGCCTAGACGATAGTCGAAGCCGATGCCGCCCTCGGAAACAGGACGACACAATGTGGGCATGCCCGAAACATCCTAAAAGAAAAACAAAGACTCTTTATACGTATGCACATATACACAATGCATCAAAACCCACTTCTGCTATGGTTATAATATCGGGATCCAGTTTGTGAAGCAAGCTATTGGCCAAGCCCAGATAGTTGAGGGCATCCGTGTCGACGTTGAGGCCAAAGTATTCATTATAATCGCCACTGAATCCCTCGCCAATGCCTCGTGAATGATACAGCATGGAAGTGACGCCATCGAAACGATAGCCATCGAAATTGTACTCGTCGTGCCACCAGCGCAGATTGGAGAGGAGAAAGCGCAATACTTCGTGCTCCGTATAATTGAAGAGGCGACTGTCCCATAAGGAATGCTCGCCGCGAGCGCCATCGTGGAAGAAGCCACTGTTGGTGCCATCGAACTGATTGAGGCCATCCTGCACATTCTTCGACGCATGCGAATGCACCACATCTAGCAGCACATACAGACCCTGGGCATGGGCCACATCAATCATGCGCTTGAGTTGCTCGGGATTGCCACAGCGACTGGAGGCGGCAAAGAAACTGGTCACCTGATAGCCGAAGCTGGCATAGTAAGCATGCTCCATGATCGCCATCACCTGAATGCAGTTGTAGCCCTGTCGCTTGATGCGTGGCACAATGCGATCGGCGAACTCATCGTAGCTGCCCACGCGTGGCTCCTGCGAAGCGATTCCTACATGGCACTCGTAGATCCTCAAGGATTTAGGCTTTGCTGGACGCGAATGCTGGCGTTGATAGCGCTCTGAGGCGGGTGGCTGCCACACGTACTGCTTGTAGTTGACGCCCTGATTGGCACTCTTGGGCGGCTGAACCACATACTTGGCCCAAGGCGACAAACGATCCAACAATTGGCCGGATTGATTCCGTATGATGACCTTTATCTCGCTGAGATGCTTAATGGGTGCACTGCCATCAGCATTTGCCGGCAAGTGCAGTTCCCATTTGCCAAAGGGCAGCTTCTTAAACGCATGCGATTCCCATTGCCAATTATCTATGATTTGTTTGGAGTTTTAATAATTAATTTGATTGAAGACCAACTTTAAAAGCGCCATTTGTGATAACTGTCAAACTATCGATACATTTTAAGTACTCATTAAATACCTAATTTATTACAAACTATCGATACCAAGTGCTCCTCAAACATCACATAAGCTTTAGCTACACTTGTAAAAATATTATATTAAATAATTTATTTTAATTCATATATATTATTTAATATAGTTTTTATTTATGGTTTAATATGTTCTTATTTCTGAAAGTTATTTAAGTCTAAGCAACTTAAGAAAAATACTTCGCGCTCTATTAGCATTATCGATCATTTAATAGCGTTTTAGTTTGGGTATGGCGAATTTAAAAAGCAAGGCGAATAGTGTTGCCAGCTCACTTGCACATCCTTACAACGAGCAAAAGCTGCAGTTGATCTTCTCACACACGTTATCAAAATTGCATACTCACTAAAATCGCCAGTTAAATAGACATCTTTGGCGCCCGGTGCCCATTCGCGTGCAATCACCGAGTTGTCTGGCTGAAAGTGCAGGCCATAATACTTATAGCCCTGCGAGAACTCATCCATGCCACCCTCGCACTGATCGATTTTCTTAATCCAATCCTTGAGGACGCCATGTCTGCCAAAAAAGAGAGAATAACGAAATCAAAACAAACACGGAAATTGAGAGGAGAGATCAAAGTCAAGGCGAATAGGTGACGCGACGGCTGTTCCAAATGTTTTAGTAAATGTCTCTATCTGTTATGATGATGTAGGCGAGGCGGCGGCATACGCACACCGTAAAATAAATGACCTTCAAGTGACATTGAAACAACGCAGTTTTAACAACTGCAGTCGGGAGTAAAGTAGTGTTAAAAAAATAGTTGATATGAATATGCAGTGCACAACAGCAACAACAAGAATAAGCTGTTCGCTTCGGCGTCCAACTTTAGATTGGATGACGCTCCAATTGGGGTAAATGCATTCAAGTTAATCAAAATTCAAACTCACCGGCGACGTATCTCACGCTCGAATGGCTTTAGATAGCCATCCTGTTCGAGCAGCTTATCAATGTCCTTAACCTCCACCTTCATAGAATCAGACATGTTGCAAGCCTCTTATTGCAATTAAAAACAGCTAGGAATGGAAGTGGAAATCAAAAAGAATTCGCGCACCCGCCGGCGCTGCTTGCAAGTTGACAACTGTAGCAACTGTGACAGCTGTGCAGCGATTGGTGCGGGCCCCAACACAAAAGCTCTGGGTGCGAGCTTTTTTGTTTTTGCGTGAAGCAACAGCTGTTTGCTGCTGCTGCTTCTTCTTCGCTGTTGTCTTTTGTTGTGCTTATTCGCGCATATAAACAACAACATAGCAATTAATTGCATTATTTGCTGATAACAAAAATAGCTGATAAGACACTTACAAGCATATGTGCATATATGCATGTTATTTGCCAGATTGCCATACCATATATAAACTATTTATAAGCCGGTAATTTGAATGCATCTTTATTATGTAAAGGTTGAAAAGTATATTATAAATTAGTAATACTTTAAAGATTATTGCTATGTATTCCATGTCATACATTATAAACTCGGTTAATTGAACCTATGTGGTCAACATATTAAATTAATTTTCCCTTAGTAACATTTTTATTGAAGACTTTGGAGTGTGGAGGGAAATCTGTTTTTATGCATCTTAATTTTAAATGTCATTTAAAAATTAATAAAATATATATTTATACATGTATATATGAAGCTAGAATCCGATACAATTTCCGCACAAATTTGAGTTTTTCATTTTATATTTCTGTAGTAATTTGTCCTTTGCGATCGTTGGTATTTTTGCATGGCAAATATCGATAATATAACAAAAAACTGGTCACATTAACAGAACTTCTTTTCCCACCTAAAAGAAAAAAAACAATGATACATACATACATACTGTTCACAATCAGCTGTTTTGTGGATGAAGCGGCCATTTGCAGCAGTCTGTTTTAGCGTCGCGGGTGTGAAGGAACGCGCTTTGGTTTTTACGTTTAGTTTTAAGTTTAGCGCGTTTTACTCAATGCCGGTGTCGCCCAATATAAGCTAGACACAGCATTAGGCAACGGTGAGTGTGAACGCGATGGAAAATTATTAAAACGTGTATGAAATTAATAAAACGTGCTCTTTATGTTTAGGCATTTTGTATATTTCTAAACGTTTATTACACACACACACACACATACAAACATACAAACATAGGATAAGATGGGTCGCAGTCGAAGTCCCGCTTCACCCGCTCACAGACGCAGGGAAAAGGAGCGAACAGAGCGTAAAAAGAGACGCGAGCGTCGCTCACGCGAAAGAGAAGCCATCGTTGGGAGCAGCGGCAGCAGCAGTCGTCGTGACAGGGAACGTGATCGTGAGCGTGACCGTAGCCGCAGCCGTGACAGGGATCGTGCACGGGGCGGCGGCAGGCGTTCGAGGTGAATAAGCAAGTGTAGTGTACCAAAACCACAGCGATAAGTATAAAGTACTACCGTTTTTTTCTTATTTATTAGTTTTAATTATGCATAAGGATATTAAAGCGTGGCAATTTTAGCGACGCTTGGTGAACTGGTTCAATTAAACCGGCTACTAAAATGCAACCCTATGTGTGTGTTGTGTATATTTTGACAGTTCTCAGTAGTTCGCAATTATTTGGCTCACTTGCTCATTTTGGCAGCTTAGCGCCGCTTAGCAAAATTACCACGTGAAGTGAAATTGAAACGAATTTCATCACAAAATTTAAAGTACATTTGATATAAATACACAAAAACTGACAGTAGCCTTAGAAAGCAAACACTCAACAACAGCAAAGCAATCGAAGTTGAATTAAAGAAGAAAAAGCACAGAGAAAATGGCGCTACGAGTGCAATTTGAGAACAATGACGATATTGGCGTCTTTAGTAAATTAACAAACACATATTGTTTGGTCGCTATTGGCGGCTCGGAGACCTTCTACAGTGCGTACGAAGCGGAATTGGCCGAAACCATTCCCGTAATACACGCCAATATTGGTGGCTGTCGCATAATTGGCCGTTTAACTGTTGGCAATCGAAATGGACTTTTGGTGCCGCATTCGACGACGGATGAGGAACTTCAGCATTTGCGCAACAGTTTGCCAGATGCAGTTAAAATTCAGCGGGTGGAGGAACGTTTGTCGGCTTTGGGCAATGTGATTGCCTGCAATGATTATGTGGCACTGGTGCATCCGGATTTGGATAAGGAAACTGAGGAGATTATCGCCGATGTGTTAAAAGTAGAAGTCTTTCGTCAAACCATAGCAGAGAATACCCTTGTTGGCTCTTACACGGTGCTAAGCAATCAGGGCGGCATGGTGCATCCGAAGACGAGCATACAGGATCAGGATGAGCTGTCGTCGCTGCTGCAAGTGCCACTTGTGGCGGGTACTGTTAATCGGGGTAGTGAAGTTCTTGCTGCCGGCATGGTCGTCAACGATTGGATCTCCTTTGTCGGCATGAATACAACAGCCACCGAAATTTCCGTAATTGAGAGCGTCTTCAAATTGAATCAGGCGCAGCCGGCAACGGTGACAACAAAACTCCGTGCAGCACTCATCGAGGAAATGTCCTAAAAATCAGGCAGCAGCTTCATTTTTCTATCTTTAAGAAATCACACACAAAACACACAAACACACACACATTTTGTTATTTTATGTGTAAACAGAAACAGCCGAAATATACAACATTTAAAAAGATTGTACTTATTGGGACTAAAATTCCTTTGTGATTTAGCAAGAGATGAGTCATGATTGCTTAGCAAGCTTTTAAATAGAATTTCCTTTGTAGGATTTTGAATATAATCATTGTAAAATAATATTAGTCGTGTTTTGGAAGTTGTTAAATGTTCTGTTTATTATAATACACTATATTGTATATGTGATTATATATATTATCATGCTTTTCTTCAATCGACTCAAGTATCAAGTTCACGAAACTAGTTTTAACCGGTTTTCGTATATCTCCTTGTCCGATCGTCCTGCCAAAAAAGTGTCAGATTGCAATAATTAAATGCTCAAATTGCGTTTGCTCTTTAATATATACATATATATAACCCTGCTCCAGTTTGCACAAGGGCACATTTGAATTCATTGTATTTGCACTTTATATGAATTTGTATTAAAATGCAATCATCTTCCACTTCATTAAGAAGTGCTTCTAGCTGCACTCTTTGTCTCTCTCTCTCTCTCTCACATACACAATCTCACACATGCATGTGCATTTTTATGCTTTCTTTCACAGATCCCGTTCACGTGGTGCTGGCGGCATCGGCAGCGGTTCTTCGGGTCCATCATCGTCGCGTCGTGCGACACGAAACAATTCAGCAGCAGCAGCTGCAGCGGCGGCAGCAGCCGAACGGCCGCCAATCAACGAGGCCGACTTGGAGGGTAAATCGCCGGAAGAGGTTGAAATGCTGAAGACAATGGGCTTCTGCACATTCGACACGACCAAGAACAAGAAAGTCGAAGGCAACGATGTTGGCGAGGTGCACGTGATCCTCAAGCGCAAGTATCGCCAGTATATGAATCGCAAGGGTGGCTTCAATCGACCGCTCGATTTTGTCGCATAGTTATCTTGTTTTTTGCGACATGCATGATATATATTTATATATTTATGCAACGTATTTTTTCACGTTACGTTCTTCTTGACGTAACGGACCTGCAATTTTATGCAATAGACCGGTTTACAAAATTTAACAAAAAAAACATTACAAAATTTCCACATACACACAAACACATACAAATACCTCAAATAATAACAAAGCTAGCTAGTTATTTAGTAGTTTAAGTCGAATGCGTTGTTTTAAAATTAGCTTTTGACACAAAAACAAAAGTTAATTTTACAACAATTGCAACAAAACCACAATCACAAACACAAAAAACACCTACCCCACGAATGTAACTGAAAGCTCCATATTTAAAGATATTTTACTTCAAAGTTATCGATAATCAAACGATCGATCGATTGATATTAGTTATCAACGAAGTGTCAGCAGCATATTTGACAACATTTGTTGCTCTTGCTGTCATTTTGGCAAATTTCTGTTTTTCTGTTTGCTTTCAGTTGCATTTGCCAATGTTTTTAAAATGCACACACGATTAATGCTTTTTAAATATTTAAAGTAATTACAATTGTTTTTGTTGTCTCCGAAAACCATCTTACACATTTGACGTGTGTAAGCATTTGGCAATAACCACAAACTTTTACCACACACACGAATTAACTGAAATTTCAAAATTTACATTCAAACACACAAGTACAATTACTTAAAGTATTTGAAAACATAGATAAACTCACAAATCACAAAATAACCACAAATCCCCGATTTATCCTTTTCCCCATGATATATCCTCCATACGCTGCAATAGTACAATTTTTACAACCAAACAAAAATATATATCAAATATATATTTTATATATAGAAAATTTATTTATACACACACATACACCAAAGTACCTACAACAAACCCCTATAAAATCCCTACCGTTAAACCGATTTTTACAATAGCCATAGCCATTTGTTAAAAAAAAAAACAGAAAAGAAATGAAATGTTATTTGTTCAACAATCAAAATGTTGTAAATTTATTTTTATACCAGTCAACAGTTAATTCATTAATCACAAGTGCCAAGTGAAAAATAGCAACAAAACAGGCAAACAAATAAATAATTAAGTTAAGTGCAGACGCAGATTGAATAAATATATTTATATAATCTTTTGTACTTTTTATACCGATTACAACAATGTGTAAACAATAGTTACATTTTTGGCAAACTAACAATTGAACTTCAAACAATACAAATTTGGCAAACTCACACACACACTCACACAACATACACACTTATTTCTTTGTAGTTTTTTAATACAACGAAATTGCAGGGATTATTTTGTATACTTAATGCTATTTAAATAAACACCCGAATACAACTATGAATAAATGTATAAAAAGAAAAATGTATAATTTGGTTAAATTTCGCTCAATTTAAGTTTAAACGAAACTGTGTAAATTATTAAAAACATCAAAATTACAAACGAAAAAACTTGGTTTTATTTCTAAAAAAACAAATAGCTTCGTCAGATTAATCAGTTTTAAATCTGTTTTATTTTAGTTACACAAAAATTTATCATTTACTAAAATGCATTGATATGGATTTCATAAACGCGCTCTAAAATGCTACAAGATTCTCCACTGGCAACTAGCAAGGAACCCGCTCGGCGATGTTCTCGATCTGTTGCGGACAAATATCGTCGGTATTTGAATAAGGATAAATGATTAATGCGATTCGCAAGCAAATGCCAAAGGGCATTCAATACTTGCAATTATTTCCCCGATGATGTTGTGGATGACGGCCAGCTGCTGGAGTACAAGGAGAGCTTGGCGCGTATCTCATGCCTGGATCTTCATAGCACACAAGTCGATGAGCATCGATGGCACGATGGCTGCCAAATATCAGGTGTAGAAAAGTCATCCCATTAAAGTTTAAGCGAAACAACCAATCATGAATTTTAGTTACAAAATAAATTGGGTCATTTTATGCCAAATAATGTTATCTAAGATTTGATTGTTTATCATTATTCCAATTTTGATCTCTCTAATAATATCGATTTTCCACATGCACTTACATTTATCTTTAGTATATATAATTTTATTTAAAGTACTTTAATCGGGCTTGTTTTACATGAGGATTACACTTCAGTAAAATACGCATTAAATAGTTTTTGATTTTTAATTCATTGAATTGAATTCTTTAAAAAAATTTACCTGCTCGTTGCATTTGCCTTTAATTAATTTAGTTATAATTTTTTCAGCTCAAATGTGATTTGGTCGCTTTTTGTAATTGTTAATTATTATTGTTTTAAGTAAAAAAATTTTTAAATGCAATATTTGCATATCGTTTATTGACGAAAGACACATCAATTTCATTCGTAATACGCAAAAGTTAATACAGTTTTGCAATTTTATTGAAGAAATAAATCGATGATGAAAATAAAAAATGTTTGTATATAATGTAAACACGTCGATTAAGAATCGAAAAACTTGAAGGGAGGAAGAAAAATTAATAATGCCGCCTTGCAAGCGATTAAAGTATACGACTAAATATTATTAATTTAGTTATTGTTACGTTGTTTTTTTTTTTTTTTGTAATATTATGAAATACATGAGGTGATAGGATGCGATTGCCATACTCGTAGTAATTGCTGCTAAGAAACAAATCTATAAATTCTATATAATAATTCAAATCTGCTGCAGCTTCTTCTTTGATTGGAAAACATTTTCAAAATGCAATCATTATTAGCCTGGTTTTTGAAATTATCTTGTATTGTGCGCTAAAAGTGAAAACAATCAAAAACAGGCTTTTCATAATACAATTTGTGACAGCTGTTGCTGTTGAGTGGATGTTCTTTTTCTTTTTTCCTTTTGCTTTTGTTTTTTTTTCATTAAATGTTGTAATGTTAGGTTAGTCTTTTTTGTTGCCATCCATCTCTCGGTTTCGTTGCGGAGGGAGAAAGGATCCACCAACTTAATCCGCCTTGCGCGGCTTACGTTTGCGCACTTGCTCTGTGCCTGTCCTCTCCGTCAGCAGTTCGGGCGCATCATCGCCAGCCGGATTGTTTGTAGTGTTTTCAATGTTTTCGGTTTTGCTTTCGGCCTTCTTAGTTTGCGTCTCATCTGTTGCAGTTTCTGGCTTCTTTGCTTCCTTCTCCTTTTCTTGTTCCCCTTCTGCTTCATTCTCATTCTCCTCCTCCTCCTCCTCCTCGTCGTCATCTTCGTCGGCTTCCTCACTGTTGCGCTCCTCATCCTCCTCCACAGCATTATCTTCCTCATCTTCCAGTTCCTCGGTGGCCAAATCCTCAACACCTTCGGCTAGATTATCCTGCGATTCGGAGAAGCTTTGACGCTGCGCCTTCTTTGGCGGATAAATAAAGTCCACAATGCAGACGAGCATCAAACCCAGAGCGGCACCCACAAAAATGGTGGCAATGGCAAATAGAGCATAAGATCCCCAGGTGGGTAGCCCATATTCCTCCTGCAGGCGGGCGTTGAAGTCCTAAAAAGAGTGTTTGGATAATGTATATTAAAGACAACAATAATTTGTGCAAAAGCTTAAAATGTAACAATTATGTTAAAAAACTGGTATATATTAAATTTTCAACAAATGCAAATGAACTTTGCACCACGGTGCGATGAGCTTCATCATCTGAATGAGACATAGACATTAAAATAACCTTTCGATCCCAGATAAGCTTCCGCATGCGTGCATTGAACTAACTCGACCGATTAATGCCAATCGTAAACAAGCGATTGCGTTTCGGGCTGCAGATTGTTGACATACCTTCAGTGTGTGCGACAGCTTGAAGAAATAGGATAGCAAGGACATGTGAATGGTGTCGGGCTTCTTCCACGAGGACAGCGGCTCAATGCTCTGCCAGGACTTCTTCTTGAGAAAATACAACAAAGCATCAGCATCACGTGCGCCACGATATTGACGGAATTCACCATCCTTAACACTGAGTGTGGACATAATAATGAGGATTCAATTAGATGATTACCGATGGGGTACTTCAAAATGTACTCACTGATAGATTGTCGGCAAGGCAGTGACAAAAAAGCGACCGCTGAGCGATGGCGAAGTTGTCACATCGATCTTGGCCACATGGACATTCACATCCTTGGCGGTGCCAGCGTAACGTTCCCAGACTGGAGCAAGGTTCTTGCAGGCGGGGCACCAGGGTGCAAAGCTAAACATAATATACAAACGAAATTGATTATATTAATAAGAGGTGAAGAGAAGTTAACTAATTTTGTATGAGTAATTGGATAGAAAAATATACATTAATAAAAATAAAGAAATGCAAATAATTTATTAAGGCTGAATAAGTTAAAATATCTTATTTTAACTAATAATTATTTAAAGTTCGTTTAAAAATTAAAACATTAACTCTTTTTTTGCATTTTCAAATAAGTTTCGCAGAAATTGCATCACCTGCGTTCTTCTTAGCGGGTGAACACTGCGACGTACACCAGACATATTAAAGAAATTGGTAAAAACCATTTGTCAAATTTATTGTTTTTTGTTTTATTTTTTTTTAGCATGATTCCGGATGAAAACAGCTGCAAAAACGCATGCAAAACAGCTGGCAGTGGAATTATGAAGTCAGCCAATCAGAAGAGGACAACGCATGCATATTTAAACGGAATGCAACATTCCACAGCAACAAGAACCAGCTTTATCATCTTTCTTGTTGTTGTTGCAGTGTCTTGTTGCCGGCAACACCCCACACAAACTGCGACTGCGTTGACAATAATGGCTTTGTTCGATTAGCCACCACACACACACTTACACTCACTCGCACTCGCACTTTTCTTTGATTTACTCACAATTCAATCATCCATTCGCCATTTAGCATTAGATGCCAGTTATCCTCGTCCAATTCGATTAAATTTCCATCTGGCTGCATCAACTTTTTGGCTGCCGTCGATGCCGCCGCTGTCGATTGTGTAGCAAGCAGCGTGACGATGACACATGACGCTGCCAAAATTTGTAAAGTACTGTGCATTTTTGCAATGCGCTGTGTGTAATTTAGCTATAATGAACAAAATCTGGATTTTCTTTATGCTAAATTTGTACAGCTTTCGACTTTATTGTAACAAGTTTTTTTTATGTCTGAAACGAAGCTAAAAATTGCGGACGCAAAGCTGTTCAATTCGAGACTGTAGAGATGTGCAAGTATTTATTGAGGAACTGTGTGATGTGTGCATACTCTGTCGATATATCGATATTAATGTAGTTGAATTTTATACTAAATGTTCCAGCTACTGGCTTTGCATTTAAGACCCTGTTTAAAGATCGATTAAATCTTATCGATAATGTGCATCGAAATGGAGAGAGTAGATTAATCATCAAGAAAATAATGTACGTATATTTCTGTGTTCCACTAACGAAATTCATTGCAAATTTCGTCAGCGATATTTTTCGTCGATCTATAATTTGTAACGATATTAGCAAATTTGGTATGTTTAGCGGTAGCATATGTTATGCTTTTAATATTTTACTAGTGTTAAATTCTAACAGTTGCTGCTATCGCACTGTTGCGTCGTGAGCTGTAATATCTATCGATTATCAAAGCATTTCCAAAAAGAAAGACGAATAAAAACAAAGAAAAAATTGTAGTTAATATCCAATTGGACACAAAACAAAGTTAACAGATTGTTAATTGTGCGCAGAGCCAACAAAAATCTGCACAAAGATGGCTCACAATTATTTGCAGCCGGTGGATAATCACTTTGACATGGATAAATTTGCAGACGTCGACGATGACCTCTTTCTGCGAAATAATAGAAATAATCGTGCACCGAGGAGTACGAATCCATTTGATGATGATGATGACGGGGACGGAGAAGTTTCTGAGAGCTCCTCGATTACCGCCCAAAGGCAGGCGTATGCCGAGAAACGTCGAGATATTGAGCAGCGCACTCTGGACTCCACGCAGAAAAGTTTGGGTACGTGTTTTCAATGGTAATAATTATTGGGGGCGTTACTCAGCAATTAATTGAATTAACTACTAGGGTTGCTCTATGAAACGGAGGAGGTAGGCAAGGCAACGGCTGTGGAGCTGGCACGTCAACGCGAGCAACTAGAGAAGACCTCACATAATCTTGATGAAATCAATTCGACACTACGTTTCAGTCAGCGACACTTAAATGGCTTGAAGAGTGTTTTTGGTGGACTCAAGAATTACTTGTCGGGCAGCAGAGATCAGCCACCGACGGCTACAGGTTCACCGACCAGCAGTCAGGAGACAAATTGCAATGCCAGCGTTGTGGTTGGCGGTGGAGCTGGAGCAGGTGCTATACCCAAACAACAACAGCAAGCAATGTCACCAACGGAACGCTATGATAATCATCCGGTTAGCCGCATTCGAGACGATTCGAGTTCCTATCATCAGCGGCAGGCGCAGGCCCAGCAGCGTGCCGCGAATCCCTTTCAGCAGCAGCTCGAGTCGAATCTCGATGATATGTGTGATAATCTGTCGCGTCTTAAGTTCTTGGCCACCGATTTGGGAACGGAAATTGAATCCCAGAACGGTTTGTTGGACAACATGAACTATAAAATCGAAAGTGTCGACTTGAAAATGAACAAGCAGAGTAAGGACATGAATAAGCTACTGAAGAAGTGAATGGCTTAAATATGATAACTAAACAAAGACATAATGGATAAGAAGCTCACACATAATTCTACACATCTAAATATTTATCATATCACCTGCAGTAAAACCTCAAAGAATTTCGCGCCATCATTAAGCATTCCTTGTTTGTTCTTAGTTTTTGTTATTTTTTTTGGTTTTATTTATTATGTGCACCAAAAATGATATTTCTATGAGCTGGTATTTGTGCGTTATAAGTGTTCATTTTCAAAACTAGAATTTTTAAATAAAACATTTATTTAGTTTGTATTTTCAATAAATAATCGAAATATGAAAATTTTTGATAATCAATCTTTTGCAGCGTACAAGGCTTTAAAGGTGTTGCCTCACAACCCGCAATTCAATGAAACGTGTCTATTTATATTCCTATTCGCTTGAGTATTAAAATATTTAAATAATTTTAAAACGCTTCGATTAGCTGAAATTTAGGAAAGCCATAATTGTGCTGATGAGTGATATATTCATTTTACATCAAGCTCGTGATTCATAAGCTTTGAGCTGCGACTTTGTTGATATCAATCATCGATCACTTATCGATAGCTCGTTTAAGCTCTTATCAGAGTTGTTTTTTGTAGCTGCTTCGCGCAAAAAAGTACATGCTGCGAATATAAACATTAAGTACAATTGGAAAAGGTATCAAAATGGACGAGGCAATTTCAACAAGCACCCAATTGCTGAAGGAGCCGCTATCGTTCGCGTAAGCAAAAATACAACTGTAGCAACGTGCTGAGCCATAAGATATTTGCCTTCTTCTTTGTAGAGAATTGATTAGCAGTGGCGCCCATTTTGAGGTGGACACTGCACATTTTAATAGTAATTTTTGCGATGACTTTAATGCAAATGACGATGACGAGGAGGATGTAAATGAGGAGGAGATTGAGCACGAGGCGCTCATCTCACCCTGGACCCGTTCGTTTGCCGAACTGCGCGAGCTGATGACACCCATCGATAAGCATATTTATAAGCGAATTACACGCGCCGGGGTCAAGGAACAGGGCCTGGTGCCCGACAAGGCGCGTGTCGCACTGCGCTACAGTGCCTATTGGGAGGAGCAGAGTGCTCCGTTTGATTCGTCGATGCTGCGTGGCACAAAATTCGAATTCGAGACCGGACAGCATATGGTGCTGGAGGGTTTGGAGGCAGCGGTGCGGAGCATGTATGCCTATGAACAATCGGAGTTTATCATATCCTACAAGTTGCTTTTTCATGAGCTGGGCTGTCCGCCGCGTATAAAACCGCGTGCGGATGGTCTGTTTAAGATCGAAGTAATTGGCTTTACGCTAATTGGCGATGGCCAATCGCTGGAACAGATACCGCCAGAGGATCGCAACAAGTTCTCGGTGGTATATCCCAAGGCGCAGGATATGCATTTGCATGGCAAGGATTGCGTGAAGCGTGGCTCGTATCGCAACGCAATCACAGCGTTCGAGCGTGCAGTTGCTTCACTCAACTATTGCCGACTGGCCGATGAGAAGGATGTAGTGCAGCAAAATGAATTGCTAATTACGCTCTACACAAATCTCATGATTTGTTACAATAAGCTGAATAAGCCGGGTAGAGTTTGTACTTCGATGAAGGCACTGCGTTTTCTCACGCGTAATCAGCCGTCGTGCAAGGCTCTGTTCCAGGAGGGAAGAGCTCTGGCCGCATTGGGGGAATACGAACAAGCTCGCCAAGCTTTTGTCCGGGCCCTGGCCAAGCAACCGAACAACAAGGAGATCAGCGAAGAGATTATTAATATGGAGCAGCGTGTGAGCAAATATGAGAAGTCCATGCGTGATATTTGGTCACGTGCTCTCGCCAGCAAAGAAAAGGAGAAGCAGGCGAAGGAAAATGATCAGAAGCAGAAGCACGACTCAAATGAAACTGAGGCAAACAACGAGTTAAACAAGTCCGTAAATCAACAGTTCCGTCGCGACTTTGAGTCGCAGCTGGAGGAGTTTGAGAAGTCGTCGTTGCGTTCGCTCCACATGAGCCGCAAACTGTATACGGACAAGGAGTTTCATGTCCTGCGTCTGCTGGCCACGGCGCACAACATGAAATTGAGTCTGTCGCCATTGGATGTGGAACAGTTGACGCTTACAAAGCTACAGCTTAAATAGATCATAGACTTTAAGCAGTTGCATCTCAAGTATTAATATTACCATTAGTCATAATGGGCAGCTACTCAGCAACTGATTCCAAAGAATACTTGCCAACTTCATGAATTTACTTACTCCAAATATAGTTTATTTTGCACCAAAGATATTACAAGAAACATAATATCTATTTTCATGTACTCTTGAAATAATCTTCTCAAAGTTTGAAGTAGAACTAAGCCACCGACTTCAATCTTTAATCTTAAAAATCCATTTTTTCGTTATGAAAAATACGATGTATCAGAAATAAGAACTTTTCACAACTTATATATAGGAAGGAATGGCCATTTCTGGTGTCTTATTAACATTTAATCCATATATATATAAAGATGTTTCTATTTTCTGATTATTGTGTGTTTTATTGATCGGCTCTCTGCTGCAGCTCTCTGGCCACCTGTCGCTGTAGACAGCCCAAGCAGACACATCCTTTGACGTGGGGCAGTGGATGATCCACGACATGCACTTCCTGCAGCTCAAAACTATTGGAACTGTAGGCTGCCATCCTTTCCGCATGCTGGCACTTGCAATATAGACAGCAACAAATGATGCTGGCTGCGGAAAGTAATTAGAAAGATTAAAAATGAATAAATTTTCATATATTTATATCTGCTTTATATGCGGCTAATTGGCAACTGCAAATGCATTTATCTGACGTCTACTGCAAAATAAGTTAAGCTTCTGGTTATGCAGCTAAAACAATAAGTGTTTAATTTATATAATTGCCGTGTAATCTGAGATTTGCTGAACGCTTTCGATTTCCATACTAAGAACATAAAATAATTGCTTAATGAAATGATTTTCTATGCCTCATTTTTGCCTATCTATCTATATGTATCTATGTAAAAGCGTTTATTTAGTTATTATTGCACCCACTTATGCATGTTATCCACAAGGCCAGCATCAAATAGGGGTAGATAGAGGCAGGCACAAAGGACTCTGGCTCCAAATTGTGGTCGTTGTTGTTGCTGATGTTTTTAATGGCTTCCGATGCTGGTAGCTTGTGCCGACTGATGTTGTTGCCCGCATAGATATCAAAAATCGAATCCATTAACGTCTGCGAATAGTGGCCAACACTGGCAATGTCAGCCAGCACAGCGAGCACAAGCACATGATTAGTTAGGATTAGAATTAAGCGAATATTGCGAGCTAGACGCATTTTAATGCTTATGCAGCGACTGTCGCCGAATGAATGTGAGGAAAGTTGGTTGCCGACTGACCAGAAGTAGTTTTAAAACTGCTCTTGAAGATGTGTCTGTGTCTGTTTAGTGCAGGTTTCAAAATAGCGCTTGTCATCAGCGAATGTGAACTGAAAAAAGAGTGCTTTGCTAAGCAGAGCCGTTTTCTTCTATGATAAGCAAACACTTGTGAAAGGCATTTTGAATTTGCAAAAATATGTGTCTCAATAATGACTTCAAAATTCAGGCGTATGCTTGACAATTTATTTATATATACACATATATTTACAGTTGCTCATTCGGTATTTTGATTGCCCAGAAAGGAATCGCGAGCATTTTGCACAACCAAAATGGAGATTTTGGCATCTGGTGTTATGATAACCTCATGGAATTTGGTGCGCACTCGAAGCATACAGAGATTTTCGGGTGGATCCATTTTCTGTAGAAATGCCTGTGTCTTCTCGCGCAAATTGTCATAGAGACAGGCATGCTGCAGTGCATCCTGTGGCTGCATTGAAGTCTTCACGGGCACCCCCGAACGATTCATGATGAGGACGTCCTCAACGCCGGGTTTCTCGAGCACCTGACGAAAGGCTTCATCAACATAGCGCTGAGTGCGCTTTGGCTAAATAATTACTAATTATTATTAGTCTTTAAAGTAAAGTACAAAGTTTGCGTACCTCAACTTCTGCAGATTGCATTTTGTTATGTTTTTCAACTCCTCGTATGCTTTAATTGTTTTGAAAACAAAAATGCTCAGTTTATGAAGACTTATAAGACATATACAAATTTTTGTATGAAGAAAAATGTAGATTTTACCAGGCTTGCTTTGCTTCGTTAAATTCAAATTTAAAACGCTTCTGGAGCATTTCTAAATAAAGCAAAGTGTTGAGCAACGTCTTTGAAAGCAGATTTAATTTAAGCAGTGCACATTTGTCGCTCTCTTAAAATGAACAACTGCAAACGACGCTCTCTTAAGAAATGAATACGTGGAACAAAACTGATTCTAGACTCTAAAATTGGCGATGCGTTCGTGGCGTCGCTTGCTGAATTCTCGATAACTTGATCTACTTGACGAGTTCACGGTCGAGAGTTCGAATCTGCGCTCGGGAAATTTATTGAAAATAATCAAAGTGTTTGTCTCTCTTTCTGTTTAGCATATGTCGTCTCTTCTTCAAGAGGTATACTTTTATAAGAGCCACTCTCTTTGGCCGGATTAATGTTAATATAATTAATGCCGATTATGCGAGAGTAGGCAGATTACAATTTGGTGGGAATTACGCCTTCGGTGCCCATAACGGTTTTCAAATCCGTGGGATAACTATCATCCTTGTTTCCCTCCACAAATTTCAATTTTTTGTCGGGCATATTTTAATAAAAGTCTCTCGAGTTTTTGTTTTGTGTTAAAACCCATAAATATTTATTCATAAATTATCTAATAATTTAATAATTTAGGTTTCTTAACATACCTTCATTTTCTGTATTGATGGCCGCTTTGGAATATAATCGATTTCTTTATGTTTTCAATTTTACATTCACATACACATGTGCATAATAGGCAATTACAAGAACAGCAAAGTATTTTTTTGTTTTATATTTTTTTTGGCAGGTTCCTATTTCTCAATGTCCCCTTAAAACGTATAAAATAATATCTTAAGTTCATATTAGTTAAATATAATTTTAATTGGACAGTGAGAAACGATCCTTAGCATTGTTTTTTTTTATTTATGTTATAGTACATACAAAATAATTGTAGATTTTATTTTTGCAACATTTGAAGTTGTGAACATTGTTTATAAAGTTAGTTTTAGTCTACCAGATTTTTTTTGCCCCATACATAAGTTAATTATATTCCATATATATTTATTCACTTCAATCTTAAGACTTATCTCAACAACAATAACATTCTCAGGTTATTTAAGTATAGGGCATTGTCTAGTCGATGAATTCCGACTTATGCATAAAATAACTTAATACAATTTTATATAATTTTAACTTATTGCATAACTAATACATCAATTCTATTCTGCGGCATATATAATATATATGCATATGAGTATATTTTTTTATAATAATACTATTTATTTTTTTCTGCCTTTTTTTTATCGAAGATAGTATTTAATGAGTTTTTTGTTTACTGTACATAGATCGGATTAGAGAGGTGGGTGGAGTTGTCAAAGATTACAGATCCCGTCGTATAACTATTATTTTTATTGGCTTAATGTAGCGATATGAATTTTGCAAATATTTTCTTTTATAATTTTATAATTTTACTCTGTCTTAGCCCAAAGATTCATATAAAATTTGAAGCTCCTCTGTTTTTTTTTTTTTTTGTTTATTTTGATTACATTTTTGCATTTTGCTTTCTAAAGTAAACTTTCTTATATTCTATGGGGGTTCATTCCAAAATTTTGAGCATACTTCTCGTAACATTGATTTGGGTTTCATCAACATAATTTTGTGTGTGTCGGAATTGACAGTTTTTGCTAGAAATATAATTCATTTTTAAAGTACGAGAAACTGAAATTTTGATTTGAGCAAATTCTTTTCAAAAAATATTGCTCAGCTCAAGTTTATATTTACACCATAATAATATAAACATAATATGTTTTTTCATCGTTTTTAAATTTAATTTTCTAATCAATTATATAATATTTTATTTATATGTTTAACAGCCATTTAACATTTCCATATTTAGATTATTGTTGATAATTTTTGTATTTTCATATTTGTTTGTATCTTTTGTTTTACAGGTACACAAAAATCCACATAAACTAACAGCATGCAACAATGGGTTAAGTATCTTATCGGTTTGGGGTTATAGTACATAATCTTTCGGTACGGTACGGTCATATATATATATATATATATATATATATATATGCATATTCTATGTACATTTAGTACTTAGTTTCGTAATAGTATCTCACAGCTACTGCGCTAAAAACAACGACAAACTAAAGAACCACAATTGATTAAAATTCCTGTTTTGTTAATTTTCTTACATGGCTCATATACTTAATATTATTAACTAATTTCTATCCCCTATAAGTGGACAATACATAATACTTTTTCCAAAAATGTAACAAAGTTTTTAAAAAAATTTTCAAATGTCTTTAAATCAGTTATCACAAATTTCGGGTTTTTCTTTTTGCAAATGTTTTTTTCCTTTTTGAAAACTTAACTCAAAATTTAACAAAATTATCTTTTTAACATAATTAGTTGAAATAATTTTGATTTTGTATTCCTTATTAAATATAGAACATTTTTCTATTATTTGTAATTTATTTTTACCACTAGCTACACGTACAAACACATACAAATATTTATAGATATTTTTATTAATATATTTTTAATACAATCTTTACTCTGTTTACGGATTGGTTTTTAGTTTTTAGTTTCTTAACTTTTTTGTTAGGCAACACATAGCTTATATGATTTCTTCTAATACTCAACATTTATATATAAACATGTTTATTTGAACAACAATACACAATAATTTCCATATAAATTATATTCATTTTTATTTATTTATTTATTTATTTACTTTCCCTTTAAGATAATTATTGTTTCGATTTTTGTTTTTAGTTTTATTGAGTTAGTGGATTAGTTTAACTTCTTTTAAATACAGCACACATACACACACGCACACACATAAATCATTTCTAAATATTTGGCTTACACATAGTTTTCATGCTGTTAGATCCATATATGTTTTGAATAATCCACTCGGTATTTTAATTCCATTTAGGTACATGAGTCTCTCATTTGTTTGTTTTTATGCCTATCAAAATATAGTTACACATCATACATTTATATTGAACTGTGTACGGTTTTCACTCTACATTTATATATTTAAATATTATCTAAATATTTACCTAAACATGCATAAAAATATTGGGTTAAATCATACAAACAATAAGTTCTATAACGTTAAAAATCCAACCTGTGCTTCTTTCCCAAAATATTCTTCTTTTTCAAAATATTCTTTAAATAACATTTGCACTAAAAATAAACATTTTTTTGTTTGTTGTTGTATATGTATATTAATATATATATTATATGTATGTGTATATAGGGTATTTTGTATATGTATATAAATGTATTTACCTAAATCTCCAACCTTATCTTCTTTCCATTGCATTTCCACATTGCTCTCGAATTGAATCGGTTGCGTTTCGAACGCTTCCAATTATAATCATTAGGTACATATAATCGGGGTATATATAAGTTTGGGTATTTTATATATATGTATATAGACACTTTTCTTTTTCAACCAAAAAACGAGCCAATACTTAACTAACAACTACGTTAACTTCTTTGGTAATTGCAATGAGTCTTTCAACATAATACTAATCGTGAAAACAGAGCACATAAATCAGATATAACAAGGAACTATTGAAAGATAGTTTGCTTTTTTCCATGTGTTTTATATGTAGGTACACGAGTGTTGAATACTATATAGTAAGTGTATTGCTAGGAAACATTTTCAGGTGATCAATCTTATACCCTTGCATTAATAATAACGGATACATATTAATCAAATCTTATTGAAAATTGAATAAACGAATTTTAATTCTTTGCCCTAACTTAATAGATTTACAATAAGGCTTCAATAATTTAGGAATTTCAATCGGAATCGGACAATTTCTCATATTTTTGCCTTTGTGAAGATATATTCATGTTTAATGTATTTATTTATTCCTGCAAAGGTATTTAATCATCGGTACGCCGAGGATAACTTTTTGCTCTTGTTCTCTAAAGTCTGCTTATAGGAAACAGAATGTATATATGTATGTATATATATATATATATATTTATTTTTTGGCAAATGTACATAGTTCATGGAGAACTATTTAAATGTTCAAAAAATGTTGCAATTTCTTCCATTTGTTGCTGTTCGCTGCCAAAGTAATCCAAATAAATATTTATAAAATCTGCATCTATGTAAACATCTAGGCATTTAACATTCATATATAGTATATGTTTATATCTATATGTATAGGCTTAGCTTAACAACGATTTTTTCTTTGCTTAGCTCGATTTCTTTTAAATTATGTAGGTACATACTTAGAAAAATAGTGTTCGATAAGGGAACTATTTTATTTTTTTATTTCTTAGTTATGGCTGCTTTTGTTTTGCTTGATGTTGCAGTCGTCTTGCTGGTTGTTGCTGTTTTTGTCGGACTGGTTGCTGTTGGCTTGGATGATGTTGTTGCTTTGCTGATCTTTGGTGACATGTTGCTGCTTGGTGTTGTTGTTGCTGGTTTGCTTGTTGGTTGTGTTGAGAATGTTGTAACCTTTTTTGTCGGTGATGTTGCTGTTGGCTTTGTTGATGCTGTTGTTGTCGAAGGTTTTGACGTTGCTGATGTGCTCGCTGAGCTTGAGCCGTGTGGTGCGTTTTTCACTGGGGTTGCTGCTGTGTTGCTGGCGGCAACTGTTGTGGTTGTAAGCGTAACAATTGTTGCTGCTGGTGCGGCTTTTGAGGTTGGTGCTTTGGAAATTACAGCTGTTGTGACAGTATTAACAACAATTGTTGTGGGCTTACCTGCAACAATTGGTGTTGTTGTTATAGTTGCTATTGCTGGCTTAGTTGCAATCGTTGTAGTTGCTACTGTTGGTTTTTGTATGTTGCTGACAGTGGCTGTAGCTAGTGGCTTGGCTGCAACAGTTGCTACTGGAGGCTTATGAATATTGGTAGCTGTTGCAGTTGGTGTTGCTGCTGTTGGCTTAGCCACAACAGTAGTTGCAGTTGTTGCTACAGGATTTTGCATTTTACTGGCAATCGTTGCTGCTGCTGTTGTTGCTGACTTAGTTGCAGCACTTGCTGTTGTTACTACTGGTTTTTGCATATTACTGGCTGTTGTTGCTGACTTAGTTGCAGCAATTGCTGTTGTTACTACTGGCTTTTGCATATTACTGGCAATTGCTGCTGGTGCTGTTGTTGCTGACTTAGTTGCAGCATTTGCTGTTGTTACTACTGGTTTTTGCGTATTACTGGCAATTGTTGCTGGTGCTGTTGTTGCTGACTTAGTTACAGCAACTGCTGTTGTTACTACTGGTTTTTGCATATTACTGGCTGTTGTTGCTGTTGCTGCTGGCATAGTTGAAGCAGTTGATGTTATTGCTACTGGTTTTTGCATATTACTTGCAATTGTTGCTGTTGCTGCTGGCATAGTTGGAGCAGTTGCTGTTGTTGCTACCAGATTTTGTATGTTACTGGCAATTGTTGGTGCTGCTGCTGGCTTAGTTGCAGCAGTTGCAGTTGCAGTTGCTGTTGGCTTTGTTGCAACAGTTGCTGTTGCTATGGTTGGCTTTGTTGCAACAGTTGCTGTTGCTATGGTTGGCTTTTGCCCGTTGCTGGCAGCAGTTGCAGCTGCTGTTGCTGCTGGCTTAGTTGCAGTAGTTGCTTCTGGCTTTTTCATATTACTGCCAACAGTTGTAGTTGCTGCTGGCTGTGTTGTCGATGAGTCAAAAGCAGCTGTTGTTGTCACTGTTTGTGGCTTCTGAGCAACAGTAACAGTTATTGGCGTTAGAACCGCAAAACTTGTTGCTGGCTTGGCAGCAACACTTACACTTGGCTGGGTTACTGTTGTTATTACTTTTGTCAACATCATTTGCGACTTGTCAGCAGATGCTGGCTTTGATGATGTTGCTGCTGCCGATGAGACGGCAGCAACTGTTGCTGTTGTTGGCGTCACTGCCTTATTAGCAATCGTCACGCTTGGCTCTGATTTTGTTGACACGATTTGTGTTTTTGGTAGGGTTACAGCAGCAGTTTCAACACTAGCATTGCCGGCAACATAGGAATTTATATCTGTTGCAGCCATTTTGCTGTTATTGGCAGCAACGGCAGATGTTGTTATTGGCTTTGTGGCTGGCATAAAAGTGCTGGTTAGTGCTGGGCTTGGCTTTGCACCAGCTGGCACAGCAGCAATATTGCTATTAGCAGCTGTCGTTCTCTGTATAGTCACGTCTGCAGCAGCTGGCCCGCCTGGTGTAAATGTGGACATTGTGTTGCATTCACGTCCGCTGCTCATGGTGCCTGTGGCCAACACTTTCGTGGTGGCAGCAGCTACTGTTGTTGTTGTTGTTGCTGCTGGCTTTGCTTGTTGCTTGCTTGCAGCTTTCTCTTTCTCTTTCTCTTTCTCCGCATGCTTAGTGGAACTGACCTCCGTTATGACCTTGACTTGGGCTGGTTGCTGTTGATTGCTGTTGATGTTGCTGCTGTGGTGCCTTGCCGATGTCTTCAATATGCTCGGTCCCGGCAACTTGCCCACCGTCATTGGCAACACATCAACCGCGTCAACGGCCATCGCCGACGAGGCTGATGCATTAACCCGCTCTCAGAGTTGCATCGCCTCGTCCCGATAGCTGTTGCCGTTGTCATTGTTGCCATTCGCATTGCCATTGCTATTGCCAGAAGCAGCAGCATCCTCGTAGGGCGTCACCTCCAACGGTGGTGCACCACTTATCAGTATTTGAGTGTTCGTCACACCATCGTAATTCTGACTCTGATAACGCTCGGCATGCAAATTGACACAGGGTCTGCCAGCGGGTCCCCATTCCGCTGTGGGTCTCAGCAGATGTTTGAGACGATCTCGGAAATTGAGATGCTTGGGCGCCTTGCAGATCTGCTGTAAGCCCACCGCAAAGATGATAAACACCGGCAGTAGACCTATAATCCAGCCAACTGTATCTGCCCAGATGGGATAAACGTAATGTCCATATTGGGCGGGCTTATACTCAACCCAGTTGAAGAACAAAATGAACTGCAAAAGAATTTCAGTTTACTTGAATATAACACTAGCTGGAGAAGGAGGTTAAATATGAATTCGGGATTCTTAAGATATTGTTACATACCAGTAGCGTTGCTGGTGTAATATAGCGCCACATTGTGCCCCAGAAAATGTTCCATAGACGCGAACGCTTGCCAATCATGCCTTGTATATCGTTGAGGAAACGCTGCGAGCCATAGATCCAGGCAATCAAGACACACTCCGATATGGCTATGAGCAACACCGACCAGTTTGCCGCGTATTTATCCATTAGCTGCAGCCAGTACATGCCACTCTGAGGAACATCAAAATGAATCAGACAAATTTAATATATTTAAGTATTGCATACTCACATTGGTGGTGAAGCCCAATCCGCCCAGGTAGCCAAATATGCCCACGAAGAGCACAACCCATGTTTTGTATTGTCGCAGATTGGGAAACTTGTCTAAAATGGCAGTAGTTACGGTCTCCATTAATGCAAACTGCGAATCCAAGCCCAACGTGAGCAGCATGACAAAGAACAGTATCGACCAAACGGGCGAGATGGGCAGGCGAGTAACCACTTCCGGATACACAATGAACGCCAGACCAGCACCCTGATCCACAACCTTTTTCACCTCCACATCTAGCTCGTGTGCCAGAAAACCAATTATCGAGAATATGACCAGACCCGCAAAGAACGAAGTGGCTATGTTGCAAAAGGCAACAATGAGCGAGTCCCTGAAAGTGGATGAGATATTGGTCATAAAGTTAGGTAGGTTTGATAAGCAGGTGTTGTTGTTGTTGATTAGCTAGTATTATCAGGTTATAGACATTCGATCTTTTTAAATGTTTTAAATGAAAGATAAGTGCTATCGAAAATCAGAGGATTTCAACTAGTTTTCATTTAGGAAACAAGCATTTCATACTTACTTATAGCAATTATTGGAGAACTTATTGTATGAAGACAATGTGATGAGTCCACCCCAAGCGGGGCTGAGCGCAAAGAAGATCTGCACAGCGGCATCTCCCCACACCTGGAATAGACAATAGAAACCACCGATTAAGATTAAAGATTTAGAGTCAAAGTTGGTTGTCCACTGACCTGAGCATTTGCCAGTTGCTTCCAATCGGGCGTTAGATAGAACAGAATCCCTGTGCTGGCACCTGGCAGGGTAACTCCACGAAAGAAGAGTATGACTAGCACCAAGTAGGGAAAGAGGGCGGTAAAGTAAACGACCTTGCCAGAGGATTGAACGCCCTTGCAGAGGCACAGAAAGACAATGACCCAGGCCAGAAACAGGCAGGCTGCCAATGAGTACTTAATGCTGCCCGTTTCCTCAATGCCCGACGACAGGCCCAGCACAAAGTTGCTGGGAACAAGAATGGAAAGGATTAAAGTTTACTTAATATATAGTTGCTGCTCAGTGTAAGAAAAGGGTTGCTTTCACTTAAGACTTCGACTTAGGCCGTTTTCATGCTATCAATCAAGAAGTATACTTGAACTTTAGAAAGACTTTAATAATTGTTAATATTTAAATTATGGAAAAAGAAACTTTGTAATTGAAAAGACACTGAACTAAGATTTACTCACTTGAAATACTCCTCGGCAGGTGGACGTTTCAGGGCATGTAGCGCCATTTCGGTTATATTGTGCTCATCGGCATAGGTGGCATTGTAGCAGGTGCGCAGATAGTATGTGCCATTGATAGCCTCACATTGATCCGCCATCACGTAAGAGAAACAATCTGCAAGTATCATCAACTCTCTTAGCACATTGAGCTAAATAAACACACCGCAAAAAAAAGGATACGTCGCTGGGGCAATTGAAGTCGACAGTCGCTCAATTATGAAGAAAGGGGGCAGCAATTTTTTAATATTTATGAACTATTTGTCGGACTCAAAAAAATATCAGAGAGAAGGAGAGAAAGACAAGGAAATGGCAGCTCTGAAAAAAAGGGCTCGTGCGGAAGGACAATAAAGCAGTGAGTCGGGCGACTTTTGTGCGGCTCCATAATTAAAAGGACAAAGTAGCAAATCTGGCAAAAACATGAAAAGGGTTTGGTGGCAAGAACATTGTTGTTGCCAGTGTGCAAACAAAAACAAAATGTGTCAAACAGTTGCTGTGGTGTGCAACTGCGAGATACCCTGTATAACACTGAATAGTTTTTATGACCATACTTTAAATGTAAAGGGTTATGTGTAATCTTACTGTTTAGGGTATCTGCAGGTCGTACGACCTCTCGATAAGTAAGCTGTTCCGCCTCTATGTCCATAATAATATAAATAGTATATATTACCTTTAGGGGCCACATAAAAAATAGATTAAGACCTCAAAAGCACACTTATTCTGACGTTGCGGTTAATTACCATATTTGGAATTCACGAAAACCAATCAAATGAATTGAAGACACCTACTATTATATAATCTTTTTTTGATCAACTTTTATACAAAAGTAACTTTTCCATACAGCGTCTTGTTATAGTCCCATATACAGGGTATATATAAAAGGGTTAAAATGACGAAGGGACCATCACGGTGCGCCCGCATAACAGTGGATCTCTCTGTCATTTTGTAGGAAGAGCTCCGTTTGTTGACCCAGGGCTGATTAAATTTTGAAGAGCATGCTTTATTAAGTTGAGGCGAAAGCAAATCGATGTTGGAATTCGATGGTGGATGGGGTCAAAGGTCAATAGAAATGCTGACACAGTTGATTAGAGGCAGGGCTTGAAATTTGTTTTTTATTATAATGGCATTAATACGAAATGCAAAGGGATTCCAAATGGATTTAAGCTGATTAAGCTATGTTAAATATATAATCTGAGTAGCGAAAATATATATAATAAAAGTTCTGGCAGATTCGTTTACATTTTTTAAGCTACTTATATGAAGGGATTATTTGAGCAAGTATTAAATATTTTAATCTGTTCGCTGTTTTTACGAGCTGTCCACTCACGAAAATTGGTAAGAGACCGCGTTGTTTTAACTGGTATTTTTAGCTGGCGCTTTTGCACACCTGACTCGGCCACATGTTGGCGCCCAACAGCTGTATGCTTAATATAGTAGATGCCACAATGCAACGTCAGCAACTGTTTATGACATTTGACTTGTGAAGCTCGTCGCCTGCCACATGTGGCATGGGTGGGAGTTTTTTGCCTAGCAAAAAGTTTGTGCTCATGTTTATGAGTTTGGTGGTTTTGTGTCTATTCTGGTGTTCGTGTGTCTGTCTATGTGTGTGTGTGCAAATTTCAAAGTTTTTTGGGTTTTCAGTTGACTAACGAGGCAAGCGGTTGACCGCAAAATGACTAACTGAACGCTGCCAAGTTCTGAACTTTCAATTCGCATTCTTTGTTTGCTCTTGAAATAAAATAGGGCACCGAGTGTGCGACTGAGTCAAGGTGCATCATCCCACTTGGCCACAACGGTCCACTTGCCTAATGGCCCCTTAATGCACAACTACCAAATAAGGTTCTCCCCATCACCAACCAGCTTTTGTGGTTTACCAATTGAAAATGTGATTTTAATTCAGTTGCCCAGCTTATCTAGTGTATTTCCGTTTATTTTTGCTGCTTGCCGAAAATTTGATTACTATTTAAGTTTTAAGCAGAAACTGTTCAATTTGCAAACACGCAGCACAGCAATGGCAATTGAGTTTATGATTCCGTAGTTGGCATGCAATTAATTTTCAAATTTTCCCATGCAGTCCACGTAGCTGCCAATAAAGAGCTGAAGGCTTCACAACAAAACAACAACCAAAACAACAGGCACATTCACAATTTGTGTTTGTGAACGGTGAGAATGCCAGCGTAAGTTGATTACAGTTCAAACAGACCTGTTTCCTCCGAATTTAGGCCAATTGATTACGTGCCCCAAAGTGTGCCCTTGTCAAAAGTTACCCATGTTAAAAACCCGGTACAAATTATTTAAATTTCAAATGCTTTGAACACATTTTTCTACCATTTTTCATAACTTTAAAGTAAATTTCTGACATTGATTGGCAAATCGGTTTTAACATCTAAAAAATTCTTCATAATTCAATTTATTTGAAGAACAATTTTTAATTTATTGCTTTTTAGATGTTTGGACTGGAAACTGAACAATTTCCCTAAAATTTTGCTATAAATGTGCACTTCTTCTGGAAACTCATTTCGCTTAAGAAATTTTTATATTAAAACTGAAAACTATTGTAAATGGTTTACATTTCAAACTAGTTAAAACTGCAAAATATTATGAATTTTTAATGTGTGAGGCTTTTAATTCCATACAAATTAATCAAAAAGGCCTCGACATGTCGACAACCCAACTCAATCAGCGTTTATTCTTTGCCCGCGTTATTCATACGACGCATAGGTTCCATATACATATAGAAGGCTCTTCCTGGATGAGGTGGAGGTGACAGTTAAGTCAAGGTTAAACACATGGCACCACATACTATACACGCACATATATATATATATATATATATATATACTTTATATATATATATGTACATGTACAAGTAAAAGTCGGTTGCTTTTTACAGCACACACCACACATCCATCATCTAATCAATCAGCATCAAAATGGAAATCAAAAGCGCCACAGCTAGAGAAAATTGAACACACAAGTTCCTGCTTGTGGTTGGTATTTATATTTCTTATTCAATTTTTTTCGTTTTCTTTTTGTGGGCGGGGTATAGCTTCAAAGTGTTTACACGCCGTTTAATTTGCCTGTCTGCCTTTATTTGTTATGCAATTAATTTTATTACAAGCATACACCGCACACACACACACACACACACAGGATGTGACAGGACGCGTAGATACAAATCATATAAAACTTTATGTGAATGCGGCATCAGGCAAAAACTGTCTGCCTTTCAATTTGGGTAACTGGAGCGTGTCTACTCAGCCAACTGTGCATCTGTGTGTGTTTTGTGTGTGTTGTGTGTGTGTTGAGTGTGTGTGTGTGTGTGGTGTGTGTGTGTGTGTGTGTGCATTTTCATGTCGGCATCTTACATTTGATTACAAACATACACACACACACACACATAGATAAGATTCTTATATAAGCCGCTCCCAAGTCGACTAACACACACAGGAAACTGCCATTTAATTTTGCGACCTTTAAGTTTGATGTTGGGCAGCAGCCTTCAAGTTAACTTATTTTCTTCTTTATTATATATATATTTTTTTGGTCTTCTACAAGTTTTATACCATACCCACAAAATTTCATGGGCACATGTTTGTGTCCATAACATCAGTTTGATTAGCTCCACCAAACCTTATTGACCCAATTAGAAGTTATAACCGCAAAAATAAACACACACACACACACACAGGCTGTGAGGTTAGGTCAACTTTATGTGATTGGATGGAGAAAACACGGTTGGTCTTAGGAAGAATACATTAACTTGTAAATAGTTCAATAATCGATTTAGTTATCCGATTCGCTTCACAACGCTATTTATCCTCATTTATGTAGAAGAATTTATTTTAGTTTTTGGAATTTTGTAATTGGGAATTTCAAAGTTGAAAAAATACAGATATATCATCTTGTAACTGATCAGATAATGTTGTCCAAACTAATTCTTAGATTCATTAAATGAGAGAAGCACAGAATAAATTAATGCTTATCTATTTCTGTAATTTTTTCGGCTCGATTTCCTAACCAATATGACAAATATTTTCACTAATATTTATATATATTTGCTCAACAATAAAATAACACTCAGCAAATAAAGGGAGACCCATGAAAACATGAAATAAACCAAACACAGCCTGTTATGTAAGCACTTTTACTTAAGAAGAAAAAAGAAGGAATATCCCAGCAAAATATTGACAGAAAAGTGTTTATGTTGTTGTTATTGTTATTTAAGTTGTTGCTATTATTGCTTTGGTTGTTGTTGTTGCTGCTTATGTTTGTGTTTGCTTTTGTATTTTTAGGGTCAGAGGCAAACTAAGGCAGAAGGCGGCGTTAAAAGTGCGAGATATTCAATCAATGGACAAACAAGTTAAACACATTTTAATCATGAGGCTAAAAGTAAACATTTATCATCTAAAAATTCCATGAGACGAGGTCGTCACGACGACAATGATGACGACGAAGGGGAGGAGGATGACCAGAAGAGGCCAAAGCCACAGACGAGACGAGACGATAGGTGAAAGTGTCAATAAATGAAATCCTTAAGAAATTGCTTGTCTGCCACTGAGATTGTGGCTGTGCGTGTGTGTGTGTGTGTGCGTATGTGTGTGTGCGAGTGTGTGCAAGTGTAGCTAAAATGCCACGGCAAATGGTTGCCAGCCGACGATTGAATGTCAAAAAGTGTTTAGGCATAATTGTTGCCGCTTTAAGCAGCTATTTTTGCCAGCCATAAAAAACAAGCGACATCATCGTAGGTACACCGAGGCAAACAATGAAAATCGCATCCATTGCGCATATCGATTTCATAAAGAAAAAAAAAACAATGAGTTCCTGCTTTTTGTACACCCTTTCAAAGCTTTTTATATTTGGCTATTATGTAGATACACTCTTAAAGGCATCAACAGTTGCGCAGATGTTGCCATGCCACTCTGTCAGCCTGTTTCCATGAAAATACTCTCAGAAAAAGAACCGCCATAAAATTGAATTTCTAAGAGTACATAAAATCAGAGCTTTCAATTTAAATTTTGTTTTGTACATTATATCAAAATTCTAAATTTAAAAGCAAGTAAAGTAAATCTGTAATTGAGTCACTTATTTCTTTACTTTTCTTAAACTTCAGTCTGGAAGTGCATCTAAGTTTCGTCATGCTGTTAAAAGCAGTCTGGCTGCTGTTGCTGCTGCTTCTTCTTTAGGCAATAGCTGTGCATCAATGGCGTCCATATTAAATCAAGTAGGCTAACGCAGAGGCGTGGCAATTGAAGGGGTTGCGCCGAGCTGTGAGCAACCGTTGTAGTGTTGGTTAGTGGCAGCTGTGCTGTTACAGCTCATGCAAAAACTTTCAATGGCGTTGGCTGTTGCTGCTGCTGTTTGCTGCTGGTGTTGTTGTTGCTATGATTATTACTTGTACTGCTGTAGCCTGTATACAGTAAGCGCCACTTGAGTCTCTGCGTGCATGCGTGTGTGTGTGTGTGTGTGTGTGTGTGTGTGTGTGTGTGTGTGTTTAAGTGCCACTGAGGCAGCGGCAATAAAATAAGCAAAGTATGCAGCGAGCGGGGGCATATAAAAAAACAGCAAAAGATGCCGCTAAATTTGTTCTTTTTACTCAAGCAACGAACGTTGGATACACTGTTATTTTATTAGCATATTTAATATATCAAAAAATGAAAAGTATTGAAGAAAGTGAGCTTGTTTTAGTCATTTTATTCATTCGAAACTTCAGCATTATATCCTTACGACTTTTTGAATAGTTACTAACTAGATTAATTTCAAAGTTCAGCATAGTAACCGTCCGAGCTGTAAACACAGATTATTCCTTAGCTATTTTTTATGACTTCACAAAGTTGGCTAAGCCTACATAACTGTCATAACTTGCCGTATACTCAACATTTTGCCACCTAGTTCAAACAATAACCTTGACTGCCTGAATGCCACTCCACTTCACAAAGACTCGTTAAAGATTTATGTCTTTCGCGTGGCAGAAAGAAAATTCTAAATTGTGTCTGTATTTGTGTTTGTCTTATTCTAAAGAAATCAAATGCACGCTTAAGCGCGCACAATACGCGCTACAGCCGCAGCTTTTGCTCTCAGTCTGCCACACACACACACACACACACACACACACACACACACACACACACGCACAGAGAGCAGAGGACACACCTCTGAGAATGTCAAATGGAAACCCAACGAGCCACAGCACAAAAACAATTGCCTACTTCAAGGCGCTGTCGTCCTTTTCAGCTAGCGTTTTGCTTGCCTACCTCGGCATTATTGTTGGCGCTGTGTATTATTATCATCTTTTGCACAAAAGTTGCTTTTTATTGTTTACGTGTGCGTAAATTGCAAATGAATAAAAGCCTTGCCAGTTTATTTGCTGGCGGACAATGAAATTGCTGTTATCAAACTCAAGTTATCGATATCAATATCGATTTATGGGAATAATATGCTGCTATACATAATATTTGTATACACCTGAAACCTGAATTAATTGTGTGCTTTCTCCAGCTACTTATATATGTGTCAGCCATAATGTTTAGTGGCTTATTAAATTTACTATTTTCCCTGTAGGTTTGACAGGCCTGACTAAGTTATTCACGCCACGTATGGGCAAAAGTTTGGTGCGAAACAAAAAAGTTTCACATATGACAGCTGGCAATTTGCTTAATCTATTGCCAGAAAGAAATAAGGCAAACAAAGTGCTTTTGTCTTGATATTGTACTCACGCTCTGTGCTCCACTCCGGCTCGCAGTTCTGCCACGGCAGCTGTGTGCGAAACGAGGCGAACATATAGAATATGGTCCAGGCAATTATTAGATTGTAGTACAGCATCACAATGGCCGAGACGATGATCATGCCGGTGCCGAGTCCACGGAAGAGCGGACAGAAGCGACGATAGATGGCCACAGGGCCCAAGGCGGCATACTGGCCAAACGAGAGCTCCATAAACATTAGCGGTAGTCCCGCTATGATTAACATTATGGTGAATGGTATAAGAAAGGCGCCTGCAGGCAAATAGTATAGAATATTATAGAGTTTTAAACATTAAATAGTAATAGCTGTAATTGAGAACAACTTGGATATCTCGAGGCCATCATCATTCTTGAGTTATTAAGTGATTACTTACCGCCTCCATTGTTGTAGCAGAGATATGGAAAACGCCAGACGTTGCCCAGCCCCACCGAGTAGCCGAGCAATGAGAGTAGAAAATCAAAGCGACCCGTCCAGTTGCCACGTTCCGGTTCCGCTGTCTCAATGGTGACCGCATCCGCGTCGAGTGTGACCAGCGCCGTGCCCGAAGCACAGCCCGCAATGCTGATGGCTGTGGGTGTGGTGCTGAGCTGTGGTGGTGTCGCCACTGTCACATCTTTCCCCGGAGCAGTCGCTGTTAATGTTAACGCCGCCGCATTGCTGGGACAAACTACGCCTACACCACCAGGGCCAACACCAGCAGCTCCACTGCGAGCCCCGCCAGGAGCTGTTGCTCCTCCAATTGCTGTTGCTGAAGTTGCCTTGTTGTTCTGGGCTCGACGCTCCGAATTGAATTCACAGCTGCTGAAACGATCCTCATTTTGCTGCAAGGGATTGGTGAGAATGTTTTGTGGCCCAGTTAGTTAACCTTGCGTGACAATCACTTGACAAGCGACAAGCCTGGCCAGCTGCCAGGCAAACGAATGAACAATGAATGGCATTTGGCCTCATTAAAGGCAAAAGGCAAATCTGTTTGACACCGAAGTTATTGTGCCCTTCAGCATCGCAGTCAATTCAAACTTAATGTTTACGTTGTGGCTTATGCTGGCTTTTAATGTTGTTCTTAATATTGATATTTCTTGTACAACTGTTGCACATCTGAGAAGATTTAAGTTAAATATTGAAAATTCCGTAATCCGTATTGATGGATAATCAATATTCTGAGTTTGATTACCCGTTGCATTTATATCATAAATGCTTTTCGAACTTTAACATTCAATTCCATAATACTATTAAAATATAGAACATTATCGAAACAGTTTTAAGTTGAAGCTCTTACCTCCCATAGATCCACATCCAGTTTGGTGCTGGACTCTTTGTTCGGCTTGAGGCTTTTCGTTTTAGATTTGGTCTTTGATTTCTTATCCATGGTGTGTCGCAGTTGTTGCTGCTAATTGCATGCTATTCTCTGGCTGTGTCTCTGTGTGAGTGCTGCTTTTTGGGGGCACTGTTTCGTGTGATTTATGTCAGTTGCTTCATAAATTCAAATTTTGCTAACAGATGGCTCTCAGTTGTGTCCTGGCCGGTCGGCCCTCCTGGGCTGGCCTTGTGTGCCGTTTGTTTTTGTTTTGTTTTTGGGCGTGGCAGCTAACGGTAGCCCCCTTAGGTCATATTTGTGGTCTCTGCAAGATACAAAAATATAATTTTCGGTTAATGATGTTGGGCAACAAAAAAGATTTGCATATCTAAGTTCAGATTGCGGAAATAATATTTAAATTGCAATTTTCAAGTTAATTTAGTGGGTGAATTAATTCACATATATATTTTTCAATTATTATTCTATTTCCGTATTTGTAAAATTTTGCAACTCAATTGTCATAATTTAATAAGCACTGTTAATTAGCGCATGTTGCCAACTATTCAAAATCCATTCATGCACCGCTTTCATTAGTCAGATTTCCATTTCCTTTCCCATCTGCTGCTGCTGCTGCTGCTGTTGGCGTTGGTGTGAAAATATTGGCATCGAACTGGCATCGATTCATTTCATTTTGCACTTCGACTGACATTGAAAAGAGCAGTGAGCAGAAAAAAAGTAATAATATAGACAAAACCTTCACATTGACATTCAAAAAGAATGAAACTTATTTATAGTATATATGCACAAAATATGCTCGTATATATATTTTAAATTAACTCAATTGATGCTGATGTGGGCGGGCAGATAGCAGAGATTGCAAGGGCGCCGGATATATTGTGATATATGTTTACATATTGATGAAGGTTTTTACCTTTCTGCACTCTTCCCCTCTCTTTCAATCGCTCTCTCTTAGTCTCTCTCTCTCTCTCACTTGGTTCGTTAACAAAAGATTTTGCTCAAGGAAATTTGAAAAACAAAAAAATACATTTAACCTTGATGCAGATTATTCGACTAGTGCAGTAAAATGGAAATGATAATATGTGTTACATTTTAGTTACGAAAGTGTTTTCCATGCAGTTTTTGCAAGCAAGGATGCGAAAATGACAAAACACCAAACATATCAGTCATGTTATCAGCTTGTTAGCTTGTCAGAACTTTGAATTTTCACACATTTCTCTAGCTTTGAATAACGAAAGAAATTATATAATTAAATACATAAATTTATAACTGTATACTTTTCTGTATAAATTGTATTAGTTTCTCAATTCTTGCTTATTCTGTTGCTTTTAATTGGACAAAAACATATTTGTTTCAAATATTTTATATTAAAAAACAAAAACAAATATTTTTTTCTGCATCAATTCTATTTTTATTTCTCCAGCTGACATATTCTAAAGCTTTCAGTTCCACGAAAATATATTTACTTAAAATATGCATTAAAACAGTAAAAGAGAATTCTAAATACATTTTTAAAATAATATTTTTTATTTCTTAATTCAATATTTAAAATTTAATGGGTTTTTCCGAACTATTGCTCAACCCATTACGCTTTGACCAATTTCCACGAAGCCTTCCAAGATTAATGAGTGCTTGAGAAAATGACGTGCCGTCAATGACACTTGACGCTGTCGGTTCACACACTTGCACAAAGCACACACACAAGCACACGCACACAGTCACACACACACAAGCACACACACACACACATAGAAATATGTGTGTTTTTGTTGGCACCATAACACGATGTGATGTTAACTGTTAGATGTGATGCAATGAGATGAGATGAGATGTGTAACGATGCGCCCTGTTGTATAATACCGATCCCCTCTCCCCTCTCCTACCCGACAACATCCTTTCAGCTCATAGTGTGTTGGTCACGTTTTTATGCGCCATTTTGCCTTTAAGCTTAAACGTAGCTTTTGTTTTTGCTCTACTGTCTGTGTGGCAATACGTTGACAAGTTTGATAATTAGGCATCCAAATGTGCATTTAAGTGTGTGTTTGGGGGTGCGAACGTTTTTATGCTGCTGATGACGATGATTATGATGCTGATGAGGTTGCCCGTAGCTAATGAGCTGCTCGCTAACCAGACTGCAACTGGATTATGTTTTATGTCGGCCACTTGTTTTATAGGCGGACAAGCATTTGGCATGCTTATCAACTTATTTCATTAGGTTAGCGCTTTAATTGTTTCGGAATTTCAATTCCAATTTAATGCTTCTGACAATTCAAATGGTTTTCTAGATTTAATAGCAATTGGACAAAGTTTAAGCTACCGTCTTAATTACTTTAATTAAAGTAAATATAATTTAACTGGTAGTTGCTATTAGTTTGTTATGTTTCTATTTACATCGGTATTCACCGAATAATCGAATATATCCAAAGTAAATTTTTGTAAAACAGTTTAGTCTTATCTATGATTTTGTTCAGCATGATAATAGTTAATCCCGTCCACGATTATGGGTTGCAGTAGTTTTATTTATAGAATTGGTTGTTTTTACCAAAAGCATTTTTGATGTATATGTAAATTGTATTTATTTGTTTAGTTTGTATCATATACTTTCTAATTTATTATATATATCACATCAATATATATTAAATTCTGTGTATATTTGATTTATTCTCTTAATTTATGTGTACATTTTTGTAACTGTTTTATTGTTGAGGCTTTAACGTGTTTTTTTTTGTGGGCCACCAAGTATTTGGCATTTATACTTGTTCTGGCTTTTAACCACATTGCTGCTGTTTTATTTGTTATTGCTGTTTCTCTTTCATGATGGGTGGGCTCTTCGGACGGAAAGGGGGCCTCTGAGGCAGAGGATGTGGCTGCAGCTGCGGCTTTTGTGCTGTGGCATTTGCTTAGCAAATAGTTTTTAATGATTCCAATGCCTGCGGCCAGTTTTCGTGTATACATAAATATATCTATGTATATATATACACACATATATATATATATATATATATATATATATATATATAACGCCAAAAAACCCCATCCCCTTAACTTGACAATCCCACTCGGATATATAGGACAACAACAAGGACAATAGCAATCGTTTGGCTTTGTGAAAATTGTGCGGCATTTGTTGCAAATAGTTGAAATGTCTGCTGGGTGGGGGGTGTTTGAGTGCCAGTTGTATTAGTGTAGCTATTAAGCTGTTAACATCCAGTTACAATAGCATTAAGAATTCTAACTGTTGTTTATTGATTTATTCGCAAATGCACAGCACAAAAGTTAGTACAAGCTCAAAAAAAAAGAAACAAAAAAAAAACAATTCTGAAGGGGTTGGGAGAAAATTGCTAAGCGTATTGCAAAAGTTGAAAGTTTTGCTCGTGTTTTTGTTTATAGCTGACTTTCTTGTTTTTCGCGGGAAACACAAACTTTTCTCAAACTTGTCTTAGAATCTCTGATTCCAGTTTTGCGCAACAGCAAAGATGGCTCATAAAACTAACAAATAAATCAAGTTAACCTTGCAAAGTCGAGGCTGAAATGCTCTTTTAATAGGAAGAACTGTTTATGAATAATTCTAAGAACACTTTTGCTATCTGTTACGACTTTCTTTTATTCTAGAAAGGTTTCATGCTTGTTTTATGCAGTTTTAGCTGATTCAAGTTATTTAATGCGTAATTCATTTGATGATCAAATCAAAATTTCCTCTTCAAAATGAGTTAAATATTAGATTGCAGTTTTTTTTCTCCAACTTTATGATTTGCCTTTCTGCAGCAATGCTTACTGCAAATGCAAATTATGTGGAAGTCTAGACAACTAATGTCTAAGTGTGTCTCAAAGTAAAATAAAATATAAAGGCATGAAACTCAAGGCAGAAGTGGTAAAAATGGGGCTTTTTAATATATGCATCTAATTATAAAAATACACAGCTTTCTGCATGTGCCAGAAAATTACTTGAAAACGACGAAGATTTCAAAAAATGCAAATAATTTAAGCATGTAGGCCGTAAGTCACTTATATTGTAACATTTACAAGCTTAAGTTGCCAAAAGGGAATTCCCCAAAAATTGAGAAAAAATAGAAGAAAAAGAGAAATAAACCCCCAAAACAATTACTCATAACAGCTACTTACTATTGCCATTTAAGTTGTATTGTTGGCAACACAAGCACCAAACACAACCACAGACACCCACCCACACACACGCACACACACACACACCCACACGAAGGCAGAAACGTTTACAAAAGTTTACAAAAGCCGATTGCCATCATATTTCAGAGTTGCCAGATGTTTGCAGCGTTGCCAACAAAACTTGCCGAGAACTTCTTAAAGTGCTGAATCATGCCCCAAACACACAACACACACATATAATATAATTATTGTTCAACGGCATATCCATAAATAGACAAACATATGTTTGTGTGAGTGTGTTAAAAACCCCAAAAGTAGCAATTAAGTGTTACGTATACGACAGGAGGTGCCCCGAAGGATGTTGAGACTAAAACTGGTTTCTATGGATGGGTTTTTTTTCTGTGTTTTTGTTGTGTTTTGTGTTTTAGCTTCTAGTTTCGTTTTGTTTGGTCAATTCGAGTGTGAAAATGTTCTCGAGCGTTTTTCCCTATTTTGTGGCTGTAGTTGTTGCTGTTGTTGGTGCTGCTTTTGTTGTTGTTGTTGGTGCAGCCCTCGCTTGTTTACACACAGGCAAGCACAGGCACACACAGGCACACTCAGGCACACACAGCCATTGACCTTGGGCTATGGTGCAATGTGCAAGCGCATGGAACGAAACGCATTGCCCGTGCCCCAGGGTCGCCATTGTGGGCTGGGGGCGTGCCTGATGCATTATAGACTTTTTTATTCCAGCATCTTGTTTGGCCCCTAGCAGCGTTTTCCGTTTTCAACAGTTTTTTTGTGTTAGTTTTTTTTTTTTTCATTTTTAGTATACCCTTGAGTAGAAATGGCCACAATTGTAGTTTGTTATATGAATTATTTAAGCTTGGGGGAAGCAAAATGAATATATGCCTAGAGCAACATATATAAAACATCGATATGGTAAATGTTTTTCATTTAAGAGCATTTATTATAAAAGCATACAGCCTAAGAATTTTATGTCATTAAAACTTTAGATAAAATATCTTCTACGCAAAATGTATAGTTAAACTAGTTAAATTAAAAACGCCAACTTTATCAATTTGATTAAATGCAGAGTTTTTCTCTTTTAACTCGTTTTAATCTTCGCATATTCCAATTTCTCTGTAATTAAAAACTTATATTATTTCTTTATAAAATTAAATGAAACACTTTGGGTATCAAAAAGCACTTCTCCAGTGTTTTGTAAAAGTTTCTTGGCGCACATATTTTTATTTATTTATTTTTTGTTTGCATTTCTAAATGCACTAGTCAAATTTGTGCTGCTATTTGCAAATGGAAGCACAAGAAAACTTCATCAAGAGCAACATCCACATCATCATAATGATGATTGTAATCGTTTGTCGCCTTCATTCTCGTCATTTGTGCGAGTTGTTGTGTTGTTGCACAATTCTGGGCAATTTTTTAAGTGGCCATCACTTTGCTGGGAAATGATTTGACAGCACTGCGGGCAGCACTGCGGGGTGTGGGTTGGGTGAGTGTAGAAATGCTTGAACTTGATCCTACGAAGGCCGCGTAGAATCAACAAATAAGGACAACAGCCTCGACCTTTTGCTTTGCGATTCTCTGGCGGCATTTTGCATGGGGTTGCATGCAGCAGCAGCCAAAAAAAAAAGAAGAATAAATATGAAATTGAAAAATCAGCACGTAAAGCAAACTGCTGACAGTTTTCTTTCTTTATGTATTTTGTTGTTGTCATTGTTGTTGTCCTGTTGCTGCAGCTGTAAACTTTAACGGAAAACTGATAAAAACATGACCTGAGGCCCGGGCCATCCCCGGGGCAGTAATATTGATTATTGAGCATTGTTGTCGAAAACCATTCGACAACGCATGCAAGTTCGCTTCTCAGAAACGGATTCCATTGAAATTCACCTGTTTGGAATGTACAAATGGGTCTGGTGTGGTCTACCAGGTGCGGGGAATGAGGGTATCTTCGCATGACAAACAAATTTTACGAGCTACTGCATTTTTTTTTTGTTTTTGTTGAGGAACCTTTTCGGTTTTGCGGTGTCCTTTCAGTGACATCGCTTGTCATTTTTTATACCCTTTTCCTTGGTTAAGTCTGCAACAGGAGCTTGCTGAATGGAGCCGAATTATTTGACATGAATATGTAAATGAATAGGTGTCGCCACAACTGTGTTGAGAGTTTAAGTTTAAGTTATTGTGTTTGTCTGAGATATGCCTTTTTGATTAGTTAAGGGCAATATGGAACATTGATATCCAATTTGTTTGGCTTGAACAGAGACTCGATGTGCTAAGAATTTTACATGAATAAAATAACAAAAGCGAACACAACCCAAAAATGTTTAGCTCAAGTGAAACATATTTACAGTATTGAAAAATACTTATAGTTATCCGGCTAGTTTTCCCTTAAGCTGTAAGGCATTTTTTCTTTGAGCGTATTTAATATTCAATATTCTCGAGCGCTGACTGGCATTTCTTTTGCCTTTTTGACGCTAACTTCAACTGCATAAAATATTCATGTGACTGAGGCAAGGAGCCCGGCGATGTCGTCCTTGAGAGCTGGGTTTTGATCCTTGACGGTTGTTGGTAATCGCAAATTCAGCGCTAAATCTCAATCAAAATGCGCGTAAAGTGCCATTTCACTTGATTTTTATGAATTCGAAATGTGCCATTTTTGTTGATTGAAAGGAATTTCCCACACAAATAAAAAAATAAAACATCAACCTAAAAAGTTAAATGAAAATGGGGTCTCTAACATGTGCTCAAGCTTAGATCCACGAAGAGGACATTTCTGATAGCTTTACGTTTCCCCGAATATTTTTAAAATTACTTGACAACATGTTGTCTGAGAAATGTGGCTGTTATGTCATCAAATCGTTGCCACACATGTGCATGCAAATTCAACTTTAACTTGACAAGCAGATGAGAAAACCAAATGCAATTTCGTTGATGGCAAAATGTAACTTTTTAAATTCGAAATTAAGGAAATTTTAGTATTTTTTTCAAGGACCGAACTGCTTGCAAATGTTATTTACATTTGCATGTTGCCCCCCCCACCCAAAAAAAAAAATAACAGAAACTCGACTGAAATTGCATTTCCATTTAATTCGCTCAATTTGTCGACAGTTTCTTTTTTTAATGTCGCCGACTGTAAAAAAATTGCAAGCGTTGCCTTGCCTTGAAGACAAAATGCGCTTCATTTGAATTTCGAAGCAAATATGAAAATAACAGCACCAAAACCAACAACGACAACGGGAAGAAGAAGAAGAAGAAGAAGAAGAAGAGTGAGCAAAGTGACAAAGAGTTGAGAGAAGTCCTGATATACTTCGGCTAAGTGAATTAATGCTTACGTGCGCCAAGTTTTTTAAGTGATGTTTTCATCTTTTTATACATTTTCTTCTTTCCTCTCTTCTTCTTTTTACCTACCGCATACATTTTGTGTATGTCTGGGTTTTTTTTCCTTTGCTGAACATTTGCAATTTAAATGTAATATCTCCACTGTTTGTTTGTCTTATGACAAGTGCAAGCGCACTGACTTAACAGCCATCGACAGGATGCAGGGCGGGGCTTGGGGGCTGCTCCTCCTCCTGTCCTTTGCATCAGGTGACAGCATGTGAGTGATGACCACAGATATAAGCCGGAGAGGATGTGACACCAGTTTTGATGCCACTTGGAAAAGGTAACAAAGATGTTGTTGCAAACCTCAAAAGTCGAAAGCACTGCATTTATTGCAACTCGTTCTACTTTCAAATTGAAATTAAAGAGTCAGTTTCCAGTGTATTCATATTATTCATATATGTCCCAACTCTCACTCTCGCAATCCCAAAAAGGCTGCCACATTTCGTGGTTGTAAAATTTTGTATAACTTTCAATAGAAATTTGTCCATTGGACTGCAAATATTTTTGCAAACATTCGCACGCTTTATGACAAAATGAAATACAGCTTATACATAATATGTACATATCTAGATGTGTGCATGGAAAATCGGCAATATTCAAACAAAGCCCAGTAAGGCTGGCTGGCATTTGCTTTTTTAGGTTCACAGCCAACATATCACCAAGTTTGGCACGCAGCACTCATTTTTGTTTTATACGCTTTTTCGTTTGTTTAAACTACATTTATTTCGATGTGAGAACTCAAAACTGATTAAAGTCCACACAATCATTATTAAGTTTTATATACTTTGCCATAGACTTTAAGTAGTTGTTATTCTATGTTGAAAAACTGTGTTTTAAATCTTTAATTTAAATATATATTTAAAAAAAAATACATCAATAACTAATAACGGATGCACAAAGAAAGCAGTAATTGAATCAAAATTGACAAAGCCCCGTTTTCGAGCTCGTATTTCAAATGCAAAATTCCCATGTGAACATATCATGCTCTGTGGCCGAGTACAAATTGGGCACATTGCCCACATTTGTGATGGCACTGGGAAATGCAGCCATGTGTTCCTCCTTTATACATCTTTGGTGTTGAAATTTGGCTCTTCAGCTCATCAATTAAAATTAACAACATGTTTCTGTTGATCCAGTTATCCATCGAATAATAGTAATTTGTGTGCCGCTAAACTATTCCTATGCCTTTGTTGCACAAGCAGCGACAAAAGCAAGCCTGAGTTCGAGCAGTGGTTTCGATTGTCGAGAAACACAAAAAAACCAAGCGAAATGTGCCAAATTTTAGATACGGATGAGGAAGAGCCGCTGTCCAATGCCACAGAAGTAGAAAGGCTTGCTTTGGCCGCTTCTGATCCAACACTGCCAGAGAAAGTCACTTGTCCGCTGTTCAAGTGGCGCAATAATTGCTTTTGGCAGCGATGAGCTGATCAACAGCAACATGTTATCCACTCTAATTGAATGTCTGCAGCAGCAGTCTGAAGCCGCCTGGTTGTTGCCTTGCATAACAATTGGATGCTTCAAATCAAACCAATTAAATGGCTCCAGCTCCACAGTCAGTAAACAAGTCCTTTGACACTGGAAAACCTCATTCGCTATCATTATTTTGTGATCTCAACCCGGACACCTCCTAACGCATTACGAATGGTAAAATGATGATGCTCAGTTTCTAGAAGACATCTTTGAAAATGAGGCTCGACTCTAGCTCGAAATTCATGTTCAAATTGGTGTCAAAACTTTAAACAGATTCAACTTTATCAATTGTGATCAGATTTTCAAAAACTTTAACTTTTTGATCATAGATTTATCTTTAGAAAATAGCAACATTAAAATTTGAAAACGCGACTCTGCTTCGAAAATCATGTTATAATTGTACCCCAAAAATTGCAGTTGGAATGAATGGAAACTTTAAGCAGCCATAACTTTGTTAAATATTGTTTAATCATGGCTTGGCCTCTACGAAAATTCTACATTCAAACTTCAAAACGCGATGCTGTCTCAATTTTCATGTTAAAATTATGCTCCGACAATAAGCTTTCAGGAACGAGTGAAAACTTTGCACAGCTATAACTTTTCTGTTGGCGTTTCATTTGGTATTCGATTTTGTCAAAAAGCAGTCAATATTTAAATGATATTCGTGAAGAGGACGCTTATAAACTTTCTCCACTTCAGTACATAAAATATATGGCCATAATAGAAATCAATTGAAACTGGCTGGCGATGTCGCTTGCGCGTCGCTCGCACAACTGTTTTGTGGGATGTGTGGATGTGTGTGGGTGGTGGTGGTGGTGGTGGTGGTGGTAGTGGTGGTCTTCCGACTTGGCCAAGAGATAAGTACTCGAAGCAGAAGTTTTTGCTGAGGCAGAGACAGCCATGGAAGTTGCAGTCATTTAGTCATTAACGAAATGGATTTTGGCCAGAGCACACGATGCATTTCCATTACTTGGGCAGTATTAATCATAGCCTGTCAGGCGACGAGGTGCAGAGCAGAGCAGAGTTCCGGCCAGAACTTTGTGCTATATATGCCCGCACTCAATGCTGTCTACTGCAGTCATCGTGTCCTCTTTCTGACCATCCTAGGCACTTTATCTCTGACGCTGCTCGGCTGCGTGGGTAAGTGTTTTGAGTACTGGGTGTGTGTTGCAAGTCTGGTCGAGTTACACTGCTCGTTTTAGGATGCATTTGCTGCTGCTGCTGCCGTTTGCCGCGTCGCCAAACTGAGAGCCTCGACGCCTATGCTCCGAGAACGCAGAGTATTGTCTGGCCACCACTGCCGGAGGAAACTGCTCATGTGGTCAAAGTAACCTTTCTTCATGCACCCGGGAAAGTTGATTGCCTGTGTCGACGCTGCCATCAGGCGAGGAATATGCGATGCCTCGAAGATTGCCTCAACTCAACGGAATGTTGAGTGTTGTGAATGCCTTTTTGGACAAGTGATTTATTTTAAAATCATTTCCAAACAAATATATATGAATACGCTATAACCACCGCAATCGACGAAGGATATTACTTAAATAAATGTACATAATATATGAATAAACTTTCGCTCTTTCCTTATTAAAAGTTATTTTTTGATTTGATTATTTTATTTCGTTTAAATTTGTTGTTGTTGTTTAACAAAATAGATTGCTAAATGAGAGGTTTTCCAAGAGCCATGCTTAAAAACAATATAATTGGACTTAGTTGGTACAAGCAATAAATCAACAAATTAAATAATACTTTCAGATTATATCTACAGATTTTTTTGGTTGCAACAAAAATACTTAAAATTTCAATTTAATTGCTCTTTTCTCTATTATATTCCGCTGAGAAACAAGAACTTGCTTAAATTTATTAAATTCACCAATTATCACTCCCAATCATTTATTATTTGCAATTTCCGATTCTCAACTGAGCTCACTGACGGGGGAACTTAAGAAACAGATTTACAACTGCTATACTTAATTTAATGGTACTTGTGTGTAAAATATGCTCGGTGCCTGCCTCCAAAAAAGCTTTACTTTGCCCGCAGCTGTTTTCGCGTTTAAATGAAGCTCCGCCAGCAGCCGGGCTAAGACTTCATCGACAGGGTTTTGCCGGTCTAAGCTTTAGTTTGTGGGCTAGCACCAAGGTAACCACCACTGGCACAACAATTATACTAAATATGCTGTCGGCACAAGAGGCAAGAAATATGAAGAAGTTGCTGCTGCTGTTGCTGCTGGTCTTGGATAATCCTGATTTTATTGAAGCCAACTTGTTGCCGGATTATTACTGGCAAAATGGGAGCCAGTCTGTGCAGGAGGACGATAATGCGACAAGTTATTCGAATGACTATGAAATTAATAGCGATACTAACGAAAACAGTAGCATTTTAATGCCTATGGATCTGCGCATGAAAATCGCATTCTTTGCCCTGATGCTTCACATTGTCATCGTGGGTGGCGGTAGGTTTTTCAATTTTAAAATATCAACGGGCAACTTGTCCGCTAATCTGGCAACTTTGGTAGGTATTATTATTTATAGCTTTGTTTACTGTAAAACGTGGTCCAATAACAGACGTCAGGCAAAAGAAACGAAGGAACTAAAGCGTCGTCTGCAAAATCCACTCGCTGTGCAACATTTTTCCAACACGCAGAATTGTCCCTGTCATGGCTGTTGTGTGGCAAGACAAATGCTGAACGGTCTGATTGTGCAACAGATCATTACGGATCGTTCAGAGCGCTAATAGGCTATAAAATTTAAGCATTCAATGTGTTCATTGTATTTACACAAATTTTTTGTCACCCTTTGGTAACTGTAAGGCTGCGAGCTTGAAGCACCTTGTGATATGCACAAATATAATTGCAACACCCTGTTAAATTGTTAAATTGCACTGTTATCGATTGGCAAGAGAAGTTTTGCGATCGCAGCCAACTTAATTCGACGCATAGCTTTCTATCAAGATATTTGCTCAATTGGAAAATTAAAAATGAATTATCACGCAAAGAGTTTGTTTGTGTCAAACAAAGAAACGTTTCTTTCTGATAGCAACAACAATAGCGATGCGGATAGTTTGTACAACGAGGTGCAGGAGACTCTGCCACCGCTCGCATATCACGAATTGCCGTTGCTGGCAGCAAATTGCTCCGAATACGCCGTTGCCCATTCAAATGCGAATTTGCAGCCGGCGCGTAACATGAACGAGGTGTGCTTCTTGCCGCACGTACTTGAGAGCATGCGTCGTCTTCGTCTCGTGCAACTGTTGCGCCTGCAGAGCTATGCGTGGCCACATTTGGGACAGGGAGCGGGATATGGCGCTGTGATTGTGAGTGCGCCGAGAAGTGGGCGGACGTTGAGCTATGTGCCGCCCCTCTGCCAGGTGGTGTGCAGCGAACTGCAGGAGCAACGTTCTCGTCAACACCACTGGAATCTGCATGGACCCATTGCGCTGGTGCTCGCCGCTGACTTGACGCGACTCCGGCACATTGGTGCGTTGTGCAATACGATGCTGCGCAAGGCCAGGAACGAGGAGTGGCTAACATTGGTGCTAACGGTGTCATCGGCACGCTCCGTGGAGTTCTTTCAGCGAATGCTCAACGGCGTTGGTTGTCTGCTTGCGACACCTGCTCAGTTTTTATGGCTATGCGAGAACAATATCACATTGCCATCTTTGAGATTTGTCGCCTATGATGATGTGGATTTAATGGCGGGCGAGCAGCTGCAGCAGGCTCATAAGCAACTGCTCGGACTGGTCAAGCATCAAGCTCCGCAGCTCGTGATTACCACGCAGTCCTATAAACCACAATTGCTGCGCATGCTCCACGAATTTAATGCATATCGCCTGCTTCTCTTTGGGGATGTGCTCGAGGCTGCTATTTATGGCGGCGCTCGCATGCGCATTGATCTTCTCAAGCGGGAGGATAAACAGCAGAAGCTGTTGCATTTGCTCGAACAGCGACCACCGCATCTTCTCCGCACCGTTATCAATTGCCAGACAGATGCGGATATATGTGAGCTGGTGGCGATGCTCGAGGCGCATGGCTATCGCTGTCTGCCGTACTATCAGACAGCTGATCTAACTGTGCGCGAGCATGTGCATCGCTGGATGCAGCAGACACGCGGCGAGCTGCTGCTCTGGACCGATCACTGTCCCGAGCTGGATATACGGCATGCGCACACCCTGCTCCACTACAGCATGAGCGACACGTGGAGTATGTTCAAGCTCAGGCATCTCACGCTGGCCGACAATCTGCGCAATCGCTGCAAGGACAGTCAATTGGAAGTGGAGCCAAAACAAGGCGCTGAGCAGCACTTGGAGCAGGGTAAGTTATAAATAAATTATAACACAATATATATATATAAATTATTACTAAAAAATCGGCTAATGAACTAAAAATTTATACTTATTTTGCATTTTTAGAATCGCTACTTTCACTGGTTTTCCTGGACGAGAGCAACAACAATCAGTTGCCACGTCTCGTGAAGTTTCTGCAAATGCATCAGCCGGTGGATGAGCGCGTGGTGCAACTGGCACGTCAAATACGCGATGAACAGGAGCGCTCCAAGTGCAATGAGCCGGCGCTGTGTGATCTGTTGCTCAGTTTGGGCGATTGCAATGATACGCAGTGCGAGCAGCGTCATCAACTGCTGCCCAGGGATCTTCAACTGTGCGCTCAGACGCCCGCCAGTGGCGATGTGAAACTGCAACTGATCCGTGTCTATTCGCCAGCGCATTATTGCGTACGTGTGCTGGAGCACTTGCCGCCGGGTGGCCACTGGCAGCCTGTGCCGCATCAGGCAACGCTTGAGCTGCAGCTGCAGCTGTTGCAGTGGCAGGAGTGTGTGCGTCATTGGCCACCAGTGGCCAAAGAAATATGCGTTTATCGCAATGCTAATTCTTATGAACGTGTGCGAATTTTGCGCGTGGCGCCCATCACCCAAGTGAATATCTCGCGCACCGATGTTGTTGTGGAGGTGCAAGCGATGGATACGGATACGCGACAGTTTAAGACAACCAGCGGCAAGTTGTACATCTGCCCCGAGCAACTGCGCGACAAGCCAGCTTTAACGATTGATCTGCGCATCCTTGGCTTAGTGCCTTTCACCGGCGAACGCAGCTGGCATGCGGCGGATGGCCAGCAGTGTGGGAAGTGGTTAGATGCTGTGCCGCAGCCCAATTTCCTGCAGACCAGCATTGTTGTGTCATTGAAGCACACACTCTTTGTGCAGGACTTGGCTGTGACGAGCTATGCGCCTAGCTTGAAGATGCATGTGCGCCGATTTACGATGTGTGCTCAGCTCAAGCGCCACCAATTGGCCAAGAAATGTGAGCTTGCAATTGCAAGACTCATGCAATTTTTGGAAAGAGACAAAGATTCTCAGGCAGTTGTCGAACCGGAGCTGCCTGTGATGCCACCAAGCAGCTCGGTTAAATTGGACACCATGAAACCACTCACGGACAGATGTGGCAACTCTGCAAAAATGGCAATGCCATTGGTCAAAGAGTATCCATTGAGGCAGGAGCAGCAACTGCTGAAACAGGAGTCAGCGGACACAAAGGTTAGCTTAGTTCCAACTAAACAATGGCCGAGTGTGTTAATTGTGTACTTTTTCTTGTTGGCAGCCTGCAAAGCCAGAGTCTGTGGACAGCGTTGAAGCCCTATACAGTTGCCTAATGAACTGCACGCTGCTGGAGCTAACCGAGGATCAACAGACGCAGTCACCAAAGGATGTGCCCCAAACTCTGCTCAATCAAATCATGTTGCCGCAAATGGAGCTGCCTGAGCCAGAACAACAACCTGTGACCGCGCCTGTTCAGGACAAGCTGGAGAAAATAATGACACATGGAGAAACTCATAATATTCAATATCAGACGCCGGCAAATATTCGACGCCCCAAGGTGATTTACTATCAGACGCGTTGCACGCTGGAGTTGCAGATTGTAGTGCCTGAGGCGGAAATGGAATATGAGGCAGTACTGCAAAATGGTTCTTGCATTGCATTCTGGACAATTGCTGAGCCGGTTTATCAGTTTACATTGAATACCCATTGTCCATATCGGCAGCTGAGTCATCATATGCAGGGACGCACTGTCTATGTGAGCATACTCAAAACACTGGCTGTCATTTATCCACTTGATTTTGGTTTCTATCGCTTTATGCACGCACATCATGAGAAACTGCATATTTTGGAAGAGGCGCGTCGTGCTCGAATTACTGACTTTGAAGCCCATCTCCTGCACAAGGGCTTCATTAAGGGTAGAGTCATCAAGCGTGTAAATAGCTCGGATGAACTGAGTAGCGATGATCAGCTAGAGGATCCTCCATATGATCCCCGCAAGGAGCGTGTGGAACGCGCTCGTGGCAATGAATTGAATTTTAATTAGTTCGATTAGTTTGTCCAGGAAATTTCTGCTTTTTATTGTTATTTTTTTACTACATTTGATTATTGATGTTTTCCATAATTGAATTAAATTTCCTATTATTTTCACAACATAAAGCAAGCTGACTTGCAAGAACTTTTCAACTTATGAAAAGCAACTATTAAAAAGTACAGAATTATATAGTACTATATCTACGTTAAGTTCTTCTAGTTTATAAGTGGATTACCGTTGCACAGAGTATTATAATTTTTTTATTTGAAAAAGTTGACTTCTTTATTAGTATTCATTATACTTTTCAGCAATAAATACATAGAAACCACTTACAGAATTGAAAATTTCATAAAGTATTTGTAAATTTTATGTAGCCAATAATCAACTAGAAAAATAAGCGAAATCGAATATTTCCTATGAATAGTTAACTTTTTGATGTATCATACTCATTGAAACTTAACCAATCAAATGCCAATTGTTCTCATTTCAATCAAATGTCGTCGGCATTGTTTTTGTTGCCGTTGTTTTAGTTGTTGTTGTTGTTGTCGTTGTTGTTGTCGTTGTTGTTGTTGTTACTGTCAGGTGCTTTGTTTTATAGAAATGCAATGTGCATTTGGCTGACAGAACAGGTAAATGGGAAAACATAAAACAGAAACGTGGCTGTCATTTTTGCACAAGTGTTGCACAAGCCATGTGACAGCGTTAAGCACGACTACAAACTCTAGTATGTACATACATATATATATATATATATACTTCTATACTATACATTTTTATATGAAGCAAGTCAACAAATGCCCTATGGCATAAATAAGCCCTGCCTGAAAAACAGTTTGCGTGAAAAACGTGGCGTTTGAAAAAAACATTGATTGTTGATAACCATCAACGATTCAACTATTTGTTCATAACAGTTGAAAAAAGACTTCCACTTTAATAAAATTGAAATTACGGTAAACTGCAAACGCTTGCAAGCGTTTTACCGAGAATTTTTGTGCAAATATTGAATAAAGAAAAAAAATATATAAACGGTTCAGTTCCGACAATTTGCCAAGCATTTATTTCGCCACAGCGTTGGTGTTGTAAGCCTAATTGGCATGGTTTGCAGATTCTTTATTGCAAATTCCACGAATAATTCAAATAAAAACAAAACTTCATTATTTTACGGTTAGGCAGAATTTTACGATATGGGCTAATTAAATGCTGTGCGGAGTTTATTAAATGAAATATTTGGCAATGAACTTTGAAAACTTTACTTGTCCAGTTAATTTGCAGCAAACTGCCCTTTGACTGCTTTAATTTTAAGAGAATAAGTAAAATTCAAAATGTACAAAACTTAACAGAAATTTGGGGAAAAATCTGATTAAATGTTGTATTATTCTAGACGCGAAATCATGTGGAGAAATGCATTCATTTTGGAAGTCTAATCAGTTTTAAACAGTTCGTTAAACTCTTACCGGAAATGTGAAGATAAAGAACAAGTTATAGGAAATGATATTAGTTGAGTAGAAAGTATTATAACTCTTAAGGAAATCTTTCTATTCAATCTGTAAACTTTACTGCCATTCATAACTTTTATCGGATTATTTTAACATTACGTAAAGAAAGTGAAACAGGAAATGAATTCAGTTAGACAATTTTGAACAAGTTGTGGCTGATCACTTGAAACAATAAAATTTTAATCAGCATTTAATATATGTCCATGTCCCTAGCCATGCGCACTAGTCTCTAAATTTTAAAGCTATTTTGCTGTTGCAAGTTAACTTTTACTTCAGATAGCATTAGTCTTTGCCTGCACATTTGTTATAAAAAGCACTTGATTTTCTTCTATTTCTATTTGTTGTAGTTGCAGTTGTAGCTTTAAGTTGAAGGTGCGCTTAAAAGCACATAAATGTCAATGTTAGCCGCAAATAACTAATACAATCAGTGACACACACACACACATACACACACACCCTCTGGTACAACATGCAGCTGCAGTTGCAGTGTCATAAAAATTGTGGCAGTAAAAGCCATGAAAACAAAACGATGCACAGCAAAGGAGGGAAAGGGAGCTTGAAAGGGGGAGCTGTTTAACAGCTTAGCTAAGTATTGTTGTTGTTATTGCTGCTGCTGTTTGTAAATGGCTGGGGCAACCACGTTAAGGTCAAAGTTCACAGCAAAAAGGACGCGAGCGTAAGAGAGACGTGTTGCAGTCCTGGGCAGGACACTAAGCTCGCACGTGAGGCGTAAATATTTATAATTCTCGCGTGCGCAAAACAACATTGAAATAAACATTCAGGATTGAAGCTGAATGAGCTTAAGACACGCACTCACACATCTGCGAGTATCCTCTTTGGCAAGGACTTGCCAAAAATATGGCATAAAACTTATAACTCTCTCCGTGGTATGTTATACAAGGTCAGGGAATTAAACTTGCAGTTATTTGATTGATTTATTTGCTGTGTGCTTTGCGTCATTCACTGCTATCACATTTTTTTGTGTACAGCTATATATATATGTATATATATATATATATATATATATATATATTTATGGTATATATCTCTCTTAGTTGTGTGCAAAATCTAGCTTCCGTTTTGCCGCTGAAAAACATTTGCAACAAATATCCACTTGGCATACAAATGCAAAAAATGCAAAATGAAGTCAAATAAAATAAAAGAAAAAGGCACAAAAAATTGTTTTGTGAGCATTCAATTTGATTTATTTTTGCATATTTTTTAAGGTTTATTTTTGCCAACTGCGCACTTTGCCGTATATTCCACTTTCATCATTCGAAATTCCCAGTTCGTTTTATATGACAAATCAACTCAAGAACATGTCATGAATTTAAGTCAAAAAATTGCGAGTAGAGTAAAGTAACAAGTAAAACTGGAATTTCAAAACAAAATACTTTAATGGACTCAGAGTGGAAAAGAAGAAGAAGATGTAGTTCAAGGGTTCAAGGGCTTCTCTGAAAAATGAATGCTCTCTGAGACAAGCTTGTTCCTATATTCTATAGAAGTAACTGAATCGTCATAATAACATAACACTTTTGTGAAGTTTTTCTTTTTTATTTTAAGAATATATCCAAATTTCTTTTCAGACAAAATTCATAAAGAGAACCAAGAAGCTGGCTCAATATTTTTTGTGTGCAAAAGTTTGCTTCGTTTGACTCGTTGGCTTTCGTTTTTATTATTATTTCTTTGGTACCCTTTTTTGTGTGTGTGTACTTTGATGATAGGTGCCATTATCCTTTATGTGTAACATTGATCTGTACGTAAAAAGAAGCACATTTTGTTGCCTACTTATTTGGGATTTTATATTCGGCTATCTTTAACTTTGTTGGCGTGCAACTGATTGAATTTGGCTTAGTTGCTAAGGTGACTCTCGAATTACGCATACGTCATGTGTGACAAGTGAGGCAATATGTCAAAAAGTGCCAGCAATCAATCAAAATGTTTGCTTTGATTTTGGCTTGCAAGCTGCTAGACAATAAATTGCACACCTGTTGTTGTTGTTGTTATTGGTGTTAGAAACTTACCTGTGAGTTGCTATTGTTGTTGTTGGTGGTTTTGTTATTGTTGTATTGTTTAATTTTTTTGCTGCGAGTCGTTAATTGTTGAATGTGCTGAAAATTAAAGCGCTGCGAAAGAAAGCCAAAAGCCAAAAGGCAGTTTGAGCCAAGGCAAACACGTCAAGCGAATCTTTTTGTGTGTCTGGGTGTGTATTGGGGTATGTGTTGGTGTGTGTACGAAGGAAACAACGCACGTTCACGTCGAGCAGGAACCAGGAAGGAAACCGGCACAAGGCAAACAGACAGGAAAGCAAAAAGCGCCAACGACAACGATTTGACGAGCGGCAGCCAAGGACAAGAATACTGAGGTAACAACAGCAATAACTATAACAAAAAGGGGGCAGAAAAAAAAACGAAAAGAGAGCAACACAGAGAAAATGAGACAGGGGGAGAGGGGGGTATGGGGGGATAGAGAGACAAGCAGAGGCATTCCAATAACAATGAGGCTGGCAAAGAATAGCAAAAACTTTTGCCAGGCTCTGCTTTTTGCCCAGTTGTGTGTGCCAGGACAGCGGAAGCTGGAATTAATTTTACGTTTCGCCTACGCTCGCCATGCAATGCATCCAGTGGCTGGTAAGAAGGTGGGGCAGGCCAAAGGGAGGGGCGAGTAGGGTGTGGCAGTCATTGAGCGGTAGGTCAGGTTGCCCCAAAAACTTTCTACAAATATTTGTCGACGAGCGTTCGAGTTCAAAATGGCTGAAGATCTCTTAAATTTTTGGTATAGCAACTCAATTGCAGCATTTGTGGCAAGCACACATCTATATAAATATGTATATATTTACTGTATAGTATATTTATATATATGTGTGTGTGCAGCTGAAATGCAAGGCTAACAAGAGAATAACTCTTACCATTTACATTTGGCATATTTGCGCCGAGAATTGTTTGTTCTAAAGTTAAACTTACAAAATTCAATGCAGCAAAAGAGAAATTTTCACAGCAATGGAAAAATTTAAAAGAAATTTAAGATTTAGTTTAATATTGGAAATATGAACTAGCTTTGAACTAAATTCTAGCATTTTTACATTTGTTGAATGGCATTTGAATAGTTTTTCCTTATGGAAAGTGCTTAATTTAAAACATTATTTGTACTCTTGGTCGGCGCTTAAAAGGTCGGCGCTTAAAAGGTATAAATTAATACATTCGTTTCTTATTTTATTTATTTTTTTTTTAACCAGATTAAACTACACTTATTTTAATACCTATACGATTTGGTAGTGGAACCTACACAACCCACTTATTCATAATCGACTAGAAGCAATAAATAAATTAAAAACATATAAATATATTTGCTTAAGCCGATTCCAAGAAATGCTACGAAATTGGCTGCCATCAAAAGAACTAAAAATAATATTTATTTGTATATTTTATTTCTTGTGTACAATTCCAAGAAATGAAATCCAAGGCTGTATTGTAGTTTGGAGTTTGGCTAATTTGATGGCAATTGGAACCCATTTTGACAGAATAATAATAACTGCTCCGACGATAGCAGGAAGGGACTACAACACATATGCTTTTATCCTGTACCATGAGCTGCATCCTGAATTCAGCAGGCAAATAAGGTTAATTGAATCATGTCAGCCAAGGCTGGCGACGCCGAGGCTTTGTTGTACAGGCTACCTTTTTTTTATATCATTTAACGCGCCACGTCAGTTGCCGTTTTAATTGTTTTAAAAATTTACTCTTGTTGAGCAGGAGGAACTGAGGAGGAGGGGGGTGGCTGTGCAGGGTGAGCAGAGAAGGAGCTGGGGCAGTTGGGGCAGCAGCAGGAGCACTAAGGACACGCGCACGCAATAAGGACAGCTGCACGCACAAATAACGCACGAATAACTATGAATGCGTCGGAATTGGCTGCCTTTTTATTTATTTTTCACCTCGTTTTTATATTTTTTGTTCGTTCTTTTTTTTGAAGCGTTTTAAAAAGCGATTTTAAAAAGAACGCGACTTACACAATTTTCAGAGAGCTTAAACGATTTTATTGCGAGTCGTGTTGTTGTTCCTGCTGTTGTTGTTTATAGTTGTTACAGTTGTTGCTGCTGTTGTTGTTGTTGTTGCTGTTGAGTTAGGTGTTAATTGATTGTTAGTTAACATGGAGCATCCACTTTGGCGCAGAATTCGAAAGCAACTGAAAGCAAAATCAGCCAACAGCAGCGTCGGCAGCGCTAGCGGCAGCAGCAGCGGCCACCCACACATACAGCTTTTGCGTGAGCGCAGCCAAAAGCTGATTTCCTATAAAAAAAGTTTATGGTGCGAAGCGTGGGCTCGTTCTCTCGCTCTCACTTCGCTCTCGCTCTCACTTGTGCGTCGGCACCGCTGCTTTTGATTTACAATTTGATTTACTAGCGTCGCCATTTTTTGGCAGAGCATGCGAGAGCTTTTTACGTGTAGGTGTTCGTGCTTGCTTGAGGGTGTGTGTGTGCCTTATTGTAAAATGGGTGCTTGAATATTTAATAGCTTAATTATGTGCCTTGTCTGTGTGAGTTCACATGTGTGTCTGGCTATGTACTGTGCATGAGATATGTTGCATACTTTTGCGGGCATGCTTAAAACTTTGTGCGCGTATAAATAAACAATCCGTGGCAGCTGAAAGTAATCGCAGCTAATTTGCCAGTCATTATTCCTGAGTTCATTTATCCAGAAGGGGTTAATTTTTATTAGACAATGCAACTGTTTTAGCTGAGATACTTGAAGTATATACTCTGTTTAAGTTTATTAAAGTAGATTCTTCAAGTGTGGCATGTAAAATTTTAACATAAAGTTAACTGGAAAGTATTATGGACATTTAAAATGAAGGAGTACAAGTTTTTATTTATGTCTTTATTTACAATATTTGTAAACTAAAACTGATTGGGTAATAATACTACTTGATAAATGTATTTAAATTTTAGTTTATTTCTTTTTAAATTATTAAAAATAACATTATGAATTGTTTTCAAAACATTCTATGATTGTACTTTATTCTGTACTTTAATTCATATCTCTAAGTTTTTTGCCCATTTAAATTGGGTAAAGGCGTCTTGTCCACTAGTTTCAATACATATTTAAATATTTTAAATTTCATACAGGGTAAAAGGCACACAAAAAATAAAGTTTTAAACATTCCAAAGCCCAAATGTATTTTATTTTTTTTTTTTTTAGTATTTAGACTTTAGAGCCCCTGTGTACCGAATTTAAAGTTTGGTATCATTTTGATTTGTTGCATTACATTTTTTCCTAAATTTATTTAGTATACATTCTATTATATATTTGACACTATGCATGCTCTCGATTTTCATTAATTTGAGCTGACTAATTAATGCATTTACTGTTGTTTAAAATAATTCAGCAGTCTCTGCAAACTCTTCTTCTTTTAGGATATCTCTCTTTGGCTTTTTCTGCTGCTCTTAGAAAATGCACGTAGCTGTGTGAGTGTGTGTGCTTTTTCAGTAGTGCGTGTGACCTTCAACACATGATGAAAAACACACACACATAGGCGTAGACAAGCACACACATTCACACCTCTCCCAGCTGAAGCTAAAGAGCTGCTGCAGTCGCAGTCGCTGCTGCTGCCTCGACCTAGACACTGAAAGCGTCATTGTCGTTGACGCTTGCGTTGCTTTCGCATGCAAAAGAAAGAGAGAGAGAGAGAGAGAGAGAGAGAGAGAGAGAGAGAGAGAGAGAGAGAGAGTGAGTGAGATAGCGAGTGAGAGATTAATCCGAGAGAGTGAGCAGGTTGGGATGCTGCGCTCTCTCTCTCTTTCCATGCATGTGTTAAAGCTTCGTGAATTCAACGGGACTCTCTCTCTCACTCTCTCTGTTGCTCTCGCTCTCAATCTTATTACTGCTCTGCAACTTTTTGCATCTTGTTGCGTAGGCGTTTTAATAAAACTATAAGGCGATTATAAAAAGCAGAGACTCTAACTGGGTGCAATGTAATAATAAATATAATAATAAAAGCATAGTTGGATATAATAACATGAAGCTGTGCGCATCTGTTTAACAATTTTTTGATGTCCATTTCCTTTCCTTTTTCTTCAGGCAGCCTCGCAGCTGTTGTTGCTGTTGCCGTTGTTGTGCAAGGTTATGAATGAAAAGCTTTTTGCCGATTCGACTTCAGTTTGTCGCCCGCCCTTCGGCAGCATTTCCGATTACGATTTCTTCTTCATCGTCGTTCTTTTTTTATTATGGCTTGCAAATCTCAAAAGCTTCCATTGGGTCGCATTGGAGAAAACCTTGACAACTTGTTAACAAGGCATTAACAATAAAATCGCAGTAGCAGCAGCAGCTAGCTGGAGAGCTTTAACTGCTGCCAGCAAAATGATTTGATGATTGAGAGATTATTGTTGGTAATTGTGGGGGTGTAAATACATATTTATATTTATGTATTTGTACATACACATAGATAAATACACATATTGCAACGCGTGGGTTCATAATGCCAGCAACAACTCTTCAGCACGCTAATTGGCTTCACTTGCAACATGTTGAATGTTGAATGCAGACGAGAATTAAGAGTTGCCTTCATTTAAAAACTATAAATATATATTGGTTGAGCTTTGGTGAGAATGAATTAATTCATTTTAAATGAAATAATTTTCTAGTTGTTAAAAACTCAACATCCGAAGTTTCTCTTAATTTAAACTTCCAAACAACAAATTTCTGTTTGAATTTTGGAGAAGTTTTATGTTATGACAAGTGTTAATTTCTAGCAATATCAAAGCTGATCTAGTAAGCTTTTACTAATTTAACTGCGATCTCACACATTTGTAATCTAAGCTTTTAGCCTGAACACGAACCACAATGGGGCTTTCATTAAACGATACTTTAAGAGCTGTTTTTAGCTGAGCTTGTGCTCGCCTACTCAAAGAGAGCTGATTGTCTCTCAGGCAACAGAGGCGGTTTGCGCACAGCTGATCAATTGTGTGCCAGCCAAACAACAGATTGTAGAAGAGCATAGCAAACTGGAAGAGGTGAGGTAAACTCTGATCACTTGTTGGTCAAGCAAATTGCACAAGAGAGAAAAAGAGGATAGCACGAAAGTTTCTGTATAGAGTAGTTAGAAGTGAAGATAGAACCGAAAAATTTCGTAGCAATAACTCTCTTTGGAGGACAAACTTTGAAAGCCGCCCTCGTCAATGTGCGAGTTGTGTGTGAGTGTGTGTGTGGATCAACCAATTGACGATCGACGACTCGGCGACGCTCACAAATAAAAAGCCGCCTTTGCGAAAATCGCGCAGCCAGTTTGCGTGTTGGCAGCAAAACAAATCGACGTGAAATAGTCGCGTGTGTTTTTTTCGCATTGCCATCGCGTGTTGATTCAGTTTGTGTTTGTTTGTGTTTTTGCTGAGTGTTGAGAATTAATGCTTAAATCGAATGTGTCTAAAGTAAGCGCACTAAATTCAAGTTCGATTTGGGCCTTTGACTAAGGGACTAAGCACAAGTTATAAAAGTTGCAATTTACTGATTAAAATACATACAAAATGAGCAACGAAAGGTAAAAACAACAAAATCGCATAGTTCAAATAAATTTATGTTAAACAAAAACAAATCCATAGTCACTTTAAATTGTTGTCTGTGTTTAGACTTGAAACGGTGACTTTTTAAATACAAAAGGGAACAAAACCCGTTTTCCAGATCGTTTTTTATCTGTCTGCTGTCTGCTGTCTGCTGACTGCTGTCTGCTGTCTGTCGCTGCCTGTTGCCAGGCCTTAAAATCAAGTGTCCGTCCTGATTAGAAATACTGCATTGAACTTTGAGCGTCCCAAAAAAAAAACACTCTCATCAAAATAAAAAACTGAGAGAAAAATAAAATAAAATCAAGTAAAATACAAAAGCGAAACAAATATTGAAATATTTGTTACGATTTTAAGCATTAAGCTTTAATCACTTATCATTTTCGGCTTAATAAAATGCGTTAAGATTATTGCCTTATCATTTACAATTTGATTTTTGGTTACACTCAAGTTGAACAATCGTTTCCATTGCCATTACTAATTGCTTTGCCACCAGACACACATTTAGTTGTGTATAAATATTTAATTGAACAAAATGATAAGATTTCAATTCTGCTGAATCAAAACTCGTGTCGCGCCAGTCAAAAGCAGTTGTTGATAAATGACGAAATTATGAAAAATGTGATTGATTCAAATTCGATTTGATAATGGATTTTTGAAGGTTTGAAGTTTGAAGGTTGAGCAAGCTGACTTCCAGTAAAGTATTTATATTCTTAATATTGTTTCAGTTGCTGCTACTCCTCGTTAAAAATAGTAATAATAATTCTTTTAATATTGTTGTTGTTTCACTACTCGTTCTGCTTCTCGTTTGAAAACATTTGGCTGAACAGAAGAAATTGACAGCTTTCGTTGTCTGATGAATATTTATATCGCATTGATATCATTTTCGAATTGAAGTACATAAAATCAATAAATCACAGTAGTCTTCACAATATGTCAGGGCTAATTTAAAAGTAAACATATTGATAAAATCAATAATATATATGTATCCAAGCAGGTTGTACTTTAATTGCGTAAATAAAGCCAGCAAAGCAAAAATTAAACGAGCATTAGCGAAAGTTATAAAAATATTCTCCCATTTAACTTGGCAAACAAGGCACATAATTAAAAAATATTTAAGTGGGATGACTTGAAAAATAATACAATAATTAACAATATTAATACAAATAAGCCACTCAAATAAATAATAAAACAAACAGAGAACATTTCATTTGCTGTTCTGTTATAGACAGCAGTGCTTCCGAAAAGGTTTTAGAATTTACATTAAGTGCAGCGTTTGTAAAAGATTGTAGTGCATTATATATTAAATTGTATTATAGTAGTCGCAGCAAAACGGAGATTAGCCATGTGTAGACAGCTGATGGACTCTGTTTTGCGATGAAAGATCAATAGCTGTTTATAGTCTATATTTGTCTTGGAAATTTTTGCCATTTCATCGCTGACGGTGCAAATTGGTTAAGATTCGCAATCCACAAAAAAAAAAAAACATGTTCAAGTCATGTGCTGACATGGGGAATTAATTGACTACAATTATTCACAAAATTGTGAAATTCCATTGTGATAAATTGTTATTGAAATTTATGCCTATTAAATAAGTCTTGTTTAATTTGGTTCGGCGGTTTATAAACAAATTTGCTTAAAAACTTTAATAATTAGAGCGATAAGCTTTAGAGCTGAGCTGCTGTTTGTGATAAGATTTGAGTATATTGCATTGTAGAGTAGAAATTCCCACGCTAATTACTAATTTATCTTATCAATTTTTAAAATATGGTGCAATTTAATTACGTGTTCCCAGCGCGTGGCTGTCTTGACAACAATTGAGAGCCGCTAATGATGATGAAACCGATGCGTTTATTAATATGTCTATATATACACAAATATATATATGTATATTTATTTATTTATTATGCTGATTGGGCGCCTCTGGGGTCTCTACTCGCATCTCCATTGATGCTCGGCTTAATTGGCACAATTTGTGACACAAAAATCGATATTAAAGTGCGCCCCCAGCTGTATTCTGATTGCTATGCATTTATTATATAGCTCCGCTTGAAAACATAGCACCAAAATAATGATTTGCCGTTTTTTCTTATTTATTTCACAGAAACAGAAATTGAAATTGAGTCAGTATATATATAAATATGTATTGATATATATACAGATTGAAGTGATACTCCAAAAAGTGCTTTTATAAATAAAGTTGTCGAATCTTTTTTGTTGTGGAATTCCTTTTAGTGTCTTTGTTGCTAACAATAAATCCATTTCATTAATCAAAATGAAAAACATATCACATCAGATCATTTTCCAACACGAAAACCAGTCAATCAAAGCTCAGATGTCTTTTTATTGATCTCTGATGTGAAAAAGAGTTATTTCTTTTACCGTCACTGCTTTGTCTGCGTATTTCTAATTTCTCACAATTACCTAATTTGTACGGTCAACATTGAGACATTTTCAATTCACACTTGGTAACTGGATAAGCGACACGCGTTTTAACTTTCCATATTCCATGATTGACATCAATCACGCCGTTCGTTGATTAACATTCGTGTGATTCCTCAACTCGTGTTGTTTAATAATTGTCTGCTCTGCTTTAATCCATTGTGCAACTTTATTTGGACTGTTATGCTACCATTTGCTTTTTCAATACTTCCTGAATTTCATGGCAGTTATTTATTGATCAAATTGAGTTCATTCCCTTTTCGAAGTTGTTCTTCTTGACAATCTTAAAATTCAGCTCACGCTAAAGATAATTTTGGTGTGTTCAAAGTAAATGTTGGTGTTCAATGTCAAAGATTTAATGGGTCTAAAAGATCAGTGACACAAATATTTATATATGAGGAATGCATCTAAGAAACAAAAACACATTGTACACTTGTAAAATTAATAACGAATGACAAAGTTGATATACCTTGGGGAGCAGTTAACAGACTGATACAATTTCATTGGAAATATAAATATATTTCTTTGTTAGATAATTGTTTTCAACGGAACTTGGTGAGTAGTTGAATTCATTTATAGAAAAGGTGTCACAAGCACTTCCTTATCATTAATTATGGACAGCCTAAAATCGAAAACAAAAAATAAGCAAAAACAAAGATGAATGTAAGGCAATTGGTGAATCAAGGTAAATTCAGTTTTTGCCTTGGCAACCAAAACTTTTTCGTACTACGCGGCTATTGTTCACCAAAGCAATCCAAACAAAACAAAACAAAACAAAAAATCCGAATAATTATTTTCGCCAGGCAAAATAATTACAAAATACAAACACCAAATGCAAATGCAAAATATAAAAAATTTTACACTCAATTAGGCTAACCAAATAAATAAAGACCTGTGCGAATAAAAATGGGACGCTATCAAAAATACAAAACACGCAGCAAAATGCCGTTTGTTTTTGTAATTCCAATTTGTTATTATTATAATTCTTCTTCTTTTTTTTTTGCTATCAACCAAAAAGTGCGAGAAATCCACAACAAAATAACGCGGCACATGGAATTTGGGCTTATGACGTATACGCAATGCTTGACGGTTGACTGAATCAATCTCTCTCTCTCTTATCTCTCATTATCACTTTCTCTCTTTCTCTATGTCGTTCGATCTCAGGCTATCTGGAGAACAATAGAATTGTGCCTAATTTATAATACCCGTGTACATTAATCAAAACAAAACAGTTAATGAGAAAAACCGCTTTTTTACCGGATTTATGGTTTTTATACCCCGAATGCCATTAAAACCAGACGGCGTAGCATATAACTCAGTACAGCTTTAATAACCCCAATCGAACCATTTTAAATCCAGATTTCGGTTGGAGTGAACCTAAATGAACTGTGCAAAGGTTTAAAGCCCTTCGCAAATTATTTTTGAAAGTGTACTTATCAATTTCATTATTTTAAATAATAAGTAATTCCATTAAATGCATTTCTTTGTTATTGTTTATATCGGGCAAACACGATTAAGATCGGAGCAATGTATAATGCTGCTCGTAATCGGTCACTTAACTTTTCTGCTCCTCATTTTACTTTCGCAAAATTTTCCACCCAGCAATTGTTAAATATGGAGCAAATTTATTGACTTTCTTTTATGTTCTCTTTTCTTTTGAAATCCCTGACTCTCTTTTTGTGCCACTTGTTATATGATCATCAAGTAGATGGATATATATGCATATGTCATACAACTCTGCTGTCGTGGCTTATAAGCAGAATGCGAACAATGCCAGAAAGTTTCCATGCCTGTGTCAATTGATGTTATTCAAGTGTTTAATTGTCGCTTGTTTCATTTCAGAGATGAGGATGAGTACAGTAAATTTGTGCCACAAAAGATGTCATATCATGTGGTGCCTGGCGCCGAGTTCCAATGCAAGCTGCTCATGTCCTCCTCCAAGGCTATGTGCATGGCGATGCCGCAGAGCCGCAAATTGTCCACCATCGATGAGCAGGACCACGATGCAGCTAATCGCCGTGGCATAATTAATCAGGTAAATAATCACTATTCTTCCTACAAATGTGCAGACTTCTCTCAATTCCTGAGAAAAACCGCCCTGGCTAATTGTGCGCAGCTCATTAGAACATTTCTGGGAACTGGGAACTGGGAATTACTTCAACAACGGCAATTCAATTGGCAGCAGCATCATGTTGCATCATTTTCTCTCAGTTGCTGCCCAGCTTCGTTGAGTTTTGTATTTTAAGAGCGCAACTCTTTCGCTCTGCTCTCTCTTTTATGGCAATTTTTGTTGGGCTGTCCTTGAAACCGGATGTGCAGCAGGACACCTGTTGTTGTTGTTGTTGTTGTTTTTCTTTGTATTACTGGGGTTGTCGGTAAAACACATTCAACAGAGCTTCTCAATTTATGCAGCAGCGTAGGAGTTACGATTTGGTGCTCTTTTGATTCCAACAATGATATGGACTCTGCATTAATCGGATTTTGCCCACAATGAGTGACCACAAAATTGTTACTGACAGCTGGCAGCAGCAATGAAATAAGTAACTTTGACATGTGGTAAACTGCAATATAATAATAGATAATAATAACATTTGCTACATTTACATGTAGTCGCTGAAAGTGTCAGTTATTTGATATTTTAGTAATTTCACGTTAGTTGCAGTCATGACACTAAATTAATTAAATTTACATTTTTTTTACGAGCTTTGGTTCAAAATAATAGTTGCACCCGACGAACAATAAACAACCTGAACAGATTTCTAAGAATTTTTTAAGTGTTCTTTCCTAAAATAAAAGTAGAAGTTAAAATGTTGAAAAGCTCATAAATTATTTCCTTAATAAATAATAGTAAACGATTTGTGATTTATTTTTGAGGAATGCAGTCGAGATATGATTATTTATCAGCCTACTTCATTATTTTGTCTACAACTTTTTACTTCTTCTTTTGAGCCGGCAGCTATTTACCACTTAATAAGTCAGTATCTTTGCTTAACATCGTCTGGAAAACATTTCATAATTGTGGTAGTAGGAATTCGTACAATCTCTCAGTCAATGAGACTACCTATGGCAGGCATAGTATTTATCGTAGCCACAAATTGTGAAGGACAAAATGATAAGATACGCAATTGAACTTTCTTCGAATGATTAGAACAAAATGTGGCACTCATGTGGCGCACACATGTGACGCTGATGTGTCGCGAATTGAGCCAAATCAAATTCGATGCCAGGGCAACACAATATCAGACTGACGTCACACATATTTATATATGTATATATATATTGACTGAGCAAGGCAAGGTTCGTGCTGACTCTGAAAGAGATCGTCTATCACTATTTGCCTCGATTGAAAACACAAGGGTTCCACTTGCATGACATCCTCAGTTAGCTGCAACTATTTATTTATTTTGCTTTTTTTGCACACACGCCAATTTGGGTTTAAATGGAAAAGTGTCGCAACTTCAATTGCCGGCAATTACTCACTCAGCAAAAAGTCACGTCTCTGCATTCAATAAATAATCAATTGTTTTCATTTATTTACTGTTGCTTTAATCATTTCTGATTTGCCTGCTTTTGCTTTGTCTTGCAGATTTTAGCCACTTGTGCGGTGTTGCTGCTTTCCGCAGGATGTGGCATGCCCATTGGCTACTCGGCAGTGTTGCTGCCACAACTCAGCTCCAATTCCACCGAGGTGCCCATAACCGTTAGCACGGGCTCTTGGATAGGTGAGCTCATCAAAATTATATATATATTTATGTACATTCATGGCTTAGTGCGGCAAAACTGAACCCATTAAAAACGGATAAATCGATATATTGATTCAAACCGATTTCCGATGGCAATAAAAGACAGAATTGTAAGGCTTAAGTTTACCGATTGATAAGGAATGTAACCTGCCATATTTTTGATTAACCGTACAATTTTTATAAGACGAAGATTTGTTACCTAATCTAAATCTAAATCAAAAATCACGTTTCCATTCTACTTAATTATACTTTATTTAAGCAGAGTGCATCCTGACGGAACTTGATTTTTGTGGCTTAAAGCTTATTATGAAACGATTAAATAGCAAGTTAATAAATAGGCGAGATCTTTTATTTGGCAATAGGTTCTATACATTGTTCATAAGGCCATGCAGAAAGCATGTTAAGATCCGCTTGCAGCTCTGCTTCGAAGAGCTTCGAAGTATCTGTAAATCTGGAAAGCAGCCCAGAGAAACTGAACAACTATGTTCAAAATAAGTGAATTCTCAGGATTTCTAATTTTTTATCCATCCGTTTAATATATATTTTCTGCTCTTCCCATTACAGCCAGCGTTCACAGTTTGGCAACACCAATTGGCTCACTTATGTCTGGGCCCCTAGCCGATTATTTGGGTCGTCGCAAGACACTCCTCGTATCGGCAATACCCCTATTCTTTGGTTGGAGCACCATGGCGATGTCGAACTCTGTGAAGGCCATAATATTTGCGCGATTTCTGTGCGGCTTTGCAACTGGCATTCTGGGCGGACCGGGTCAGGTAAACAAAAAGAGAAACAAAATAAAATAGATAAAGAAATAAGTAAATAAATAAATAGGTAACCAATGCCAGAGCCGAAAAAGTTCATTCACACAAACCCAGAATAAAATTACGCGAGTAATGCGACTCAGAACTTGTACAACTGACCCATTAACCAGATTTGGGATTATATAATCAGCACGGCCTTGAACCCAGAGGGACTAGGAAACTAAGAAAGATGCACATCAAGCTGTCAGTTAAGCTGAAGCTGGCTGTCAACTTGGTGGCAGGCCGGTCGACTGTCAATTGTTCGCTTAATGTTATTATTCCGAGACGAGAACTCGACTGCTCCATTGTGACTACATAATCAGCTGTCAAGTGAGCAACAATTTGGCACAACCGGCTTTTTTCTTCACGTTCTACACACACCAGACACAGCCACACTATGTGTTATATACAGTTGTGTGTTTATTTATCTTATGGATATGTCCGTGACTTATCAAGCGGCCAAAATGATAACGAAAGCAGTCGTGTTTGTCATCATTTGAATTTAGCAAAAAAAAAAAAAATGAAATCAAAATACAGAAAAAAAGACACAAAACGCTTCCCGCACTGCTTTGAGCATAGTTCCGGATTCTTGACCTTACTCTATAATAAGCTTGTTGTTTTTGTTTTTGTTTTTGTTGTTGCTGTGGGTGGCTCACTTGGATTTCCCCCTCAACAACAACAACAACAAACCTTTCATTCATATGCTGTTTTTTTTGTTGTGTTTTGTGTCTTTTTTGCGCGTGTCTCTCGATTCATTAATTTAGAAGAAGATTTATGAGTTTATGATTATGATTAAGATAAAGATAAAGATTTAAGTGGATGCTGCTATATGCTGACCCTGTTCTTGATCAAATTGTTTGTGTTGCCTTAACATTAAGGGATAGTTATCGTTTTGCTGTCTGTCCGTGTCTGTCTCTCTCTCTCTCTCTCAGCCTTGTCTCTCTGTCTGTCTGTCTGCCTGCCTGTTATCTGCCGCCTGTGGACATTTCGAGAACTTGTGCGAGGTCAAGGTTTCTCAGTTGCTCTTCTAGCAATTGTAGTCAAGAGTTCATTTTGATATTTCCTATATAGATTGTGGGCTATAAATGACTTGTGGGGCAGCTAGCATATTGGGCCATGCAATCATGTGGGTGAACTAGTGATTAGTGAGACATTCTCTTCATCCATAGATATTGGAACATTAAGAAAGTCTGAAACACTTTTCGTATGAAACGATAGATGTGACTAAAGTTGACATTTATTGATAATTTACTTACTAGCCATATACGAACTCTGCGTATCCAGACCTGATTGTCAAGGAAAGTTTACCAGTCCCAAAAGCACTTTTTGTAAATATATCTTCAACATGAATTTCCAGTCTAAATTGCATAAACAACTTTAAATATAGTATCAATCCAGATCAATCAATCAATCTATAAGGACTTTGACCAAAGCTTTAAAAATCTGAAGTGAATATCAATCAATAACACTTTCTCTCTTCCGATCTCTATATCTCATTTCAGGTGTATATAGCGGAAACAGCTGAGCCAAATTTGCGCAGTCTGCTTATCGGTGCTCCTTATGTGGCATATTCGTGTGGCATACTCCTCGTCTATTCGCTGGGAACGTTCCTCTACTGGCGCACTGTGGCATGGTGTGCCAATATTCTGCCCGCTCTCGCCGTGCTGGCCATTTTCTGTATACCCGAATCACCCATGTGGCTGTTGCGCAATGGACACGAGAAGCGTTCGCTGAAGGCGCTGACATTCCTGCGAGGCAGCGAGATTACCGCTCAGAAGGAAATCAACGACATGAAGCATCGGCTGGAGAATGAACGTGCGACAACCAAGACAAATGAGAACATCTTTAAGCTGTGCTGTCAGCGTGTGGCAATGAAACCATTGTTCATTGTTATTGTCTTCTCGCTGCTGCAAATGTTTTCGGGCACATTTATTGTGATCTTCTATGCCATTGATATTGTGTCCGAGTTTGGAGCGGACTTTGATACGAGTCAGGCTGCGATTTGGACGGCTGCGGTGCGTGTCCTATGTTGCATGATCTTCTGCGGCATCTTGCTTTGTGTGCGTCGTCGCCTTATCATGCTGATCTCGGGCATTGGTTCCGGACTCTTCTGTCTGGCCCTCAGTATCTTTATGTATGTGCGTGCAGGGGAGCCAAGGATGCCTTACGATATCCTCGTAGCCGGTGGCTGTCTCCTTGGCTACATAGTCTTCAATACAGCACTGATGGTCATGCCGGGCATTATGATTGGTGAACTATTTCCAGCAAAGATTCGAGGACGCACGGCGGGCGGCGTTTTTGCTTCAATGAATGTGGCACTCTTCATTTTTGCGAAAGGTTTTCCCGCGCTGCAAGCGTATTTGAAAATGCGAGGCGTTTTTCTCGTCTTTAGCGTTTCCAGTTTTCTGCTGACGATTTTCATGTGTCTATTTCAACCGGAAACAAAGGGACGCAGTCTGGAGCACATTGAGGATTACTTTAATGGCAACAATTGGCTCTGGATTCGACGTGATCGTGGCTATAAAACGGTCCAGTTGCTGTCACTGCAGCCAGCCAAGGATCCAGGCAACACAAATCAGGCCTAATTGGGTGGGATATTAAGACATTTAATTAGCTTTTATACAGGGGCTCACTGAGATTCCATAGCGTGTTAATTAGTATTATATATAAATAAATATATGTGTAGGATTACCTCGTAGTCGTAAATATCTTAGTGTTCCTTACTTTCTCTCAATTTCTGTTAATTTTACAAATGTGATTTTTGCAATTACGCATTAGCTTTTTAATAATAACATGTATGCATTATCTACATGATTAGTACTACAATAAAATGTTAGAAATAAAATAAACCATTTTTGAATGTCTCTTGAATTTGGCGCCAATGAACCTATGATATGGCACAGCCAACTTCACGTGTGCGGCCTGCTCTTATCGTTATCGGCTGGCCACTGCATTTTAGTTGCTGCTCTTTGATTCCATGTTCAACTGGGTCCGCTTGTAAATATTTTTTCAAATTGGCGTGGCATTTTACACTCGATTTTTTTCGGCTAGTTGCAACATCCATATTTAATTTATGCCGTTATTGGTAAAATGTTGCCAGATATACAGTTTTCGTTGGCTAACTCTCGTCAAGTAAACTAATATTGACCGACCGCCACAAACTAATTTTGTATTCGTTCAGTATTACCGTTAAGGGTATCGGTTATATGAAAGCTCTGTTGGAGCAAAAAGCTTCGACGCGCGCGCGGCAGCTTTTAAATTTAAATTCAAATCGTGGTCGTTCATTTTCTTTTAGTAAGGTGAGTAAATGGTCTCAATACCCAAATATGCAATTTACTGAATCTGAAGAGTATTTTTGCTTATTACCATTAGACAACCCCATTTTGAAGCGGACATTCACCTTGCATCTAAGTGCACATTAGGTCCGTTTGGATTACATGCATTAAAAATGGCCCGAGTGACTTTTAATTTTTAATCGACTTTGCTGTCAGAGTAGTTGAGCTAAACTTCGAAATGAAAAAAAAGATAGAATACAGTTGGAGAAGGGGTCGTCTATGTATATTTAAAATTCTATTATTTCCATCAGTCGTTGGGGTTTCTTTCGTTTTTTTTTTTGCTGCCCGAACTCAGTGCTAATAAATTGTATAATTCTTTTTATTTATTTTTAGGTTCCTTTTTTCTTTTTCTGTTTCTTTTTTTTTTTTTTTTGTGTGTTTTGGCTCGACAAACTTGTGCGGTCTATTTTTCTTGTGCATGCCTTTGTGAAGGTGGTGCGAATAAGTGGGTTAGGGGCAGGTTGGAGGGTAAGGTGCATTTGCAACTAGCTGGAATGCTTGTTGTAAAGGGATGGGTGTTGGATGTGGAGGGGTGAATTGCTGCGGCATACCCGAAACGCTTCAAGTTGCTGAGCTCATTCGTCTCTCTGCGATTTGTTGGCATTTTAACGCGCTCAAACGCCGACCAACAAGTTGGTTGTACATTGGCATCTGCATAGCTATTAGATACCCTGTAAAAATAATTATTAAAGTTGCTATACACTTGGACATATTGAGAACTTGTGGTTTGTGAGAAATTTTTTGTTTTCATTTTTAATATTATTATTTTTTATAAAAATGGACAGAAAAAAGCATCTCCAACTCCATAAAGTAGATGTATCTTTGATCAGCATCACTAGTTGAGTATATTTAGATATGTCTATTTGATTGTGGTTGTGAAAAGCTTATCTCCGAAATTATAAGAGCTGGAGAGTACAGTTATCGATTAAAATCGATATCGTATTTAAGATTCATGCCACTTTTTATAGATTAATGTATAAAATAACAATTCTTGAATCCCTCAAAATCTGTTGCTTAAATTTCTACTAAATCTATAAAAGTCTACTATCATCTTACACCCTATTAGTTAATATTTACAGGGTATGACGACATGGCCAGCAATAATTGCACAGAGCTTCACGTCAGCTGAATGCTGTGTGGATAAGCAAGAGAGGGAAGAGGGAAAAGGGCGGGGCCAGGGAGCAGATGGCGGAAGGCGTGTTGCCTGCTCATGCAGTGATAAATGAAGTTTTAGTGGCTTTTGACCCATTTAATAAATTGTTAAAGTTGAAAATTGTGTGCAAGAATATTGTAAACTTTTGCACAGGATAAATGCATACAAATATATATATATATATATGTATACGACCAATATATATATAAATATATAAACTTGTTACCAGTTGCAGTTGGAATTAGGGTTAATTTAAAAGTTGCCATTGCGCCGCTTTGCAACACTGACTGACCCACGGGCAACGAGTTCAACGAGTTGTTTTTGTTGTAAAGTTCTTGCTGTTGCCCCACTTTTTGTTGCAGCCAAAGTTGAGGAATTTTAAATAATTCTGTTAAATTGCATAATTTGCCCTGTTCTACTGCTCCTTTCCTCTCCCCCACTGTATCCCGTTACAAAGTTTAAACTTGGCTGGTTATTAAGTTAGCGGCGACAGTTTTCAGTTAATATGATTATGCGTCGCTTTTTAGTGTAGATTTTACCTACTCTTTGCCTCTCAACTGAAAATCTAGCTTCAAATATGCACAATAAGTAAACTCAAGCTGTACAGAAAAGAATGCAAGTGAGAGAAATTAGTAAGAAGAAGTTAAGTGGCTCGATAAATACTTAACTCGATAAATATTTAACACAAATACTTTAAAATGTTGGGCATACTTCTGATATAATTAATAATTACAACTATGCGCTGAACTGAAACCTCAAATTTGAGAATGACGTTTATTTTTTTTTTCAGGATTGTGTATATATCAATTGCTCATTAACTATGTATATATATATACATATATATATACATATATATATATATATATATATGCCTTTCTTTTATACTTAAAAGCAAAATTATTTTAAAATGATTTTTGAGTTACATTTATGTGTGTATTTTTAATGTTTTTTTTTGCGTGTAGAGTGGATGGGAGAGGCTTGGCGGGGTTATGATATACTTGAGCCGCAATAAGCAGCATCAAGAAGGCTTTTTGGCCAAAGAAGGAGAGTATATTAGAGCCGCAGCTGAGCACAAAGACTCTTGCCAGGCAGACTAACTTGCTGGCAGGCAGGCAAGTCCTTGTCATATCTATATATTTGTTTCTTATATCCATATCTGTATGTGTATTGCATGCAGCTAGCTATATAAACAATTTTCTACTATGCAAAAGATAACAAGCTAAACAACAAAAACAACAACAACTGCCATAAGAATAACAACTACAATGGATTTTTGCATAAGAAAGCACAACAGAAGTTGAAATACGACCAAAGCCGAAGCAGCCAGTCTGAGACCAACCCACTCCCACCCCCACCCACTTCTTTCACCCCTCCCACTAGCTCTGTTCCTGCATAAAAATAAACCGTTTGAAATATGTTTTTCCATGTGAATCGAGAGAAATTTAAAGAAGTAACATTAATTTGAAATGCAGAATAAGTTATTTTGCTGCCATGTTTTGTAGAAAGATATTCGCTGAAGATTTCCAAGTGGAGAATGTTTTATTTGCTGGCAACATTTATAATTGTATTTCTAATAGTGTACCGCAAATCAAAAGCGTTTTATTTTGGTTTTATATACTTGCAGAGCTGCTTATAGTTTTGTCTGCTTGACAGATTGATAGATTGCAGCATTCATTTCAGTTGTCAGCTATTTTAATGTTGCTATGTTAAACTTCGTGGCAATAGCAGATCAATATTGCTGCCAGGAGTAGTCAATTGAAACACTGCGTTTATTGCATATTTATTTTACATATTTAATGTTTAAACTCATTTTTGCTCTTATTTTACATGTTGTTTTGCATCATTAAGAAAATGTTAAAATCGAACTGTATTCTCAAAAAAACACAACTATTTCACTCAAATGTAAATAAATGAAACGCATTCAGATACTAAACAAATATTTTATTCGTGCTTTTTTGGCAACTTGTCAAATTTCTGCACTTTGCTCGCAACACTAAATCATTTTTTTCGAGATACTTTTTAAGACTAGTTAACCACAAGGTATTTGAAAATGAGCTAATTGCATGTCAAAAATTAGATGCTTTCTTCCTTGCTTTCTCCCTCTCTTTCTCTCTCTCTCTCTCTCTCTCTCCCTTTCCCTTCTCCCTTATTGTGCAACCTGACCGCAGTTGTTGCTAACTAGCTGCTGAAACTGAGGTTACCTCCACGACCCAAGTCAATGGTGCAATGGTGCGCACTAACACTAACACAAACATTAATAGAGACACACACTAATGCACACAGCAGGATGCACACACACCTACACACCTACACACACACATGGTGTATATTGTAGAGGCAAAATTTGCAAATAGAAGCCACAAGAACATCACAGACGGCACTGAGACGCGTTCAAGCCACAGACATTGCATATAATGCTAAGCAGCAAGCCAGTGACTCCACATCTCCACACCCCTATCCTTGCCACACACCCCCCACCCCCTACCGCTCTCTGTGTAATCTTTGCTGGCTTGCAACAGTACAGAGGATGAAGCAAAAACGCAGTTGTCGCTGGCATAGCGAAAAGTGCTGAGCATAAATAAGACATTTGCGTGTGTTAGCACACACACACACACCAATACACACACCCGCCCGCATACACACAACAACAACAACAACAACAAGAAATAACTCCACACGCAACATTGAAATGTGACAACAAGGAGCACGGCGCCACAAACCGCAGGCAATGTTGTGCACTAAGAGAAAAACACTTGATTTTATTTAAATTATTTTGCAGCCATCTGCATATCAAGAGAAATAATTTGCTTAAAAATAAAATTATTTGTATTTTCAAAAAACATATTTAATATTAAAGTTAAAATATTTAAAAAGGTTCGCTGTATAATTTTACACTGTTGTAAATATATCTCAACATCTTTCTCTGTCTCACAATATCTCATTTGTCTTCCAATATCTGTCTCTTTCCCTCTTTCTCTCTGTCTTTTAATAACTGCCTCCATCTATCTCTTTTTAATGTTTAATCTTTTTTTTACTGTGTAGAGTGAAAGACAATAATTTCGAAACTGCTTTCAAAGCAAAGTCGCCAGCAAAAGTAATGCAAAATGCAAAGTCATCGCTCGCTCCAACATCCAGCTGATCCGCCTACACCAGCACACACACACACACACACATAGAGACACAGTGAGTGGCAAGTGTAGCAGCTCCACCCGGACAATTGTTGTGATTTCTTTCTTATTCTGCATTTGGTTTTTTCATTTCTGTTTCTGTTTCGAGTGCGGGCAGCTCGTGCGCATGCATTTATTTAAATTCCTTACTCAGCCCCAGTGTATGTGTGTGTGTGTGTGTGTGTGTGTGCCTTGCCTCATTTTGCCAATGTATTCATTGTCTGTGAAATTGTTGTGCGGTATGCCGGCGCATAATGTCTTTCTTTATGCCATGTCCCTCAGTCAGGTTCCACTCCCACACTCTCCACCTGCCCCTCATCCTCTCCTGTTCCCTCTCAATCCTTTGCCACAGACTGACTGCAGTTTGCGGTTTTTAACTTGTGACAGTTTTAAGTGGCTGCCGTTTGTCTCCCTCGTTGAATGCCTTTGCATTACTGCCCTCATCCGTAGTTTTGTGTCTGGATCTGCAGTTCCAGAGATTTTTGCATAAAATGTAATGCTTGTTATTTGGCGCTTATAAATTGCTCAACTATAGCAATAAATACCTTTTGACTTCTAAGCAGCCTTCCTTACACACTTTTCCCGAGATTAGCTCCACAGTTTGTTTCTGTGTCGGTTTTAAGAGCTTTGTAAGCAAGACTCTGCACATTGTGAGCAATTTTGTATGCAATTTATGGTGATTTTTAGAAATAAAACTTGATTTGGCATCGGTCTATTTTACTTGAGTGCAGTTCACATAGCTTATAATTATTGATAAGTCGACAAATGAAAAAGAGCACAGAAAAGATTACAAGCAGAGCTCCTTGAGAGCTTAAAACCTTTTCATTTAAGCTGATTGTGTTTTCATACCCCGAAACCCACACAAATTGGAAAAGGGTATATAAAGTTATGCACAAGTATGTAACAGACAGAAGGAGGCATCTGCCAACCCACTAAGTATATATATTCATGATCAGCATCAGCTGTCCAAAGAAGCTGATCTCAGAGAAGCTGATTAGAGACTTAAGATGTGGAGTATAAATTCACGTATCTCATACGTAGATCATGTTTATTTAATCTTATCGATATAAATCGATGTCCGATAGCGACAAAAGTCACAATTTAATGAACGTAACTTTGTAATTTATGTATAAAATACAATAACATAACTGTATGGATTTCATTCAGCTCGGTTATATGTAAAGAAAAACATATTTTCATTGTGAACAGACTGCTATCGATTTACAGCTGCGTTCTGGGTAACTCGAGCAAATATTTCATCAATAGCAATTGCTTGCAATGCATAATCTCGCAACGGAAATGAGTTCTTAATAGTAGCGGCAACATGTTGCAATTTAGCAAGCAAGTTTCATTCGATTTGGCAGAGTTGAAGGCAGCTTCGCTTCGATATTTTTAAGCCAGCTTTTGATTTGAGATGAGAGCGAGAAACTGCTGCAGCACAGCAGCTTTCCTTTTGCCATCCTGTCGGGACTTCCACACTTCCTCCTTCTTGTCTCTTTTTCGGTTTGTTGTCATTCAATTTTCAATCACGTCACATCAGTTCGCCACATTAAAACTCCAGCTCCATTTCAAGTTTCAATGCAGCACTTTCTGCTTTAATGCCCATATTGTGCTGGTCGCTCGGCAGTTTGGTGACCCATTTGAATGGGGTGCAAATGTCTGCCCGACTCCCGCATCCCGAATCCCGCATCCCGAGTCCCGAGTTTCCATTGTCATTATGCGGCCTTTGGCTGTCTTACACCTGCACTTAGGAGCAGCAGCAGGAAGAGGATCAGTACGGATTCATAGTCTCCTTCATAGTTTCCGGTTGATGGCAACAACCTTTGCGTCTTTTGTTGTTGCTGCCAAACAAAAGGAAAACAATTTTCATGCGTGCCTGCGAAAAATCAAAGCAAAACATGCCCAACTCACACACACGCACACACGCCCAGATGTGAGAGTACAATGCCTATTTGTGAGATAACACAAACAACAAGAACAACAACAAGATGGAACTCAAAGCAATTTCCAAGTGCTGCCGCAGGTATCCGAGTAGTTGGCACTGAAGCTGGCGTAGTACGGAATAGGTTCCACTCTCGAAAGCAACACTCGGCGCCTAAGTGCGTTTCTTGTTTTTTTCCGGCAAAACTCTTTTGTTGACATGCACTTACCCAGCTGGGCATATTGGCTAGTTAAAGCTTAGATTTGATGAGTGGAATCAGTGAAAACTTTGTTCATGTCTGTGGAAACTTGTCCACCTAAAAGTGGAAAATTAACTAAATTAAATTGAAATTGTAATAATAATATTTAAATTTAATATGCAATAATCTGCAATAATTAAATGATTACATGATCACATTAATAATTAGTAATTAGTGTACAGCGATGAAGAATTACTTAAATACTAATTTGGCTCAACAGCGCAGTGGAATCGATTTTCTCACTTAGTAATTTAACTACAAACAGGGTAGAAGGTTAATGAGCAAACATTCAAAATATAGCTAAAGATCCAGAGGGAATCGTATGCCCAATGCAGTAAGTAAAAAGTGTATAGACAAGACATGGTTAGGGATTGGAGCTTTGTCCTGGGTTCTGGGTTCTGGGTGCGCTGTTGTTAGTTGTTGTCAACGACAGAGACAGGCAAATGCTTTGTTAAAGTCCCAAGTCTGGAGCGATATAAGCCATTTTCCGGCTGGTTGAATGACACGCCAGAAATTGCAAACACACATGCGTCACACACACACACACACACAACATACACTCACATGTATGTGTACATATATATATACATATACACTTAGTATATGTACATATTCGGTTCTCAAAATATATGTTAACGCAAAATCAATTAGCGACGATTTCAATGAGCCCATTAAGTGGTTAAGCACAAATGCCAATGGGAGTCTAATTAACACATCACCAGCAGCAGCAGCAGCAGCAGCAGAGGCAGCAACTGGAACTCGAAATATAACTGTAACTGTAACTGTAACTGGAACTCTTGCCACTTGGCATTTTGGCCACTTGTCGTCCAAGACGTCCAAGTTCTGGGCGAAATGTTCAGATTTGTGGTGGCCGCTCATTTTACTTTATTTTATTTTATTTTATTTTATTTTATTTTACTTTACTCTTTCTTGTTGCCCACCTGGCAAATGCTTGTCGAAACTTTTATAATTATGTTCGGAGCTATGGCAAAAGTTTCAAGCGTTCGCCGACGTTTGCTCATTTCTCAATTCTTTCTCGCTCTCTTTCATGTTTTTAGACGCAATGAAAGTTTGCATTCTTTTCGTTCTTAAATACCCTGTGCAGCAACAATTAAATGGGGTGGCAAGTGTGAAAGCAGCAGTTTCAGACACATATTTAACAATCTATTTTAATATTTAACTGAAAGGGAATTTATTTGAAAAAGTTTCAAATCGATTCAGTCGTAGTCATTCAATCTGAGATTAAAAGTAATATTTCGTAGTTTTGATAAAGTTGTGGCAGCTTAAAGATTTTGAACGGCTACTTTGGGGAACTAAGAATCATTTGAGAGTTTGTTATTTTTTGTATAGTTTTCTTTTGATGTGTCTGACTAAATCAAGTTAATAGCTGAATTTTTAATACTATTTTTAGTATGCTTGCCTAACAATTCTTAATTTATTTCTTGGCTTTAAGAGGTATCTGCACTTCCAACAGCTTAGCAGCTTTTGCTTTTGCTGTTGCTCATGCCCTGTGCCCCTGGCAGTTGTGAAACTTTTTACAAGTGGCTGCCACTGCTGCCTGGTGGAGGTGGGCGTGGACGTTGACGTGGGCGTAGTCCAAGCAGTTGTCAGTGGTTCTTGTTCGTCGCCTGCAAGTTAATTATGCGCTGCGTACGGCAGCCACTTCCGGTTTGCTTGACGCCACATTTCCGAAGCGTCAAGGAAATTAAAAATGTCGCAGCGCTAAATGGGAAGTAGCAAAACATATAAAAAGAAAACGAAAAACCAGCAAGATTCTTTCCAATCCGACTGCCTAATACTTTGTTGGAATCTGGTATGCTGGGGGGAGAGGTAAGGTGCGGGACATGAGATTGGTAGTGAGCAAGGCAACTTTCAATTTCAGTGCATTCATTTTTGGGACTCCTCAAAACCAATATTCCCTTTTAACTTTAGAGTAGCGGAGTATTTAAAATGTCAACGCGGCCTGTTAATTAAACGCGGCAACAACGGGCAATAATGAGCCATGTCCAGCTACCAATTTTTGCAATTTTTCAATGTACTTTCCACTGGCCCCCCTCTCCACACACTCTACCCTGCAACCTTCACCTGTCCCATGTCCCATGTCCCATGTCCCATGTATACGCCAGTTTTTTAATCAATTAAAAATGCCACTTAAGTGGGCCATGCGTACCAACAACAAATATTTTTCATGTTCCATCCTGTTGCCACTTGTCTTGCCCTCTTTCCTCTGCTGTCTCCCTTTCAGCTACTGCGCCACACTTGCTGCAAGCAATTATCGAAAATTTAATTAAAGCGCCAAGTGTTACAAGTAGCAACTGCTTGCATGCTGTGTGTCAGTGTGTGTGTGTGTGTGTGTGTGAGTGTGAGAGAGCGTATGTGGCCTATATATTAATGTTAACGCATTAATGCATCATTAAGCAACGACTGGTTTCGTGTCCTGTGTGTCCTGTATGTGCTGTGTGCAAAGGATGTCGCTTCCAAGCTCGTCCACACAAAAGTCAAACAGATTTTCATTCGAGACTCCGTTTGCATATTTACATTATAAAGCATACGAAAATGTCATGCAAAATGCTGTAAACCCACAAGTGTGTGCGTCTGTGTGTGTGCGTGTGTGTGTGTGCGTGTGCATTTATTGTTCATTAATTGTGCGCACTTAAATTGCTCTTTTAAATATTCTCAAGCAATTTAAATGCAGGTGAGAATGTTTTTGACAAGAGAACTTTTAGTGATTGTAGTTTTGCCAAGAATTAACCAATATTTTTAACATTTTTAATCATTTGAAAACGTTATTTTTAGTCAAAACTATTGCCAAAACGAATTAAGCTTGCAGTTGGCAATTAGTCTTTAAATTTCTGCAAAAAGCACACAAAAGCTGAACGCTGTTTTGTTAAATAAGTCAACTGTTCAGTTTGGAGAAATTCGCACAATTTGACGCAAAGTTCATTTGGCAGCTACTTGAGCAAAAAAATGAGAATGCTTCCGCATTGGTCAGGGGACCAAAGGAGACTCGAATGGTCCAAATTGAAATGCAAGTTGTCGCCGTTGCTGCTGCTGCTGCTGCTTCTGCTGCTGGGCAACGTTGGAAATGAAATTGTTTGTGATTGCTGTTGTTGCTGTGGTTGACAAATTCAAAACCATTTGCCAAATAAATAAGCAGCTCAACGTAAATAAATATGCTTTCACCATGCGCATTTGCACTCAATAAAGATGCTGCCTCCGAAGACGGCGAGTCAAAGGATAAGTCTGGCAATGCCAAGCATAAAAATTGTATTTTAATGCTTGCGCATAAATAACACAAAAAGGACAAACACACACACTCGCACACACACACACACAGTCACTGGGATTCACACTCAGTGAGCCACACGCTGGCATTTTATCAAACGAATGAATCCGGCAGGGAACTGAGACTGGAAGCCAAAGTCGCTGTCACTAATTTAGTAGGTTTCCGTGGCCGTGCCGAAAAATCAACAGGAAACAAACATGGCAACGTCGACGACGATGATGATGATGATGATGATGATGATGTTGACAATGATGATGATGATGCTTGTGCTGCTGCTGCTGCTGCTAATGATGATGCTGTTGATGGCAACACCGTTTAGTGGCACTGCCACGCCTCACTGCACAGGCGGCGTTGACAACACCCGGACAGCAAAAAAAATCGGATATCACAGACAACATTGCAGCACGGCGACAATTGAATACCCTTTACATTAAATGCCTTTCAAAATGTGGAAATATGTTAATCAGTTCTGTTAAAATACAACCAAGTAAATGAGTTCATTTTTGTGTCTGGATAGTTATCGATAAAAATCTGAAAAATCAAATTAACCATCAGGTATACATACATATATGCTTTTATCGATAGTTATCGATAGTCTCAAAAACTTACACTGTATTTTTATTTCATAGACAAACAAACAGCAAAAGCAATCTACTCGTTATTTCGCTTTCCCTTGAGCTTAACACATTGTGTCACAAACTGGGCAGACTCGTTGAAAGGATATCAGAAAAATAAACCAAAAAATAGTAGACTGGCGAAAAACGGGAGAGAAAAACAAATCGCAGCGATATGAGCGCCCAGCAGCATCTTCATCATCGGGCGGCATATGTTGGCCTTTATCGTTTGGCATTGGCGTTAGAACCGGAATTGGAGTTGGATTTGGAGGTGCTCATCAATAAAATCATCGAGGTCATTAAGTGGATTAACTGCAGCCCATCAGAAGCATGTGGTGCCACACAGCGCAAAACGCAAAATGCCAAATACGCACACACACATAAACACACACACACACACAGTCAACACAGGAAAGACGAGCAAAATCACGCACACACACACACACACACACACACATACACCAACACTAAGAAATGGTCGTCATCTTTGACTTTTGCTTTACACTTTGCACTTCATAACAGACAATGGAAAACACTGTGGAAAATACTCACTAAGATTTTTAATAAAACATGCTAAACATAAGAAATATAATATGAAATATAAAACACTTAATGCAAATAAATAATATAATTTAAATTAAGGCATGTTGAAAAAGAAACTCTTAAATTTGTAATAAAACTCTTTATGATAAAGAATATAAAATATTCCATATAAAATATGACATAAATTAAAGCACTGTGGAAAATATTCTTTTAGATTTTAAACAAAAAAATACAGAGATAAATAATATTATTTACTTGATAAACAATGTTAGACATCGGTAATTAGTTTAGTCAAATAAAATCTGTTATAGCTGATATAGCTTAAGGCTTTAGGCATAGATGTGCTTGTGCTTAAATCGCGTATAAATAGTGATGAGCAGTGTTGAAAAACTTTTTAGGATGTACGATTAGTTAGTTATCTATACTCAAGCTAATGTTGAATTCTTTGGAATTAAAATGAAATTTTTACAAAATATGTAAACGTTTTCATTTTTAGAATTTTGTGCCCATTGTATAAAATTCCCTGCACGTTTGCTCAGCATCACATCAGTATCAGTATCTGTATGTGTGTGTGTGTGTGTGTGTGTTAGTGTTAGTGGCACTCTGTCAGCTTGTGTTGCAAGAAGGAGCTAGCAGGCTAAGCGCAAGAAGGAGTAGAGAGACAGAGAGAAAGAGAGAGTGAGGGGCAGCTGGGCAGGGCATGGCAGGACAACGGCAGCTTGTCTTGTCTTGGTTCCTGTTGTTATTGACATGTACGAATTAGGTTAGATTTATTTACTGTCAGTTCAGTGAACTGCAAATGGTTTTAGTTTATTAAATTTAGCCAAGGGGGACCAAAGTTGACAATCTGTTTTAAGTTTATTAAATGTCCAAAAATCAAGATTGAGATTAAGTTATCTTTTCTTATGGCACAATTTATTGAGCTGCTCCTTAAATGCCAAGCTATTCCCATTTACCCCTTTTCTCTCCTCTCTTTTTCTTCTCTCTCTCTCTCTCTCTCACACTCTTTCACTCTTTTTGTCTGGCACTCAACTTTTAATTTACAGAGAAAAGCAGCTGCAAATTAATTTGAAAGCTGCTGCCGCGAGGGTAAAACTCAATTGCGGTTTGATTAATCGTGCTCTACATGAAACTCAGCACTCACATATACACTCAAACACTCAAACACTCACACTCGCACTCGTACTCATACTTGAACTGGCACACAAGTTGCATTAATCAGCACCGCTCTGAACGCTTAGCGTTGCCCATTTATTTGCAAAAAGGCAAATGAGCAAACGGTAAAAAAAAAAATGCTAAGCATGAATGGGGATTAAAAAAAAAAATACCTCTGCAAATCGCAGTCAAAGTTAAGTTTAAAAAAAAAGGAAATACTGATCAACAACTATATTTGTGAAGACGATATGGAAATGCTCTTTGAGACTAGATAAATTTCCTTTCCCTGTGGTTGTATTCGATATAATATTTATAATATTTGAAGTAAAGTTAAATTTAGTTATTAAAATATTATAAAAAAAAACAAATATATGATTTTCTTCTCAAATATCTTTCAATGTTATTTAAACTTTAACTGTTATAATAAAGTTTTTTACAAAATTAAAAAGCCAATAAATAAAAATGTTATATTCTCATTTGACTACAACGGCTTCATTTCACTTTAATCCTTAAGTTAAATAGATTCCACCAACTGCTTTACAAAATCTTCTTACCTTATATAAATATATGTATAAAAGTGTATATATATATATATGTATATAATCGATAAAGTATTCGCGTCCTTGCTGCATTCAAAGTTTGTTAGGCGACAGTGCAAAGACCGATTGCTCTAGAAATCAATTAAATTGAAATTACTCATACGACATGTGTGCAAACAGCAAAACGAGCAATCGTGAGAAAAAGCAAAAAGCGGGCGTGCAAACTGAAGTAGGAGCAACATTTTCACTTTGTGCCGTTTGAGTTCATTTTATGCCAAATTGAATTTTTGACTGCCTGGCCGTTTAAATGAGCCAAACGTGACATTTTCAACTCGGTTACTAGTGCTACATATAAATCTAGATTTGTGTTTCCGCTTTATGCACTGTAAAGAAAGGACAGACAAGCAGATGTCTTGGATTCTAGAACATCGAAATATACTTAAAACAAATTTAATGGTATTGGAATTATTTAATAATTTTGACTATTAATGATTATATGAGAAGCTACTTGAGTTTGAGCTTGACAAAGTGTGTGTGTGCATGCAGCGTATCTGCTAGTCGTGCATACCTTAAGAGATTTTGCTATATCTTACCGAAGCCCAATTAAAAGCAATATGTTGCAAATCAAATCAATTTGAGGTGATTTAAGCTTAAGCGACTATAATTAAATTGAATGCTGATCAATTTGAAGTCAAGACATCAGCTGAACTAATTGCTGATGTGGCAATATTGCCAGCACTTTAAATATATATATATATATGTATATATGCACGACCTGGCTTGGTCACACATGGCGTATGTTTTATATGCTGTACTGTGTATTTGTATGTGGATGTTAGTGTATAATAAACAATATTCAGGAAGGCAGCCGCAGCGACTGAATTTATGTTGTCGTTTCAGCGCAGCGCACACACACACACACACACACACACACACACACACACACACACACACACACACACACACACACACACACACACACACACACACACACACACACACACACACACACATAGAAATAGAGTCACGCCTTCGCCATTTGGTGCATATGGTAAATAAATATGCTATATATATGCACCATTATGCAGCAGATGCGCTATGTCGCGCTCGCTCTCTGTCCCTCTCTCTCTCTGCATCCGTCTGACCGCAACAAAGAGTCAGCACACACACACACACACACACACCGAGAGCACTGTGTATATGGCATAGAAGTGTTGCATATTTTCTAGCGCATTTCAGAACACCTTTGGACCATTTAAGTAACTTTTGCCGCGCTCACAAAGTTATAATTAAGCTGGCCCCAGGCTAAAGCTCAGACAAAGCACTCAATGAGCGAGGGGGGAGGCTGCGGAAGGGTTTTACCCAGCTAGCTGGCTTATTAATTTGTTGTGGCGCCAAAGTGCACTAAGCCACAGAAAAGTCCAAAATTTTCAAACGAGCGCAAGTTAAATTGTGTAAATATTTATTTTATTTGTGCCTAGCTTAGCGGATTTATAGTGTATTCGAGTGTGCATATTTGATACGGCTAATATTACAATTTCTGACTAGAAATGCAAAAGTTAAATGCTGTAAAAAATAAATGTAAAAAATAGCATGCTTTTATAGCTTACTTCTATTTGTTAGCAGACAAAATTGTAGTTTAAACTTCTTAGCCAAAGCAACTATAAAATGCTTATTACTAAAGCTTGTTGGCCTACCATGTGAAAAATAATTTAAAATATTAATACATTTGAGATGATATATTTACAGGCTATCTTTAAGCTGAGCATTTGTTACACACAAAGCTTAGAATTTTCAGCTCTTTTCTTCATTTTAGATTTGTTTTTAAGCATATTTCAAATGGTTCTGTTTTGTGCCGGCTATATTTGTCTAGCTTGTGGCAAGTCTCATGACTTGCTGAGCAGCCGTACAACAATTCGTGGCACACGGCATTGTTTTGTTGCACTTGCTTGCCACACAATTGTGTGTTGTAAAGCAAACATCTGTAATAAAATAAAAAAAAATCACTTTTGATATTTTCTGGATTTTTTCTTGGCAAAATGCACAAATAAAAATTTTCAACGTTTGCTTTGCGACTTTGGCCGTTTGTGGTTTGTTGTTGACTTAACCGTCAGCATTGTTGTTTACACACACACACACACTATGCACACACATGGTGTGTTTGCTTGGCGAGGAAAATCACAAAAACAAATTAGTGCGTATAATTTAATTTGAAATGCTTGCGCGTTTATCAAACAAAATGGAAAACTGTGAAATGGAGCAGCGGCAAAGGCGGCAGTAACAGAAGGGGGAATGATAATGCTAATTGGATTTTGTTTTAACATGCAAGACGTCGCATTCTGCCTGCTGCCGCTTGCCACCTGCCACCTGCCACTTGCCACTTGCCATCAGCCTCGCCAGCCTTACCAGCCTCACCAGCTCGCTTTTGCCACGTGCGTGCGTGCCTTTGATGGCCAAGTTTATAAACATTAAACGCAATTATGCTGTTGATTTTTATGATGCTTCATTTTCTTTGCTTTGCGCAGCTTTCGACTTACTTTCGGCTGACATTGACGTTGATTCCGATTCTGATTCTGATGTTGCTTGATGTTGCGCCAGACTACTTAAATGTTATAATCTGTTTCGGGTAGCTCGAGTTGGAAAAATGCTGTTAAGAGCAGGGTGTGAAAACGAAACTGCCACCAATTTCCGGAACGGTTATAATTAGTTCATATAGAAATAAAAAGGAACCGAGCACAGAAAACAATCTAAGCCTTTACACGATAAGTAAGGTCCCCCAAAGAGAAATAGAATACGTTTTGACACCCTGATTAAAAGCATAACTGAGTTCATCGTTTATTCAAAATGTGATTTTTATACATTAATAAAAATGTGTCACTCATTATCAATTACACAAATTCTAACTTTAGGTTAATGTCAGGTGTCTAATTTTATTGGCCTAATTAGCTACCCAAAGAACTAAATCTTTTGTATATATACACATATATATATATATATTTCTGGGAAATGTGAACTTGAGACAAGAAACGTGTAAAATACTTTAGAATTTATCGTTGGGGCCTTCTTTGTGGCTGTCAAAAAGTTTTGCTTTCATCATTTACAGCAGCGCTTGTTAATCAATTTGATGCATTGAGCTAAGCTGAGACCGAAGCGAAAGCCTGTGGTGATTTCTTTAGAGTGGTGAGGGTAGAGAGATGGAGGGGAGACGATGCCTTGTAGGCTGCCTGGATGCCACCTACAATGGCCGGCTTTATAAGTAAGCATTTTGTTGGCACTCACACAGTTGGCTAATTAATAGGATTAACTACCAAAAAGCAAACACAATTGGCTCCTGAGCAAACAATAACACAAAGCACTCAACTTTTTAGGTTCAGCACCAAGGGGGGCGGTACACGTTGAGAAAAATCGTGAAAACATTTAGAAAATAAAACTTGATCTATTTTGACGTAACTAAATCTTTACAAAAATCACAGATACTATTTGATTAATAATTTCGATTTTTTTATTTAGGAATGTAAAAGATTTATTGAAAATTTATGAAATAATTCTTATTATAAATAAAGAAGATTAAGAAAATGGTTTATTCCATGAAAATGTTGTCAAAATCGTGTATTTTATGTTTTGAGAGACATTTTCATTTGTGTTTCCGAGAAATCTGTTTTTCTTAGAAAAACGAAATTGCTTGCAATTGTCGATTCATTTAAATTTTTTCGAATTTAATTGCTATTTATTTTTTGCTATGTGTAGAATTTGAAGTCTTGTTTTATAGGGTAGAAAGTCCCTAACCAAACATCATTACAAACACACACACACACTCCGTGTACACACACCACACACACACACACGCACACACACACACACACACAGAGTGAAGTTTCAGATGTCGACACCTAACGCGCTTTAATGCAGGTGATTAATTGCTTTTGAGGTTCGTTGGCTGCGTGTTGGAAAATTTGGAAAATTTCATTAGCCCACACTGTGGCTGTGTGTTTGTCCGTGTGTGTGTGTGTGTGTGTGGGCTTGTTGAACTTTTAGCCAAGTTTTTGAAGGGGTCCAATCGGAGTTTGTATATGTGTTGAGAGCACTGCGTGACTTTTGCAGACAATGCCAGCCTCATTTCTAGTTGCCTTATACGAGCTAATTAAGTTAAAGTCTGCCGTTGCTGATGCTGCTGCTGCTGCTTCTGCCTGATTCTGAGTTTGCTAATGATGAGCTGCTGCTCTTTCTCCTCCAGCTTCTCTCCACCCCTCTCCCGTTCGTGGAACGTGTTTTAAATTGTTTTTGATTTACTTATTTCCGCCCTCTGATAAATTACATTTCGCCGACAAACGACAAAGTTGAGGCCGTCGTTTTTGGCTAATGCGCAAAGTTTTTGGCAACTTTTGGCAGCTTGTAGTTCGGTGTTCTATTTTCATTTTTTTTTTGTTGTTTTTTGGGCGTCTTGTCAGCAAAATGTTCAATTATTTATTCATATGTTACGTGCGCTGACAAATCGCACGTGGCGACATTTTCCACTCGCTTTATTGTCTGTCAACTCTCAAATGTAAATTTAATTAGCTCGCGACTCTATTAAAATGAAATTTGGCACACCATAAACATATAAATCAACGAACTGACAAAACGGGCCAACAAAACTGATTTAAAGCCAAAACAAACTCCAACTGTAAGCTGTGCATCTGTTCAAGCAGTTGGCACTGAACACAATTCTTGATGTAAATCAATTTGATACTGTGTATAAAGTGAAAATAACTTGCTGGGGTATGCCCAACTTGTGTAAATGTGTGTGATACTACTGAATATAAGGATTAGTTTGTACTTCACTATACTTTTAAACATCAAAGATCTCATAGACTAACCAAGCTACTTCCACAAAATTCTGCTAGCTTTTATACATCTATATACAATTATAAATATATATATATTCTTAAACTATATATCAATACTTAAATTGAAATGTCTGCAGATGATTCCGCCAGTCTACCATCTCCCAAGATTTTACCAGTTATAAATTGTTTGCTGTAAGTTTTGCGCAAATCATTTTGAAGCACCGACAACTACATTTTATTTACTGACCGGGAAATGGTTGTATTAAAAATGCAAAATGTTGACTTGAGAATATTGTGCAACTTTCTTACTTACAGCTAACAAATCGCAAGCGAATTGCTTTGCTAAGATATATATTAATGTACATATTTATTTATATATATTTGTGTATGTTGAGCTATCTCTATTGCAGTAAGTGCAGTTATTGACTCAGTGATTGCTGTGGAATATAAACTTGATGAACTGCAGCAATTTATATAAAAAGTAAAATTTAAATTGTATTTACTGCTGCAAGTATTAGTTTTAATAAACAAAATAAAATTAAAAAATGTAAAACTTGCCACAAAAAATGTACAAAACTGCAGACAAATATGCTTAAAAGAAGCATTTCATTGCAAATACTTGTTCAAATGTTAATTACAATAATTGAGGGACAGTTTATTTCCATACCAAATCAGTCGTATAACATTTTAGCCACGTTTTGTTTACCCAAAGATTTTGTAATAATTATTTGGCATAATTAAAACTCACATTTGCCAACGAAAGTGTAATTTATTCAAAGCAAAAGCCAAGCGAAACGAAATGAATAAATTTCCATTTCCTGTTCTACGAATTCTAGCCACAAGCTGTCAACTCTTTTATTTTGAGAGCAACAGAGACAGAGAGAGTGAGAGAGAGAGAGAGAGCAAGAGGGAGAGGAAGAGCAATTAAAGAAAATTAGCATTAAATGTGCATAAATAATGTCATATTATGGCAAATAATTACAACTGTCAGATTAGGAGAGTTGATTCGAGGAAAGGGAAATGCTACACTGATAATTATGGCATGCAAAGTGTGGCCCTTTTGGTTAGCTAGTTTTGTGTTGTGTTCACAAAACGCTGTAACCCAATATAAATGCCATTTATCATGGGTGGTGCGTTCTGAGTGGCGAGTGGCGGCGAGTGGTGCGTGCTGGGTGGTGCCTACTGGGAGGCGTGCCTGGTGCTGAGCTAGAGTCTATGTGGTGACTGTTGCTAATAAATTATAGTCTTTAGCTGGTCCCGGACATGTGTCGCACACAGCAAACTCAGAGAGAGAGAGAGAGAGAGCGGGTTGGCGGGATTGTGGGTGGAGTCTTTGTCACGCCCCATTCTCGTCCAGTTGCCTGTCGTTGACAGTTTTAAATTACAAACGTTGCCGGCTTTGGTTTTTGGGTTTTGCATTCGGTGGCACTAAATTCTGGTCACTGAGTTCTCTCGGTTCATCTGGTTTTTGGCCTATGCCAAAGCTAATTAAGTTGAACATTTGGCAATTGCAACTGCGTCGTTGTCATAACTGCCTCTGCTGCTTATTAGCTTTTAATAATTGCCACGAAATTCACGCAAAGCGACCTTTTTTGGGAGCCACAACAAATGGCACATCGAGATCCAAATTTGTTATTTATTGACACACTTATTTATTTACCAACTGGAGAAGTGTTCTCCACTCCCCCTCGCCCCCATCATTAGCTTTAACCTGCGCTCATTTTTCACATTGAATCGCGCCAATTATGCGTTGACAGCCTCAAGTTCCAAAAATTGGCCTTCGGCTCTTTGTGCCGAATTTGGGTGGTTTTTCTTTCTTTTTCTTTTTTTTTTTGCAGCACTCACAATTGCACCATTGTTGAACGTTTTGGGGGTTGGTGGCGAACAGATTTTCTGGCAGCTTATGCTTACTATAATCTGTGGCAATTGGAGAAGGACACCGCACCACAATGGCACTTGGCTTGCTTGCCAAAATCGTTGCTTAAGCGAGGACAAGATTTACCAGGACTGTGCGAACTGAATACAATTTATATAATTTCAGTTGAATAGTCACTTGATAAATGTTTTGATTGTGAATGCTTTGTGAGTTTTCCGTGCATATGCTTGAATTTAAAATTAACTATCATAATGGAAAATTTTGGATTTAGAACTGAGTAAAATAAGTTTATTTATTTTTATACCAATAATACATTTAAATTGGGTAAAATGAGTATGAAAAAGTTGGGAAAAGGTGTGGAACAGGCAAATGAAGGCAGCTTCCATCCCATAAAAAAAATATATATATATTTATCATCAGTATCAACAGTCGTATCGATCTAGCCAGGTCTGTCTGTATGAGTTGGATTATTTTTAATAAAAGTTTTCTGCTTATCCAATTTATCATATGATCGATAACTGCTCCCATTTCGCGAACTTCGATTCGCAATTATAAAGATATAAATATAAATAAATAATTAATCTTGAACAAGCCTGCACACAATTTTGATCAATTGTTAAAACTTAATTAGGATCAGTTGAGTAAATCAGACTTTGCCAGCCTATTATGACTTCAGGGTATCTCTTAGTCGGGCACCCTCGACTACTTCATTCAAAGTTGTTTTCTTGCTGTTGCCAATATATTTGCTATTTTCTTCATTTCTTATTTGCTTTCTTTAAAATGAATTTCTGCTTATGCTCGCTCTAAAATACAAATCAAAAGAAAATACTCGAGAGCTGTGCAATTCTTGTGACAGGGTTGTCAACTGAGTTGTCCTTATGCACTGCTTGACTGGTAAATGTGGTTGTGTGCCATGCTTGCAACGCTACGTGGCATGTCAAGGTTTGTCGAGTTGCTGACAAAACAGTTCGCCGAGCAGCGACCACAAATAAAATGTATTTGTATGCAATTTGTTTTTGTGCTGTCATTGTAAAATAACGTAAAAGAAGAAGCAATATACAAAAATTGCATACTTTTCATTTGGCGTTTGCATTGTTCTTGCTGTGTGTGTGTGTGTGTGCGTATGTAGGGTGTGTGTGTATTTATGTATTTGTATTTATTTAGTTTTTTATATTCTATATTCTGTCATCTTTTATTTTGCTGTCCGCAATTGTGTCATGCACTTCAATATGCACGTCCATTGTTTGCGCACTGCCAATGTCGAGTGCCTCTCAAAGGGGCCTGTGGAGTGTGGGGAGTGGGTTGCAGAGAGTTCACACCCGTCTCCCAACCCCTCTCCTGTGCCCTCTCACTGCCTGGTCAGGGTTCTCAGCGTGCATGCCACTCGTGTTCGCACTCAACGTATCGCCGAGTATCATCAGGATTGTCGCTTTGATGTTGCAGTAACCAACTGGGTTAATGGCACAAATGTTGTCACCATCACCAACTCTCCCCACTCACAACACCTTTCACCATCCTGTGTGGGTGGCCATAGACAAAACAATCAAAATATTACACACAAGCGAAGAGCGAATGTGCATTTTGTATACGAATGTTGAATGGGGGAATTCTATATAAATACATGCATATATATATATATATATATAGAGGTTCCCGCATTTATCATGTTTTTTGTACATTTTCCAAGTAATTTGTCTCTTCTTTTTGTGCCGAAACACGACATCATATATTAAATTACATGCTTTGTGAGGCACAACTGGAGACAGCTACAAGCTACCAGCTGAAGGAGCCTGCGTTGCCATTCCCGGAGACAGCTAGGTGCGTGCCTTGTCATATGAAATTAAATCAGCACCAGGCACAACAATTTAAGTAGCTGCCAAACACCGCACAAGAAACCGGCGCTATCTTTTTAGAAAGTGCAAAGTAGCAGCTGAAATACGCTAACTTGCTGAGAAGATTGTGGACAAGCCCCTGTTGGATTTGTCAAGTCTTGTGGATATATCTATCTATTCATATGTCCGCCTATTTTAACTAATCGATCTCAGATTAGAGCGAATAAGTTCTTACCTTACACCTTATCAGATCGCCGCATCGATAAAAATCGATTTCCGATAGCAATAGAAAACACAATTATGAAGATATTGCTGACCAATTGATGTAAAATACTTGGAATTATTACTGATTTTATTGTTAAGAAGCGATAAGAACCAACTGCATTGTCATATTGAAGAAACACTGAATACACTTCAGTTATCAACTCGTGTCGCAAGCATAACGTAATTGCCCCGCATGCCACATGTCTTAGCCATAAAGAAAAAATGTTGAAGCCCAAGAAAGTGGAAGTAAAAACAAGCGCAGATTGACAGTTAATAAAGTGGCGACAAGTTGCCAGCTGGGTGGTTGGGTGGTTGTTGGTTGTTGCCGGTTGTTGCTGGTGGTTGCTGGTGGTTGCCACCCTGCGTGCTTTGGCTTAACAAAACCTGGGCAACTGTGCCGTTGACAACTTGACCCAATGTGTGCGACAACTGCAACCCCCTTCGCTATTCTCCTCTCCTCTCCTCCCCCCTGCCTAAGTCGGTGGAAAGTTACGTAGAAAAGAATGTGTTATAAAGCAAAATTTCAACTTCGAATTTCACAAGCTGTCAAAGTATTGGATTACAAGGCGTGGCTCCAGCAACAGTGTGGACTCAATTTCAAGGTTTGGCAGCAAAGTCAGCTGCATTAATTAAATGCACATTTGTCAACAACAAAGGGAAGCAATTAAACAAACAGTGCCACTCAAATATGTTGCCACATGAGTCATGAGTGCGTCACAAGGAAATTGCAACACGACATCGAGAACTTAATTGGCGAGCAGCTACAGAGATTTGTCAAAAGGGCCGCAAAATGTATGTGCAACTGTTTAGGTGGGTTAAATTGTATTTAAATGTATCATTATCTAATGTGTCAGCTAAAATTCACATGCAACGCATAAATTAAAATTGGCAAATGAAGTATTTTTCAGAAACTTTTCTAAATCGCAATTATCTTCCACTGATTTTAGTTGATGCTATCTTTGGGTTCATTGCTCATCTTTAGCTTGAGAGCTAATGGAGGATAAAACCAGCCAAGCAGATAGCATTGCTGCAGGCACGCCTTGACATTGTCGGGTCCGACACTCTAATGTAAGTAAACACACTCTTCACACACACACTTCACACACACACACACAGACTGTTCAGCCTCATTAAGTCAGTCAGAGAGAAGGGGCACTCAACGCATGACATGAAACAAACTAACTTACAACTGTGCCGCTCACCCTCCCTCCCTGCCTACCTCCCTCTCTCAATCCCTCCCTCGCAGACTGGCTCTTTTTGTATTGGTCTGTCAAATGTTTTTCTTTTTCTTTAGACTTTCTTTTTCCTTTCTTTTTGCTGACGGCGCCGCAAACGTAAAGTTTTTACTATGTCTTCTGGGTGACTAGAAATGAGCGCGTGTTTGTCGGTGCTTTTAACATGACACGAATCTTAATTAAAAATTCCAATAAAACACGCATGCAGCCTGCATTTTGTAGTAAACAGAAAAATACACCTAACATTTAATAAATCTGAAAGGGTTTATGATTAAAAAAATTTACATTTTATGTGTATAAGGCTCCAGTAATAAAGCTAAATCACACTGATTACTTAATGGCAGTATTTCTTGTATGTGAAAGAGTATATTTCATGACTTTATTTTAATTAGAAAGCATGAGAATTTATTATTCGGAAAATATTTATTAAAATTAGAAAAAAGGCGAAGCTGGCAGGCGTTTTATAATTGAAAGTCACGTTTGTCGTGGTATATTTAGAGATGATTTCCAGGAACCAGAAAACGTATCTATTTCATTTTAATTTTATTGTTTTCATTATTATTTATTATTTTTATATATATATTGCAGTTTTTTACTGCAAGACCCAACCTAAAAGATGCGTCTAAAAAATCCACTTCACTCATTGACAGATGTTATTTGATGATTATCACAACTACAAAGAACTTGCTCGATTTAATATTCTCGTGTCACGAAACAAAATCACGGCACGCATTCATCGCGAACACTGAAAACAATGTTTGCGAAAAAAACTAGTGTGTGTGCGTTTGTGTGTGTGTGTGTGTGTTTTTGTTATCGTGCATCCCAAAAACTAGCGTGTCTAATGAGCAATTCAAAAGTTTGCATTTTCATTTTTATTTTTTCCCTTTTGTGTTTTCATTTTTCCACGCATTTGGCTGGCGAATATGTTGTGCTGTTGTTGTTCTTGTTTTTGTTGTGCTCATCTTGGCAGCAGACCCTCGTTCTCCTTTTCTCCTTGTGGAATCATTCTAGTGACAGCTCGAGAGCTAAATTTTCCAACGTTGTGCGCTACTTGCGGATCATCTCGGTCAGAGCTAATAGGCCGTCGACTCAAATGCGAAAATAGTTTTCCACATGACAGCCCCTGCCCCCATCCCCTCCCTCCATTCCTTGTTTCATCTCCCCTTTCCCCTGCTGCATCCACTCGTCGGAAACATCTCTCGAGTGTCTGAGTGAGTGATTCACGTCAACTAAGGCATGATTCTATGAAGCTAAATGAGTTGTCGTTTTTATTTTCATAAGTGGGTGGCTTTGAATGAGTAGAAGGGTGGGTGGGGGCGGGGCAGGCGGGATGTGCCACTCTTATACGCTCTTGGAAATGCTTAAAAATGTGCTTGTGGCACAGTGAAAACTCGCCAAGTTGCCTACAGTACAGCTTAAGTAATTAAAGAGCTGCCGGCAAATGAAAACTACAAATTAAAAGCCTTTGAAGCAGACATACAAAAATTTTCAGAGGCAATTAATAACTTTTATAAGACTAGGTTTGTTTCCTTGCAATATTAATAGCACAAAAGAAATAATTGTTGTGATGAAGATGGCCAAAAAATTAAGGCCGAAAGGAAAAACATTCGGAGCAGAAACTGACAAGCTTAAGGAAGATAAAAGGGCTTAATACAGATGTCCTTTTGGCTCAAGGAATATATGAGAGGGATTGTAAGATGGAGATAATTAAATAGAGGCAATTAATAATAAGTTTTATGGAATGAAGTTTGTTTTTTATTTGTTTGTATTATTTGTAGTATATAAGAAGATGGCCAAAAAATTAAAAATTTAGTTGGAATGCATAATTTTTTATTAAGCCTAAATAAATATTATTCAGGTTCAAATAATGTATTAAATGCCTATCATTTATCAGCTCTTGATATAAATAAAAGTCAAAAATTAAGTTCGCTAATAATTCATTAAAGATTTTTCTTGAATCCTCAACTTTGACTAAGATTATTAGTTAATCTACTTCTCAATTATCTAATAACTTAGTAACAGTTCACTTAAGCTGCCACATTTACTTCCACACAGTCCTCACTGTACCATCATAATGAAGCAGAATTTGAAGCGCCACGAATCCACTTGTCAAATGAGTTGAACGAATTTCAAATTCAATATTTGAGTGGGGACTTTGCTCCGCTCTCGTGAGTTTGAACGCTTTCGAGTGAGAGTCTTAAAATATTTCAGCTTAATTTGCTGCTGCAGCACTTATTAAATATTTGAAATTTGTGCAACAACTTAATCTATTTACCAAGCCAACAAGTAGAAGAAGCAGCTGAAATTGAAGCTACACAAAATGCAAGCAGATTTAATGACATATTTTCTCGATTTTGAATATGCCAAGCAAAATATGCGCGACACACTTTTGAATACCCTACCCTGCTGGAATGTGGCAAGAAGTGAATATTTCGAGTGTTGTAAAGCAGGTGGCATCCTACAAAATTTGTCTATATTTAATGCACAAGTTTGGTGTACTTTAGTTGAGAGGAGAATGCAGATATATTTATATTTCTTACGATTTCACATTCTTGATTGAGACCTAAATTGGTATGTGAATTCCCTTACAACAGGCAATCCTCAAATTGCTTCAATTCATGGTATTCCGGTCCCCACTTTGTTTATATTTATATGCGTTTTATTTTTGGAGCACAACGGCTGCAAAAGTCTTCTTTCTTTTTTTTCTCTGTGAGTAAAATTCCTGCAATGGATTTTACGAAGATTTCTTGGAATTATGTGGGGCGACTAAATGGAGCGCCAAGCGCCAAGCGGAATACTTCCACAATTTGCCAGTCATGTGGCAAACTACCTGGCCCCATCTATATAAATATATATATATATATATATATATATATATGTATTCGTTTGTGCCACAGTTGCCTGCTGCTGCCTGTCAGTGGCAATTTTTAGCATTTTAATTGCCCTTGGCAGGCTAATTGCGAAGACTTTGCTGAACAAGCTTCAAGTCTTCGAGACTTACTTGGCCCAGTTGCTGGCTGCCTGTTGCCAATTTTGCCAGTTAACCGTATTGCTATTCTGGCCAACCAAAAACTTTGAGTGCGACTAATAATAAAACGTTTTTCGCAACTGCCGTTGACAAGTTGAGCACAAAATGCGAATTTTGCCGCATTCGGCGGCTGTCATATCGTTTATTGTTGTTGACTTTTTGCACCGGAAAATGATATTTGTGCAGCAGTAGCAACAGTAGGAGTGGCAACATTAAGCGCCTCATGTACGCTCGCAGTCACGTTTGGGGCATCAGGCACAGGCGGTGCCACGTTGTGTCCCCACATTTTTAGTTCCATTTTGCCCCACACAATCCATCTCCTTCCCCCTCTTTCTCTCGCTCCCTCTTCCGGTTGCCCCGCTGCAAAGTTTGCAGCACGCACCAAATGATTTGGCCAAAAAACTATTTATTGAAAATTATGGTATAATGTGCAGTCAGCTAGCTATGTTCCCCAATCTTCCCAACCGCCTTCCCCCTACACTGCTTTCTGCCCCTCTTTATTTGTTATGTGTCCGCGCTTGTCGTCTGCTCTAAGCCAGTTTCACTGCGAAAATGTCAACGGTTGTCATAAAAGAAAAATGCTTTCAATTGGCTCTTTCAGCTATTGAAAAGTGCGTGAAAATAGCTTTAGCTAAACTACCCCAAAGCCCCCCCTCCCCCATTATTCGCATGTCTTTCCCCATCACCCCCTCCAAAAACGTCTGCTTATTGATTCTTGGCTTATATATTTCTCAGTCGCTTTTTGGTTAGTTCTAAGAAAATACTTATATATTTTTTTATCGGTTTGCTTTTGTTCTTTGGAAATCTAATTGAATCCCCTGGAAACTTATTGGGCAACATTTCTCATGGCAACTTTTCGTGTAGCCAGAAATAAAAATAAGACTTCAAATATTTAATTGGGGTGCCTAATTGGAAAACTTATCTTTAGAGGTAGAGGCAGCGAAGGAACTACAATTTTTTTGTGATTTTCTAAAAGTCAAACGAACTTTTTAAAGCACTTAAATTTAAAACCAAAAAAAATAACCTGAAAGTTACAAAGGTTTACAAAGTTTATGTATTTCCTGAAAATAATTTAAAATTATCAAGATAAACAATTTTAAATGAAAATTAAAACATAGCAAAACTCTTAACAATTTTCAATGAAAATTAAATTTCATTTATTTATTTATAAAAATGTGTTCAGGTATTCAATTTTGTGTAAATAGTTTCAATATCACTGTAAACATCTAATGTAATTAACTCGTAAACATGAAAAATGTGTGATGCAATATTATTTTTGCATTTAACTGAAAAAAATAACACAAAAATTACATTCTTATTAAAAATAAATTCAGCATATTTGTCTGCATTTCAAAATGATGTTTATTATATTTATGTGCAAATGTATTTTATGATTATTACAAGTATAAATTTTTTGTGGCATGTGTGTTCCGCATTTTCACAATACCGTCTATATAAATATATATATATATAAATATAAATATATATATATATATAATATAAATATATATATATATATACATATATATATAAATATAAATATATATATATATATGTATATATCTGAAATGTACCATGTGTGTGGCCCGTAGTTCATTAAATATATGTTTGCCACTTGCTTGCACCTCCCCTCCTCGCCGCATAATGTGACTTAATCCAGTGCAACGTCAACATTTTTCAGTTTTGTAAGGCTTAGCGCATAATTAATGTTAATTTAAAGTTTTTAGCAAATATATATTTATATACACACACCAAAAGATACATATATGATGAGTGTGTTTGGCCATAAACTTTCTAAACATGCTGTCGTTCCTATGCCCTGTAAAAGCGAGCGCTCAAAGCAGGCATATTCGTATCTGCCTTGTGTGTCCTACATTTAAAAATGTTATCAAATTTCTTTACTTTTAATGGCCGTAACTCAACAGTGTTTTGACTCCAAATGTCTATTAATACAATACTATCAAAAACTTCTTTACAGATGGACCAAAACTTTCCACAGATCAAGTTTTCTCCTACTGATAATATATAATTTATATTAAATACTCAGTCATTTACACGCATACCGAATCAAAGCAGACACTTTCACAGGATAACTTCTAGTCGAGCACTCAACAGTCGCTCTTCTGCTTGATGTGTTATGCTTTGTTTGTTTCTCTTGTTGGCTGTCAGAAGTATTATTATTTGTGGATCTTTATGGGTCGTGAGGCGTTCTGTGTGTTCCTTCCGTTTCGTTTCATGTATACATTTTTACGCAAACATACATATATATAGATATTTATATATATATATATTTAAAGTTAATTTTAATGCTTTTATCAAATAAATACTGTATTTTCCTCTACAACACATCAGAAATGGGTTAAAAGTGCATACTGAAGTTGTGCCAAAGTATGCACCAGGCAAAAGGAAGGAATTTCGATAACATATGCTATATATATATATATATATATATATATATATATATATATATATATATTTGTGATCAACAACAACAATATAGATCTTTGTCGCAGGTGCGGTTTATTTATTTTATAATTTATCGTTTTTATTCGAGATATTGATATAAATCGATAATAATAAGAGTCAAAATTTTCAGTAAATGTTTTTTTTTTTGGTACATTTATGCCTTGGAAAAACTTGTACTAAAGAAAACCGTATTATAATATTAACCAAGTTATACAGAGATAATCACAAGCATTTTCTACTTAGGGCTTAGGGTATCTGCTCGTCGAGCTGTCTCGACGCTAGCATTCGTACTCGTTTTTGCTATTTTATTTTATTTTTTTTATCAGATTGATGACGCAACATCCGCTGCTTGTGCCTTGATCTAGTTAAAATTAATTTGATTTAAAATAAACATATTTTTTTGCTGCCAGTCTGGCTTTTTCTGTCTGCTCGTCTGTCATCTGTCTGTTTCTTTGATTTCATTAACTGCCGTCAAAATCATCGGAAATCAATTAAAAATTATTTATAAACACATTACGGATTTTGTTATTGTTGTTGTTGTTGTCATTTTGTCCGCTGGTTGACCACAAATTGCATATTTTCAATTAGATTTTGAGCTGGCGGCAAATTGTTTGGAAAATGGGCACAAATGCATTTTGTCTATTTATTATCATGTTGGATAATTATGCGGCAGCTGCAAATCGACAATTGAGATTTGCTGTGTCATCGTTTTAATTGATTTAATTATATCCTCGCATATTATTTTATAGCGTTTCATCGCACCTCACAAATGAAGTCGTTAAACTGAATGTATTTTTGCATTTTTGTTGCTCGTATAAATGTCTCCTAAAAACTGTTTTTGAATGTCAAATTATTTGAGTTGTTAAAAAAAAAAGGAAATATTTCTATGTGAAAACATAAATATTACTATTAGATAAATTAGAAATATATTTTTCACTGACTACAGGTCCTTCATCTACTTGAAAATAAATCCTACATTTTTATTTTCTTCCTTTTTCTCATTTGCTGGAAATAACTTAAATATATCAAGAATGCATTGAAAATTCTTTAGACTTTAAATTAGTGGCAATCGTCTTTGTATAAAGAGATTCAAGTTAATAAATTTAACTGCAGTTGTATAGAATTAATATTTAGGTATTAAGCACACTGACAAGAACAACAAGCGTTACATTGTCGGGTAACCGCACAGGACAACATTTTGTTGGCCATGTTCATGTTGGCCCAAAACAACAGGCAACAACAACAATAACAATAACAAAAACAAGTTGTGTGAGTAATAAACAGAGCCACAAATGCGTTTCGAGGGCGAACACAGTTAATAAAGAGAGGGGTAGAGAGGGAGAGGGAGGGGGAGAGAGAGTGCGAGAGAGATAGATAGAGAATGAAAGCTAGTTGTAGTTTTAGGGGTTGTGAAGCCTACAAACGCTTGTCAGACTTTGAAAGGGGGGCAGAGCAAGGCCACAAGTTGCAGGGGGGGGGGGGGGGGGTGGTTGCTACACACACTGAAAAAAATAAATGAATTCCTCAAAAACTTTTCTGTCTGAGAGAGAGGGCGAGAGAGAGAGAGCGAGAGAGAGAGAGATAGTGTTGCAGGGCTTAATAAAAAGGGGAAACACGTCGCCTCAAATTCCAACGCAAAAACCAACCGAAACCGAAAAACGCTTTCAATGCCACTTTTGGCTTGCGCTGCTTGCGCATCTACTTTTGGGGCGCAAAGCTAATTTGCCACCAAAGTACAACAACAAAAAGCAAGAGAAAAGCGAGGAGAAAAATTGGGCGAGTGTCAAAGTGCATGGGAAATGCATTTGCTGAACATTAATTGCATAAATTTCGACGTCGCTTTTTGAAGTGAGTGCACATAAATTTCACAGAGAGAAAGTGAGGGCGAGTCAAAGAGAGAGAGAGAGAGAGAGAGAGAGGGAGAGAGAGAAAAAGAGGTGCAAAAAGTCATTAAATGTTGCTGCTGCATCTTAGAAACGCGACTGGGCAGAAAGGCTGAGGTGCTGAGGGGTGGCTTAGTAGAGGGGTAGTGCAGGGGGTGAGGAGTGGGGGTGCGTGTGGGGGTTGCGCTTGTGTTCTGTCATAATTTGATGCCTAACTGTGTCAGACTGCCTGCCTGGCTGCTGGTCGGTAGCTGCTTTCAGTTGCAAGTTGCAAGAGGTGCTCATGTATAAAGCATTTTGGCGCAGCTGAAAAGTATGCTATGAAAATGTAACTCAGACCTGTTGCCACACACACACACACACACTCACACACACACAGACACATACCCAGCCACACACAGAAGCAGTCGACTGGTTTTTGGGGCAAGCGCTTTAGATCAGTTGCCATTTCATTAAAATGCACGCAATGCCAGCCAGTTTTTCATACTGCAACACTCACTTTTCGCCCACCTTTCGCCCACTTTTCGCCCACTTCTTTCATTGCATTTCTCGCTAACTTTTTGGACGTGCCTCTTTTTGTGCAACTTTAATTTAGCGTTATGCAACATTTTTATGCACCATCATTTTGGAATGCTTTCAGTTAAGTGATGAATATTTTTTATTATTTTCTCACTTCTGAATGCCACTTTTTAATTGCAATTTAAAGCTGCATTTAAAGCGCAAAACCCGTCATCAATCAGCAATATTGGTTGCTGTGCAATTTAATTGACATCAATTAAACTTATAAATAGACAAAACATTTTTCTCTTTTTTTTAGCTTTTAGCAGCTCATAATTGATTTTTTGTTTTAAATTGTCCATTAAAATAACCACATTATTATTATGCGTTTGTCTTTTTTTATTAACAACAATAAAATTAAATGCATTGCATTAATTTATTGATGTTTTAACAAATGAAATTATGCATGTTTATTGCTTAAATCAAATGTGTGCTTATGAGAGAAAAGTAATTTTATTTTGAAAGAAGAATACATTTTAAAAATATTATTTGCTATTATTGTTTTATAAAAGAGACGGATTCCCTTGAACAACATAATTTCCACTATGACAAGCCTTTAACCACTTTACTTTCCACAGTTTAGCTAAGATCTAAAATACAAAAAAAATTCCATTATGGTGATCTTCCCCCCTCTACTTTCTGCTGTCTAGCTAAGATACAAGATGAGTACAACATAATTTCCATTATGACAAGCTCTTAACCCACTCTAGCAAAGCTTCAAGATCAACACAACAGAATTCCCACAATGACGAGCTGTACACAGTCCACCAAAAATCTAAGATGAGAACAACATAAATCTCACTATGACAACCTTTAAACCCATTTGCTACAAATTTTAAACAACACAATGGCAGTAGCCACAAAACAGAGAAAATATTTTGCTGCCACATAACCCAAATATGAAACTAAATGGTAAATAATTCTGTCAAAACAAATCAATTTGCACAAGCACACAAAAAAAAGGAAAAAATTCCCAACATAATCGAATGTGCACAAATCAAAGCACAAAGAGGAAAACTGAAAACAAATACAGCAAAATACCAAATACCCTCCATACACACAAACACATACACATTTTAGCTTTGATGAGAACTTAGTAGTTTTCGTTTGTTGTTATTGCTTTTTGAGCTGTGAAGCATAAATAGCTGTAAAATATTGCAGTATAGTGTATCAAAACAAGGAAGAAAAAAATATGACAGCACACAACAACGGTTGTTGTTGCTGTGGCTGCGGCTGTGGTTGCATTTATTTTGAGTGGATTTATTTATTTGCAGCGCTACGAAAAACAAGGCAAATCAACTAAAAAATGCTCGCGCTAGCAATAAAAGCGAATGAGCGTAAAAATATCCCCCAAAAGCACGTGCATTGTTTAACACACACATGCAAATGTGAACCGTGTCCCAGGTGTGGAAAAATGCATATAATCTGCTTCTTCTTCTTCTATCTAGTCAATACTTTCTGTTCAACAGCAGCAGCCTCACATGTATGGATATGTGTATGTGTGAGTCGAAGAGGGAGAGGACGTCCCTCGATTTGCTGTTGCTTCGTTGTTTATCTGCATGTCTGCGTCTCTGTTTGGCAAATGCCAACTTTATTAGTACATTTTGCAATGTGCGTGTGTATGTGTGTATGTGTACCGTTAATGCTTTGCATGCAAGTCAATAGATAAACGACGGAAATCAAAGCTCATTGCTGATTGTGCTTTGCATCTGTGTATGTGTGTTGTTGTTGTTTTTTTTTATTGTTTTTGGCACATTTGTGTAATATGCATGTTACATATACATGTTGTTTTCTGTTCCCACATTCCATTTTTCCTCAATGAAAGGCAAAGTGCGTTGGTGTGTGTGTATGTTCAGGTGCGAGAGAGTAGCCAAAGAGAGAGAGAGAGAGAGCTGTGAACGCTGTAAATTGCCAGCGCCTGTGCTGTTGTCTCTGCAGAGCTGTGTCAGCTGTGAGAGCAATTTCCCTTTATTTTTGCTGTTACTTCAATTTACAGTGGTGCGCAATGTAATTGGTAATGCCGGAAATGTTGGGTTTTATTTTATGTTTGTTAAATTCTATGAAATTTAATTTTATGAGTAAGTGCTTAGCATATTTACTTGTTGTATTTATTACTAGAATGTTAATTTATATTATTTTCAGTCAATTAGGCATATATAATTGATTATCAAACATTTACTTACTAAATTACTTCATGTAACCCCATTTTTAGTGACTTCATTAGCTTACAACTGCTTGGACATTATATCAACAAAGCACACAAGTAAAGCAAACATTAGAAACATTAGCACATCATAAGCATAAATTTAACTGTGGCCATAAAAAATAAGGAAAAGCTCCGTAAACTAAATGGACTTGCCATTTAAAGCATAATAAAAGCCCCCAAAGGGCACAAGCCTGGGAGGTTGGGGAGGGAGTAGAGTAGGTTTGGGCCTGCCAACCTGTCTTAAGACAAATAGGAAAAGGTCGTTGATAATTGACCACAGTTGTGGAAAAAAGGGGAAACGAGGTGGGGGGAGTTGGGCGTGTGGTGGAATTTGGCTTGCGCCGTTTTGCGTGGTCGTCATTCAAAGTAAATGGACAATTATTATTAACTGCAATAAATTTCACGCACGCATAATTTACATACAAAAGCACGCGAGCATGATGTGTAGTGGAGAAGAGGGAGAGGTGGAGGAGTGATAGGGGGAAATGATGGGCATAATCCACATCACGTACAAATCGTTTAAGTGCAACACATAATTGTTGAAGGACCGTTTTCGGCTAGAATAATTGTGTGTGCTCTGCGTATGCGTGTATGTGTGTGTGTGCTTATTTGTGTATGCTTAAGCGAGTGTGTAAGTGTGTGTGTGTCAATAGCAATTATGCTCAAGGGCTGAAAGCCGGAAATAGACACACTAAGAGAAATCAAAGGCAATGTAGCAAATTAATATTGGGTGAAATCCAAAATACTAAAAATGATAATGATTTTTGCACTATATTAAAAAGAGAAAACTTCTTATAATAATTTCTCAAAATCACTAATTATTAGAGTAAATCATTAAAATACCTCTGTGTATTCAACTTAAACTGTAAAACTGTTTAGACTAAACTTAATTTCAGTTTTATCATTTAATTATTTCATTGGTTTATTATTTCATAATCTTACACGTTTATTTTGCTCAGTGTACTAATTTTTTTGTGAATTCAAGTAAAACTATTTTAGACGAGACTTATTAGAATTTAAAAAAAAAAAATCATAAGTGCAGGTAACAGATTACATTCGAACACACTTATTTTGCTCAGTGCGTGTCAGCTAAAACGATTTACTCGAATATTTCAAGCAAATCTCAGCTCAGGCAATAAATTCCATTCATAGTTAAACTCAACATCCACTAATTTCTCTCAGTGTGGATTAGTTTTGGTAACGCATTTAGTTAATGGCAGAAAGAGAGAGGAAGGGAGAGAGTTTATTTTTTTTTGCGCCTGGGCACGAAAACTTTTACCTTGACAAGTTTTACTTAAGCTGCCAGAAACAATGTGCAAAGAATTGAAAAGTAATTTCAACTAAGAAGAATATTTCCCAGTGTGTGTGTTTGTGAGTGAACGCCCACGCTGAAAATCGATGTGGCCCAGTCTTTGTTTATGTTGTAGTTGTTGTCGTTATTATTGTTTAGTTCATTAGCGCGTTCTTTAATTGAATTGTAGCAATTAAAGTGCTTCAATTGATTTTAATCGGAAATTGTTCCCATTGTTAGCAGCAGCTGTTGGGTACAGTTAGCATTACAGCAGAGCAGTCGACGCTTCTGCCATTTACCGTTAATTGCATGACAGGCGCTGTGCTTCATTAACGCTGCCATTCAAATATCGAAAAGGAAATGTGCAATAATTTGCCTTAGGCCTTGAGGTCGACAGCAGCAGCGGCAACAACAACTATATCAAACACACACACACACACACACAAATAACTTTAGTCAAAGCTCAACAGGCTGCTTTTTTGTTTTGTTACGCACACAAGCAGACAAATTTCCCCAAACACACAGAGAACACGAAAGTACCGAGCGCTCTCTTTTGGTCGCGCTCTCGCACTCTCTCTCTCTCTCCGGCTGCATAAATTGTTATGCTGCTTTTCTGTTCTATGCCTGCCGCAACATGCGCTCCAAAGCACCCATTCAGTACGCAACGAACTTTGCACGCAGACGGTTGACTTTTTGTCCGCATTATTTTCCCAATCAACTTTTAGATCTTAGCGCGTGAATATTTAAAAGAAAGAAAAAAAAACGGGACTCCAAAAATAAAAGCACGCGCGCGTCTTTCACATGTGTGCAAGTGCGCGAGTGTGCGTGTGTGTGCGTATGTGTGTGCGTGAGTGTGTGCATTTATTTTTAAGCAGCGGCTAATGTAAAAGGTATAAGCGAAAGGAAATAATCCAAATCAAAATCCAAATCGAAATCGAAATCTAAAAATAAAACAGGCCGGCTGCAGTTGACAAAGAATTAATACGAAAAACGGGTTAACGAAAACAAGATGAAAGCGAAACTCATAAATCAAAAACAACAACAACAAATACCGCTGCTGGCGGCGACGCTTGCTGCGTTGCTGCTAACGGTAAATGTAGTCGCAGCCGCAGCTGATAGCAATTATGGCGCCTCATTCATATCAAATCCAGCTATATATGCATATAGCGTTGCCAACCAGCAGCAACAACAACAAGCTGAAAACTATATCAATTTTGATACTGCTGCAAATGTGAATGGCAATTTGAACGTACCCAGTGTGAATGGCAATTATCGCAATTTTTATTACACGGCCACGAAAATAGATCAAGCCACGCCCACCGCGAATACCTCGCCTGCAGCAGCAGCAGCAGCAGCTGTTGCATCGGCTCCAGTGGCTGCCACACAGCCAGCACCGTTAACCGGCTGCACTTTGGACCGTTTGGCCGTCTACAAGGTCATCCTACACACCTATTGGACAAGGGAACTGTTTCCTAAGCATTATCCCGACTGGCGACCAACTGCCCAATGGACCAAGACCTTAGGTGAGCAGAGGGCGGGGTTGAAATATTATGAAAATATGAATTAAGATTTTTGAGTGGCGAATTTTTTGGAATTGTAGCTGCTATTTATGGCTGCTATTTATCTCACTTATTTACAGGCAATAAGTGTGTTATTTTATTTAAATTGAATATTTAAATATCAAATATTTTATATTATTTTTGGTATTTATTTATAATAAAGTTTTTTTTTTCAATTGTGATTTTATTCTGTTGTCTCTTGCCAAAATTAAATTGAACTTTCTCCTTTAAAAATTTTATTTGTTTTTGTTGCCTTCAACAATTTATATTCACGGCTATTGTATAAATTTTAATAACCACTGAAAGTTGTTTGAATTATAATATATATATAAAATAAATTGAATTTGGTTATAATAATTTTTACTTACTCATATACTAATACTTAAACAATTTATTTATGTATTATTTAATACAATAAAATATTGAGCCGCAGACGTATTTCATGCGTAAATTATATGAAATAAATGTCCTTAAATTGCTTTGAATACTTTCTGTTTTATTTTGTTCATTTGTTATCACAGAATAGTTTAATCAAAACAAGCTGCTACCTAAACTGAAACTCAAACTTTGATTCCACTCAAGGCGCACATGTTTTTCTGGCCAAAAATGTTGATGATAAAATCTTATAAAATTTGTGCCAGCTCAGCAACAAATAACAAACAATAACAAAGCCGAAAACCGTAAAGACTAATTTGTCACAATGCTCGCAACTTGGCAGACATATAAAAATAAATCGAAAAGCAATTTCGCAGCAAGTTGAGATAGATTCCTTATTTCATTCGTAGATGTTGTTGTTGTTGTTGTTATTGTTGGGTTAAATAGATATACAGAGAGACTGGGCCAAAATAGATGAGATACAGATATAAACACAGATAGCAGATATATATTTTGGTTCAAAAAAGGATGTGGCCGGAGTGGGAGTTGTAGTCGAACGAATCTTTGGCCGCATTGGCATGTCGCTTGTCTTATCATGTTTTTGCAGATTTAGCTGTCAATTTATAGCACACATATAGAGCAAGATAGAGAGGGAGAGAGAGCTGGAGTTGAAGCGAGAGTAGACAAGTAAATCTGACAGCCAAACAAGCGTTGCCTACTTACAAGCACACACAGCGGATACACATACATCAGACACACACACACACACACACACACTCAGAGAAAACACAGACTGCCATAAAAAAGGATAAGGCCGGTGCCTAAGAAATGCGATTTGTACGTGCTTATGCGCTATATGCTCGTCTCAGCGAAAGCAAGAAATAACGGAATTGAAGTAACACACACAGATACGTTTGCCGCTGAGGTGGGACGAAATTTTAATACTCTGGTTGAGCTTCGAATTTAATATAACTCATAAGTTAGTTAACAGTAAGGATACATTTTTATTTTGGTTTTATTTTTAAATAAATTAATATTTTGAATAAAATAACTTCATGAAACCAGTGGAGTATTTGTGTATTTTTATCCCTTTACCTTTAAATTTCGCAACATAGATAAACATATATTTGAATACACACATTTATTTACTTTAAAAATAAAAAAAACTATCGCAAGTAAAAATCTTAAATTGTCAAACAATTTTTAAATAATTTGTAAAGTCAACGACAACTCTTTTACCACAAGCCTCGCCAGGGTATCAAAAAAGGCGACAATAAGAAATTGGCTAAAGTTTGCTGCTGCCGCCATCAGCTGTTGTTTTTGGCACTCTTTCTCCGCGTCTTCTCCTGCTCCTCGACTTCCATCTCCATCTTGTTATTGTTGTTGTTGCGGCGCTCTGTTAACTTTTTGATGTTATGATTTCTTTTTGCTGCTGTTGCTTTGCGCTTCGAAGAGTTTTTCAAGATATATTTCAGCGACGGCTGCTTATTTATTATTTTGTTTGTTATACCAGCTGAACAGTGGATTATAATCTGAGCTCAAGACACACACACACACACAAATATTGTAGCTACGTAAATTATGAGATAATTTACAAACTGCCCAAAGCTTGTTTAACCAGAGAAGTATATACATATATATGTATATATATCCACCTTTCTTTTTAAAATGTATTCCAATTAAACGCAGTTTATTTAACTGAGTAGTTTTATGAATGCACTTTGTGGCTCGTCTCTATGCGGTTTATTTTTGTTCTGATGCTCTCAATTCACTTCGGTGGCTTGTTTATTATGGCGGCGTGGTAATTTATAGTATTTGCCACTGGAACACATTGCGTATGCGTGATTTATATGCAACTCTTGTCCGAGTGCTGAGAGTATCTACAGATTTACAGTCTCCACTCTCTCTCTCTCTCTCTCTCTCTATTTCTCTTTTAACTACTGTAATACGTAGTTTGCACTGCGTATCATATGGTTAAAATATCGAGTTCACAATGTTCGCAAACAATTCGGGCTATAAATTTTAGTGCCTAATTCGAAATTTAAGTGCCTTCGATTCCGATTTGTGAATTGCTGTAAAATAAACTTTTCATTTTTATTTTCCTCAATTCTTTATTGTGCTGGGGTAAATAAATTTTGATATAAGATAGAGCAAAAAAAGTACAAATAAATCAAATGCTTAAAACTTAAGCATCTCAAACGAGGAGATACCAGCGAAATTGGAAAAATAATAGTTTTTACGATTTCTAGCACAAAATCCTGAAATGTTTTCACATTTCATATTTGCTTCTCAAGTACAATCTATCTGTCAATAAATAAAATAGTGTATATATGCGTAGAGCATGAAAAGTATAAAAACATGTTGCAATGAAAAATGTGTGCTTGCTTTGCAACTGTTTTCCTGCACATAAAATATGTAGAGAAAATGTTTTTTTGCCACTTGAAACTGAACTCATCTTGAATCGAACTCAATTCAACTCACTCGTGGCCCAGCAGCAGCAACGTTGAGTTAAGCCAACGGCAACTTAAACGAATCGTGATATTATAACAAAATCAAGTAAGAATGATCTTGTCGAGAGTGCTCAACGGGACATTCTCTAAACCGAACGGTCAACTACAAGTTCAATACGAAAACAAATTTTGGTTGCAATTTGTTCATTTGTGTGGGTATATTCTAAATTAATTGGCTGGTCAAGTTTATTCTGCTTATACTTACTTCTGTTACATACTTACTCCCAACTTCATCATACCCTCCTTACATATTTTTAACTTGAATCGGGCATAAAAACTGAATCGAGTAGCTCAATGCTGCACTTGGGACAGGAGTTGAATCTCCGACGAAGTCAGAGGGGCAGTGCCAAAGGCAGTGGCAGCTTCCTGTCTGTCATATCCTGTTTATATATAAATTTCAGTTTCCTTGCTCGTTGCTCGTTGCTCGGCATCCGTTACACTCGAACTGGTTTGAAATGAGGACTGGCAGACCTAAAAACTATCCCGGCTGCAGTTTTTACTTTTGCTATTGCTTTTATTGCAGTCAGTTCTATCTCTGTCTCTGCTTTTTTTTTAGCGTGGGCGTCGACAAATTTATTATGAATGTTGAAAAACAAGCAGCGACTGCAAATGCATTTCTTGTGCGCTCCCTGCGCCAAGTCAAGGTGCCCAAGTCGCCGGTCTCGATTCCCGTCCAGGCCTCTTCCTGTTTTCATTCGCATGGAATCGTTAAATTTCATTTGGCGGCATCGTTGTTTGCCCTGGCGACTGTTGTCGCCAATTTCGGGCCAAAGTTGCTGCTTGTTTTTGTCGCAAATTAAAAGCGAAATAAAGTTTTTGCTGTTGCCACTGGAACCAACCAGCGGACGATCACGATCTCGATTCCGTTACACACGACACATTGAGGCAGTTGCAAAATGCCAGCTGACATAGTTTTCCATACCCAGCACAAAATTCTAAAAGGGGAAGTTTGGTTTTAGCAGCAATGGAAGATATGCGATGGGCACATTCATAGAAATATTTATTTTATAGATATATTTTTGTGCTCTGCTCTCCATTTACTAATCGTTATACTCTTTTGTACTAAAATTCATTAGAATTGTTTATTTTTAAAACCTTTGATTTACAAAATCAGACCATTAAGTGAACAATTAAAAAAGTTATATAATTAAATTTATGTAAAATATGCTAAGATATTATAGATAAATACTTTTGCCTTTTGTAAATTTACACAGGTCCTTCCAAAGAAATTAACTCCATGCTTTTATATAGGGTATCACAATGATGTTCAAGCACTCAAATCTCCAATCCTTGCACTCCTCTCGCATTTCTAGTTGTATTTGTTATGCTTTGGGCTTATTTGCTTTTAGAGCTGGATAGTTTTGAGCAACGGGGGCATTCAACACTTTTTGTTTAGCTTTTTGCGCGCAACTTTTCGTTGAAAATACATTTTTGCAGTTTTTATTGCAGCTGCCCAGCTCTTTTTCTGTTTATTTTTTTTTTTGTTTTGTTTTTGTTTCTGCTTCTGTATTTTTACAATTCTCAAGCGCTTTTGACAGGATATTCCAGGCCTTGACAGTATGCATCGTGGCATATCCTCGACTGCAAATGAAATGTTTCCCAATTGCATTTCGCAGCAGGGAAGTGATCCAAACCTAGAACACAAGAACTTTGGTTTCACATTAATAAAAGTTGCAATTGGGTTTTATGTTTTAAATAAGTGAGATAGGATAGTGAGGGATGGGGTCAGTTTCATTAGAGGCAGCGCAAGTTGCAAATTAATAGCGGCCTCAAAATCAACAGCGCGTAGAACAACAATAATAGCCAGCAACTGCTGCAGCTGCTGCTGCTTCTGTTGTTAAGTAAACACAAATGCGCTAAGTGCCCGCAATCCATACAATTGTCATGCAGTTGACCAACACACACACCCTCCTGCCCCCTCAAACAACTGCCACATTTAGTTGCTGCCACGGCAACGTTAATTGCCTGCGTGGTCCGGCAATTATCATTGTTTGAGTTGTGCGTGCTGCTCTTCCAGTCGCCTGCTTGCCTCTTCTTTGGTGTTAAATGCTGTGCCTCTGGCAATTTTCACGCCTCATGTTTTATTATTTAAGCCAGCCCCAAACTCCGCTCCGCAAGAGAAATGCCCAAAAGCAAAAAAAAAAAAACAAAATAATAAAATTTGTTTGTGTTGCTTGCTTCTGGCAAATTAGTTATAAAAAGCTTTTTGCACGAATGTGTGCTATATAAATATAACATGTGCCCGCCTAATTCTAGCTGAGTGTGTGTGTGTGCGAGTGTGTGTTCTATTTTATGCACCCCAGAAGACACTCACATACACACACACACACACACTAACACATAGAGGGAACCACTCGAGCTTAGTTCTTGCCTGTCTTTTCGTGTCCTGTTTCATGTCATTGCACCTTGGTTTTTATACACTGCACGTCGAGGGTACAGTGGTGTATGGGTTATGTTATGTTGCTATCTGTTCAGCTTATACAATATTATGACTTTACCCAACTTATCTAAAAAGTTTTCTTGTATATCTTCTTACCTCTTCCCCCGTTAACACACGCTTTCAGCTAACAATAGAGTATTACTTAGTCGCTTATTCTCAAACGTTTCTCTACTTTTGCTTGCTGGGCAAAAAGTTTCTCTCGTAACAAACTTTAAATGTTTGCCATTTTTTACACGCACTCAACGAGCGCAAAAGACAAAAAAAGAAAAAAACACTCACGAAAAAAACTCGACCAAAAAAGTGACGCAGACAAAGAGATGAAATCATAAGGCGCTTGTCTGGCTTCGATCAAACTGGGAAAACTACAATAGAAAATTATTTATGTGCAAGTGTGTATATTGTGTGTGTGTGTGTGTGAGTGGGTGTGAGTATATGTCTTGACTAACGGCATAAATGCTCTTTCCTTATGCAGTCTACTTATAAACATAGTTCCCAAATTTTAGATTTGTTTTAAAATATAGATTTTTCTTTATCTCAAATTGCCTGGAAGACCATGTATTTTACAGCTACAAATATTTATTATTGCTATTATTATCTTATTATATTACAACTTATTAACAATATTTTTATCAATATCTGCTTCAGATATTATCTTCTTGGGCACATTAAACTTAAAGTCAATATACAAATTTTTGTTGCTGCTGCAAACTGGGCATTTAAATTATTTATATTAATTACCCTTCTAACAGTATTTCAATACATTTTCTTGGATATTAACAAGAAAGTTCTTCAAGCTTTTAATATAGTTGCAAAACTTGCATAAAAAAAGAACACAAAAAAAAAAAAACGAAGCAAAATGAAGCCCCACAGACAATGAGATATATGAATTTATATCTTGGTGCTGATTACGTTGACTAACTGCAGATTGCCGGCATCTCAAGAGAGCTGTTGCTGACTGTGTGCGTTACAAACATCATTACAAATTCATAATACTCGCAAATACATATATATATACATATGAATACCTGTGTGTATGTTAGGGGCTATGTGTGTGAGTGTGTGTGTGTGAGTGTGTGTGTGTGAGTGTGCGTATGTCCCAAAAGGACGCACGCAGACAAAAAATCATGGCACAAACAACTTGTGGATGGGGTTCGTTGCTGGTGCGTCGCTCCTCCGTTCGCTGCAGCATAAGTACATTAATAATAAATGCAAATTTTATGCTTTCGTTTTTTCTTTCTTTTCTTTTCTTTGTTAACTCCTGTTTGGGGAGAGAGGGTGTGGGTGGAGGTTGGTGTAGGGGGAGTGGGTAGTCAGTTTTCCGGCTACTTGCAGGCTACTTAGTTTGCCCCAAAGTGTTATAATTAAAAGCAAGCGTTTCGCATTGCGCCTCTGCGACTTTGATGTGAGTTGGGCCAACGCATTGAGACAACGACCAACCCACCTCACCACGCCCACTTGCGGCCAGATACTGTTACGTCGCTGTAAGCTGAGCCGCGTTTTGCAATTTTTACTTGTCGTCGTGGTAAATCACGGCAGGCCACCAAGGCAAACAAATTTGTTGTATAACATTTTTTGTGTGTTCTGATACTCTAACGTTGGGTGTTTTTGCTACTTAACTGGTTGTGTTTGTGATTGAGATGAAGAAGGCAGCTTTGAGCCTAAAGAAAGTATATGAATATGTATGTAAATCAGAATGCATTTCATAAGCGAAAAGTGGAGGTTATCGATTGGTTGCGTATTCAATTCAATTGTTACGATAGAGAATAATAATATAGATTCATTTGACTGGTTCTTAGGACAATATTGAATTCTGGTTCCTGTTCGAAAATTGTGGTTTCGATTCCAGTTAAAGAAAATCTTTTAAAGTCTATTTATGGTAACTATTCATTCAGGTTTAGATCTATAGCTATGTATTTGAGAATTTGAATATGCCTCAACCTTCGATAAAAAATTGAAGTACATAAAACGGTGGCTTAGTCTGGAAGACTAGAATATAACACTATTTATTTAATTGTCATCTGTCAGATCTCCTTGCAAGAGTATTCAAATCTTTGCAGAGAGCTATGAAAGCGTATCTCGTCCTTCTTCTTTTTGGTATATATTTTGTTGTCCTTTTTATGCGTGCTTCTTCTTTGCTATTTTGAGCATTTACTTGCATGAATAAATTTTTTTGTTCTCATTCTTCTTGTTCTGCTTCTTGGACTACTGGTTGGGGCTGCATGTCTTTTATGTCTACACATTTTGTGCTATGTCAAATTCGTGTCATTATTCATTCATACATGATTAGGCAACCGAAGACGAACACGAAACACAGCAACAACGACAACAGCAATAATAACAACAACAAAACACAAAACAGACAACAGACAACGTACAGGTTTTGAATTACACGCTGCCAAGGAGCGTTGGACCCGAGGGGGTTGCCAACACACACAAAAAAAAAAGGAAAGAGAGAAAAAACCACTGATGGATAGTCAGCGGGCCAGTTTATTGTGCAGTTAGGGGTGGTAGGGGCGGGGTAGACGACAGGCGTGGCAGCATTGCCAAATGGAAATTAATGAATGAAATTTGATATACTGTCAGTCGTTGTTACTGCTCCTGCCCAGGGTTACCGGCCTCATCAGCGTATAATTTAATTTATGCGCACGTGCTGCAGACACGCAAAAAATTGCCCAGCTTTATTTTTAATACCAAATATATGGCCACGGCTTAAACCAATTTTAATTTGTCATTTATTTTACGTTATTATAATTTGTATTTTCTTTATCAATTACAACAATAATTCGATGATTTAACAATTCGTGCTTAAAGGGGTTAACCAAAAAAATGAAAAAAAAAAACAGGTAACCGCAAAACTTGTTTTATTTTTAACCCTTATCCAAATTGACATAAATAAGCTGTGCTAATTGCAAATTAAATTGCACAATTTTGTTTTTGTAACAGGAGCAGCAGCAGCAGCAACAAAAACAAAATGTGTGTAATGTGATTATATTATCTACATGATTTCAATTTAATTATGTATCAAATGTGGATTCAATTGCTCATTTCGCATATTTAATTTTCAGTACAAAATGTGGCTCAGCAAAATATTGGTATAATTTTAAATATATTATGTGGGACTTGCATATATTTTTTTCTAAACGGATTTGTAGATTTATTATTCGAGAGTATTGGAAAATGTTGGAAAAAGTCTTCAAGCCTAACTTTAATAATTTAATCTCACAAGTAGCTTAAAGTAGTTTTGGTAAAAAAATGTTTATACTGTTATCCTTGGAACTTAATATGCCAAAATAATTGCCATGCCATAAAATGTTGTTTTTTTTTTTATTTTGCCTGGCAATATATTCATAATTTTTTTAAACAACATTTTAAATGCAGATAATATTCAAATAAAAGTAAATTAAGGTACACGGTCCCTTGGGCAATGATTGACTAACAGATACTCTTTAAATTAAAGCTAATGAAAGGGGTTGAAGACACAGAGATACAGGTGAAGATAGAGACACTGACACAGATAGAGATTGTGATACTGATACAGATAGTTATACAGATATTTATAAAGATGCTAATACAGATTTCGATTAAGAGACTGATACAGAATCTGATATAGGCAGCTATACGGATACCCATAGAAATACTCGTACAAATATTTATATAGAACTCATACCGATGTAGTCATATAAACAGATCTGCTTAAACTGTTGAATAATATATATAAAATAATATATTTTAAATAAAATAATCCACTCACTCATTCCACAGCCAAGAAAGAGTATCAGAAATGATTCGCCAGCTGCTGTAGCAAACTGAGTCCTACTGTGAATACAACCACATTTATTACAGTCTGCATAAAACTCGTGACATTTTAATTGCAATATTTATGACAGGATATTGTAGACAGGAAGTTAAAAAAATGTATGTCAGCTGGTGCTTAAAAGTTGCACACTTTTTGTACAGGTTTAAATGTAACATTTACGCAGTTGACAATAATATTGTGTTATGGTTATTAGTTGTCTAGTGATTGTAAATATAATAGATTGTTATAGTTTGCATAGTTTTCGCACAGCATTTGTCGTTTGAAAAGAATGCAAGAGTCCATTTAAAATCGAAATCAATTTGATTGGAAAAACAGATACACTAATTAAGTGCCACACATAAATCAGACGCTGCAAATCGCCTCATTAATATGCAATTCTAGTTTGCCGCATTCAAATGCCGGGAAAACCCTTTTTTTTGGGTTATTTATGACATTGCCACCCATTCCACATCCTGCAAAGTTGCAGCCACAGAAAAATGCTCGAGCAAAAACAGCACAAATTTGTGGCTAAAATCTTTGAGTTGGTTTTCTGAGTTATGTCTGGGGCCAAAAAGTTACAGTTGCTGCTAATGGCAGCCTAATTATGCTGACCACAACGAACGAGTGGTTGTCCAAAATGTAGAACCCTTTGCAACACTTTTTCCCTCTCTCTCTCTCTCTCTTTTTCTTCCTTTCTGGTTATTTCTGTCTGTCTGTTTGTCTGTCTCTCGGCTATAAATTTTTGCTCATTGCTTTTCGCTGGCAACTTTAAGACGCGCACACCTTTGGGGAACTACATAAATCTTCGCCAGGTGGGTGCGTTAAGCGCGTGTGTGTGTGTGTGTGTGAGTGGGCGTGATTCTCCCTTAGACAACCCCTGCAATCCCCTATCCACAACCCCCCAACCCCAATACACACATTAAGAGGCAGACAGGGCGCAGACAATATGCGTGTGGCAAACGCACAAAACTTTGTCTGTCTGCGTGAATTTTGCGCTGATTGTGTGGGTGCCATCTTGTGTGTGTGTGTGTGGGTGGCTGTGTGTGTGTGGATGGCTGTGTGTGTGTGGGTGGCTGTGTGTGTTTGGGTGGGTGTGACTGCCTCTTCTTTCTGTCGCATCGTCTCACTGTCTGTTGTGTCTGGCTTTTTCGGTTGTGCCCTACGGCTTGCCATCTATGAGAAATGTCTACAAATTATACCACACACAGTTGCCGCTTATTGAGAGCCTCAATGAAGGGCATTGGCTAAGTAGGTATCACAACTTTTGCATCAAGTTAAGAATAAGACCAACAAATACAATGAGATTCCGCATTTATCTGACTGCTTAGCGAGTTTTAGACTCTAACACTGTTTTAGCCAGGTTACTGAAATGATTAAAGAAAATGTTATGGATTGCTTTTAAATAATATGTTGTATTACCATTGATACTCATATTATTATTGATCTAGTAAATGGTTTTGAAAAAGCTATATTGAATTAAGGTTTGAAATTTAAATCGACAGAGTTTCATTCATTTTTGTTGCCTTAGCAAATGTCTGAGAATAGATTTAAATGTCAAGCATTTGTGATGGATAATCATTTCTTCCTCATTTCTCCATTTTAAACATTTTTGTTCCTTAATCTGAAATATATTTGCCAATACACTTCAATTATGCTATAAAGCAAACCAATTTCCACATTTTTCCTTATCTATCTGTTTGTTTTTTTTGTGCTGCATACCCCAAAATAAAATAAAATTTTTATGACATTTTTTTCCACGAACAACACAAACATATATATAATAAGTATATATAGATTTAGGTTATGTTGGGGCACGCGTGTCTCTGGCTCCTTATCGCAGCGAATGCGACAATTTAACACAATAATTAAGGAAGCAAAGGAGCAGCAGAGAAGAGCAGAGAAAAGCGGAGCAAACGACCCCACAGTCTTCAAGTATTAAATATGATATTTATATATAAGTATTGGAGAGAAACTCCAACGTCACAACAGCTACGTGACATGTCTGAATAAATTTGTTGTCGGTTTTGTCGTTGTCTTTGGCTCGGGGCAATGGCGGAGAAGGAGGCGCCTCGCATCGTATCGCATCGCATCAAATTTGAGTGGTTGCAATGAAGCAATAAAACATAAATTCATTTAATTAAGCAATTTTATGTGGCAAGACAAAAACGTAGAAATAAAAATAAAACTTAACAAGCTGCAAGCAAACTAAAAGCAGCCCAGAAGAAGTAGACAAAGACGAAGCGTGGATGTAGACAGACGGGGGCTGCGCAGGCAAAAATGGTAAAGTTTTTGATAGTGAGCAATTTCTACGCATTTGACCCAAGGGAGTGGCAATATTTTTGCGCCAGTAATGGCAGGAGAAAATAACGAGTGAGCGAACAAGTTAGAATGCTCGAGTCGATAGAGCTCGACGAGAAGATATCCTGGACTAGCTGTTGGCTGTTGGCTGTTGGTAGTTTGTTCAATATGAGAATATTTCTTGTTAAACAAATTCCGAGTTTCTTAACTGAAGTTGTTGGAAATTTTAGAGTTGGTCAATAATATTTATGGGTATATTACACATACATTTTTAGGCTGTATAGTTTCAATTGAATATTTCATTGCTTTGATTATAGGTTTGTATCGATAGAGGAAAAACAAATGAAATAAAATGGATCTGCTTATGGAATAACAGAATTTATACTCCAAGTTTGAAGTCTCTAGTCTTATCGTTCCTCAGAACAGCCTGTTCATACTTAGAGAGAAGAACCCAGCTAAATCGACTCGCTTACTGAGGCACATCATGCATATATATACCTCATAGGCTCGACGATGCTTTCAATCATCAATGGTCAACATCCCATGCAGAGAGAGAGAGAAAGGGATTGAGAGAAAAATCTAAATGGAGCAGCTCCTCGGAACATCAAAGCTCTGTGCTGTGTGAAAATTATACAACTTTTCATTTTGATGGGTGGCCAGGAAGCGAGACTCAATTTTTATGGTCAATCAGGCGTATAATAAGATAAAGTCATTGCAATCACACTGAATGATAGATATATAGATAGATGGATGAGATAAGTTCAGATGTGATGAAGGCAACTCAAATACCAAATTAACCGTTACAAGTGACCCAAGTGGGGCAGCAGTCGGAAGTAATTGCAATGCATTTCAAATGAGCCGCAAGGTAAAAACCCATAAAGTCAGCCCGACAGAAAGATACTAAGAGAAAGAGGGAGAGATACTCGTAGAGAGAGAGAGAGAGAAAGAGAGAGAGAGAGAGAGAGAGAGAGAGAGGAAGATGGAAAATGCCACTCAAGTGATTTTAATGCGCTCAGCACAAACAACAAACAGCAAAAACCAGAAACAATAAACAAGAACGTGAAAGCAGCGCGCCAACTTCAAAGAAAACACAAAAATTAAATGAGATTTTATTTTTTTTTTAACAAATATTACCCAACAATATTAAGTAGATACTTTTAAGGCAGCTTCTTGCGAAGTGGCGGCGCGCAAAAAACCCTTGAAGAGAATTAAATCAAAATTCTGCGGCAATTGCTAAACCAATTACAGTTTGGGGTTTTGTTTCGGAATTGGAAAATACGGCCAGATGCGGTTGAAATAAGGGTAAAAAGGCAATATGTTCTTTGATATAAAGCATATATAAAGAAAATCTAATAAGTTTTAAGTAGCTTCATAAATATATATCGAACGATTTTTAGACCTGTTGTGAACACATAGAATGTTAAGTAGATCCTCAGAGTCGGAGGATTTTCCTTACAAATCAGTGCTTAATTCTTTTAGCCTTAGCCCCAACTTATCAAAGTCCCTCTTGTCAAAAACTGATTGCTCCTGCAACATGTGATTAAGTTATTTTCGTCTATTAGCACGACATCAATTCAAGACACATTTTAAATGCGTCGAAAGTTGGCCAATAAAAATCATATAAAAAAAGAAGCAAAATACGAAAAGTAAACGAACAACTTGAATGTGCAAGAAAATGCGCTAAAGCGTTCAAAAATATACTTTCCTTAGGGCTGCTGGAATGGCGGGGAGGGGTTTGAAAAGTAAAACTTGGCTAAGCGTAAATAAAGCAAATAAACTTAACACAAGCAACGCCAAGCGCCCCCAAAAAGTCAAGTTGCCTAAGCTTCTGTTATTTTTGTTGTTGTTTTTGGGGCTAAGAAACTTGTGCTCAAGTTTTTGGTTTTGAGACAGTTTAGAGTTTGCTTAGCAGCCAAACAAAAAACCATAGCATACAAAACGGGGCGTGTTTCTTGGGTACCGCAACAGCAGCAGCAGAAGAAGACTAAGCAGAAGCGTCAGCAGCAGCAGCAGTAGCGTTGTTGTTGGGGGTGTGAATAATGTTACTGTTATTTATGCCTCAATGCGTCACGCTCCCCGCCCTTTCTTACCACTGCCGCCGCCGCAATGGCAACAGCAGCAGACCTACGCAGTATGCCAGGCCGCGGTAGGAGAAGAAGAAATTGCAATTTCCACACCCAAGTTTCAGGCACTTTCACTTTATGGCACCACACAGCAAAAAAAACAAGCACAAGCTGCACTTGAAAAAAAACTGGTATATATTCCCCAATTTCTGCACGATTGGAAAACAGCTTTAAAGAATCTATATATATTTTCTGTGAAGGTAGCTTTTGCATTTTAAGTTTGTAAATACTACAACTCAGATACATATTTCTTCTATAAGTAAACAATTTTAAAAATGATTTTTAGATATATTTTTTATCAGTGTAACTGCTGCACTTCAAGGTTTTTAAATACTTTTTGTCTAAGGCTTCGAATGTTTAGGTTCTAGATTATATCAAAAATTCTATATTATGTTTTTTTCTCAGTGTAGCTACTGCTGCTTTTTATTAAAAGTTTTCTTGGCCAACAACAATGGGCACATTTTTAAAGTGTTTTTTATTGTCGCGTTAACCGACCGCAACGACTCGAAGCGGCAGGGGCGGGTACGATAAATGGGAGACGGGGACGGGGGATGGGCCTGGCAAGGCGCTAACGCTGCCGCTGCGTAAGTGTAAATTATTGTTAAGGTCAGAAACTTTTCTCACTCACAAACTTTGTTTTTGTTTTTTTTTTCTTGTGTCACAAGTTTCTTTTGACTAGTTTTCATAAATTTTTTTCGTCTTTTTATAGTAGTTTCGTCCTTAACTGGGCTATAAGTTAATGTCTTTAAGCAAAGCTGGCAGCAGCTGTATAATTTTTGAGCACATTTCACTTAATTAACGTGTTCCGAAAAGCGCTCATAAAAATGCCACATTAACTTACAATTAGCACCGCCGTTTCCCCCATGGCCATTTTAACGCAAAGGTCAACTATGCAGTGCGGCACAAACACCGACCAACCTCAGCCCTTAATTGTCTCACCCCCAGCCGCACCCGCACCCTCACCCTCACTCTCCACCGCACTCCGTGCAAGTAAAAGTGGAATAAACTGCGTTTGTTGTTTGTTGGCGCTGTTGGGTTTGCTTCTTTAAATAAAAATTTATGTGCAGCCCAAAAAACACTTTTACTTTCCTTCCAGCCTTAAGCTGTACCATGTTCAGTCTGTTGGTAGCCACTGTTCCGCTCTTTGCCCTCATTTGACATTTGAAATATGTTGGTGCTTTTTATGTCGGTCAGCCGGAGACAGCAATTAAATGACACTGCCCAAAGGCGTAGTCACTAAAGTCCGAGCAAAGAACCCTGTATTTTGTGTGTAGTCTTAACCAAATACTCTCGAGTCAAATTATTAACAATTATTAATATTGCTAAAGTGAATATTCTGTTTTATTTGAGCTGTCTCTTAAATTCTGAAGAGATGATTCACTTCAGATATGAGTGTGCTGGGAAAACTCTTCCTTTCTACAAAAGCAAAACTAAAAAAAAACAAAAAAAAAAAGATAGATCAGTGTCCAGTCGAGTTGAAGAATAGTCCTTAGGCAATGGTATTAAAAACTGCAACCACAACAACAACTTCTGTTATAAATTCTGGCTGACTACTGTACTATTTCATTCGCTCTCTCTCTATCTCTCCCCCACTCTCTCTCTCACTCTGTCACTCTCTCTCTGTGGAGATATCCAGCTGACAACTGTACTTTATGGTAGTGCGAGCCGCTTGCTGTCGCTGATGGCCTCGTATGATTTGTAGCCGACAATTGGGAGATTTTTAAAAGGCTCCGCCCCAAGTGGGGCCTCCAAAAAGCGTCTACAGCCTGCAGGGGCAAAAAAAAAAAAAAATGTTAAAAAAAACTGACAGCAAGCTGAACTGAATCAACATCAAATTTTAATGCCACTCATAATTTTTTCATGCACACAATGCGCAAAGGTTAAAAGTGCTACCAAAATAACTGCGATATCAGCAAATTCTCTTACACATTTATGTGTATATTTGTATGTGTGTGTTTGTGTGTGGCACATTAATGTTGTAAAGAAATGAAAAGTTTTCGTTGAATTGCTGCGGCTCAGTTATAGCTGAAGTTTCTAATCGAAAACAGATGCTGTATCTGAGATGAGTGGGTCACAGTGAACGGGTTAGATGTAAATGCAGTTAAGAAAATACCCAGAGCCAAAATCTTAATGTTGAGTTTAAATTGGATTATAAAAAAGTAAGAATGATCTAACAAAGGGTGCTTGACTTGCTGATAGCCTAAAACAAAGTCTACCAATTAAGAGGCGCACAGTTGATGAGATGAAGTTATATACATACCTGGCTAGAAGGATATGTTCCCAAAGTTTTCGACTTTACTGCCATTGCTAGGCGATTTATATTGTTATTATGAATGGGGAGAAACTTATCGATAAAATGTTAATCGGTGTGTGGCAGACAGAGACATCGGTTTATCATTTTAGACTGTTAGACAGAAGTATGTATATTAAATCGAATCTGAGATTATTATATTATATATCATATTATAGCCTTATAAAACTGTATAATAGTTATTATAGTATTATAACTTTTATATATATAACTTTTATATATAAGCCGAACTTTCTGGTATAATTGCTTGCCTCTTAACAATTTGAATTTTATTTTATTCTTTAGTTACATCCCAGCTGTCTCAGTCACTGTCACATTTTTACTGTCCGTGCAACTTATCCCCAATGTATAAATGCCACCGTTCTCATCACTGATAAAGCTACAAAATACAAAATACAAAAAGAAAAAAAACAACAACTACACAAAAAGTGCCCATACAGTCTGAATATGGCATATGCCATTTGGTTTTTGTGGCCAACTTTGAGTGCGCAACTTTCTCAAGAGGGTTATACATAAAAAGGCTCAAAAGGGTTCTGCTGATTGTTGTTATTATTATTGCTTCGTGTATGAGTGTGTGTGTGTGTTTGAGTGTGTGTGTTTGGGTGGATGTGTGAGTGTTTCTGAGAGCGCCATTGAGTTATGTGCGACACAGTAAGCAAACAAACAGTGGAAGAACACAAAAAAGCAAATTGATTGTTGCATTGCTCAGTTTTGTTTTCTTTCGGTTATTTTATTGTATTTATTTATTTTTTTTTGTAGTGGAGTAAGGTAAATGCGTTGCTTTACAATACGTTTGCAATTTGAGATCATAAAAATTGATGTGCCTCCCGTAACACAAAGGGAATGTTTTTTGGGGACTTCTGGGTGAGCTGAAGTGATTGCCAGCCTGCGAGTTGTGCTGGGTATAAATATCATTCAAGCACCTCTGCCATATGCAGGATATACAGGCGAGGAGGGCAGAGGCGTGCGGAGGAGGAGGCAGCTGGGGAGACCAAAGCAGAGGGAAACGTGTAGTTGAGCGTGAAACGTAGAATTTATTATGTTATCGCTTCAGCGATTTACTTTATCGATTTCACAATCAGGCAGCCAAACACTCTGCCTGCAGTATCAACACCTACCCTACCCGTACACCACCCCCCAACACCGCTCCCTCCTCCTTCAATTTCCACTTCATGCATCCCCTGCCTTTCCTTAACAGAGTCGCCCATTTGGTGCCCTTTTTTTTGCCAGCATTTGACGTTGCTGTTCCCCAGATAATTTTGCAGTGATGTTGTTTGTATTTGCGTGTGTATGTGTGTGTGCGTGTGTGTGTATATCACTGAATGTGTTTGTTTGTTTGAGTGTATTTGTTTGTTTGCTTTGGCATTTTACCGTGTGCCTGCATCTTTTTTAGGGTGGGGTCCTTTGTTGCCCTCAGCCTGCGGCGGTGTGGCAAATATTATTATTTGTTTAAAATTTAAGCCAGCCGAGAAGTGAGTTGACTTTGATACGTGCCCTGCACTATCGCCTTGAGGCAGGCCATTGTCCCTTGCGAAAGGAGTCATCGAAGTTCACAAATAGTCGCTGTCATAACTTGAACAAAACAACCAATTTTCAGAAGAAATCTCTTTTTGATGACTGCCGCAGCCATAACTTAGTCAGATGAGATCCGGTTTTCAAAAATCATTGCTTTTTCGTTATGGTTTGATGTCTAGATTAATCTTGCCTTCAAAGCTTAAAACGCAAAATTCTTGCTTAAATTGTATACCGAAAAAATAGTTTAAGGATTGGTCAAAATATCCATGGCTTTTTGATTACGATTTGTTCTGCGAATTGATTGTGCACGTTTTTCTAACCTTGCTAATAATTTCATTGAATAGAAACTGTTTACATAATAGCAAAATATTCACATGTATTGTATACGCTTGAGGGTTGTTTTATACATATCTATACATACATATATAAATTTATACATATATATATATATATATATATATATCTCTCTGGGAACCATTTTGTGCTTGTTGTCTAAAACGCTATGCTGTATTATCAGCGTTTTCTCCTGGCTTATGCATTTTTAATGAGCTGCCTAATGGCAAAAATGTCGGAAGTTTGCATTTTGGCTTTGATGTAGGGCCATAAAAGAGTTGTTGGCCAAAAGCACAGGCAGATGGAGGCACATAGGCAATTTGGTAGCTAAGTTCCTCAATGCGCTGCTCACCGATATAATATAAATATAAATATGTTTTTTAAAAGCGCTTTTTTCTTTACATACCTTAACTCAACGCTACTTTTTTTCTTCTATCTCTCTTTGCAGGTAAGCAAATCAGTGAAATTGAATTCAATCAAGTTGGCGGCTTGTTTATTTTTAACAATGCCGTTAGCGCAGCGGTAACTGGACCATCCAAATAGCCAACAACCCTCGTCCTGTCACTGAATTGATAATAATTGGATTAGCGCATCATTTGCAAAACCGTTAAGGGGTTCACGGTGAAGGAGGTGGGGTAAGGGATATATCTGGGCTGTCGGAGAGTTTTGGACAGTTGCAGAGTTTAGCGAGTTGGGTTAATAGTGCCCAAAGGCTTACGGCACGTTGAACACGCAGCGAAGCAGCCAACTGACACACCCAGGCATATACGTGTGTGTGTGTGTGTGTGTGGGAGACAGCACTCGAAAAAAATGAGGTCCAGATCTGAGACATCGAGAAAATCAGAAATAATTTTGTTTAGATTAGAAATCATTTTTCTAAATAACAAATTTGAAATTAAGCGAGCATCCACATGAAAGCTTACTTTGCTATTATTATTGGTATTTACTTATATATTTGGAAATCTTTTAATTGAAGACTTAAATAACTTTTTTTTTTTGTAAAGTCTGGCATCATTTTTTGCCATTCGAAATTAGAACATTGAAAAAATGAATCTATTAAATCAGAAATCCTTTTAAACCATTTTGCCATGTGCTATATTATATTTTTCTGTCAGTGTGTGTGTGTGCTGCGAATATATTTCATAAAATTTCACCGTTCGCAATATTTTTCAATATTTTTGCATGCATATTCATGCGCGAGAAGGAGGAGGAAGGGGATGACAGGGGCAAGGGCAACGCTGCGCTTCAACAATTTTACAATTTATATGGCCAGGCGCAGCGACCTAAATGCTCTATGGGTGGATTTGTGTGTGTGGGTTTTGGGGTGTGCGTATAGTGTGTGTGTGTGTGCGTGTGTGTGTGTGTGTGTGTGTGCGTGTGTGTGTGTGTGTGTATATGTTTTGGCAAGTTTATGCGCCCTATGGTATTCATCACTTAATTTCCACGTGCTGGCCAACGTTGCCATTGCGAAATTTATGACTTTGCTCTCAATACTGGCAAAGTTGTTGTCATGGACTTGGTCCCCGGCACCAGGCAATAACAAGCACACACACACACACACACACACACACAGACAATGTTGTCAAGTTTTAAACCCCTTTAGGCGAAAATTGTGTTGCGTTTGCCGTTTGCCAGCTGTCAGCGCATAAATAGAATTATGTCAGCTAATTGAATTTGCCCTCCGACTTGACATGGATTTATGCACTAATGCAGTTTTCCCCATGTCGTAATCAAATTTCTGTTTTGACCCGGCCGCCGACTACTCGGCTTGGTTATATGTTTGAACTAGCAAAGCTGCTGCCTGTCAAATTGCGAATTGATGCCTCGAAAGGGGTTGTTTCTTTTTTTATGTTTTTCTTTTTACTCGTTTCAGGCGTGAAAAGTTAGTTGACTTCTGAAATGTTTGCCGAGCAACATATTTTTCTTTGCTCTCGACAAGTATTATTTATATAAAACTGGAGTTACCGAGTTTAGTAGCGCGATGTGGGTTAATTGAAAACTTTTTAATTGCAAACTTTTCAATTTTAATTAAGATGTTGAAAAAAGATTGAAATGAGTCATAAATACAAATTGCAATACACTTGTGTTGGCAACACACAGCAGTTTAAAGTAAGGAATAATAAGTAACCGTAGTATTTATGAAGACCGCAACAAGGATTAATGTGACCATAGAGAATACGAATGACAAAGCAGTCTTGTTAAGGTAAAAGTGAGAGCTGAAATATAAACTAAAAGGCTTAAGGCGATGGCAATGGAGTAAGAGTAAAAGTAAGTAAAATTAAACATTTTCTTGATAGTAACAAATAATGCGAAGCTTTATTAAAAGATATTTGAAAATGGAAAACCCACAAAAAGGAGTTTTATTAAATCTCTATTACAACAATTAGATTAACGCATCATTTTATTTTTCATTTATTGCCATATTTGGCCACAAATTTATTACATTTATATACAAAATGCAAATTTGATGAGTTTGCTTCTTTGTGGCATTTTTCCGAATTTATTGTCCGAATTTATTGTCTAACAGCCAAAAATGTGAAACAATTATTTTTGCAACTTTACACTCGAGCAGAAGGCAAGGCTCTCTTCATCATTGTCGACAGAGTTTCGAAACTGTCGTTTGTCTTGTGGGCTGCGGTTGCAGCTGCGTTTCAATTCCATTTACCATAATCTGCCCGCTCGCTTTTATACACTTTTTGATTGATTTTGTGGTTATGTCTGCTGTTCCTGCTGCTGCTGCTGCTGTTGAAACACACAGCCAGCCAAACACACAACAGACTCCGTTACGGCTCGATTTGACCAGCAATAACAATCAGAATTCACAGTAGTTATAGCAATTGCAGTTCGAATTATAGGGGTTGTGGTTTGTGGGGCGGTGGGTTGGTGGGTTGGTGGGGTGTTAAAGTATATCGAGCCAAAATGCTAAAGTTGGTTGCAATTCAATTTTCGCCTGCCCCACCAAACTTCTGACAAGCATGTAACGCAAATTGTACACAATTATATTTGTTATGCTATATCTGTGCACACACCCCCAATAATACACACACCCCCACACACACACACACACCCATACATACACCCACACACACACATATAGCGCTATCTGAAATGAGCATGAAATCTATCGAAACGTAACGAATTGTATCGAACGTGCCTAACTGTTAATGCGGTTATAATACGCCAGCGGATTATCATTGATTATGGATATGATTGTGTGTTTCCATGTGTGCCAGTGTGTGTTGGGGTGTGGCACCAAAACTGTTTGTTGTGCGCGTCGAGTCAACAGACACACAGCAGCAGGCAAAGGGGGAAGTGAATGGGGAAGTCGCAAACGGAACTGACTATAAAAGTTAGTCCTGTGTGTGTGCCGAGTATAGACATTATTTCAATTTTCATTTCGTATTTATGTCTGCTGGTGTGTGTGTGTGCTTGTGTGTGTGTGTAAGCTTACAAATTGGCGCAGTGTTGGCAATTGAGTCTCGTAACTGGATCACAGTGTGGGTTGTTCGGTGGGTGTAGGGGTTACGACCCTGTTATATATGACTGCAAAATGCGGTATTGGCAAAATCCCAGGAGCGCGCTTTACTTGATAGCTGCAAATGGTGGGACAATGCTAGTTATAAGTATCCATTGCACAATTGGTTGGGCCGGATTAGAATGTACCTATGGGAGGAAGCCTATACGCACACACAAACACTCAGACATATATAGAAATATATATATATATATATATATATAAGTTCTGAGTTGTGAGATTTGGTCTATGCAAATTTATTAAAGTGTCTCGGCGCCTGAACCAAATGACCAAAGTTTTTACTGCAGCTGGCAAAAATATGTGTTTTTTGTTGGTGATTTAATTTGGGAAAGTTATGGTTTGAAAAAGAGTTGGTTTAATTAAGAGAAATATGTATAAAAACAAAGAAAAGACGAAAGTATGAGGAGCAGCAGAATAACATGCAAATTGAATGATTTGGTGAAAGCGTTGGCAAACAAACAGTTTTCCATTCAATAAATGATATAGTGATTCGATCTGGCTGTCTCTACCTTATCTATTGCCTGCAGTTTAATCAGATTACTTTAGGCTGATAAACAAGGCTATGTCGGCTATATTGCTGATAAGGAATACATATAACTTATCAGGATAAAGACTTCTTACAAGCTTCAGCTTTACAGAAAATGCTTTGACTGTTATTTAAAGCCATTTGTTTAAATATTATGTATTTTTTTTTCATAATTGGTCATGTTTACAAATTTAAAAGGACACACATTTTACATCTCAACGAATACTTTCTATGCCTTTATATCAATATTGATTGGGGGCACTTTTTGTTGTTGCCCCTAATTGGATTTCAAATTATAATTAAAAATCAAAGACCTTGTTATTGGGTCTCTTTTTCTGGCACAGTTTGTCTTGTTTTTCGTAATTTGCGTTCGCAACGCTAATTTTGTCAGCCTATATAATTTGCACACAAATGGCTTTTAATTAAAAATAAATACAATTTTAATCAATGCCAGTGTCAAATTTTTGTTTTCTTTTTGGGCCGCTGCCCAATTTGCAAGGCAAATCAAAAAAGAATATACAAATAATTGTAAAAAAAAAAGAAGAAAATATGCAATACCCGACGCTGACAAGAGGCCATTAAGTAAACCAATCAAAGTCGAAAGTTGGCCCAAACGGGAAAAGGCGGTGAAAAGCGAATTTCATAACAGCAGAGAGGCACATAAAATGCTGTGGTCGCTGTGGCTGCCCAAATGCAAAATACAAACAGATTGTGTTCTTTTTGGCGGCTGAAGGACTACGCTCAAATTGAAGGTGGCCACTTCCGGGCAAGATGGCTGCCCGCCTCTTTCCTACTTCCTGCTTTGGTGCTGGCCGCCTGCCTGCCTGTTCGCTGTTGCGTGCTTAATTAAATGATCATCATTTGCGCGCAATCAACGCACATATAAATTTTCGGTCTAGCTATCCCTAACTCGGCCTAAACTCCACCACTCCGCCATTCCCGTTCTCCATCCACCTTCACAGTCCCTACACCTATTGACTTGTACTGGGCCTAACCCCGGGCGCTTTGGCGTAGTTTTCTTTGGTTTTGCTGGTTTCCGCTTGAAATTATACGCCAGTCAGACGCTTGTTGTTCTCGTTGTTGTTGTTGTCTTAATTAATTCCTAATTTCGCTCAAGACAACATTTCGCTTTGACTCCTTTTCTCTCTCAGCTGCGCATCTTTAATTGAAAATTTTCTTCAAAGATGTTACGGCCACGTTTGAATGTATTCATGACCATTTGCCGCATTCTTATACACTTGCCGAGGGTATTATTATTTTGACAGATGGCTTGTAGTTCTTTGAAGATGACATTTGCGAGGGTCCAATACCATCAAATAGGATCACTATTCCTATAGGATTATAATAGATACTAATGTTTGAAAATGATGCTTCTGTATTTAAGATTTGATGAAATTTATCAAGTTACTCAACATTTTGGTAAATAATACTGCAACCATGGAAAAACTCAAGTGGAAACGCCTCTCATGAAATATTCCACAGTCAGTATAGAGTTCAAAACTCCGATGATTACTGAGCTCATCAGTGGATTTTTCACCAATCATTGATACATAAAAATATTTCAAATCATTGATACATAAAAATAAAGCAATCGATTACAAATATCATATTTTTCACATTTTTTCGCAATATTTACTTTGGACGTCAGGTGTTTGAGTGCAAGAGCATTTAATCTTCGTCGGCGTAAGACTTATCCGTGTCGTTGGACTCTTTCTTTTATGGCCCTCCTTGGTCGTCTGGTGTTGGCTATCGACGCCAGCTGTTTGGGCATTTGACAGTCGCTTTTCATTCATTTGCATATTGCTTTCGCACTCTGCTTTGTTATTGCTTTGTTTATGATTTCGTATTACGGCTGCTTTATTGCCGCACTTTCAATTGTGTTGTGCATAAATTTGATTACATTTTTGGCCCCGGGTATTTGGCCACGGCTTAGATCGACTTTCAAGTAGCTGTCAATTAGCTGCGCTTTATGGCCCAAGATATGAAAATTTAATGCAATTTAGCCTGCTGACTGCAATTGTCTTGGCTCCTTTCCCTGTATTCAATTACACATGCACTGGCCACTTTAACCAAAACCTTTTTGTCAATAATTAGTTAGTATTGATGACAGGCAACGCTCCATCGAACCACGCACATACACCACCCTTGCCGTGATTTCAATCAAATATTTAATTATAATTTTCAGAACAAATTTCGCCTGCATTTCCGATCTATTTGCCATTCATTTATATTGCAGCTGCTGCCGCGGGGGGTTTCCGTTGGGAGACAACACTATATATCATTTTAATCGCATTTTAGCCACAACAGTTTGTGGGTCATTTATTATGCCATAATTTAAATCAATTTTTATCCAACGCATAATTGCATTTCAAGCAGCTGCAGCAAAAATGTGCAAATATCATTAAGTCAACTGCATGCGATAGACATCATATCGTAATTAACACACACACACACAAAAACACACACACACACAAACACACACACAACACACACACAAGTACACATAAATACACAAACTTGTGTCGGACATGTTTTTCACATTATATGTTTTTCATTTATGCATCGAGTTGAGCTTATTAAGTGCCCTTAGGTTGGATTGCACTTAGCATTCTAAGCAATTAACCCAAATTTCAGCAAAGTGAGCTTTAAATATAGCTGCTGCAATAATATGATTACCATAAGGCGGTAACAGTCAATATGGTTTCGAGCTTTAAGTTTAGCGCTTGAATAAAACTTGTTTTTAAAATTTGTTATATATTTACTAAGATAGATTTGCTCTTAAAGTATTTTAAAGTACGCCATTTAAGCCAAGCCATTTTAACAAACAATAATAAATATTCTGCTGCGTCATTGTCACACCAAAGAGTTAGGAGCACATAAACATTAAGCAACTCTGAGTAGGCTTACTGCTGGATGAATTGTATGTTGCATGTGAAAAGCTCCTTTCAAGCTGAAAGCTGCGCCAATTAACATAATTGTGCCACTGTGCATAAATATTTCTCGTTTTGTTTAACCCTTATAACACTTGCCCATTAAGTTTATCGTCCAGTTTAAGTGCCACTACAAGCTAATCGCATCGCCATTTAAGCTATAAATACATTTATTTAACATAAAACCTCTAAAAAGTTACCAACACTTTTTCCGATCACACATATCCTGTGCCATATTATGTACACTTTTATGTGTTTTCTTAAGCGGAAAGCGTTTGTGTAACTAGACCCACGGGTGTAATAAGCGCACACATAAACAAATTCACACCCACCCACACATACTCAGGCACACAAACACACACACTCAGACACCGAAGGCCAAATACCTCGTTGCCTAGTGAGAAATCTAAATTTAAGCATGACTTTGGCTTCCTCGCATCCATACAAAATGGCAGCCAATAAAAATTAAAACAAAAGCATAAATTTAAAGTGCCACAAAAAGCGTGGCGAGAAAAAAGCAACGCAGAGAAAAAAATCGTTCTTGAGCTAATTCTTGAAGCTTTATTTAACACGAAGGCGGCCCAACAACAACAGCACCAACAACAAAAACAACAACAACAGAATAAAACTGGCGGCAATGACTAAAAAAATAGAATTAAATTTGGAAAAGCAGTGAAAAGAAAAACAAGTACAAGACCAGAACAAAGGCAGGCAAAACAAGTCATAAAGATAAAGGAAATTTATGGCTAAGCATTGTGCGAATCCTTGGCCACAAAAACAACTCCAGCAACTCCAATGGAGCCATAGGATCTGAAATTAGGTTAACGATATTTCACTTTCAGCTGTCGCGCTCTGCCTGCAACTGCTCGAAAAACCATCTACTGAAACTGCTGAATATGTTTTGACAACAACAACATGTAAAAAACTGATCTTAATGAGAGCTACGACTGAGAAATACCCTGCAGTCAGGTTCTGATCAATTACAAATAACTTTTACTACATAAAATTGAAAGTATTTATTTTGTCAGCTATTATTTTGTTCAGCTTAGTGCCAATTTGTAAACTTAACTTAGTTAACTGCTTTGTTGAAAGAATTAAGCATTGATCATTATTTTTATCACTATTTTTTAACTGATAAATAGAATTTTTTCCGATTTTATAGCAACAATTAGTAGAAGTTAAGTTAGAAACTATAGAAATCCATTGACTCTTCTTTACACAAATTTTCTGTTTACAGGGTACCACAGCAAGTACATAAAGTGTGCAGAATCTTTTGTTTTTGTGCTGCGTTCATTTACAGTTTACAGTTTACAGTTTAAAGTGGCGTCTGAGAGACAAACTGTTTGGGATGCCAAATGTCGCTTTTATCGCTAAACGACGCCTAAGTGAGGCGCTTCAAATGCTGCCCATTCAGCCCGGCTTTCCCCGGGGCACATTAGTCGACGTAACGACATTGATATCCTTTTTTTTTCTTCTTTTGGCAACCAAAGGTTCTCGTTGCCTTTGTTTGTTTGGAGCTACTCAGAGTGCTTGAGCCTTTTTGTATTTACGCTTTCCATTTCCATTTTCGGGGTGCGCTTTTTGTGGTTGCTCTCCAATTTAAAATTAACAGCAAAGCCGCCAATAAATTCCTGAAAAATCTATTAAACTTTTAGCTCGGTTTTGCTTTTATAAAAACAAAAAGTAAAGAAAGAAGCAATAAAAAAAAAAAAATATATATATATATAAAATTAATTAAAATTAATTGCTGAAACATATTTGCCTTGGTTAGGGGTTGTGTGGGTTTCCTTCGCCTTTCCAATCTTTGTATTCACATTTTATATATGTAGGTGTGTGCATCCAGCTCGGTATAAAAATATTTTATGCCAGCAACACAAAACACACCACAGCAAAAAAAAAAAAGAAAAAAAGCAAGAATAGGAGCTCGGAACCGATACTGTAGAAAATTAAATATCAAGCAAAAGGTGCATTGTGTGTGTGTGTTTGTGATTTGACCCACTTGTAGACGACGGACATGTGAGTTTTGGTGTGAGGCAAAACTGGTTGTACAGAAAGGTCAAGATAAGCGCACTGATGAAGTCTGCTCTTATTGTTGAGATTGAGCCCGGGCTTGCCTGGAGTGGAATGTGCTTCAGTGTTTACAATACCTTTTTGTATAATAATGGGCTCATATAGCTGTAGATCCGCATTGCAAATAACTAAAGTATGGCGAAAAAGGGAGAACCTACATTTATGTAAAAAGGTTGATAGGACGGGGAAAATACTTGTATATATTCTTTTCAGTTCTCTAGACACATTTCATGAGAATTCAGATAGCCAGCTTGTAATTTGAATTTAATATGTTCAATATGTTATTTAATAATTTTTTTCTTTTGTATATATAACCGAACAAAAGGGTTCTGCGGAAATTTGTATGTGTTTATTCTACTTGAAATGAAAACATTGTGGCAAAATATAAGTCAACAAATATCTCATAAAAAAATCAGTTACGAGAAATACTTTAGAAATAATAATATTGCCATATTAAAGTGTTGTTTAAAAGTGTAGCTTCAAGGGAACCCTTAACTAAATGAAAAGGCATCTGCAGCCGCTACTCAATATTTTTGATAATTTTATCTGCCTTGTCCTCATTTCAGCATTTCCTTTGAAAATTATTCATACGTACTTTATTTCACTTGATGGCATTTCCAATCTACCCAACGTAATCGATTTTTTTTTAGTATTTTTTATTAAAGTTTTGCCAGTTATATCCTTGGGGCAGAGCATTTAACAACTTCTTCGTTGGGGGTCACCAAAAAAAAAAGAAGGAAAGATATTTTGTTCTTTTTGCCGCTTGCGGTTTTTGCCTATGTTTGTTGAATATTTTTCCTTTTTTTGTGTTATTGGAAAATGAATTTTTGTTACGCTTTTGTTGGTTTGCGCAACTTGTGGCTACCTCAAATTCTTTATGTACCCTGTAGTGCAAATAAATTGAGAAAAGGGGTTTGTTTGGTATATGGACAAGTATGTACTCACTTAAAGTGGGATATTTTTGTCCACGTTTAAATGTTCAGCAACTTTTGTAGCTGGCGCCAGCGAACTACTATAAATACATCCAATTAAAAATTAGCTGCAGGTAATTTTCCAGTCACGCAAACTTTTATTTTATACATTTTTCTTGCTAGTTTCCTTTTATGTTTTTTTATTTTTTGGCTGCTTGTTGTGCCTGTTTTTTGTTTTTGTTTTTATGTGTGCTTGTTTATATTTAGTTTTAGTGCAACTTTTGTGCGGCTGCAGTTGCTGCTGCTGCCGTGTTCAAAACTTTCATCGTGGAGTTCTCGAGGCCTTCAGTTGCTCACGAGTTTATTGCCAAATAGTTGCCATATTTCAATTGACCATGGGGCTAAAAGCAAATGCAACTATTTCTATATAATCGAGGCATTCATTTAAACAGCTGCTGCTGATGTTGCTGCTGTTGTTGCTGCTGCTGTATAAATTGTTAGAAAAACTCATTTGAGCTTCGCATTCAATGTGGGTGGAACTCTTCAGGGGTGGGTGACTTGGTGGAGGTGCAGGTGTAGGTTCAACTACAGTTGGAAATTCACAGCGTCGTCTGGCATGTCTAACATTCTGTTTGCATTTCAATTCCTTTACGGTCTGTTGGGCAACAACATGCCATGCCAAGCAACAAATGGTAACAACAAAAAAAATTGCACTTGCTGACGTACTTACAACATTGTTGCTGTTGTTGCAGTTGTTATTGTTGTTGCTGCTGTGACTGCATAAATATGCTAGAAATGTAAATGCAGTAAAAAAAATATTGCAAGTCAAACACACACACACTCAGCCAAAAACAGCCAAACACCACATACCATCACACAGCAACATACAAGCACTTTAAATTCGCTATCGAATTGCATTTTCATTTTCAATTGGCCTCACAGCGTATGCGCAATATTTCCCATGTCTATATCTCGCATATTGATACTGCCGGCCGCAATATGCAAATTATGTGCAATTTTAATACAATTTGGCTTTTGGCCAAGCGGCATTTTAATTAAAAACGATCCGACAAATAAGTTAAATATAAAAATATGTAAAAATAAATCCTAAAAATATGCTTTAAATAAGGAATGAATATTTGTGCACAAGAAAATGTACATATTTAAATTATTCTTTAAAAAAAGTTGCAGGTAAACATAAAAGTATAGTTAGTGTGTGTGTGTGTGTGTGTGTGTGTGTCTGTGTGTGTTTCTCTTGTTTTTGTGTGTGTGTCTCGGGGGCACAACATGTAAACAAAAGTTCCTTTAGCGCTTAGTAGGATAACCGTTCAAGTGTGTAGAATGCGTGTGTGTTTCTGTGTGTGTGTGCATGTCTGTGTGTATTGCACAGACGCTGACAGTTTACATGGCAGCAAAGTTTCAAGAGTTTAGCCAACAAAACTGCCAAAGGAATAACACACAGTACACATTGGGGAAAAAAGCCAAAAAGCGCCACGCGGTCGCCTGATTACAAAAAACTTTGACTCGCTTTCCAACCCGCTCCCATCTGGTCCCCTTCTCTCTGTTTCTGTTTCTTTGCTCTTGCTCAGGTACGTCAAGTTCTGCAACTTTGATTAAAAATTCCACTAATAAACAAACAACACGCAAACAAACAAATAAACACTGAAATAGCATTTCCCTGAACTCCACACCATTTTGGTGGTGCCTCCACCTAGCGCTGACAATGTGTAAACACACATGGTTGTTGTTGTTGTGCCAGTGATGAGTGCGTGAGATAAAATTACCAAAAAAAACTATATTTGAATATGTTTACCAATGGGAATAAATGATAATCAAATAGTCCGATATTAGACACCATTATAACATTATTTAATGATATAACTAAATCTTCTGGGTTATCAGACAAGGCAAATGCTTTTCTGGCAGCTATAAACAGAAACGATTTCAACAAGTAATTCTGGAATTTGAGAATGAATCAGTGCTGATGGAACTGCTTTAGGGTCAAGCAGTACAATAAATGTAGGTCGCATCAGATCAAACCCCTTAACAATAATACTATGTGTGACTAATTTTGATTAAAGATCACAGTTTCAAATTATTTATATTTAGGTATTGAATACAAGACTATTTAGATATCGAATACAAGAATTTACTCATCGACTCACGACTTAACTCACGCCGCTCACGCTGCCCTCTCTAGTGGGCTACCTGAAGATGCTGCTGCCCCAACTTTGGGGACGCTCAATAAACATTGCGTTTAACAAAACTTTGTTTTTATATATATATGTATATACATATATATGGTTTATTTTTTTGTAGGTGCTCTTTGCACTGCACTTATGTGCATGTTTGTATGTGTGCATGTGTGTGCGTACCGCCATTTTGCTGTGTAAACTTGTTACGGGTTGTTTGGTGGTAACTGGATGCGGAGATAGAGGGAAAAGTTGCTGAAAGTTGCGAGCTGCTGTTACAGCCATTTTGTAAATTTTATGTGTATTATATTTGCAAATTTGCGTTGTTTATTTATGCGTGAGAGCGCAATGCATACACCACACACTCAATCTCACACACACACGCTTAGTGATTCAAAACGTTGGGTTATTTGCTCATGTGTGTGTTTATTGTGTGTGTGGTTGTGCGAATGCAGGAGCCTTTATTGAACTTTGCACTTTAATTGCCATTGCATTTTAAGCCGAGCTACTCTGCATTCGCCAGTGAAGCGTGTAACATTGCCAGCCAATTTATTAATTAAATAAATGCTAATTAGGGCGGTGTACACGCCCACTTGCTGCCTGCCTGCCTGCGAGATGGCATATTTAATGGTTTCCAGCACAACGCTTGCCTTATGTAATGCTTCATTATAATGTGACCCTGGTGCTATTTTTATATCCTATATTGATCGAATAAATATAGGTTAATGAAATATTTCAAATTAGTAGAAAAATTATGATCACAAGATGAATATACTTTAAAATATACAGTTAATATATATGTATGTTTTATGAGTCTGATGAGTATGACACATATAATAATGAAAATTTCTGGAGCAAGCCAAAAAAACATAAATTTGTATCAGCAACATTTAATATTGACTGCAGGACTAAAGTATTTGATAGTCCATCACTTTTCGGTCGCTCAACTTATATTTATCTAGTGTTTTAGTAAGCTGTATTCTGTGTTCTTGCCAATTAATTGAAATTTGCTGTAAGTGCTAAGCCATCACAAATGCAAAACACAAATCAAAATCAGTTTAAGCAACAGAAGCTGTGAAAAAGTTTACAAGCAACTCACGAGAACAGTGATATGCTAAAAAAGTATGTGAAATGCATCGATGCAGCTTGATTGCATTTGCATTGTTCACATCCCAATGAACAGCGATGACTGCTGCAAGCGTTTGCCTTGATTGAGAAAATGTTACGTAGCCGACGTGTGCTTTTGCGCATCATTTACTTTCATTTATGTTGCTTTTAGCATTTGGTATTGTGGCTGACAGTCATCGAAGTATATATGCATAAGTTTATTGTCTGCCTAATCTTAGCATTGCAGTTCTAATGAAAATCAATTTTCTTCATGACAGCATAAGCCAAACAAATATTGGTTTGTTATAATGAAAATTAAGCATGCCCAGTTTTATTTCGTTTGCCAATCACATTTCGTGCTTTAATTAAAACCATTTTCAATATACTTTAATTAATGTTGCATATATTTAAAATTGTTGAAAATAACTTAAAGAAGTGAGAAAATTTGCCAGATATTTAAGCAAAACTTATTTAGAGAGGTATATTTTTTCCTCTCTATGCTTTTTTCTTTTTTTAGTTGGCCAGTTTCGAGAGTGAAATACTAAAGTACCTCAAGCGTAGAAAATTTCATCAACATTTTCTTCTTTTTCAAATTCGTGTTCTGTACAATATTATTCGCTTGAGAAATACTTTTAAAATCAACGGTAATCAGTCTCTGTGGCACTTTAAAAACTGGACTTTTGGTGCAGTCAATTGTATTTGCTTTAATGTCAGTTTGCTTTCTTGCAAGACATTTAGCATCGCTCAAGAGTCACTCCAACAAACACACACACAGCTGCACATATTTATTATATTATAAATGTCTGGCACATACTCGCGTACTTGATGCTTGGATGCTTGGATGCTTGGAATTGTGCTTCACTATTCGAATTGCTGTCTGCAATTTGCTAACATTTTCATGACGTCTCGCGAGCAACAGCAGCCGCTGACATGAGAAGTACGAAAATCATTTTACCCCCACCCTCTATTACTCCATCTCTCTCTCTCTCTCTCTCTCTCCCTCTCTTTCTCTATCTGTACCTCTCTTTTTGTGTCAGACAGTGAGTGCCCACTTCGAAACACTCAAGTGTTGTACATCTTAAAAGCCCCTCCACTCCTCACCAGCCAATATATCAATCGATGCGTAACTTATATATACATATATGTGTATATATATACAGATATTTATACATATATATATTATATACATATGTGTGTCTTTTGCGTGCGTTTTATTTGTTTTACAATTCTGTTCAATTATTTTAATGCAACAAATGTGTTGACGGTTAAGGCACGTACAACTCGATTCGGCTCGTCTTGGATCTGAGCAATTTTGACGAGTTTCAGGCCCAAACGTATTTTTTATGACTTTTACTTTTGCCAATTTACGACACACATACACAGCCCCGAAAACTGTGTTACTGTGTTGAGTGGAAAGCTTAAACATGTGAAGCGGGAGGGGAGGGCACGGGGCGGACAGACGTCGCTGACTTGCCACAAGAAATCAATCAAAATTGTTCCCGCAAAAATGAATAAAAAAAAGCGAGGAAAATAAAAAAAAAAAATGACACAAATAACAAAAGGCGCAGCTCACGCGATGCTCATCAATTTGTGTGCCGATGAAGCATGTCCTTGCATAAGTCCCTTTCCCACATACACACACACACACATATGTACACGTACGTTGCTGTGGGTGTGTGTGGTGTGTGTGTCTCTGTCTGCAGTCTGTCTGTGTGAATTTTGTGTTGGTTTAGTGCAATGCAAACAAAGGACAATACCGTGACGTGCCTTGTAACTGTGCCTGAGCTGCTGCAGTCAACTGTCATTGCTCTCCTCTCCATCCCCCAACCCCCAATGCCGACCAGCTCCCTATATGCCCGCACAAGCCCACCTCCTACGTCATTCGTTCTGCTTGGAAGCTTCTTGTTTTTGCCTTTGCAGGCTTACACGACTGACACACTTTTCATGGTACAATAAGCCATTATAATGAATGTAACCAGAGAGTAAGCCAAAATACTAACACACTCAATCACACACACACACACACACACACACACCCGCACACCCAGGCAATAGGCATCACAAAAAATCGAGTGATGGAAAATGGGGAAAAGTACATCAAACATTATCCATGACTTCGTAATGCCCTTCAAGTCTCGAATGCATTTCTTCCAATGCAATTTTCATCCATCAAACAAACATAAAAAATAGAAGCAAAGAAATTGTCATTTTGCTTGTTTGTGGTTAAGTAAGAAGCAGCTGAGAATTGTGCAATAGTAGGATCGGATATATGTACGCATATGGTTTTTATTGGTCTAATTCGGCTCGGATTGCAGTTGACATTGATTAATAGCAAGTTTTTTTTGGACAACTAGATTTAAGGGTTTTTTTTTTCAAAAGTAAACAAATAAACCTGAAATTGATGGACTGCACTTTCTTAGGTTATTAAAGCACCTTTAAAATATCTTTAAATATGGAGCTTCCTTTCTTACAAATTCTGGCCAAGTGGAAATAGGCTTGCATAATCAGCAAGTTTATCGTCCACCTCTGTTCTTGCCAACTATGTTTACATGACTAACGATAAGCATCATTGAATACACACACACACACACACACACACTGGGGGACACACAGAGCCACCTTAAGGGGAAAGCACTCGGCATCATGTGTTTGGCTATTATTATTTACAAGTTGGCCAAGAAGCAGCATGGCTGATGGGCACAAGGAGCTCGCACAAATAATTGGCATAAGCATATGCACCTAGAATAGGCCCAAATCACATGTGGGCCATAAGACAAATGGCAGCTGGGCACAAGGACAAAACAAGGCGGTTAGTTAGACAGTAAGATGGATAGTCGGATAGTTGGATGGATGGATAGATGGATGGATGGATGGATGGATGGATGTTTGGTTGGTTGGTTGGTTGGACAAAAGGGGGCTTAGTCAACCCTCATTTGTCACACGATTTTATAAACTGCAAATCCAAGACAGAAGCCTGTTTATGCTGTTTGTTGTTGTTATTGTTACTGTTCTTGGCTTGTTGTGTTGCTGGTCAATATCGTTTGTAATCCCTTTGAGCCTTTGAGCCACACAGAAGCACACACACACACTCGCACACACGTCAATTGACGATAACTGAAGTGACAACTCTAATGCCAGCCTGTTTGTTTGCCTACATAATTGCCCCAGTTGATGGCTTTTTGGGATTGTGGCTGGGGCATCTCATTTGCCTAAATGCCGCATTGTTGGTCTTAGCTTTTAGTGCCCGGGCCTAAGCCTGACATGTTCTCAAATGCCTGCGTTGTTAGCTTCACACACATTAATTATAAAAGTCATTTGTACCACCCAAGCTCTAAAAACCAAAGCCACAAAACTGCATTTTGTTGCCATTTGGGCAAAAAACACGGGTTGCATAAGTTATTTGCCCAACTCTAGCTGCTGTGGCTCATTAAAATAATGGCCAGATTTTATTCGGCTAGCTAACTAGGCTCGTAGTGCGGTTAACCCCATTTTTAACTTGCCTGTCAATTTCCACTATCCCAAAAAAAATTAAGGGAACAAGCTGACTATAAAACAAATCTGAGCGAAAGTGTGATCCAAACTAAAGGCATGCATTGTAATATAAGTTCCAAGTAGCAGAGACTACGAGAGACATAAAACTGGGTTACGATATCACAAATGTCATCAAGTTGACACTTTATCAGTGGCACAATGCTGCCACAGTTCGTGTCACTGCAGAAATGTTGCTGCAAATATGACTCGAAATTACTATTAACGGGCTGTGTGTAAAGAACAACCCACCCACGCCCATGAAGCCGACCCCTCTGGCGCCCCCTCTGCTGCCTACACTATGGTTGCTTTATTGAGCGTATGAAAATTTTAACATATATTTGCATACCCTGCAGTTGTAAGAGATGGTATGGAAAAGGAGTATGCATATTTGTGGCAGGTTATTTGAACGGAGGAAACGACTGAGTATATTTTATATATATAAAACATAAAATAAGATGTTAAATTGGAAGTAAGTGAGAACAGACTGCTTAAATTACATATATTCTTCAAATAATTGTAGTCAATCAATCCGATCTTTAACTTAACTTAGTTGTGTTCCTATTTGTTATTTTGTTAAACAGCTTTCGTATAAATACAAAACTTAATATTTTAGCTAAAAGTTTTAGTTGTCGTATTAATCACGGTCTTTCTATAGCTCTTTAGATGAAATCCCAGTGTTAAGGAAATAAATCGCTTACAGGGCATTAAACAGTTGACTATTTTTTTCTTTATATATCTTTAGATATTTTGCATATGTGGCGTATGCGTAATGCACACATAGGTCCTTCGAAGCTCGACTCTTGGCTGCACACACGCACTCACACCCACAATGCCAGGGTTCTTGACATCTATCAGAGGCGAGCGAAAATAAAAGGCGAGAGACTGCAATGGCGATAGAGTGTGCGAGCGAGAACAACAACTAAAGTCTCGTACATATATGTGACAATGTCGCAGATTTTCAAATGCAGCGCACGAGTTTTGCATATCAAATGCCAGCTGCAAGGACTTCTGATTGTATGTTTCTGCTGCTGACTTATTCAGTCGGCCTGCCACTCCATTTCTCTCTCTCTCTCTCTCTCTCTCTCTCTCTCTCTCTCTCACACACACTCATGCTGATCCTCTCCTACTCACTCTTTGTGTGCATGTTTCGCATTCACTCTAAGCTTTCAAAATTTAATTTGCTGCTTAAATTGGTTTGCTGTGCTCCGTGCTGCATTTTGTAGTTGGCATATATTATGCATACGCATCGTTGCCCAATGAAATTAGCAAAATGCAAATATTTATACAGCCCGAAAAAAATGTATATTTGATATTTGCACCGTGTGTATTCATATCTCTAACAACTGTTGTTTGTTGTTTGTGCCAACTATTCAACATGCCATAAAAATGTATGCATAAAAGTGAATACTTAAAATGCATATATCAAGCATACGCCAGGTGTGCACACACATTTCTGTTTGTAATATATTTATAGCGTGCCGCTCAGATTTCAACTGTGTCTGTCCGTGTGTTTTTCTGTGTGTGTCAGCTGAAAGCCAATTAAAATTGACATACATAATTAAGTGGAATTGCGGCGTGAGTGGCAAAGGAGTTCAAATATATTGAGTGGGGCAGGTGAATTGAATTTTTAATTAGCATCGAATTGAATTTATTACTGATTTCGCATTGTGTCTCGCACAGCTAAGCTAATTAGCATTTGGGCGTTTTATTGATTGTCTACTGACCCAATTTAAATAATTAATTAGTCAATAATTAAGGTGTTTAATTTTTACAGAATTTAGGCAATGCTGAGTTAACAATTTATATATTGAATTTTATTTAATTTATTTTAAAATTTCAAGCAATTAATTAATTGAATTTTTCCTAGCATTATTCAGTTTGCAATTCAAGAGTCCGGATTTAATGTTCTATAATTGAATATGCAGTTTTCTCTTGCACGAGGAGAATGAAATTATTAGTTTAAATTATTGTTTACGTGGTCTCAATATAATCATATTAAAATATTTATTGCAATTTCCTTTAGCATTTGATCATTTGCTTTGTGATTAAATATGGCCCGAAAGCATATTATGACAAATTTGAAAAAATTTCTCTGTCACGTGAATTTTGCATTTTCTATAAATAATATTTTTGCGTTCAGTGCAAAGTGAATATCATATTTCATGGCCAGCACCTGCTTAAAAAGAACAAATCATTGAAGCACTGTCAAAATAAACTGTTTTGCATATATATTCGTATATATCTATATAGAATAATTATCTTTGCTGACATCTCGAACATTTGCCTGCTGACTACAAATGTAATGTAATGGAATTCATCTTTGAGCAGCTTCAGAAATGCCTTTATTTTTATTTTACACACATTTATACAATTCATTTGGAGTCTAGTTAAGCTTTTGAAACAATTTATTGGCTATAATTAAAAGATTAAAAAGAAAAAAGAAAACAAGACTGAACTGAACAAAAATATATCATAGCAATTTTTGCGGAAATTGTTGGAAATCGAGCATGACATGCGAGGCAAAAACAAAAAATTAAAAAAAATGTTATTTATTTTTGCACAGTTTAAAATAAAATTGGATGAAAATGATGATGATGCTGCTGCTGCTGCTGGCCAATGTGTGTCAGCTGTGCATCAACGTTTTTCAGCCGAACTGACCAAATGTGTGTCATATAAATACACACACACATATATATGAATATATATATATATATATATATACAAGTAGTATATATAGTCGCACGTTTATTAATACCTGACTTTCAGGCGTGCTAAAAAGTCGCAGCCCCCAACGAAATTTCGTTGATATTCAAATGCTCATTTCGCTCGCCGCTGACGCAGCGAAACTGTCTCGGATGAGTCATGATTTAGGGCATTACTAGAGAAAATCACTTTTAGATTTGTTCACACTAAACAAAACATTTATTTTGTAATTTTTCACAGCGACACACGAAACGCTAAAAACAATTCAACTTATAAGTCGAGTAACGAAAATTTATGACTTATTAATAATTGGGCTGCAAAATGTTTACTTATGGCTTTACGTAGCTAAGGAACATAATATTGCTTTGCACATTATTAATTTATTTCGGTAAATATACATAGATATTTATAGTATTTAGCACTTAAGCATAATTTGGTTGACAATGTGAAATTTTACCATAAAAAAGTTAAATTGCTTAAAAAGATCTTATCACAAGTATTTATTGAACAACCCACTCGCAAACTGTTTGGCTTTGCGCCACATTGCACTCGCATTTTACGACTATTTATTTCCTCTTGTTTCCCCCTTTTTTGTTGCCAATTTAGCAATTTTGTATTAATTCGTGGCTATTACCGATTTTCAATTATGATATGGCAATGCGGCGGCGGTGATTCAGTTTTCTGTACGTTAAACTCACCTTGCTTTGTTTTATTCCAGCACAATGCGGCGTATGCGCAATATCGTTTTCATAGCCGTGGAGGGGGGTCAAAGTGTAATTTATGGGGCATACGTGGCGTGCATTTATTACGTGGCCAACGGAGGAGCAGCAGCAGCATCAGCAGCAGCAGTCGTGTCAGGTTTTGGCTTTTAATGTGCATAATTAAGCATTAATTACACTCACGTCTCTCACTCGCCCTCTCTCCCTATCTCTCTTGCTCTTGCTGCCCTTTGCATTGTTTGTTTTTACAGCTCCCATTTATCTCTCTCCCAGACGGCAGAGATCCACATTCTCTCCCTCTCTCTCTCTCTCTCTCTCTCTCTCTCTCTCTCTCTCTTTCTCGCTCTCGCTGTCTGTCTCTGTGGTAAAATAAACGATGACCATTTGACCACTGGCTGCCACCACCTCCTCCGTTTCGTCACGGACCGCCCTTGCCACATTGGCAAACCATTTGCACAATTTAAGCATTTAATTGCAAATTTATTATGCTTATTTTGTGGGTAACACAAAGACCATTCCGTAATTGATTGAGCTGTTGCCCATATTGGCCCGAAAGCGAAAGTGGCCATAAGCTCCAAGCCCCCATAGCTCATTTAGCCCAGTTAGGAAATGAGCCACAGATGTGCAGCTGTCATAATGAACTAATGACCTTCATTCACTTGTCGCATGTTGCAGATAACTGAATAACGAAACTAACTAAATCATGAAAAACTGCATCATTTCGAAATGGGGCCAATGACAACAGACAGTTGACAGGCAGAGTCCATAATTTCAACTCAGTTTGAAATTTACAACCAGAAAAATTTTAATAAACTAATAACTAAAAGCTGAAATGCAGATCGACATTTTGAAAACTGTCTTTTGAATTCAGAAAATAAAAATATATTTGTTGTATATTTGTTGTATATTCTGAAAGTGACAATAAAAAATCGACCAAAAGATTTTTCTATGCTTTATCATAAGATGCTTTCAATAGAATTGTAAAACAAATTTTCTTTTGTATTAATTTGATAGATACAATTTTTGCATTTGAATGCTTTTTTCCAGTGACAGCACTTAGTTTGTTTAATTTGTGTCTTTTCTGTATTTATCTCTTACTTTCCATTTGCTTCACTTCTGACCATCACTGATTGCGTATCTTTTCTTATTTCTTGTCTTGGACTCAAAAGCTTTGTTTTTCTTTCACCATATTTCTGTGACTCTCGTTTTTTGTGTTTACTTTTCATTCGCTTTGAAACAAAAAGTCATTTGCAGTGTTCATTGCCCACAAGTAATTTAAAATGTTGCGCTCCAATTCGCCTTTAGGCAGTGCGATGTCTTTTTTGTGTCCGTCTTATTTGACTTGACGAAATTGTCACACGCTGCCGCAGTTGCCATCCCCTGATGCCCCTCGACCACGCCCCCATCTATCATATTCGCTGCAGCGCCTTTGAAGTTATATCCGCCTGATTCTGCCTCAGATGCTGCTGCTTCTGCTGTTGCTGCGGTTTTCGGTCTGTTTTCATTTACGTTTTCTGACTCGTCTTTTGCAGCACTCGGCCCCCATCTGTCTCTCTCTCTCTCTCTCTCTCTCTCTCTCTCTCTCTCTCTATCTCTCAGATTGCTGTCTCTCTCTCCCTCTCTATGTCTTGCTGCTCTGTTGTTTCTAGGCTTTTATTTGTCTTCAATTAACATTGCAACATGCCACTTGTGCCACTTTTTTTTGTTGCTGTGCCTTGTTCTGTTTCCTTTTTGTTTTTTGTCTTCTTTGAGATATTTCTTTGCTTTTTTCAATGGCTCCCGCAGTGTGTCAGCTTATTTATTAGTTTTTTTCTCTCTTTCTAAATCTCTCTCTCCCTCTCTCTCTCTCTCTCTCTCCCTTTCTCTGACTCTTACTTATTTTTAATTTACAAGTTTTTTTCTGTTCAGTGCTTTGACACCCTCTGAACGAACTAATGAAAGCCTCGACTACAAAGCATATTTTTGCCATTTCAACTTTTGCGCTTTTATGCAATGCCGCCAGCTAGTTGAGGGGGCGTGTGAGGGGGAGGTGTGGTGGTGTATTAGGGGAAGCACTGTGCGACCAACAACCTGTTTTGAAACTGTGTCAAATGCAATATTATTATTTTTGCTATGCTTCTCAACATTTTCATTTCTTTCTTTCTGTTTTTTTTTTTTGCTGTTTTTCTTGCACTTTGTGTAATTGACAAGTTTGTTGCATACTTTTGGTTCGCTTGCCAATAATCAGAATTGACGTTCTGCTGGGACTTTGGCTTTGGCTCTGCTCAAACTTTTGCCATGGACTGCTGTTTTGCCATAAATGCAATTGAGATTAAGAGAAGTCGACGGCTTTTGCATAAGCCATAAACAAAATGGGATGCTTCTGGCTTTAATTAAATAGAGCACAGCTCAAGTTATTTGCTTGATACATGAACAACTCTGCAGACATTTGGGAATGCAGAACTTAATAGAAAGTGATCAAAGAAAAATATATATAAATAATTATAAAACTTTTGGTGGCGTAAAAATTTGTCATTAATGAGTTGTTCTACAAAAAGGCTTTTGAAAACCGGTTCACGATTCATATTTTTGGAAAGGTTCCCAAGATTGTGTATTGAAATTCATGTTGTAGCATAACAAATGAATCTTATAATTGCAACTAAATGCAGTGGCAACGCCTGTGCTTGCATTTTATTAATGACTCGCTCAAAAATAGTATCACGTTGCACACACATACACAGACACACACACACACACACACACACATGTGAAAGTACATAGCGCTCTTCTAAGGCAATTAAAAGCGCAAGCAGCGCCACATTGCGTATACTTAGTGTGATATTTAAGCTGTCAGCAAATGAAAACAGCTGCCGGTAGCAGCCGTTGAGTGTTTGCCAGCGAGCCTGCCCGGCGGCAACTGCAAATGTTTGCACGATTGCAGCAATTGTTTCAATCTACTTTTATTTTATTTATTTTTATTTTTTTTTTTGTGTGTGTGTTAAATCTCATTAAATGCAAATGACTTACTCAGATTGCTCTCTCTCTCTCTTTCTCTCTATCTCTCTCTTCGGCGCAGGTCGCACTCACAATGCGAACTATGCACTCTATCACATTGGACAGCCGGCAACGGCTGGCGTCAAACAGTTTGCCGAAACGGGTAAAACAGAGCTGCTGGACAGCAATGCCGGTGAACAGCAACAACAGCAAATGCAGGCACAAAAATCAAATATGGTAACTGGATCAGGAGTTGGAGTTGGAGCAGGGCTGGCAGCAGGTGCAGCAACTGCCACAATGAGTGAACGCAGCGTATTTGATGAGTTCAGCCTGCCGGCAATACAGCTGGGCGAGGGGAGGAGCGAGGCAAAAGTGTTTGTCGACAGCAATCACAGTTTGGTATCGCTAATGACGCGCATTGTGCCATCGCCGGATTGGTTTGTAGGCGTCGATTCGTTCGAGGTGAGCATTTATTCAAGTAACTCGAACCCCACATCAAGCCACAAATCATTGAAAACGTTACGTTTCTTCTTTTCTTTATAGCTGTGCGTGGGTGGGTCGTGGATTGATACGGTGACCGTTGAATTGGATCCGTTGGATGCTGGCACCGACAATGGCTTCACCTTCACCGCACCCAATTGGCCAACAGCGCCGCAGGGTGTCATCTATCGCATCACCTCCAGATATCCGGCACATCCTGCCGGCAGTTTCTATTATCCGAAGAGCAAGCGTTTACCGCCCATTGCCACATTTCAGTTTATCAAGGTAAGCATGAACAGCTACTTCAAATGCTATTGAAAAAATACAAAAAAAAAAACAACTTAAACAAGTTAATTAACTGCAAATTAGCAGTCAAAATGTTGCCCCGCTTACAGTCCTAATGACTTTTCATTTACGAGAATCCCTCCAACTTGCCCCACACTTGAAACCCATTCCGAAAAAAATCAAAGTGCTAATGAGCCATTAGCATTACAATGGCGTCAAACATGTGTAACAGCATTGCGTGTGTATGAGTATGTGTGTGTGTGTGTGTGTGTGGGTGAGCGTGTGTCTGTGTGTGTGCGGAATGTGTGCTGCGTGTATGTGTGTGGGTGTGTGTGTGGGTGTGTTCCTTGGGTAAAAAGCATATTCCTGTGGCTGCGTGTTAATGCGCTTGATAAATCAGCTGCCTTCGCCACACACTGACACACACACAAACAAAAAAATAAAAAAAAAATAGCCCGCGAGCACAAAAAAGTTTTTTGTAAAAAAATAACAGCGGTGGAAAAAATAATGTTAATTACATTTAAATTAAATGCATGCTGTGTTGCTGAGTTGTGAGAATCCAACGAGAAATAACAAGTAATTCTTATGAATATTTTGTTGGCATCATTAGCAAGTGGGGGCAAACAGATGTGAGTTTTAGGCAAGGCCAAAACTGTTCAGCTGTAATGCTTCTACTAATATATGTAACAGCGGTCGTTATTTGGAATTTATTATTATTTTTACTATGCGGTCGAGTAGGTTCTCAACTTCGAACAGCTTAAAACAAAATCGAAATCAATTTATTGTTTCATGCTCGTAAATCTCTGTTTCAAACAAATAAAGCAATTTTCGTAGCTTTATGAGGATGTTCTGGCAACCATTGAGAATTATATAAATTGTATAAGTTGGGAACGATGGAAATGGTGAAAACGCATGAAAATCAAAGCTGGTGTAAAGTTAAGAACACAAAGGAGAAGTTTCAAAATCATTATAATTATGGATACATAATAAACAGAAAGTGGTGGGAAAATTTTAAAGGGAATTTGTTTCTTACATTAAAAGCAGAGAAGTGTAGACAAACTACAAATGCGTTCACTTTGCGTCCAATAAGCAGACTCTAACCAAATCTAACATATGTTCTTGAACTTTTCAAAACCTATAACCAGTAACAGACCCTTATGAACAGCACTTCATTATTGCCACTACAATCATACATTTATTCTAATAGTGCTTAGTGCCCCCCAATCAATTTCATTATCCATAACAATTGCCAAGTTTCTCTTGATGATTAGATAAATTCTGTCGGTCCCCGAAGTGCTCGTCAATTAAAGGTTACACTAGGATTCAATAAATTATTTCTAAATCGCCATTACCTTATCTAACTTACATAATCTTTGTTTCCTCCCCACCACCCATGAAAGAGACCTGTTTTAGTCATTGCAGTTGTGGGGGTGGAGGGGAAGTGGGAGTGGAAGTGGAAGGCAGGGACCTTAATAAGCGGCAATCCATTAGCTGCCACAAATCGTGAAACGTGAACGTGAACCATTTGCAGCACAATGCTAATGCAAAATTTGCTATGGCCTTACCAGAATAGAAGAAAAACCCTCAATGCGAGCAGAAGAAGCAGAGGCAGTTGGTACTAAAACCGCCCACACACACACACACCTAAGCACATTCGCACACCACGCACACACACACACACCGAAACAGAGAGAAAGGCAATTCAGGCATTGTAATTATATTGCTGGACGTAGGATGTTACAGAAAGTGCGGCACTTACAACCCGCAATGCATATAGAGAACCAGAGACCCCGATATTACCCCGCCCCCTCCCTCTGTACCAACCCAGTGGTGGGGGTAGCCTTGTAGTCGTCGTAGCCGCTCATCAAAATTGCTTTTATGTGCGGCCGAAAGACGCACATAAAATTTACGCCCAACGTTGTTGCTGCTGCTGCTGGCAGATGTTTCGACTACGTTTGCATAGTTTACTTGCCCGCACTGCGGGGGAGAAGTGCGTAGGGGGAGGGGGAACTGAGCTTTTGGTGTAGGCGTGGCAGCAACTCGGTACGTGTGGTCATTATTCTTTATTTGTTGGCCAGCTCCCTGGCCAGCGGCTCCTCCTGTTCGTCCTGTTGCGGTGGTTGTTGCTGCCGTCGTTGTTGTCGTCGTTGTCGTTGTTATTGTAACGCCTTTTTGACACTACTAATTCTAGTTTTATTTTGTATGGCAGGCAGCAGGCGTGGCAATTGTGGGAAGGGAAAGCCCTAAAAATGTCTACTCCTTTAAATGCCCTTACGTCGAGTATATCGAATTTGGCAAGTGTTGAAAATACAGAAAAATGTTTACTCTCTTATTTTGTTCATTTAATTAATAAATAAAAGGTTAAATTAAAATTTAAAAATTATTGCGTATTGAAAGAAAAAACAAATTAAATAGACGCCAACCAAATGGTACTTAAATTCTTTATCTAAATTACCAGACAAATTTAAATAAAATGTTAATCAAAGAAATTATTACAATTTGCTTGTTCAATAAAATATATATATCAAATACTAAGTCAAAAAATGTAGAGTACTCAATTTCTTTATGTTTGAGAGAAGTGCTTATTTTTATTCTGCTTATATTTGGCTACTTTTGTTTATGGCCAACGAAATGGAAAGTTATTTACTGACGAGAATGGACGTCTGCTTTATTTTATGACCAAGACATGTGGACCCAGCCAACAACTAAATATGCAGAGTCCCCCATACACACACCTACACACACACACGCACACACTCGCACACATTCTCCGCTGTTCGTTGTAATTATGTGTTGATTTGGTTGAGCATTAAATTCTTAAATTTGTAGAAATGCTGAAGAGGAATGCCTGAAATGCGAAATCTCGGATTGGAATGGAATGTGAGAAACACAGGGGGAGTGAGAGAGAGAGAGAGCGAGAGGGAGAGAGACTAACAGACCGAGACACATGGACGGAGACACTGAGCTGTAGCCTGTGGATTTAGATCTAGGTCTGTTTTTGTAATCCACCAGGAATTTCACAGCTATGCGGATTATATGTGTGTTTGCTTGTGTCTGTTACTGTGTGTGTGTGTGTGTGTGTGTGTGTGTGTGTGTGTGAGTGCGTGTGTGTGTGTGAGTGAGTGCTTTAATGCCATAAAGCAAACAAGTCGGCGCTGTCGACGCATTTGCGAAAGGTAGCCCCTGATAAGCTGCTGCTGCTGCGGGCTCCAAAGTGTGGCGCCACCAACAACAACAAGAACAACAGCAATGTGTGGCAATAACAATGCGAGTGGCGCTCGCTTTATAGAAAATGACAGCCAGTCCCAAACAAATAAATTAAAATGCGCGACAGCGTGCTCGAAACAAAAAAGTTTTTTTGGACTGCCGTGTTCCTAGTCACCGCTGTCGCGAGAGACTATATATATATATATATAAATATATATATATATGTTTAGCTATGGCTACCCCTGCTTACTATCTATCCCTAGCTAACCCTCCGCTCACGCCGCACACACCTGGCGTATAGTCGTCCCCCTCTTGTGTGTGTCTGTGTCAATATTTGCCACAAATTGAAATTAGCAGCGCGTTAGGCGCACCTGTACTCACACTCGAATACACTGTCCAAAATATGTGATTCTTATTGAAGTCATTCAGTTAATAAAGTTGTAAGCACTTCTTGCATTTAAATCGCAGTAAATTCTGATATTTTTTGCATATTTATTAATCAGATGCTTTTTCCAGTTTTTTCTTTTAATTGAGTTGATTGCCCAATTTCGGAGAGTGTATAGACTGACTGACTAACGTATGCTTGCAGCTACTCATGCATCTGTGTTCTGTGCTTAGCTGGCGGCACTCGCTTTTGCTCATGCAGGGCACATAATCCGCGTAAATTAATATGCTGCACACACACACACACACACACACACACTCATTGTGCTCCACGTGTGTGTATAACATTTGCTTTTGCTTCGTTGGATAATCAGCATATTCCCATGTTCCATTTGCCATTTATTTGCAGCTCAAGGAGTACGAGCTGAGCGAGGTATTCAACATTGCCGAGGATGATCGCAAATATGAAACAGTGCAGACACAAACACACCTGGATGCCGAGCACAATCACGTCGAGATGAACAACGAGTTATCCGCGAGCATCGAGAGGGAGCGGCAACGGGAGAGGGAGCGACAGGAGCAGCAGACACCGCAACAGATGCAGCTGCAACAGTTTAATGACGAGAGGCAACGCATTCGCTCCCAGCTGCTGGCCAAAATGAATCCCAAGTGAGTACAAGCAAAAGCAACAGCAATGGCAATATTTCTTATTTAAAATGTATATTAAATCTCCTCCGAAACTCAGTAACTATTTTTAATCGGCTTAAATTCTTTTAAATTCTTGAACAGTATTGATAGCATAGATAGATTTCTTAAAATTGTTTGAAATAATAAAAAAAAACCAAGATATTTACCAATGTTATTATGATTCTTTATTATAATGATAAAAGCAAACAGTTTAAGCAGAAATTATTTGACGATTATAACGAAATACGAAACGTTGTTCCCCGCTTGCACACTGATTCAAGTCAAAAAGCCAATCAATAATGGTAATAATACTTAGGCTTATGACTGGGCTAAGCATTAATCAATCACAATTTTCGTTAAAAATAATATTGACCTATAAGTGTATAAATAGCTCTAAAGCTTAATTTTACATATGGCCAAGTACCAAATAATTACAGCAGGTCCAAAATAGGCAAATGATTAATGAACAAACACGACAAAAAAAACACATGATGACAAGGCAATTAAACAAAAGAACCTACTCGACGTATTCGTAATTTGAAGTTCCCCCGCCGAGTAAAGCCCCAAATGAAGCGATTTAATTTCTTAGTTATTTGACAGAGCTTAACATATTAAATATAAATCTTAGTATTTGTTTAGATATATTAAGCTTTAAGTTTTGTTGGCCCACTTATCGTATGCGCAATATGAAGACTACATGCAGTTTTACCACAAGAAATCTATCTGCATATCCTTGCCAATGGCAGCAAAACATCAATTGCTCCCCACCCCATGCCCCCTCATCCATAAACACACCCACACACAAACTTAGCATATGTGGCAGGTGTGTTTTTTCTGCCTCAACGTAGCAAACTACTTGCAACACATCTAAAACAGCTGAGAGGCAAAAAACAACAGCAAAAACAAATAAAAGCTGTTCTTTGGCACACTTCAATTCACATTACACCCTTCTCACACAAAGAAGAGGGTGTGGGGAACAGTGGGGGGGGGGGGAGCATGGGTGCGGGTAGCGTGTTAAAACGCCTGAGACACCGACTGAGATGGTGGCACGTAACTGGGCTAATGCTGCAACTTTAAAGAGCTTGCCACACGACGCAACTGAGGCAATTATGGAACGGGAAGAAGTTGAAATACTCTAGCAAAACGGAGTTTAGCTATTAAAAAATTCATTTATTTTCAAATTAGAGAACATCTTTTAGTTAATTAACAACTATAACATAATTGTTGAGAGACTGTTGATAAAGGTGATATAAAAAGCAATTCGATTTTGAATTTGTATAAGCATTACTCATTTCGCCTTTCTACGGATTGAAGTATTTGATTGATGTGGTGGTCTGATGTTGAAAACTGATTTCAAAAGAGTACGGAACAAATTAAAAACTAAAACAGAAAAAGTGCATTTCCTTAGAAAGGGATATATCATGGCAGTTCCATTAATGTGTTATACATCTTGCGACAAAACCAAACTACTCTCAAATAATGAGGTATATTTGTGTGAAAGGCAGTGCAAAAGGAAGGGAAAAACCTTAAGAACTGAAATCCAACTTGAGCAACTCGAGCAAAGTCGGTTCAGTGTCCTCGACGTGCAGGATCCGAACACAAAACTACAACTAATCCAGTGTAACGCCCACTTTTTTGTTGTTGTTGTTGGGACAGGAGCTGCTCCTGCTGCTGCTGCAAAAGCGGATTTTTGGCAGCATTGGCACTGGTAACCTGCATATTTAATGACAAGCCCCAAGACCATCCCAAACTCAAACCCGAACCCAAATCCTGGGCAGGCTGTAAGTCATCGCGTACGTGTTCGAGTGCCAAAAACAAACATTGGACAGAGAAAATGGGAAAGAAAAAACCTCTGACAGAGCAACGGTGTGGGCGTGGAAACGCCTTGAAAACAGCGTCATTGGCAAGCTGACAGCACAGTCCAACAGCAATGCCAACAAATGTCGTGCTCTAAAAACTGTCTAATTACTCCGAATCTTATGGTATCTTATCAATGCGGCCGAGCTTAACTCGCATTGCCATAAAACCTAACAACACACTAAACACTCACAATACTTGCAGCTATACTAATACTTCAGCAAGAGCACCAGCGATTGTTGCAACAGCATTAGTAGCAGCAAATAAGTGAGCTAAGAGACCCTAAAACACCAGTGAGCAACAATTAATAAATTTATCAAATATTTGTAGAGCAACAGCCAAGAACCAAAACCACAACAAAAAGTGGTAACAAAACAAACCCAAAGGAGACAACCAATAAGTCGTCAGAAAAAAGTGAGGAAACTAAAGGCATAGTTACCCCAGAAAGACATAAGAAGGAAAATTATTTTCTTTTACCTTATTCAAATAATTTAAACAATTTTAATAGCTATAAAATAATAATAGATTACGACTCAATAACTCATGCGTTAATAAACATAATATAACAAATCACAAGATAAGCACTTAAAAATGTGTAATGCCAGCTTATAAGAAACTGTGAACTTGCCATGAACTTTGTATTGAACTTAGAATTCCAAGAACACAATAAATAAAAACCATGACGACATTAAGATATCAATTACTTTACTCGAACACTCAAAAGTCAAAAGCTAACAAATGAGCCCAAAACATATGGTCAGCTTTGATCTATCTATTACTATCTTATCAGTATTTACCTTGTTGGTTGACTGCACACTGTACTGGCTTATAAAAGTTGAGCAAATCGGAGAAATGGCCAACAGTTGAGTTACCAGCGTCCACAAATAACAAACAAATATGAACGCAGGAACATTTTGCATCATTGCAGCAAGTGCAACTGATGCACAAAGAAAGCAAAACAAACAAATAAAAGAGCGAAAGAGAAGTAAGCCAATCAAACCAATCAGATCAGATAAAATTGGAAGTTGCAATAATGCTTAATGAAAATTTATATAATTTGTAGAGCCAAGCAAGCAGAAAGCCATAAAGCAAGAAACCAAAGTTGGGGAAAAGTCAACAGAACAAGAACAGGAACCACAACAATCGAATGCCAAGTCGAATAGTTGCCAAATGAGTTAACAAACATTTTTGGCAGCTATCTTATCAGTTTTATCAGAGACTAGCATATATTTGTAAGGATTTGTAGCATGAACATACATTTGCTATGACATAAACGCTTGGACTATAAATTGGCTGGGTCGGGACGGTAAACTTTCAGTTAACAATCAGAACGAAAACGCAACGGAATCAAACGAAAAAAAAACTTAGAATGGCAACAACAATCGAGGAAATTAGCACAAGTGAATCGATAAGTAATGGGATAATAAGCGAAACGATCGAAATAACAACAGTTGAGACTACGCCAACTGCAGCAAAACGGGAACATCATCATCATCATCATCATAAGCATCATACCAAAGATCCTCAATATCAGAGGCCAACAACTTTAACTATCACGGATATCAGCGATGATGGCTTGGATATTATTGAGATTGTATCCGATGAAAGCGAACCTCGTCATCATCACAAGCATCATCATCGTCATCATCATCGTTCGAATAAACAGCAAGCACCAGAGATACCACCACCACTGCCCAGCTCAACACCACCTTATCTGACGCCCACTGAGGAGGTTGTTTGGTTAACGGATCTGGATGCACCAGCAGAGCCAACGGCGCCATTGCCACCACCCTCACCCACCAGCTCAGAATGCAGTCAGATAACCTTACAACCAATCGAAACAGCAGCTGCGGCACTCATCATAGATAGCCAATTGCAGACTATGCCATCTACACCACCTCCCTCACCTGTACCACCTCCAGCGCCTGTACCACCTCCAGCACCTGTACCACCTCCAGTGCCTGTACCACCTCCAGCACCTGTACCACCTCCAGCCCCTGTACCACCTCCAGCATCTACACCTGTACTCATCGAGGAGATTGTATTGCAAACAGAATTAAAGATTCCAACACAAAATTCAGTGAATCCGCTGCCAACAGTTCAACAACAAACACCATCCAGTTCAAGAGCAGCAGCTGAAACGGTAAGCACTGTAACCGAAACTGAGATCATCATTGAGGAACAGCCGCTGCCTGCTGTTGCGCCAGCAACTCCAGCACCACCACTGGTGCTGGTGGGCATGGTAAGCGAGGACAACAACGATATGCGCCGCAGTACATACAGAGTCAGCACAGATTTATCTGCCACACCACAACAGCAACAGTCCTCGAAATGTTGCTGTTGCGTCATTGCCTAAGAACATTGGAGTATTGAAATTTAGCTATATTTAATAATAATTAATAGTAAGGTTGAATACTAATTTCGAACGACTTCAGACTGTCAATAAATAATTCACTTAACTTTGAAAATTTGAAGATTTGATTACTTAACATAATGTTAAATGCTTAACAGAATGTTAGACGTTTGCATCAATCAGATTACTGTCAGATAACATTTTACTGCCTAACAGCACTTTGGCTAACGGAGTTGCCACCTGTTGAAAGATACATGAAAATTCGAATATTATTATAATGTTATGTGGAATTGTGTCTGTGTTGTAAGCATTCTTCGCGCCATCGACACGCACAGTCATCGCTCGAGATCGATGAAAAAGCATGCCTTATCTATGCGCATGTGAAGTTAAGCCGCCTTTCGTCGCCACCTTATCTAATCATTGGTGGCAGGGCGGAACAAAATCACCGCTCGTTGACAAAATCGTAATTGATTATTAATTAGATCTATGGCGGGCCACTCGAGCTGCCACCGGGCAACTGCTCAAAGTGAATAAAACACTTTTGATGGCATTCAGTCAGCGGTCAACGGTCAACCGTGGCTGAACTAACCACGATTTCAACGATTTAGTCTGCAAGATGCCGCCGCCAGGACGAGCCTTCGGACCCGGACCAGCACGTGTCGGCGGTGGCTATGGTCCGCCACCGCCCGGACCCGGATTTCGTCCCGGACCACCACGCACCAATGTCAATGTGGATGTTAACATTGGGGCCCGCCCCCCGCCTATTGGCGTTGGCATTGGCTTTGCGCCACCGCCAGTGATTATTGGCGGTCCGCCAGTTGTTATCGGAGCCCCAGCACCGCCGCCAGTCATTGTCGAAACCTGTGGGCCGCCACGCCCAGCTGTTGTGGGCGTACAACCACAGATGGCCACTGTCTACACCCAGCCAGAAGTTTGTTGTTGTGCCATTCAATAATGCCCCCACCACTTGTGTCCTGTGTGTGTGTGTGTTAAGCAACAACTATATAACTGTATATATCTTTATGAATATCTTCTATATACATATGTATCCTATATCTGTAACTTGTGACTGTGAATAAATTGTTAAGTTTTGTGAGCGCAAATGTCTGAGCATTTAATTGGGCATATGAAAATCAGCAAATTACTGCTCTTATCTATTTACTTATCGAAACTCATCAAAAACACAATAAGAAAATTCCCCCTAAAAAGAGCGCCTTCTGAATGGAAAGCTAGTTATTTTGTAGCCCTACAGCAATTACTCAAAAAAGATAAGGAATTTGAGTAATAGCCGTAAGCTAGTAGCTGAAAGATAGTAAAAGTTCCATTCAAGACAGAAATGCAGGGAATGTCTAAGCAAAAAGAAAACTAAGAAAGGAGGCTTAGTAGTGGGATTATTTTAAATGTATATTTATGCCACATATGCAATATCAAGCAAATGAAAATATTACTTAGTATTCTAAATATTTAAAACTACAACAATTGACAGGTTTGAAAATCGAGTAAAATGTCAAATGTGAAATATTATTTAACATGCTTTTAGAGGCGTCTCAAATTGCGCATAAAAGTTAGGGTTTGATACGCTTGCCTAACGGTAATTGCCATAAGTATGATTAACGCAAATTGTTGCTAATAACTGCCATTCAACACACATACACACACTCACTTATATATACACACACACACAAGTGTGTGTGTTTGTTGACACAAATTTCTTACTCAAAAAAAAAATAGAAATGTTTGTAATTTCAATTTGGGGAATTTTGCTCATTACTTTTCCCAGGCAGCTGCGCCGCCTCTGGCAAATGTGTGTTGCTTTTCCATGTCTTTCCATGCATTTCCACGCTTGCGAGGCTTTCTGAGGCTTTCAAGCCTGTCCTCGTCCTGTTGGGTCGTTCGACTCTTTAGTCTCATGTTTTTCAATATTTTCGCCAATTTACTTGGCATTTTTCGGGGTGCTGCTTTGCCTCCGTTCTGTTCGCATACCCATTTCCCTACTGATTTCTTCTTTCATTATTATTTGCGCGATTTTGCACAGCATGTGTATGCAAATAAACGAAAAGTGCAGGAAACAAAACACGGAAGTCAGCCAGGAAGGAAGGAAGGAAGGAAACCAACGGCGGCACAGCAAATGTTGCTTCTGCCTCCGCCTCTGACTCTGACTCTGCCTCTGCCTCTGAATTCCTCTCACTGGCCCGGTTTCCGTGTCCGCTGCTTTTTGGAAGCAGACAACACAGACACACACACCCAAACACACACACACGCACACGTGAATCCACACAGGGAAAACTGCAAAAGGCAATTTAAATTGAAATTGTCTACAGTTGACGTGCTGAAATACGAAACGCGCTCAGCGCCAAGCGAAAACACCTTACAACATGGCGTATGTGTAATCTCTGTGTGAAATGTGTATATCTGCGTGTGTGTGTGTGCTGTGCTGTGTGTGAGTATTTGTGTTAAGCAGTACAAAATCGTGCTTGTAACGCAGCGTATTATATTCGGAGCTGCTAAACAAAATCAAAAAGCAAATTGATTTGCCGGCAACTTATAAATTGTTAAATAAAATTGTTGCTTAATTTGAATATTGATCGAAGAATCATGTCAGGCAGTCATGAGTAAAATCTTAAAATGTTAGGAAAAAAATTGATGTTGTAGAAGTAATTGAACAGAATTATGGCAATTGTATATTTCAGCCACTTCAACCAGAATTTAAACATGAATTTCAACAGAAATCAAAAGTTGACCGGCTATTTATGAGGTTATAATTTAAACATTAATTTCAAAGCAAAGCTGTCTCAAAAGTTAACATTATTATTAAGAATCAATTAGTGAATTGCATAACTCAATAATTATATTTATTTAATATAATTAAATGTTGCACTTGCAGCTACAACAACAGTCAACAGCCGGGCGTTGTGAATGTGGTGCCCAAGAACGATAAACATGCCCTCATGCAGAGCATTGCCAATAGCTATAGGCGCAACGATGCTGCTGCTTCTGCTGCTGCCAATAATGTTAACAACAACAGCAACAACCACTCGTTAAAGGCCACATCCGCCTCAGAGTACTCTTCATTATCTGCATCCTCATCCTCATCTGCATCTGCATCCGCATCGTCAGCGTCAACGCGACGTCGCAGTCCATTGGGATCGAAGCGGCGTCGCGACTGTCGCGTCAGCCACTGGTCCGAGTGGACGGCCTGCAGCAAGAGCTGTGGCATTGGTGAGATGCATCGATATCGCAAAGTCATCAAGCATGGCAAACGTGGAGGACGACCCTGTCCGGCGCTCCAGCAATCGAAGTGGTGCGGCACCGAGCGCAACTGTCACGGGCCGCAGACCTATTTTAATTGGTAAGTAGCCACCATTCGTATATATCCCCACTATCGCCATTCCCCTTAACCGTATCAGATATGCATTCAATTTCTCAAATAATGACACTGCAGGTCCGATTCCGACACATGAACTACGCGCCATGCAACAGCACAGGCCATATAAATACAATTTTAATTTAAGTCATAAGAAAATGCTTCTGGTGTCGAGCGAGAGACAGAAAGAGAAGGAAAACAAATCAGCAACAACAACAAAGAGAAAAAGAAAACGAAAAACACACCCAGCCGGACAGACCAGACCAGGCAGGCCGAGTGCAACCCCCTCCCAGAGAACACCTGCTGAACGATTTTAATTTAAATTTAGTTTACGATACGAAATTGAAAATTCATTTTCATTGAACAAATAAAAATAAAAAAAAAATGCATGCACGCAAATGCAGACTTTCGACAAAAATATAAAACAAAAATAAAAATAAAAACAAAAAGAGAAAATTGCATATGAAACCGAAGACTACTGACAATATTTAAAACAAAATGGATTTAATGAGAAACACACACACACACACACAAACCCATACTCACACACATACACACACACACAAACTTAAATTTGGCTAAAGAATTCTATGCATAACATTTAGGTTTTTCAATTCTGTTGCTTAATCTAAATTTTTTTGTAAAAATCAAGCAGAACTTTCATAATATGTGTCATATATTATACATATATATATAATATATATAGAAGCAAATCCAAAGAAAAAAACTTAAAGCCCATAAAAAAGAAACAACTTAATAGTAGACATTTAATTTTAAGATGCAAGTCGATAGCGAGAGTGGTTCAATAATTTGCGAGAAATTAAATCAATAATTGCAAGAGTAATAAAAGTAATAATTATATTAGAAATATAAAATAAAGCTACAATTTTAGATATTTATTATACGTTCTTTTCGTTTTTTGTTAATTAACTTTTTATCGAACCATTTTCGCATATCCGACGTATATTAACTGAATCAAAGTAAAAACCAAAAACAAAACCAAAAAACAAAGCGTGAACATTTGCGTAACCAAACAAGGTAAAAACAAAACAAAAACAAAAATTAAGCTAACATTAGATGTAAAACTAAGTTAATTAAACTTTACCACAATGCAATAAAGGGCAACCAAATAAGAAGAACAACAACAGCAAATTGGACAACAGAAGTCGATTTAAATTGAGTTTAAAAAGTACCTACAACATTTTCATAAAACCACAGAACCGTTTGAGAATCACAATTGAGAGCAGCCGACGAATAATTCGAATGAATTGAGCAGCAAAAAGCAAACATATTTCGAACCAGAGACTCAATTTAAGCTCACAGAATGCATGCAATTTGAATTTTAATTGGAATTGCCAAAATTGTTAACTACAGCAAATTCAATGCGGTTTTATATAACATGAGAGCCAACACACCGTTTTAATAAAAAGAGCCAAAAACAATAAACACCAACAAAAACAATTATCATAGCTACAAAAGGTGTTGACAGTTTGCGAGTCACTGCTTGATCAATATCTTAGGCACTCCCTTAAATGCAAATTAAAGCAAATTCCAATTTGAGTTCAGAAAACAGTTTGAGAGCCAGCTGTCAAGTTTGAGGTGCATAGAGCCGGAGAGCCACTGCTTGTGGCAGCCAATAAAATGTAAAATAAATCAAATGAATGCAAAATGATTACAAATTAGAGATTAAAACACACACACTCGATGATGATGTAATAATAAAAACAAATATAAACTGCAAGTGCATAAGACATTTTGTAAAATACAACAAAAAAAATAAAAACAACCAATAAAATCAATGCATCGTAAACTGTACACGGCTTTCAATTATACTTGTTAGTTTTGCGACATTTCAACAGCACCGGCAAAATCAACTTGAGCGCCCCGGAGAACATTATACAGATGCCGGCAAAGGCAAAGGGCACCACATAGCCACCAGTTCGATCAACCAGAATGCCACCCATTGTGGTGCCAATAAAGACGCCCAAACCCATGGCCAAGGCGGTTATGCCAAAAGCATTCGTCAGCTTCGAGAGGCCCAAATATCGCACATAAATCAGTGCACGCAGTGTGGCAAAGACAGCTGATTGTGGCATGTGGAAGAGTGGGTAAGTTCGGGTTAGTATGTTAGTCCTTAAAGCGTTAAACGTTAATTAAATTTTGGAATTACATTTTGCACAATCTTAGTTTATAAGATTCAAAGTTCAAATTTAAATTTGAAACTTAAACCAAAATTGTCTTGCTGTGTTGTGTGAATTGCTAGCAGCCCACCTGGTGCGACGCCAAAGCAGACGGCGTAAACAAACTGAAACCAGACCAAGTCATTGCCATAGAAGGCGCTAATGAAGACCATAATGCCACCGAGCATCATGCCACCGCCGCAGATGTAGTTGGTCCAGCCTCTCAGCTTGTAGGCAACAAAGCCACACAGATTGCGCATGAGGAAGTTGGATGCACCGATGGCGGGGGATATCATCTGGGCGTACTGCATTGGAATTGTGGTGCGCATCTTGCTGTACACAAAGGGTATATTGAATCCCATCGGATAGAGAAAGGCGGAGGCCAACAGAATGCGAAACTCAAAGCTCTTCAGCAGATTCGCATCGAAGAGGCGATTCAAAGCCCTCACAATCTTCGTCCGAAGCCAGTTTTTCTTGCCTTTCCCTGACTTCTTGTGCCGTTTCAAAGGTGGGCTGGTGGACGAGCTACGCACCGGGCTGAGTGGACCTTGAATGGAAGCAGGCTTACTAGCATTGGTGTTGTCGTAATCCTTGATATTGTGTAAACCATAAGCAGCTCTTTGCAGCTGTAGGATGCAAAGTGAAATTTATATTAAGACCCAAAATATATTTCAGTAAATTGCGACTGACATGCGTTTCAGTGCCCACCAACTCCAGTTGCTTGCCATCGAACTGCTCCCTGCTGTGGGGTTCCTCGTAGTCGGCGGGTCCCGTATAGAAGAGATCCTCGCGTTGCATGGGATCCGGTCGCACCACATAGTTAAGCTCGGAACGCTCGGAGGGCTCATGTTTGGCATCCGCCTTCATGCAGCAGGGACAACAAATGTTTGAAAATCGTCGCAATTTGCTCTTCTTTTTTCTGGCCGGCTCATAAGAGTTGAGGACATGGCGAGATTTCCTGGAGCCGGCTTCATCGCCGAGAAAGTAATGCACATAGAAATTGCCATAATACTCATTCGAACTGGATGTGGTCAAGGGATCCGTGTGCATGACTGCCACTGGAGTCGGAGCAACCTCCGAATAGGCCAGAGCCACAAAGAAGAGCAGACAAATAAGCAGCACCTGAACTCGTATCGTATTCCGCCAGCCAATGTGCTGCACAAGAATGTTGTTCGTAATGGAGAAGATGCAGATGCCAGCACCAGCACCGGAACAGGAAAATCCACTAGCAATGGGACGATATCGCTCAAAGTAATATCCAATAATGATCTGTGAACTCACCCAGATCATACTCAAGCCGGGTCCACCTACAAATTGACAGTAATCACATCGAATTGAGTGGTTAACAGTTGTACACAGTGTTTACCCACCAATAATACTATAGAAAAATATCACCGCTGCCAAATTGGAACTGTAACTGGCCGCCAGAATGCTCAGCGCCGAGGTAATCACGCCAAGTAAAGCTACCGGACGAAAGCCGTAGCTGTTGATGAGGGCACTAGAAAAGGCTCCGCCCAAGAAATAGCAGCCAACTTGTATGCTGCCCACGAGCACCACTTGGCCACTGTTCGCATTGAACTCCTCGCTGATTTGTGGCAGCAATATGCCCACGGTGAACACAATGCCATCTACGATGAGCTGGGCGAGAAAGCTAAGCACGAGCACCACCCAACCGTAGCCACCATCTGGCGGTATGGCCATGTAGATCTAGTGGTGGATAAGGTGGATGAGTCGTGGTTGCTTAAGCCACTCCACTCACTCACTTACGAAGCCCAGGCCTGAGGCCAGATTGCCCTGCTGGAAGTCACTGGGATTCAGATCGTTCAAATTGTTGTCTGTAAGCAAAATGGATTCGCTGCTAGTTAGCTGGTTTGAGCTGGTGACATCGCTGAATTTAACCACATCCGTATCTTCCGACAGCGGGAATTCCGTATCCATATTGCTGCCTGAGGCGTCCTGTGAGCGTCCACTAACAGCGGAGGCATCCTGTATTGCTAGCGAATCATCGGAATCATCGGCAGCCTGATTCTTTATTGAAGGTCCTAGAAATGTGTAAAAGCAAATGAATTATCTTTATCTATAGTTGAATACTTCTTTTGTATGTGTGTGTTTTCTACTGTATTAAACATAATACAATCTATAATAAATACGTACGTTTTTTGTATATTTTTCTCGTCTTGGTGGTGAGTGGCTCCTCGTGGTCGTAATCGTGTGTGCTGGCGCTTGAATCCCTAATCGTATTTCGCTTGGGATCGAATCCAACACTTTGTTTCGTTATTCGTTGATCTGTTGTTGTGCCTGTCGTTTTGCGTGACGATGAGGGTAACGCATCGCGTGCTGACTCCCTCAATTCCTGCGGCTGTTGTGCAGCAAGAAGAATGACTGGCATATTACCCACCATCTCCGCCTGGTTACTTGATGCCGATGCTGTTGTTGTTGTTGCCACATTCCCGTCTTGCTCTCGTTTGCGGTCCAGTTCAAGTTGCTCTCGTATTTTGCTCAGCTGCGATTTTTGACTGTGTATGTGTGTCGGTGTGTGTGTAGTGGTTAGTTATGTGGCACAGCTAGCTAATGCAGGACGCTCGCACTCACCTACCCAGCTGGTTATGTGTTTGACTCATTTTTCGAATCGTGTCTGGGCGGGGGAGAAGCTAGTTGACATTTTTCTCAAAACTCTGTCGCACCCGATGCCAAGACTTAATGTCAGTGACAGCAGCAGAGCTGTGAACTTTTCCCGGGGACGTACCGTGGGGCAGCCGTGTGGCAGCGCAGGATCATGCCGCATTCTATCGCGTCTACGTGCTGCCAGCCAAAAATATCCACCGATATGAGAAAATTCCTGGCTGCTGCTGCAGACCGCGTTTGCTTTGCCTTTGAATTTTGTCGCCAGACAGTCAGCCGTCTGTCCAGCCCCCGTCGTCAGCATCCACCCGCTGCAGCCTGCAGCGCTGTTGTGATAGACAGGCATGGCCGCTTGCCACGCCGCATCCTTGCCCGCATTCATGCTTGCCTGCATCTCGCAACGCGAAAGTTGCAAGTTGCTTTTACTAATGTAAGTGTTACTTTTGCCCATTTGCCTCATTCGCACACTCTGAAAAAAATTGACCTAAAAACTAGAATTTTCTTCTTTTTAGAAATAATTTCTAAATATTATATTATATTAGAAAGGAAGAGTTTAGCTGTTGTCTGCCTTAGAGACCGAGCAGCTCAATTCAAATTCAATTTCAAAATGAGTAGTTAAAATGTTTGTATATGTGAAATCTTAAAATACTAATATTTGTTGATAATATAAGCAACAAAAATAAAATCCGGAAAAAATACATATTCTTCTTACAGTTTAGAAAATTAAGAAAAGAAAATCACTGATTTTAAGAACTATACTTTCTGTAAGCCTTTGCGAATTTCTAAAACTTAGTTGTATTGTTTTCTGAGTGTAATGCAACTGTTACTTTGTCCTTTTGCCCCGTTCCCAGTTGTTGTTTATTTTGGCTCCCCAAACAAAATTGCATCAGTGCAATTTCATTGATTGCAAGTAAATGAAATCATTCCAATGTGCCCCCCACACCACGTCGACTTCTGCTCTTGCCCTGCTTTCACTGTGCAGTCTGTGTTCCGTCTGCTTGAAAGTGGCAACTGCATTTGTGCATTGCTGTATTTGTGCTTTATGCGAAATTTTGAGGCACCAAGTTGCCGTTACTTAATTTGCTGCATTATTTATTCAAATTGTACCCAGACACTGAGAGACAGAGCGCAAGCGAGAGAGAGAGAGAGTGAGGAGTGCTCTTTAATAAGTAACACCGAAGCACTCTCATCGGTACATATATTTACACACACAGATTATTTATTCAGCTGTGTGTCTTATTTAGAAATGAGTCATTAATATAACTCATACTGATTTTAATCGTTGGCGAAGTGCATTTAAATTTCCACTTAACACACTTTTGATAACGATCAAAATTGGAAACAAGCCAACATTTTATCGGCCACTTTTTTGCTCGTAAATGTACCTTCCATAAATGGCTTTTTCGTGTTTAATTTGTTAACTGTTTTCTTTATTTGGCCAATCGCACTCCACTATATGGAAAGTGAATGGAATTCAATTCGCGCGGCTAAGCTGCTACGAGGCTCGGCACAACAATAAAAAAAAACCCCAAATACACAAAGTATAAAAGCCAAGACAGAAAGTCGACATAAAAGTGGTTTGGCCAACAGCAGAACAAGCTCATGAATTTTGCTGAACAACAAAAACAGTCGGGGATAAGAGGAAAATAAACAAAAAGAATGAAATAAGTATACGGCACGTTGTACGCGCTGTTTGGACCAGTTAACTGGGCGCGGGCCAGTTTTCGCTTTTATACAACTGCTGCTGAAGCACAATATGCATGAGTGCAGCAGGCTCCACAGAAATTGGGTCAATTGCTGTTAACAATTTGACGGTGCAATCTTTTTGGGGCCGTTTCGATTTCAAGGCAGCTGTGCAGAGTCCAATTGGGCAGCCAGTTAAAAAACAACAGCAAAAAACACAAAAACAATCTCGCATAGAGTTGTTGAGGAAAACTCACAACCAAAAAAAAGTCGAACTAAAATCAACGCAGGCCACGAATGGGACAGAGAGATTGAGGCTGTTGCTGGAGGCCAGAGGAATGCCCACTCACTAATTAATTAGTGCGTTTTGTTTATTGTTGGACGTTGAAACTTTTTGCGAGAGTTGCCCAACTGTTTGCTGCACTTTAACTGCGAAGGACTTGCCGCAAGTGATGAAATGTGAACCAACTTTTATTAGAATTCCATGGAACAAGCTGAGTTTTGCACTTGAGTGCTTTTGCTTTTTTGGTTTCTATTATTTGTTGAGTACTCAACTTTGTACTTAAAAGTTAAATTTAAGTAAAATTTTTTAAATATTACTTTTTTTTAAATTGCTTAAGTTTACTGATAAGTTAGCTTTGTAATTTTTGTCATAATACTTTGATTGATGGCTTCGATTAAAATAGTCAAAATTAATACATTTTTGGACAATAGTAGTTTTGGACCATATACAAAAAAAAAAGAAAGTAAAAAATAAATCAAATTCAGCGTTCATATAAAATGCTGCTGATGAATTTGAAAAATTGTGTTCAACACTCGATTGGTTTGTTTGGAGCCCCACGTTGCATGTCCACCTTCAAACACTGCAAGTCTGCCATTCGGGTGAGGAAAATAAGCCGCATAACGGAGAGAGCCGTGCCAGCATATTTCAGACAGCTCCGGCCGTACAGAACGGACGAGGAACTGCGAGTGCATTCCAATTTAAGTTATCCGCGCTGCAACATACCTTATCGGCAGGAATGTTTAGCACAGCATTACAAGCCCAGCAAGAGTCTGGATCCTGACTATCTGGACTGTGTGCAGGAGAAGATGCCAAAATGTTGTCGTATCGAACGCATTGCACCCGAATCTAAACGCCGTACATTGCCAATGCACCGCTTTTTCCGAGTGCCGTACCAAAAGTGCCACACACAGCAGCCCATCAAGAGTAGGCCTTCCACACCGTCATCGGCTACTTCCAACGAACGCTGCATCAAGTTTCCCCACTCGAAGTGCGCTAAGGCCCGATGGAAGGTCCTCTGTCAGCTCAAACCCAAGACACAGACAAGCTGTAATCGAACGCGGACACGTTTCCTGAGCTTCTCCGAGTACCACAAAGACGCAGTAAGGCGGCCTGCAATAACCGACTGCGCTAAAGATCGAGATTTGGGTCTAGATTGGGAATCTTTGGAAAAATAGCAAAAATTATAATGATCATGACACAATGATCCAATTGAGCCAATTTTCAGCATGTTGGCATTTCATTCCATGACATGAATCCCAGCTGCTCACTCACAAGCCAAATTTTGAACTGAAATCGATGGCATTAAACAATTCAAAATTCCAACTTTGATATTAGGAATATGAACAAATTGAGACGCCATACCTTTCCACTCTTCTCTGAGTGCGATCCGTGGCCGAGTCTCTGCGACATGTGGACTGGGGGCTAAATAATTAATACCTGCATCCTGCATAATGCATCTTTTAATTCGTCTATCTTTTATTTAGTCTCGCTGCGAATTTTCTTCAATCGGAGAAGTTTCTGAATTCTTTTGCCCAAGAAAGGTGCAAGCTAAATTTTCAAATATATTTGCATTGCATTTTAAAGTGTTTCTGATCTCTCGTGATGACTAATTTCTCTTTCTTTTCGAAATACTCGAGTGTCGGCTCGAGTTGAAAGTGCAATTTGAAGTTGATATTAATGGTGCGCCAGTGTTGGTTAATGCCGCATTGCCACTCACATTCCAAATAGGATGCCGTTTGTCAGCTTGTCTTCCTTTGTGCTGGGAAATCTCAGCTCTAGAAATGCTGAAGTGCTCTCCTGGGCCTGGTGACATTCCTAAAAGGGATTTGCATGCCGCTGAGATGTTTATCGTAAATTGTCCGCGTCCTTGTTGTCCTACTCGTCTCCAACCTCCTTGTCGTAGTCATCCTATTCGTTGTCTGGGCGCACAAATGTCAGCAGCACAAAGCGCTGACGTTTACATTGAAAGTCACCTTGGTTGCCCAGACAGCAGAGTCTGGCGCAGCAGAGGGGTGTGGCATGGGGGCATGGCTAATGAAAGACACAAACACGAATGCATTGCATTTTTATTTGTATTTTCACTTTGCATTTATATTTTTTTTATGTTTTTTGTTTTTCGTTTTTTTTTCAAATGCAAATTTTTAGCTTGTGTGAAAATGTGTCAGAACATTTTTCATAATTTGCTTCTGGCCATGTTTAATTGTAACTAGTTGACTTGCCATTGGCATGCGACTGCTCGCTGCTGGCTGCTGGCTGCTGTCTGTCTTTGCTATTATCCTGCGCATCCTGAAGCTCACTTGCAAATTTGCCAAAACATTTGTCCTTGTTGCTGTCGTTGTTGTTTCGGTTGTCGGTTGTTCAGTTTGCCGAGTGGGTGGTGTCGACAAAAGTATGCCCCAGAGTGACATTTCGTACAAATGAAATGTATGGCTGAAAAACTTGTCTATTTGGGGCCCAAACAAATAATTTTATTATAAAAGTTTTTATGCATGTTTGCCCGACTGTTTTCGTTCGCCTCCACCATCTATTTGGGCCGGACTCTGTGTCACACTGCGTACCTCAACCAAATGAGGCGACAGCGATGTGTAGAGATGTGTGGGAAAGCACGAGTGGCATAGACATGGGACACAGATGGGTAATAGAGAGGGTGCTGATAGAGTTAACAGGCCGGAAATTGGAAATGCGAACTTTATGCCACGTATAGTAAAAATATTAGTGCTGTTGATAAAAGTTGGTTTTCATAAAGAAGAAAACATAAAAATTAATTGCCAAAAGTGCAGCTGAGTTTTGGTTTTCATAACGAAGAAATCCAAAAAATGTTACTTTTAACTTTATGCAGCAACTAGGCAAACAAGAAATGAAGTTGTAAAAACACAATAATTAAACACCTAAGGTCGGGTAACAGAGTTAGCAGACCGGAAATTGGAAATATGAACATAAATTCTAAATTACACACATTAAAAATTATTACTGCTGTTGCTAAGTGTTGTTTTTATAAAGACAAAATCATACAAATTTAACACTATAAACACAATTAAAAATGTGCAACTTTAAGCAGCAACTAGGCAAACAAGAAATGAAGATGTGACTCTTGCGGAGGAGTCAACTCACTTGGCCTCGCAATTAGTTGGGAACCTTAATTGCACAGCTGCACTTTGAATGTAGTCCGTGGTCTTTGCCTTTATTACTTGCCAGCCGTTAGCCATTTGCTGCTATTTGCAGCTTGCAGTTTGTAGTTCTGCTGCTTGTTGGTTAGCCCTTAAGCTCGACTCCTGCCCATGCCCCTGCCCTTGCTACTGCCTCCGTACCTGCCCCTACTCCTGCTCCATTTATGAGCAGCGGTGTCCAGCACCCACATAACCATAAATGTAAAATGCCACTTTCTTTTCCCACGTAGTGTTTTTTTCTCGCTCAATTCACTCTTTGTTTTTATATTTTGTAGCTGGGTCCACTTTATGCAGTTTGTTTAGTCTGGTGCCTGGTCCGGCACTAAATGGCCGCCAGCTCTTTACGCTCCATAGTTGTTACTAGATTGTTAATATTATTTTATAATTTCTTTTATTGCTGCTATATGGCCATTCGGTGGTATTGCAGTCATATTGTTCAAGAACACTGCCCCCAACAAACCGAGTGCTGTAAACATGTTGTGAAGCGCTCAACAAATGCAGCCATTTCACATGAACAATGCCGTAAATTGCTTGGAGCGAATCGTGTTGGGGTTTTAGCCATGTTAAGTTCACTTATGCTGCACTGATAGACGGGCACATTTAATGAATACTTACTGTGGTAACAGCATTTTGAAGTTGGCACTGTTACAAGACATTTCTCTAAATATCAATTAAATTCATTTCTCTTTAGACTAATCAGCAAAAGCTGAGCACTTTCCGTGACATACTCGAATATTGAATTATTTTATAAATTGTTACTCAATATTTGAGCTTTAAGTATTTTGCTGTTAGCATTGATGGCGATGATGTTTATTGACGTTTATGTTGGACTTATTTGGGCCTACAAGGAGAAGCAGCGGATTGAGGTGGTGCGGAAATTGCGTACAATTCTATTGACATACTCGTAATTCAAATAGACAACAAACGTGCCAAGCAATTCAAAGCGCTGCAAACGCGTCAAATATGTAAATTGTTCACTGCGAAGACTGGGTATCGCGGGGAGTGGGACACTTTGCACTCTACGTGCTGCCAGTAGACAAATCAATTTGACAAAACGCAGAAATTTGTAATCAAACACTGTGTGTGTATGTTTGTGTGCTTGAGTGTGTGTGAGTGTGTAGAAGTATGTGTGAGCAGCAAAATTTGAGTCCATTGTGTCAGTGACAATGGGACAAAGACAAAGACAAAGGCAAAGACAACAGGCAGATAAAAATGCCAGCCGCAAGCTTAACAAGTCGACGTCTATTGAGGGAGCCGCCATTGTTTCCAGTTAAGCTGACAACATAAAGCTACCAGTTGGTGGGCAGAGAGGGCAGAGGGTATAGGTGTGCTTTAGATGGAAATACAGCACACATTGTTACCAAAAAATAAAAGCGTTTCAACAGCAGTTCGCGTCTAACTGTCGCTTATTTTGGGCCAACAGACATCATGAGTGTGGCCACAGAGAGAGAGGGAGCGAAAGAGAATGGAGAAGAGAGGGTTGGCAGCAGAACCTTGGCTTATCTGCAACAGTTTGACAATTGCCGTGGCGTTCTGTTCAGCTTAATTATGACATTAGGTTCCGAGCTCATTTTGTTCCAGATTTTTCTGTGTGCGCACAAAAGTATGCAACAGTTTTCCCCAGTTTGCTCCTTTTGCTGCTGCATGCAAATATTTTGTAGTTACTATATATATAAATAATCATATATATATATAGTTGTATTACAACTGACACCAGCATACAACAGACAGACACACATACACACCCACACACACACAGTGTAGCAGTCAGACATTCGTTAAGCCCCGGGGCAAAGTCAGCAGTAAAAAGCATTAATAGAAATTCATATTGTATACGAAATGCGGTAAAGCGACAAAGCGGTAAAGCGGGCAGAAGCCTACATAATAAACCCATTTTGTGCGGCTTTAAAATGCCATTTATGAAACATGTGCTAGCATTTATGCATATTAAATTAGTTACCAAAAAATAAACTGGCAAAAGGCGTCCAAAAAGTGCCACAATAAACTGACATAAACATAAACATACAAAAACTCCCACACACACACACAGATATACCCACACCCACACACACACGGACACACACACTCATTCGCACTCACACAGAAATTCGTATAAGTAGGAACCCTTTTTTATGGGGCATCGTCGCCGACCTAACATTAGGCACGCACAAATGGCATTGGGCGACTGCCTCTGAGGGTTTTGCAGCTGCTTTGTTTAGGGACAGCCATCAGCTTCATATTCACACACATTAACACACCGAAATGAGCAATAAAGAACTAGAAGCAATACGCACATGTTGAACACGCTTCAGCATGCACTCATTCTAAAAATTAAGCATTTATGAAATACGTTTATTTTTCACATATTTCTTATATAAAAATATGATCGTATAACAGGCATTGCATTTATGGCAACATAATCCAGTTTAAATCTGTTAAATGTGTTAAAACGGAAATAACGAAAGGATTGTCGGAGGTAGCCAACTCTGATCTTTAATGATCATCCTTCAAAAATTACTAAAATTACAAAAATAAAATAAAAAAGGTCTATCTATCTTTCGATTCTTAAAACTGAAACTTTTCATAACTAAAGGGTTAAAGCTAAAAGCATTTCTTAAATTAAAAACGAGGAAAATTTGTGTGTATATGTAAAATAGTTGGGTCGTCTGTGTGTGCGTGTGTGTGTGTGTGCGACTTAAAAACGCATGCTGAAACTTTTCAAGTGTGAATTGCTCTTCATATTTGCAGCAGACACAAAACTCGTTTCGTTTCGCCTCGCGCCCATTTTGTTGCCTACTTTTGTGCGCAGCCGAATGTAAGGCAGTTGGTGAGTTGTCAGAATATGTATGAGTATGTTAGTCTGTGTGTGTGTGTAAAGTGTGCGTGTGTAAGTGAGTGTATGAGAAACAGTTGTAACAAAAAGAAACATAAAATAAAATGGCAACGCCAGAAATGTTTTATAAAAATTTATATGAGCATAATTTGTAACAGACAAAAACAAGAAAAAAAAGAGAGAATAGCAGCGAGCGGAGAATAAAATTATATGTAAGGATGCTGCTATGTGGCAATGTGCAGGGTCTTGGGCAGACCACAGACAAGCAGGCTGTGACGGAAACCAGCTAGGGATTTTAAAATAAAACACCCACACACTGAAAGCATCTGCAGGAGATACTAAAATATGTAATTCATTTAACTTCAATATAAAATTTAGAATATTTCTACACAAATGCAATAAATAGTAGAAATCGAATGAGTGTGAGAACTCATATCAACCACATCAATTTAAATGCGAATTTAATATCAGGTCAATTTACACATTAGTTAAATTTAAACATTGTTGTGTAGATCAAACCATCATTCAAAATTCATTCGTTGCACTTTTGGCAAGGTTATTGAAAATAGTCATAAAAGTTAACTTTTTCAACTACAAATCTATAATAAACTATTATTTAGAACTTTCTTAATGCGTTCTTCTGCCTTCTACTTATCCTAAGTAAGTTCTGCTCTTACTAAACACATGTATAACTATATGAAAAACCAATTTCCAAGTATTCTACGATAAATAATCAACTTTAATGGGCATCTAATAATCGATAGCTTTTATCCTTAATGCAATCGATCAAATGGCGTGAAAGCAAGTATTAGAACAAACTCATAGAGCACTTTCCCTTTACATAGAGATGGTTGTTTGCCTTTAAGTTTATGAGAGTTGGGAAACTAACTTTTATCCTCTGTCTCTCTCCGTTCCTCTTTTTCCTTCTCTTAAGAGTCTCTCATCTGCCGCCTTGAAGTTGAATGTGTAGTTGAATTATAAAAGTAGCTGCCCTTTGAGAGCTGCTTGTATCCTTTTTACTTTTGCCTCCTATGCAATTAAAATGCAAATTGTTTTTGCACAAAATCAAGTTCTATGCTCTGCCAAAGAAAACGAGCCAACAAATCAGTTTGTCACTTGTCGCAGGTTGTTGCTGTTGTTTTTGTTGTTGTTGTTTGAATTTTGTGCAAGTTTTGAAGTGGAGTGCACTACGTATGCAATCGACACATGTGTGTGCAACAACCACAACAACAACAACAGCAACAACAGCAACAACAAAACTCGTTAACACTTGAAAAGTTTCATGGCCTGGGGCAATTGTAATGGGATTCTTACTCTGGTTCTACTTCGTCTTGCATGTAGCAGTAAGTAACGTAATTCTGCTAAAAAACACTTAGACAAAATCTTGTAAGCAGCAAATAAATCAGACTTTGAATATATGTACGTGTGTGTGTGTGTGTGTGGGTCTGGGATCAGCTTGACAAGAGAGCTGTGTGCCCTGAAAACAAACAAAGTTCAAGTACGTGACACCTGTAACCAAAGTGTTCTCTCTCTATTTGTATCGTATATGCATTGAAGTGGTTTTTGTTTCGGTTGGGTTACTGAACACCAAAGTAAATATTTTGTTAGGATTTCACTTTTTGACATCGCATATGTGTAATTAACGTAATAGAGTTATGTATATTAAGAGCTTTCTTTATTTATTTGCCTATTTTCACTTTTGGCTACATTTTGCGGCAGGCGAAAATCGTTTGCATCTTTTGTGTACATTTGATCGCAAATCATTGACGAAAAAGTCGCATTTAGACATCAAAATTATTTGTTTTAAATGGCCCAAAGTATTGTCATTTGTGGCCAAACGGTACGTTGTCAATAAACTTATCGGCCAAAGTAGCCCTCGCAAAAGCACTCCGGCTGATCAATTAGATGGCAAAGTACCATTCTAAATGTGAGTAACTTCATATAACAACCCGACCAGTGCCGTGTTCAACTTTTTCGAATTGACTTTTGCAGAAAGAGTTTCCCGATTTGGTGATTGGTTTCGACTTGGTTGGCCAAGAGGATCGGGGTGATTCACTTAGCCAATTTGCCAGCGAGGCTGCACAAACTGCCCGACAATATTAACCTATATCTGCATGCGGGTCAAACCAACTGGTATGGCACCCGTATCGATGAGAATCTAATTGATGCCGTGCTGCTCGGAACGCAGCGAATTGGACACGGCTATGCGATAACCAAACACCCTTCGGTGATGGAACTGGTGAAACAGCTGAATATTGCGATTGAGGTTTGCCCCATTTGCAATCAGATGCTGCAGCTAGCGCCGATTATCGCAATCATCCGGCAGCCACGTTAATTGCAAACACCATATACCTTTGTCATCTCCTCCAGCAATCCCTCATTTTGGCGCACATCTCCACTGAGTCATGACTTTTACGTGGTATTTCTCGGCATCGTAGTATGCTAATATTTTCTTCTAACCAGTAATCAGTATTTGAGTACTATGTGTCTTCGCTCAGCCCATGAATGTGGACTTGAAGTTCCTGAAGCGCATTTCCAAAAACTCTTTAAAATACAGCTCCAAACGAGCAAAAGTCAATGGCAAGGTCCAAATGGGAAAAGCGGGTGGATTATTCTATCATAAACAAGGATAAAATAATGGTGCAAAACGCAGAAAATTAATTCAAGAGTTAATTGATAAATCGAATTGGAAACATTATGAATTGGAAAATCGAAAGTTAAAAGTTGCATTTATGGTTATGTACATAATACATTTTGTATTATGTATAAATAATAATATGTAAAAATAATGGGGGCTGCCATTAGAGAGACCGATAGAAAATGAGAGAGTGAGTGAGGGAGAGAAATAATATATTTAATGTTAATGAATATAAATATGAAATCAAGATTAGATTTAGAGTTGCTAAAAGCTCGAAAAAGTGAGCAGAATTTCCCAGTTCCTCCTTTGCAGGATCCGTTAAAGGCCAAAAGTTTCCAGGCTCAAGTTCTCTGTTATGTTATAAACTTGGCTAAAGGGAAATGGCCAGTGTAATTCACAGGCCAAGAACACTTTTATGAGCTGCTTCCAATTATTTGAGTTTCCGTCTTTGATGATAATCAGAGAGAAACCAATAAGTTTCGCACAACTTCGTAAAGCAGCTACACTAATGCGGGAGTTGGGTGTGTCAAATGTAAATGTCAAGAAGACGGAAGGATACACCCATACTCTAGTACTTCCGGTTTGACTTTGTGCCTGCTGGCACTAATTTAATTGACTTCCACAGACCCACAGACAAAAACACACATATTCAAGAGTAAGTTGCACGCACACTCGCCCGGAGGGGCAACGTGCCACGCACGAAGTTGAAACAGTTTTGTTAGTCTCGTTGCCATTTGCAGCTGCATTTAGACAAGAAGTCATCTCTCTTCCGGAGTTTGAAGATGATTGCTATCTGAATAATGTCGGAATGAATGTCGGTGAAAAAAGAGGAAAAGAACGGATATTCAACTTTTTCTCTGCATTGCTTATAATTGAGAACTTTATTATTTGTTTTACTTGGCCCGCAGCTGTGTTGCACAATTGACAACACGCGTGGCAAACTGTTATTTTTGCCTGCTGTGCAACTTCCCAAAAATTACCAGCAATTATCGGTGAAGAAAAGTTGTGCTTGGAACACAACAATTGAAGCATAACAATTAGTAAAGGGTTCGCTTTGTTGCCGTCAGCTAAAATACATATAAATTTCAGTTCGAAGTGCAGTTTGACAGCCATTAGATAACTTCGTGACAGCCAACATGTAGTAAAGTAATAAATAAAATTATAGCTAGAGATAGCTGTTACAAAAAATGGAAGCTTTTCATAGTTTTAAGGCCAATATCATTTTGATATTTTAAGTAAGAAATAAAAATATGAAATTCAGCTTAATATGGCTTAATCATAAGGTTAGATCAATTTGATTTAGAGCAAACCATTACCAAAATCTTTGGATTTTTTATTCATATCATTTTAAATATGCAAGTAAGATCTATGAATAAAATTCAGGAAACATGAGTAAAATGTTTTCCATTAAAAAAGTCATTTGCGAAAATGGGGTGTCAATTTGGGACATCATTTTATGAATGCACTGTTTGACAAGCGCCTAAACAAGAGCATGTTTCAGGCAGCTTTATTTAAATGCTAACAAAATTTAAATTTAATGCTTAAATTGTGTATGACTGCCGCACGTTTGCTAATTTGCAAATTCATGAATATAAATTGCTTTTCAAATGCCATATAAAATAATCAAATATGCAAATTTTCTGCCAGCATGCGTAAGCCACACGACTCACACACACTGGAAACACACTCCCGATTTTCACACCGACAAAAAAAGTTGTTATTAGACTTGTAAAATGATTGGAATGATTGGTGCAGCTGCATGGGAAACAAGTTCCAGATTGCAAACTCTCATCGAGACAGCTTCAATTCCGTGGTTTTTGTTATGTTTCACCAATGTTCCTGTTCTCGGGCAACTGCTGCTGCAGACAGTGCCCAACAAAGCCCAAAGTCAACTGCAGTTAAGGGACATGTACAAACCACAGGGCAGAGGGCCCAGAACAGCAACAAAACCAAAACTAAACTGAAACCAAAGCCAAAGACAAGTGACCGAAACAGAACAAGATTTCAAGCAACACGATAGCAAACAAAAGCAGCTTGGAATAAGTTTGTTCGCACCTGTTATGCCCTATACAAATAAAACTTTGAACTTTGAACTTAACAAAACCACATATTGACTAAACAATACATATTATTAATACTCCAATTAACTTCATAGTTAGACAGTACCTGTTAAATGAATAGTGGAATAAAACTATTCCCTCTTCTATAGTATTTCGGAATGAAACTGTAACTACACCTTAACATTGACGCTGGCTACAGTATTCAAAAAAGCAAACTTTCCTGCATTTAATTATTTACAATAAAGAGTTTTAAACTACCGAATTGGAAAGCATTTTTTCTGTCTACTTTAATTGCACTGTTCTGAACAGAATATTTGAGAATAAAACAAATATTCCAAAAATGGCAAAGTTTAGTTTTTCCGCACGTAATTCAAGTTTTCGACTAGTTGTTTTACATATTTAAAAGATAAGTGTCTATATGGATTCTTTTGGGGTGTTTCATTTGCATTTTACATATACGATTACGGCTTTGCCCAACTAATATGCCCAGAACTTTATGGGCTCCCCGAGCAGAGCAGCAACTTTAACACTGATGCATTGCCATTTACATAAGTATATGTACATATGTACTTTTATATAAATTGCTGCACAAGTTTCGGGCTCGACCATAAATCCACAGATGCTCATTTCGCGCCCAGACAGCGACTGTGTCTTGCTTGGGCCAGCCAGCCTGCCAGCCTGCCAGCCAGCCACAGCTAGCCAAGTTCACATCCTGACCATCACTGTACCAAAAAGTTTGAAAAATAAACCATAAAATTGTAGTTGCCGTTGCTGTTGAAGTTGGGCAAGAAGTGAATGTTCAGTTAGTTTTTGCATACAAATGGCATATCAGCAATGTGCAAAAGTATTGTGGAAAAATCAACGCGACATGCAGCAGGACAAATAATGTGCATAAATTGATCAAAACTGACAGAAACAAGAAAACAGACAGCAGAACTGAAGGCATGACAGAGAATGATGTAAAATAAACTGAAAGCGTTGGCCAACATGTTGCACTCTGGACATCTATCGATGACGATGATGAAGATTAAATTGTGGAAGCTGGAGCTTAAACGGGAGCTGACTGAGTGCCCACATAATAACGTAGATGAGGGGATTTGTGGCATTACCGTACGATAGATAAGTGTGTGTGTTTGTGTGTGTGGGTTGGCATGGAGGGTTTGTCAATGGATTGGTTTGGGGGCGTCAATTTCTCTTGGCTCATTTTGCATTATGCTCTTGTGTGGCAGACAACGTTTCAAATGATCAAAGTCTCAAATATGCAGACACACTGGAATTTTGTTGTTGTGCCATTGTACCTGATGCTAATTTTAATGTGGATGCTGATGCTGATGCTGCTCAAGCTGCACCAACTCTCCTGCGACATCAATATTGTTTAGTTGACCCTTTGTATACATATCTATGTGTATATATGTGGTCTATGTATTTGTGAGTGGGTGTCAATTACGCAAAAGCTTTCGAGGGCATAAACAATCAAAGGGAGTTGGGTTCACAAATAAAAAGTTGAATATGAGCTGCTACTCTTGTGCTTAGCAGCTTATGTCTTTAATGCGTTCTTTCTCATTTTTGTAGCATGCTTTTTGGGGCCACGTTTATTTTTCTTGTCTCAAAAAACACTTATCGTAACCCTCATCTAGTTTGTAAGCACAATGTGCTTCACTGTACTTACAATTACGAGCGTATCGATATTATGATTTCGAGCGAAACATCTTTCTGAATTATATGGTAATATAGGATTTCATGCTTGTGATTGTGTGTGTTTGTTTTTTCGGGGCACAATGTAATAAAAGCTTTTGCGGCATTTGATGAGACGCAAAAAAGGATTTGAAATTTAATGAATTTTTGTTTTTACGCACGCCTGCGTGCCACATAAAAGAAGAAGAAGAAGACATTTAGCTCATTTGTTGCACGGTGGAGGGGGCTGACAACTCTGGCAAGACGCACATTTGCCAGTGTTTATTTTGATGTGCGGTGGCAAAAGGGCGTGAAAAACACCCACGTATACACCCAAACACCTACAAGCACACAGACAAGCAAACGCACACAAACACACACACACATGTATAGAAGCAAGCACTTTGCATAAAATGTCATGTGGGCCACAAGCCCAAAAAGGTTTTATGTCAGATTGAAAGGCGGCAAACGCAAAAGCAACTAAAACCAGTACACACACATGAACACACTCACACCCACACACACACACGCACACACACTATAAATTTTTGGGGGTGAACTCAAAATGCATGACTCGTCATGGCAGGAATCAGGAATCAGGCTCTAAATAATTTAGCAACTGGGCGGACAATAAAATTCGAACCGAAATGTCATACGCATGCATTTGCATATGATTTACCATGGCATGAAATGCGAAATGCAATGCTATATCCTTGTTGTTGTTCGTGTTGCTGTTATTGTTGCTGTTATTATCCTTACTGTTGTTGGCCTGGCTGTAAGCGCGCAGTGGCAGAATCCAGTGAAATTGATGCCAGTGGCAAATCAGCTTCTCTCTGTGTGTGTCTGTCTGCCTCTATTTCTATGCCTGTCACCCATTCTGCGATAAATTCACAATATAATTTGTATATTGTGTTGTCCATATATAAGTGTCTCTATCCGTAGCACACATAAATATGCATGTATATATATCTGGTTGAATGGCAGCTTATTTTGCACAAATTGCATTTTAGCTACTTTTATTGTTAACATTAATTTGTAGCTTACAAATGATGATTTAACAAATTTGCGCTATTGCTATTAGGCACTGTTATTACACACTCACAGATCGGTTTATTAGCCTTTGTTTAAAATCATTGCAATCAACAACAATACAGTTTCCGGCCCAAATGCAAATTGTATGGCAAAACCGTAAACATAATTTTATTATTAAGACCCGGGCACGGCAGTTACTTATGTGTGTGTATTATGCTTAAGGGTAATTAATGTTCTTCGGATCGAACAACTTGAGCTTGTGGCTTTTGCAATTTGTACAAAATAAATTGATCAAAATTAACAAATCATTTGTTATACCATTTGCATATTTAATGGTGGCTTTGTTAATTATTGTGACTTCAATTTCTGACATGTTGTGCATTTTGCTGGTACTTTTTGTAGTAAATATTTATACAATTTCAATCAACTTAGAAGCACTCATAAATTGAGTGAAAGTAATTGAATAAATTAAATTGTAGCTGAAATTAAATTAAATTAAATTGTAGCTGCAATAACCATCCCTCTTCAGTTTATAACTGCAATTTTGCTGTATTTAATTATAATTACCTAATAATTTTAAGGAATTCGTTGTAGGTGTACAACTACTGATCAGATCTGTATTTTGCACAAAACCGAAGTTTGTTTCTCTTCTTCTTAGTACTCAAATGTCAGTTTATGAGTGTGTGTGTGTGTGTGTGTGTGTGGCAGACACATGCGTGTGTATGAGTTCTAAAAGGCTCGTTAGTTAACTGATGCGGAAATTTTTAGATGGAAAATTTTGTGAGCAATGGCTTCAGCTTAGCTTCAAGCAAAAGAGATAAGAACTTTTTTGTGCGCATTTAATGGCCACATTTTGTAGTACTTTTGTTCGACTTTGCTGCAGCTTTAAAATTTAGAATATACTTCATTTTACATGGGGCGCATGTGAAATGTAATTAAAATGGGGCCAAACAAGCAAACGAGTGTCAGAAGTCAAAAGCCGACATCCATTGTCCATTTGACTGTCCGATTTGTCCGTCTGTCTTTCCGAAACTGGCCGCAAATTGACAGCCTGGCAGGCGGCATAGACACCGGACTGTAGACAGGGACACACACAATAATTTACTACAAAATGGACGCACAGGACTCTAGACATATGCCAGACAGCAGGAGCAATAGCAGCAGCAGCAACTGGGAAACTGTTCATTAACACAAACATAAGCTGCCAGACGGCCGGGACTGTCGTGACGGACACACTGTCAGACTTGCCAGACTTGGCAAGCACAACTGAGCCAAGTTGCATGAGTTGTATACGTCATAAATGCAGCTTGCAGCGTGCAACTTAAAAGTTCTCATTTTGTGAAAGTTCGAGCGGCATTTCGAACACCATTAAAATCGCTTTCAATAATGAGAGGGGCCTTTATTACATAGACTGAACGAAAAGTATTGGAAAACCTACCACAAATGTTAGTTAGCGGTTTCAGAAAACCTAAATCGTCTCAATTCGAGCTGGAAATAATATATGAGATTACATTAAATAAATAATATGAGAGATTAAATAAATGGAAGCAACAAAAAATAATTATTTTAGAAAGACCACCAAGACCAATCCTGTTATTTTTTCGAGTGTAGTTTGTGTGTTGCACATTGGTATTGCTGGATAGTTTGTGCAACAAATTAGTGCCAAGTTGGCACTTAGCTTGCCTCAGCTACTCATCTTCGTCTACCTCGCATAAGGCCAAGCAAATATCCGGTGCGGAAATTGCAACAAGACACGTGATCATACAACTGTACAGTCAGACATGGGCAGACGAACAGACGGACAGAGGGACAGACAAACAGACAGACAGCGGGACGGCTATCACTATGCATAGAGAGCTGGCTTCTATGACTTCCGCTTGCCAGACATATAAATCTTCATTTTGCGTGAACTTTTCGCCGACACTCGCCGCAAGTTTTGTGGCCCAGGCAAAAACTTTCTACCAGACAGACACCAAATTAACAGCAGCAGCTGCTGCTGCTGGTGGCGGCTGACTGGTGTTGCTGTTGCTCTTACTGGTGTTGTTAATGGCGTTGTTACTTCTGTAGTTGAAAGCGCTGCTTCAGTTTCCTTGGCTACTGCTGCTGTTGTTGTTGATGATGTTGCTGCTAGTATTTTTACTGCTGCTGCTGCTGCTGCTAGATGAAGTTGGAGGTTTTCACGCTTTTGATTTCGCTGCTATTTATTCGGCATTTGCTGTTACTGTTGCCGCGCTTTCTGCTGCTGCTGTTGGTGCTCAGACTGTTGTTGTTGTTGTTACTGGTTGCTTCTGCTGTTATTGCCGTTGTTGTAATTGTCACTTCTGCTCGCTGTTGTTACTTTAACTCCGGCTGTTGCTGCTACCATTTGATGTTGCTACTGCTGCTGCTAATATTGTTTGCTCTGCTTACGCTGCTGCTACTCCAGTTGTTATTGTTAATGATTCACATGCTACTGCTACAGTTGATAATGTTGCTGTAGTTTGTGTTACTGCTGCTGCCTTTAATCTTAAGACAACTTCAGTTCTCTGTTGTTTCAACTTCTCCTACGACAACTGCTTTAGCTGCTCCTTGTTTCCCCAGTTGTTGCTGCTACAGTTCTTGCTGTGGTTGCTGCTATTTGCTCCGATGCCCTGCTGCCGTAGCCTTTTCAACTTCCCCTTCTACCAATCATTCTTAGACTGCCTCTGATGCTAATGTTGCTGCGGCTGCTATTTGCTTTGCTGCTGCTGCTCCTTTTTGCTGCCAGTCTTTCAGCTGCTTCAACTGCTCTTTACTTTGCTGCTGCTACTTCCTTACATCCTGCCTCCTCTCCACTGGCTCTGCTGCTGCTGCTGTTGCGGCTTTGATGCGCAGGTGATTTACGGCCAGTCGAACAGTGTCTGCATATTAATATGTAGCAAGCACTTGAAGCAGCTCGTTGCATCGACAAGTTATTCGCTTTCGCTTATTCAATGCACGCAACGCTCACAAAAGCAAATCCCAACTTAACCAAAATCTGACTGGCAAAATTATTGGCAATATGTCAAGCAGCATATGTCCCTGGCCAAATTATATTCAACAATTGCAACTGTTGACATTGTTATTGCTCCTGTTCTTGTTGCTGTTGTTGTTGGAGTTGTCGCTTTCCTGTTGCCGGCCAATTTGTGACAAGTGAGTGCATTTTGCATATTATATATAAAGCAAATTATATTTCATATTCTATAGTGCTCACTCGACTGCTTGTGTCTCAAGAGCAGCTGCAATGACGATAACGTCCGCATTCCCAACCATGCCTGCCTCCGTTGACCAATTGCTGTTCTTGTAGTTGCACAGAGGTATACGTGACCGTGGCCTTTTAAATTGTTGCTGCAAAGTATGCTACAATTATTTTCATCAAGCGCACACAACACAAATTACGTATATAAGCAGAGTACATACTTATTGTGAAGTTTCGGTGCTGCAGACAAAAGTGTCTTGTCTGAGTTCCGCACTAAGTAGGGCTACATTTGAAATTAAATTTGTTTAGTTAACTAATCAAAAATCCAAATCGCGTAACTCGAACAATATTGGGAATTGTTTGTCTGACTTATCCATTAGTAAAAAATGCATTTTAAATACCGATGCAGTAAAACGATTTACAGTTGTTGATTTATTCTTTGTTTATAGTTGTCGCATTATTTCAAAACAAAAAATAAATCACCCAAGTGCAGCGGTCCATCAATTTTAATAAAAACTAATGCGTTTCGCTTGTCGCCTGTGCGACAATTTTGTGAGCAAACAACAAGCAAAAGCAAAAGTGCACTTGAAATTGTTGATGGCACAACTAAGCCGACCCTTGTACGTGTATCTCTGTGTATATATGTGTATCTGTGTGTGTGTGTGAGTGAGCTTGTATATGTTTAAGCTTGTCGTCAAGCGTTCTTTTGTTTTACATTTTTGCAGACCTCCAACCGCAACTCTGTCGCCCCATGGGGCTCTCTCTTTCAGTCTGCATTCATTCTGAAAAGCATTTCAGAAATGTACAAAACTTTTGGTTGCAATGACGACGAGCAACGTTGCTGTTGTTGCTGTTGTTGTTGTTGTTCTTGTTGCTGTTGTTATTGTCGTTGTTCGAGGGCAGCCGCATGCATAAAGAGCGACAGTCCGCAGGACATTTTATATTTAATTTACAGTGAAACCGCAATCTACAGCACACTCTCAATATTTGCATATGTGTGTTATTCTGTGATTTCATTTAGCATTTAATAGAGTGCAATCTGGGATTTGAAGTGCCTGAAATGCTGATGAACGATTTCACATTTACTTACTATATACAAAATGCAGAGTGTTGATTTTCAGTTCTCTCCCTCTCTCACTCTCTCTCTCTCTCACACTTTATTTTCAATATATTTTTCAATTTGCACTAAATGCCTGTGTTTAGCCGCATGGCCAAAAAATTAATTTCTAATGCCACTTTTGTCGATTTAATGCGCTGTCTATTAAATAAACACGTGAACTCCACACACAATTTTCAACGAAAATTGCATTAAATAAAGTTGAAAATTGACTGGCCATTTCGATATGGCAAGTGGGGATTAGCGAGAATACGACCCAATCACATTTGCCAAATAAACAAAAAGCAAAGTGCCATTAAAATGAATTCACATCAAACAGAACTTTATATGCTCTATAAAAAGTTGGCTCTTATTTTTGAAAAAATGTTGATTGTCGCAAACATTTATTGGCTTTGATTATTTGTTATTTAAATACATTTTATTTGAGTTGATTTATTAGAACACTCACATTAAATCTACTGAGCCAAGTTTATTGCTGACTGTCTCTTTGGCCTTGTACAGTTTTATCTCACGAGTCTCACATATCAATAAATACATAAAGTGATTTCTTGATGTATTGTATATGTTTGAAATTGATCCACATTCGTTACAATTGCCATTGCTGAGTCTTTATACCCACTTGTGAAAATGTTTTCATTAAAATGGCCAAATAAAACCAAAGCCAAAGTGCGCTTTTCAATTATTTTTTATTTTATTCTTTTGCCGTCCACTCGACAAGTTTTTTAAGTAAGGCTTCCGCTGCTAAAGGCTGGCGGAGCACAGATTGTGGGCAAAGAGGGTGGGTGTTGGGGTGGGGGTGAATAACTGTGAGTGGTGCCCTGTATGGATTCGGCGATTCAATGTGCACTCGTCTGTCGTTTTTATTGCTTTAATTGCGCACTGGTGCGCGTCGAGGGCAACGAAATACACTCTCCACAAATGTTGTGGAACACACACACCCACACACACACACACACATGAGCTGGCTAATGAAGTTCTCTAACTACATTTGTTCTTCATGTCAGATCATAATCTGTTAATCTGCGAGCCAAGCCGCTTACGGGGTGCCAGTCGCCATTCATGCCCCATTTTCACCACCTGATTAGCCCGCCTCTCTTTTCTCAGCCTTTGTAACATTTTTGCTTGACTGACTATTAGTCCTGGGCTGGTCCTGGCCCTTGATTGCCCTGGTTACCACATAGACATCGCAGTCGCCGAAACATGTCAAAATCAGGAACACACATCAATCTGCCATTTTTCGGCCAACTCGAGCTCTTCTCGTTGCCAAACTCAAAAGTGAGCCAAGGCTACTCAGCTGCCACATCAGATACTCAAACTGCACTTCACGTACAGCTGGGGTGGACAGTCTCCCCTTACTTATCTCTACTTTCCTCCTTATTCACTTTGAGACGGGCAACTTAATGAAAATGGAGTTTTAGTTTGACAACCATTTGTCCGGGAAAAAATGTGAAGACAAAATTACTTTTACATAGCTAGTTTTATGTCTCTTACCTTTGAGACTGCTTTATTATGTAGCTAAAATTGTTAAGTCTTTCAGATTAGCCCAAAAAGAATACATTAGGCTGAAGCATATATTACATTAAGTAGTTGCCAAGAAGTTTAAGTTTTGAAATTATTAATAACTTCTACAAAGTAGATATTTTTAGTCAGGAGTTATTGGTTTAAAGTTTGCAATGAATATCAAACTTTAACAATCCATAATTTGAGCTAGTTGAAAAGTCAGTAAATATAATTTATTTTTATTGCAAACTATGTTAAAAGTTATACAAATAACTCGAAATATATGTTTGCTTGCACATTTTTCGCTCCAAATAACTACTTTCACTCATATTAAGTCGATCGATTAATTAGCTAGTCGGGCAAAGGGCGCCAATTAAATGCGCTCATCAATGTGTCTACCCACGCTCAACTTTTGTTGTAGTAATTTCATTGATTGGTTAGGCAGCGAGAGGAACGAATCGCGTTAATAATGTCCAAAGCAAACACAAATACGCCAAATGAAAGAGGCAACAACAATAACAACAAGAGAAACAATAGACAAATGCAATTTAAGCAACATTTCAAGGCAAACAAACAAATAAAACGTCAAATGTCAGCAGCAACAAATAAGTTTGGTGTGTGTGATTCAGTGTGTGTGTGTGTGTGTGTGTGTGTGTGTGTGCAGAGGGTGTGACTGCCATATCATCCTGTTTGCGTGTTTTATTTTCTGGTATGGCGCTATTTCCGTTTTGTTATTTGTTATGTTTACGCCTCGATTGTGTTGAAAAATAAACAAAAACCCATTTGATATCCTATTGACATCTAACGGGATGGGGCGTGGCTGGCGTGGGGCGGGGCGGTGCGGTGCGGTGCGCGGGGCACTGCGCAAATGTTTTAATTAAAGTTGTTTGGGAAGCATTTATCAGATGCAGACAGGACACATATGCCACAAGCATCGAGTATGCACCTGGCCCTTCAACTAAGCGCTGAAAAACGTAACAATTGCAATTGTAACGGGATTCGAGGGCTCCTAACACCACCGTTCGAACAAAGGTGCACAGAGACGACAACCAGCTGGGAGCAGGCAATACCGGCCAGCAACAGACAAAGCAAGCCAAGCCAAGCCAGTCATGTTTTACTGTTAATGGACTTTCAATATATGCAGCAGGAAGTTATGGCAGCTAGATTTATGTCCCTATAGCTTTCTGCATCTATATATCGCCTCCCAACTCGCCTCTTTAATTATTGAGTGCCATTTGATTAAAATCCACAATCACACACTCTTACACTTACACGCGCACTCACACACACACACACACACACACACAGATACTAAACCAATGCCAGCCAAAATTTGTCTGACCATAAAAGTGAAAAAGTCACAAAATTGAACATTTTGTTCACAACAAAGCAACGTTAAGATACACTGAAAAATATCGAAATATATACAAAATAGGAAGCTTTTAAATTTCTATATTGCTATGAACAAAAGTGAACTGTAATATTTTCTATATATATCGTTAATTGTTTATTGGCATCTTTTTAGAATTTAAATATATTTTTCGCTATATTTATTCACTATGTACTTTATTATTGTATGTGTATATAAAAATAAGATCATTGCTCGATAAAAAGGTAGGCATAGCTAACATACCCTGAATCAGTGTATAGTAAATACAGTCGAATCAAAATAATTTGTGCATTTGTAACACGTACAACTCACATGCCAGGAAGCCCATGAAGTTACTTGCTACACCGGCGTAGTGAAGCGCTTGTGAACCAACCCACTTCAGAATCCCCTGCTCAGGTACCACATGATGCTGACATACATTACATTAAATAAAAAGGAATTTACGTCTTTGGGCCATAAACTTGAAATGGGCAAATTGCGATTGCACGTTAAACAGAATCAGAGTAAGCGGCTAAGAGGCTTATGCAAAATGTAACAATCTCGACACAAAAATTGTGGAAAATTCTTATGCAGTTATTTTATTCTTACTTACAACTCGATGGCAGCCAATAGGCAAAAGTGTTAAGCAAAATTTGTCTGGCGTTTATTGAGTGGAACGAAAATACGCAAAGAAAATAGAGAAAAGGAAGCAGCTTAGACAAAAGTAAAAGCAAAAGTTTAAATTACTTTCGCAGCTTTTTCGTTGGGCCCGCAGCCAAAGTGAAACTTTTGCGCCAAAAGATTAATGTGTAAAGCGCCATGGCAAATGCAAATGCAAATGCAAAAGGGTAAAATACTAAAGCACCAAAAGGATAATACATTTCCAATGAAGTCGTCACATAAATTCCTTGTTCTTTTGCTTAACTGCGATCTCAATTGTAAATAGATAAAGCTATGTGATTTATAGTAGATTGGAAGATACTATTTCTGTAAGTCGAGTCTCGTATTACTAAATTAGTACCATTGTCAAATAAATAACTTAATCTTCTATCCAAGAATAATAAGAATAATACCAGGAAATGAGTCAACAGTTAAATTGCAAAAAACAAAAATATGGGAAACAGGCGTTAAAATGAGGTTGATAGTTGATAATTGGCTTAATAGTTTGTAATTGGCTTATTTATATCCCTAAAGTCTCTTGGCTTAAGCTCATTAAAAGCTTCCATGTACTGATCTTAGTCACTATTTGAATGACAGATATTATTTGACTGCTTAAAAGATTTTAACTTTATAGTATTCCATTATGACTTGAACAGTTTGTTTTATTTCCACGAAGCACTCAACAAGAAGAAATTCATCTTGTATTCAATAACTGACGTTTTATTCATTTAATGATATTAAATCACTTAATGCATGGTATATCCGAAGGACAACATCATCGCCACTTCGATTTGTCAGACAGCATGACAGGGATATTATTCTATTGAACTCTATCGCAACTTCATAGCCAGTGAGCTTTCTTTTGATGTCCTCGAAGCACTCAGGCAGTCAGCCAGGCAGACAACACAAAAGGCCAACTGAATAGATAAACAAAACTCCAAGCCACAAACACATGCAAATACATACACAGTACACACTCTGTGTGTACTCGCTACTTTCTCGTTTTATTTTCTACTTTTAAAGTTTATTCGTTTGTAAATAATTTTGCTAGCTGGCGGCAAAATCGATACTTCACTTAAGATTTTTGCATACAAATACGAGTATCGACGGCTGTGCAGGGATATCAGCAGACTCGCCGTATACACAACATAGACAACGCAAAACGCGCACATTTTGTCAAGCGGCAAAGTTTTCCAGTCAAAGTTATATAAAAACAGCAGCGTATGCCGATAATGCAGTCAACAAGCCAAGAAGCCAACAAGCCAACAGGGGTACAAGAAGCCAAACGGTGGAAGGCAGCATCAAGTTTTGCCATTAAACTTGTTTTTCATCAAGATGATGACTTCTTTTCGATTATGCGCTATTATCGTACAAAATAAATATGAAATTATCAACCTCCTTGTACTCCATAAAAGCAATATATCAATAGTTCATTTCATCAAGAGTATCTTAATATCATTTCTTTTATATGAAATAAAAAATTAGTTTCAGAAGTATGCAAACAATTTAACAAACAAGAAATTGGAAAGCTGGCGAATGGATTTTTGCAAGACAATTATCGATATTATAAGGGTGTTAAGGGTATTCTCCACATCAAATCTGACATTTTATGACATTATTCAACTACAATGATAGTTATTTCCATATCAAAATCAATAAGTCAAAAGAGAAGAAAATCCAACATATTTCCATCTAACTATCGATGGTCAGCATATCTCAAAGCCTCTTACAGGGTATTTCCGATTCACAACTACCCTCGACCAGGGCACTCTAAATTGTTGTGCTTTTTCTTTTTGTATGTTTTAGTATTTGAGCGGCACTCGAATAACTCGAGCCTAACCCGTTGGCGGTGCAAATATTTGCTAACCAATTAATTATGAACAGCGAGTGTATTCCTATTGCCTGCACTTGTATTATGAATGCTGTTGAAATTAATCATACGTCTCGTTGGCAGCGTTGTCCTTTCGCCTAAGCGGCAAATGCAAACAATTTCCAGTTTTGGGGGTACGCAACCGCAATGGCAAATGGGCTCTCAGCCTGTGGCAGCAATTGAGTGCACTTGCAACCCTGATATGGAGTCAGGCTCTTCGTTTTGGGATACTGGCTGTGTATCCTGGCGTTGCCTTTCGGCTGCTGCTGTCCGCAATACAACTAATGCGATTTGCAGCCAAACACTTGAAACGGCTCGTTGGAGCGGCTTAAATTTTGTCTCGCCACACTGCAGCATGCTAATTAATTAACAGTGTTGGCCCAAACTGCTGCTGTTACTGCTGCTGCTGCTGCTACTCACTGCTTGCTCTGTTGTACAGTATAATATATTATTTATATTACGCATTACGCATACGAAATGTTGCCGGCTACATAAAAATTGACAACGTCGCACATTCATTTTAATTACCTGCATAACAGGTTAACGTGGCAAACACGCAAACCAAAATTGGCACGGGGCACATTTCGCGACATGTTTCGCACATTTTAATGACAAAATGGAAATGTTGCGTATACGCCCTATGGCTGCGTGTGTGTTAATGTGCGGCTGGCAATTTCATAAATATAAATTGGTTTTAAATGTTAAATAAAACAATTAAAATTGGTGCACCGAAGGACAAACAGACGACAAACGACAGGCGACAGTTGCCATAGAAAATCAACAAAATTATGTTTGCATATCGCATGGCAAACGCGCATAATTAAATTATGCACAACACACAAAACCCATACTGTGTGTGTGCGTAGAGCAGACAAAGCAATGCATATTTTGTACATAACGAACTGATGAGCATAATTTATATTCAAATACGAATCTAAACGGCTCAAATCATAATTCGCCCAAACTTTTGTCAAAGCTCTGCTGATTCTCTAGATCATTTCTGTGTGTGAAATATAAAAATAACTTCCTTGCCAAAATATGCTTCACAAATTGAACGCCACTTCTGCATATCCTTTGAGGTTAATACCCCTAACCGCACACACGTCCTCGCCTTGTGCTCTCTGAATGCAATGTCAAATGGACAAAAGCATTTGCAATTGTTCAGTCGATGGCATTGTTTGATGATGCATCGAATGCGCCATTAAATTGACAGTTATGTTTGACAAGAGTGATGGCAAGAGGGGTATATGGTGGAGTCAAGGATAAAGGGTATTAGTAGATGAAACAATCAAATAGGCGTAAACCACAAAAACGCATACAATTGTTATAATACACACACACACACACACACACACCTATCTACACACACACAGAGCTATAGATAGTTTAAATATGTACAATGTGCACATTTAATTAGTTTCGCACACCAGCAACAGCAACCACTTTGTCATTAATTATTTACCAATGACAATTTGAGATTCAAATCTGCAAGCGCAAAACAAAAGCCAAATAGATATAGATGAATGCACACACACACACACATATATATTCAATCAGTGGCAAATATATTTGAAAAGGACAAATGCAAAGCCATACAACGTACAACATACAAATATTGTACATATAACAAATCGTTTATATTTCATATACATTTTGTTGTTGCTTTTATTGTCCGCATGACAGCAATAAAACAAAAGCACATATAAAACAATTCGTTCCGCCAAGTCATCATGAATTTTTCCTAATAAAATACTTTACAAACGGGAAAACAAAAATGTAAAAATGTGAAAAATGAAAAATTGTGAAAATAAAAATGGATTTCACTAGTGGCATAAAGAATTTACTTTCTAGCTGCCAGAATATGAAATTGGTCAACTGGCAACGTAAATTGATTTATAAATATAAATATTTAATGAATCAAAGGTTGCCTGAGTGCTGCAGATGTAATAAATTATAGTATGACAAATTACTGCCAACAATTAAATAAAACAATTTAATAAATTAGTTCTGCAATCTGCTAGTTTTTGCTCATAAAAATAAATACGAATTTGAACAATTTGAATATGGACTAACTTGAATGAGAACTTTAATTTGCTATAAATTCTTTGAACTGAATGGCGACAGCTATTAACTCAGTTTTGCGTACTTGACTAATCGATATTTAATGACAATGCCTAGCCACGCCCCAAAATACAACACACACACACTCGCACACACACCGACATAAACAAACACACACATACACATTTGTATTTATAGCAGTCAGGACATACATCATTGTCAATGTCAAAGTGTCAAAGCAAACTTGCACAGGACCAAAACCGACTAAGTAAGGACAATAACCCAGGCCAGCCTCTTAGCATGCCATGCCCACAAAGCAAGGCGAAGGCATAAATGCTGTGGCATTTATGATGTTGCTTCATTTGATGTTTGCCACTGGTTTTGGTTTAGGTTCTGCTTCTGGTTTCTTCTTTCTGCTTGCTCGTAAGCAGTAAGTAAACTGAAATTTGCAAAAGGAAGTGAAACTTTTTTGGTTGAGCTCAAAAATCGACTTGGACAAGTTTGAAGCAAACAGCAAACAATTTGAACTGACAAAGTCTGGCGATAAAAATTGCTTAAGTACTTTAGTTCTGCAACGAATGCGAATGCAGCTGGAAAAAAAACGATCTGGCCGAGGGAAAGTGGAAGCACAGCTCAAAACTTTGTTAAGCATACAGGTAAAATCTGGCAGCAAAGGTCCAAAAGTTGCCACTCAACCAGATTCAGATCAAATACTCGCGCAAAAAGCACAACAAAATGCCAAAAACACAAAGATGAAACAAAACACAATAAATAACAGCACAGAAAACATGGCCAAAAATATCAGCCGCCATATGTCCTGTGGCATATGTCATGTCCTGTGTTCATTCTCCTGTTTGATTTTATTTTGTGTGCGTGCAGAATGAAAAGTTTTTCAGTATTTGTTATTTTTTTTTGCAATGTTTCCGTTTTTTCTGCTGCTATTTTTGTTGTCGTTGACCATATTGCTGTAGGTTTGACATTGGCCATGGCTAACAAGCAAGGCAAGTGAACAGTGCAAGTCAAATACTTGAATATGCTCGTGCATAAAAACTACAAAAAACATTTTGCTTTTAATTTTGTATTTATTTTGGGTACACTTCCAAGTACTGTGAATAGCTGCGTACTTCGCATGAAATTTCCGAATTAAGACCCAATGCTCGGCGAAGCATTATAGGAATGCTTTGAATTTTGAATCAGTAATTAAAAAGGACACGAAATTCTGGAGAATCATGAAAATTTATACGCGTCTCAAATATTGAGCCCGCAACCGAATTTGTTTCCGTAGAGTGCGATATAATTTGCAGTTTTGGATTCATAGCTTCACAGTTGCAATTGGTTTTTCCTTAATATTTAATGATATTTTTTGGTAGATCAAAACGAATCGTCAATTATTCCTATCTAGAAGCACTTCCTTTGCACATCCCCTCCCTTCCCCTTTTGCTGTGCTTGTCGTACTCACAATTCATTTGCATGCCTGAAATACTCGGTAGTTAAGCTCTCAAGTTGCACTTTGATTTCTGTTAACAAACGAAAGCGAATCGAATCGAATCGAATCGAGTGCAAACGATTCGAGTTGAGTCGAGTTGAAAGGGCATTGGTAAGTTAATACCCGCAAATTGTTCAGAGGGGGTGTTTGTTGGGTTTTCCTGTTTGTTGGATCTTTGTGCAATGGCAAATAAGCAAATTGTAAGCGTTTTCGGTATTGATTTCCCTATTTTTATTAACAATCATTTAAATGCAATGAACCGAACTGAAACTCAATGCGAAAGCAATGCTTCAAAGTGAGTATATTTTGTGTATATATTTCAAAATTTTGTTGTTTGTATTCATTCATTCTGTAGTTGGCATTTCATGGCTGATTTAACCTGGTCTGAAGCGCCTAACAGCGTCACAGTTATTGCTCCTTCTTCGTTCGTTTTTCATGTGTCAGTGGCGTAAATGAAAACGCAAACGGGGCGTATGATTAATGTGGTTTACATATGAAAACGACGGCCAAAGCCATGCAACCAAACACTGTGGCCAATGTAAGTGTCTCCATCTCTATCTCCATCTCTGTCTCTGTCGCTTTCTCTGTCTCTACCGCTTCTTTATTTCAGTTGTTGTCGTTGTTGTTGCTGGCGGGAGTGCTTATTCAATAATTTATAGCTGCCAGCCGCAGCCACTTACAATGTCAGAAAAATATGCGCGAAATATGCATAAAAGTATTACATGCAGACTTTTCTGTTATTGCCACAAAAACAGCAACAACAACAACAACACTTCACTAACAATCCGTAACATGAGCATCACGTGTCCTTCGATATTTATATTTATATATATGTTTATATATATATTCTCGACTGCAGCTCAATACAATTTAAGCGAACTTATTTAATGTTGCACCAAACAGGGACAGTGAAACTCTGTTGTATGCTGGAGTCCATCAATTAGCTATTCAGCAATGCACATTAATTTTCATAAGTGTATTGTTTTCAAAGTTATGATAGCAATTTATTCTTTATTTTATTTATTATTTCTTTTCTAAATCTTGTCTGCACTTGTGCATTTGTCGTATATGTTGTTGTTAAGCTGCAAATTTATTTAGAATCAAACAAATAATTATTTATTAATGTCGTAAAGTGCACTTGTAGTGCGATAAAGTAAAATAAATGTATTTTTAGATGCTTGCTAATAGCAAATGAAAGCCGTAAGCTGATAAGCTGCAAATGTATTTAGAAATAAACAAACAATTACTCAAATTATGCTGATAGTGATTATGAGCATAATATTTTTCTTATACTTTACAACCGGAGAGTCTGTTGAACTGCGGCTGAGAAATATTTATTAAAAATATAAAAAAAATGAAGAACAAATTGCTGTCACAACTTTGAAAACAATAAAAGTTAAGGCTTCCTTAATAAGTCTCAGAACATTTCATCACTTTGCATTGTAGGGCGATAAGCCGAATCCACATTCCCCTCAACCCTCAACAAAAAACTGAATGAAGGGCATAAAAAATCAGCAAGTCATTAACATTAATGGCATTTTAATTATGTGTATGCAGCATGAACTCGAACTCGAACTCGAACTCGAACTGAGACTCGAACCTTGTCGCACACAGAGCGATAAATCTTGGAGCTGAACTCGTTGTCGCATTGCATATGGCGGCAATAGTACAAAATGAGTGGCCAGAAGATCGGCATCGTCGGCAGCGGTCTCATTGGGCGTGCCTGGGCCCTGCTCTTCGCCTCCGCCGGCTATCGAGTTCAGCTGTACGACATAGTGGAGTCGCAGGTGGCCACAGCACTCGACGAGTTGCAGCAGCAGTTGCAGCAACTGGAGGCAAGCGGCGCATTGCGTGGCAACTTATCGGCACAGACGCAATTTGAGCTCATCAGCGGCTGCACACAGCTGCAGCAGCTGGCCAAGGATGCTCTTCACATTCAAGAATGCGTACCGGAACAGTTGGCATTGAAGTGTGCCCTGTATGCCCAGCTGGATGAGCTGCTCGAGCCGCAAACTGTTGTGGCCAGCTCAACGAGCACTTTTATGCCATCCCTCTACAGCAAGAATTTGAAGCGACGCAGTCAGGTGAGTCGCTGAGTAACTGTTCCATTTGGGAATCTTAAAAGTAGTTGTAGAAGCTTTAAATATAGACTAATTAAATTCAAAGGGTCTGCGAAAGTATTTCAATCACTTCCACACACACTTTTCATTTGATTGATCTTTTTCTGTCCGAAGAAATAGTTTTCAGATTCTTTTTCTTCCCCCCATATTCGATACAGATGCTGGTGGCCCACCCATTGAATCCGCCCTACTTTATACCGCTCGTCGAGCTGGTGCCTGCTCCGTGGACCACCGATGAGGCAGTGGAACGCACTCGCCTCCTAATGCTGGCGTTGGGTCAACGTCCTGTGGTGCTGAAACAGGAGATCCAAGGCTTTGTCACGAATCGCATACAGTACGCCATTCTGAATGAGGTGTGGCGCCTGGTCTCCGATGGCGTCATTAGCGTCGCCGATGCGGACCGTGTGCTCAGCGATGGATTGGGTATGCGCTACGCTCTGATGGGGTCCATGGAGACGGCACATCTGAATGCACCCGGTGGCGTTCGAGATTATTTTCAGCGTTTTGGTGGCGAGATCGCCGCTGTTAGCGCCACCTATGGACCAACGCCGAATATGTGCGATGAGGCTGCAACCCTGGCGGAAGTTGCTCGACAATGCGAACAGCTTGTGCCGCTCGAGGCACTCGAGCAGCGACGCGCGGAACGGGATGAGTTTCTGATACGCCTATCAGCGCTCAAGCGCCAGTTGCCATAAAAATTGATTGCCGAATACTGTATATATCCATTTGCGTTGATTAAACGAGCGACATCCTGTTTGGGTGGGAGTAGAGCAAGGTTCACTTCAGCTCGTTGCGTAATTGCAATGTCCGCTTTCAATTCATTCAATTCATTTTCAGCTAGCCGCCGTGCATTAATGAAATTAATTTTTGTGGCAATCGGAACCATTTGGCTGTGGCAGCCATTGCCAGAGAGCGCGTTCAAGTTGAACGTGTCACATTTCCGGTTTTGGCTTTGCCTTTCAATGCTTTCTGTGGAACTACTTTTCCATTTCCATTTTCAGCACTTTGCCCGCTGAAGTGCAATCAGCTTTAATTCCGTTTTCACTTTGAAATTTTGTTAAAAAAAAACCAATCGACAGCATCAAATATTTATTCAGAAACCCAGCTGGACTTTGGTACTAAGGCACTACGAATAGATAAGCGTTGCTTTGTGCATAATAATTATGTGAATTCTTGAACATATTGTAAAAATTGCTAGAAGATAAACGCTATTTGGTGACTTGGTCATGACAGCTACAAGCTAAAACTATTAACAGTTTAAGGCATATTACAAAGCGAATTTTGCCTATTAACAGTTTAAATAGTTTGTCAAGTCGGCTTTCTACCAAACCAAAACAAACTATAATCCTGTCAGCTTATGTTATTATTAATATGATTAATTTAAGCCTACTTTTGCTTATGTATTATAAATAAAAAAAAGATATTTGTAATGCTCGTTAAGTTTATTATGAGACCAAACCATGCAAAGCATTTGTTAATGCTCCTTAGCACTTTGCGGCGAAAGTATGTGTGTGTTTGCAAGTGGGTGTGTGTGTGTGTGTGTGTGCGTGTGCTTTTATTAAAATCATAAATCTGCATTAAGTGAGCCTGTATGTAACTACATATACATACATACATATCTACATATGTATCTGTGAAGCGTTTTTCTCGGCAGCCCAACAAACCGCTTTATATTTAACTCGTAGCTCGTTGCCGGAAAAGCATTTTTCATTTCTAGTCGCAATTTTTTTTGTCGGCTCTTTCTCTCCTTTTAATAAACTCTCAGCTGTCTCTAAGCACATGCTCGTACATCCCATTTGCTATGTCTCCATGTGTGTGTAGCTGGCTGCAGCCTCCCATTCGTGGCATTTTGTAATTTATTTCGCTTGGGCCACCAAAAAAAAAAAAAAGAAAAAAAACGAATAAAACAGAAATTGATTAAAAACCACTTTAACATAGCTCATTGTCACATTTGCCTGCCTTCAAGCGGCGAGCCAGAAGCCTTATAAATGAGCTCGAGCGCTCTTCACAGACTGCCAGTTAAATACATTTATTCAAGTCATGGGTTTTTCCATCGCTTTGAGCTGATGTAAATGAATCGGGGATCCAGGTTCGCACTGACTATGCATGAAAAATCGTTTATATATCATTAGCTGATTCGCATCGAAAAAGTTTATAAGCCAGCGCACAGTTAGATATTTGAAAAATATGGAAAATTCATATTAAATTATAGTTTAGTAAAATTAAAAAAAAAGCAAAATTGCTTCATATTTATAATTGAAGACAGATTTAACTCAATTATCGCTTGATCGGTATAACCCCCGAGATAAGGCAACAAATTAAATATAGAGCATGAAGAAAGAATTGTTTAAAAGTGAATCTTGTGTATCAATTTCAGACAGTGTCTAAGATTCATTCCGCAGATGAACAGCATTTTGCATCTACTACTTATTGTGATCATCGCCTGCTGGCTTCAGCCAAGCCTAGCAAACATGTATCCATCCAGGCGAAGCTATGAACCACCACCGTTTCTACCCGATTTTCACTGGAGGCCATTAGAAGGGCCCTTCACATTTCAGCGTGCAGAAAAGGAATAATAATAAATTACACAAGAACAAATCAAAATTCAATAAATGAAAAGTGAACACATAAAAAGAGGTACGCCTTTTGTAGCTTTTGATAAGCTCAAAGCGAAAGGTCAAATAAGCTAAGATGAACTGATTTTTGTTAGTTTTTCCCATTGCTTAAACAGTTGGCTTTGGAAATTTCTATACTCATCAACGCGTTTGTTGTTGTTGGAGCTGTCTTTGACTGCACTATAAAGTTCAAATTACTGCGCATCGTTGCGGTCAATTGTTAGTGTAAAATACCCCAAACAATTAGAAACCACAATTGCTGCCCCAGCAGCAAACGTGCAACTTTTCATTTTTACTGGCACTTTGCTGCCAGTTGAGGCAGCTTTTTGCTGCCAGCTCTGCCAGCTCTTCTATCCGAATTCGTTGCAGTTGCCAAATCAGGCAGAGGCCCTCTTTCAATCCGCCCACAACACAGCAGCAGCCAAACTGCAAATGCATTTTGAGGTTAATGCCCTCATCCGAACAAGAACTCTAAGCAGCCACCCCAAAAGCCAGGCACACAGTGGGGATGCCCACGCTTGCATCGCTTGCAGTTCAGTTTATACACTTGCTCAACACTCTCCCTGAGATTCTTCTTTACTGCTTATACGTACATATATGCCACATTTATATTTATGTGAGTATTTTTTTGAAGCTTTCAACTCTGCATCAACTATTCTCCATTTTTGTGGCCCCCTGTCAAGTGAGGCGCAAATAATGCGATTTTGATACTGATTTCCTGGGGGCAACACTCGCTTCGGCTTTAGCAACCTTCATGCTGAAATACATATGTATGTATGTAATGCTTATAAGTCTCTAACTGTTTATTTGTTGGTTGGCTGTGTCTGCCTGTTTGAGTTTTGTATCGGAATAATAAGTACTTAATAGCTGACAACTATACTGCAGTTTGCCCCTCTCTACCTCTCTCCCCCTCTCTCTCTCCCTCTCTCTCTCACTCTCTCTCTCCCAATCTATCTGTTGATACTCAAGAGGGACTCTTTGTGCCGCACTTTAAGCTTGTAAGCCGCTTAAATGGACAAATTGCAATTTCCCATCCAAAATTTGATACGCAGCCGCTTTTGCAAAATTAGTATTGCTGCAAATGACAATCGGATAGAATATTTCGACGTTTAATATTTATGGAGTGTGGATAATCTATATTAAAGTTATATATATCATAAATCTAATTATTTGGATTAATTTATTCAAGTAAGCAAATACAGTGATAACACAATTATCAAATTATATGAAAAGTTTGTGCTGAGGAAAGTTGCTTACAATTTATTTAAAGATCTTTAGACTTAACCGAAATAAACTCTTCCTCTTATATGCTGAGCGAGGATTCAAATCTTAAATAAACATAAAATGCAATATTCATAACGAATAGATAAGGCTGTACTAGTTCTGTGAGCTGACGAAGCGGTTACTTTTCGATGAAAGTTGTGTTTGAAAAGCGCAAAACACAAATACTTAAAGCCACAACAATAAAGCAATACATGTTTGCGTGTATGTGTGAGTGTGTGTGTGTGTGTGAGTGTGACAGAGTGTGTTTTGTGGTGTGTCTGTGTGCGCTCTTACAATCCTATTAAAGTATCAGACAACCTAATCACCGGCAGCTCAAAACCCGCGCAAAACGCGCACACGCGCTAAATGTTGCCAAAAGGACCACAAAGAACGACAAAATGGGGCGGGAAAAAGGAGTTGTAGTTGCGTTGACAGCTAACCATTTACAGAATATAGCTACACAATCAGATAAGAACAACAACAACAATAACAACAGCAGCAACAAACGCATTACAAGCGAAATGTCCACTAAAACGACTGCCACTTGAGCAGAGCCACAGCGCCGAAGGCCGACTCAGCTGCTCGAATTGGAGTTGGAGTTGAGGATTGGGAGTTGGGAGCTCGAAGCTAGGAGTTGAAAGTGGGCGAAGTTGTAGTCCCACCTCCTCCCTTCTCTATCTCACTCTCTCTCTCGAGGCAATGCCTTTCAGTTTGATGGCCCATTCGGAGTATGCCGTTTGCTGCTGCTGGTTTGCTGTGCATTGTCTCCGTTTCAATTCACAGAGAAACTGTGTTGGTTGCTGGTTGTTGGTTGTTGGTCCTTGTTCTGTTGTCTGCCTGCTTCGATTGTTGTAGTTGTTGCTGTTGGTCTGCGTCAGTTTAATTTGAATACACTTAAGTGTACTGCGGTCTGCCAGGGCCGTCACAAGAATTTACAATTGAAAATCACTTCAAGTTTAATTTGATTGCCGCTGTGTAACTCTGTTTCCTCCCTCCCCTACCCACTCCTCTACTGCCACCCTGATTTCAAGTCCAATTCCTGCCAGCCATAAAATTTCCACCACAACTTTAATCACATTTGCCTCACCAGGCATTAATATTGATGAAAACTTTTTACCTTTTGCATAAATTATATTCGGCCGAAATAGTGAAAATATCCAAGCCTTTGCAGGAAAATGTGTAAGGACTCGTAGCGATTCTTTATCTCAGTTGAAGACCCATTTCGGCACAAATTGCACTGCACTGATTTCTGTATTTAATTACAAAAGTATGCAGGAATTAATTATAATGTGGATTAATTTCGACCAGTTTCGAAAGTATGCAACGAAAATGCGGCACTTGCAGCTGATTCTTTGCGTCAGCAGCAGTACTTGAACTTTCGGGAAACTTTTCACACAGATTTTATTTAATTAAGGCGAACACTTTAATATAAAACATAAGAACTACAGATATTCTTATATACTACTCTTTTATATATATAAATCAGGTATTGCCATCGATCTCTGCAAAGGAAAATACATGTTCAGCTTAACTGTCTACCCAATCCTCCCATTCCAGGATGTTTAGCTGGCGAAGCAGCTCCTCGATGCGCAGTAAATCGGAAATACATGAAAAATAGATTGAATGTTGTTTATACAAAAAAGAATGTAAAAAAATGGTTAATAAAGTTAAAAATGAGCTACACACGGAAGTTACTGCCTTAATTGTTCCCATCTACTTTCTGGCAGCACATTTGAGCAGATACGATTGCAATATGATACAGCTGCCATAGAAACACAGATTAATTAATATGTCTGCTAGGATATTTCAGACGACACCCAAACCCAAAGATAACAAATCTGTCTTATCTTTCATGCTTTGTGGCAAGCAGTTTCATTACTTGATTATTTCGTCTTTGGCTTACAACAAAAAAAAAAAACGAAAGAAAACCCAAAAAAAAAAGAAACCCCAAAAAGGAAACAGAAAGAGGCCTAGACATTTTGGTAAGGGGTAAGTAATGCAATCGCAATGGGAAAAATACAGAAAATGTGCCTACACTGAACTGAAAGATACCCTATCAACACAAAATAATAGGAAATGCTATAAATGAAACTATGATTTTGCACCGGTTTTGACTGCTTTCACTGATTATTTTCCCTGCTCAAATGTGCCATGTTCTAATGCCTGCCACAAACTGAATGACAAATTGAAGTACGTGCAACAAAGTTGAGCTTAGAGCAAAGGACAGAGAAAAACAGCGCAAAAATTGGATTTACATTATTTACAGCATATTACACACGGCAACAGACGACCAGAGACGACGATGCCGCCCTAAACTGCACATCGATAGACGTATACTATATATATATATATATCTGCATACATATCTTTTAGAGTCTGTAGTCAAATTTACTAGGCTGCAACATGGCGCATACGCAACACACACAACAAAAACAAAATGCAGGCGGAGAATGCAGAGAGGCGAGGCAAGAGGCAAACAGCAGGCAGCAAGCAGCAAACATATATTGGACGACCCTTTGGGCCAGGCAAATTAATTAAATTAAGTCAACGAAAAGTGAAACGGCATAAGCGAAAACGCAACACGCAGACACACACACACACACACACACACACGCAACACACACACGCAACACACACAGACAACCACACATCGAGGCAGACAGTTTGCTGGCTGAGACAGCAGCAAGTTTTGCCCGCAGGTCGACGTTGATGTCAGGAAACGCGGTGTCTTTTGACATTCGTCGTTTGCTGTTCTCCCTCATCACTTTGATGCCTCCTTCTCTCCTCCCCTCCCTGGCACACACTTTGCCTGTCCCATGCTGCAAGTGTATTGCGATAAGCTCGCTTCGTTATAATCCTAATTAAATATTTAGGTTTACTCTATGGCTGTATTTACTCTTTTTTTCGCCCCACTAACATGCCCCCTCTCCTCGCTTTTTCAGACCTCTTCTCACTTCCTCTCAATTTCTCTCTCTCACCTCTCTTTATCTATCCCTTTTTTCGTACGCTTTCCACTCTTTGGTCTGATGCTGTGCGCCTGATAAGCGTGCTTGGGTCACCTCCAAAGGCAAAGGGTTAATTGCATTAAAGTTATGACAATTGCCAACAAATTCGATGCTCGTGGCCAAAACGAAAAAGAAAAAGAGGAAAATCAACAACAACAACATAATGCTGATGATGATGATGATGATGATGGAGACAGAATCAACTCAACTCGAATTGTGTATTGTGCACTCGAGAAACTAATTAGCTAAAGTTGAAAGCTTTATCCCATTTCCAAAAAGCCGAAATGGCAACTGTCTGAAACACACAAAAAAATAGAAAAGTAGCCCTAAATTAACTAAATAACTCAACTATCTTGTTGGGAAATATCAAAGTGCATACTTTAGAGATAATACAGGACAATAAAGTGTGGCAAGTAAATGATAAACCCTTTTGTCTTGACGGTGTTCCAAGTGTGCCTGTCGTAGATGCCACATAATAAAATAATAAAGAAGCTGAATAGATTTAAATTTTTTCTTATCTCGCTGGGCTAAAGAAAAATAAATATTTATAAGCATAAAAATAATAAGAGAAAACAGTTCAAAACAAAAAAAGTAACTTTATATTTTGAGTTATTAAAAATATTTGCGTTTCTGAAATAGATTCCAACTTAATTTTAAAATAACTAAATTAATTCTTAAAGTTGGAATGGAATGAAATTAGCTTTTTGTCTTTATAATCAACAACAAGGCGGGCTACAAATTGTTAAATGGTATTAAAAAGCTATTTTGACAACTATCAAAATTAAGCAGCAGCCGCAGCAGCAGCAGCAGCAGCGCTCAGTCGATCCGACTAGTTGTCTAATAAAACCAATTTAATCCTGACACCCAGACGAAGCGTCTGGAGAGACCAGCCCGCGTAGCCAGAAGATGCAGTCCAAAGAAATCCTTCACTGGAGATGGAACCCAGCAACTAGCTTGACTTGGCTTTGCTTTGTTGGACGGACAGACAGACGGACGTCTGCCGCACTTGAAACAGCGCGCAATTTGTTTTAATCAACAAAGTCAAAAAGGGGCACGTAGAAAGGGGCACGTAGAGAAAGAGCAAGAGAGAGGGAGAGTGAGAGGGGAGGGGGAAGAGGAAAGAGGGAAGAGAGGTTCGCAGAGATCGCAGTGTACAAAAATTAAATAAACTTTGTGTGTTGGTCCAACAATTTGAGGTGGCATCTAAGAGCAGCGGCAGCGCCACCACCGCCAGCACCACCACCATCAGCAGCAACCGGAGCCGGAGCCGGAGCCGCAGTCAGCTCTTCAAATGTCTGTGGCTACATTTAGATGTGGGATGGGAAACGGGATGGAAGCGGAGCGGGTGGTCAGACAAAATGCTGACAGGCAGCTAAAATACGGAGCAGCAGGAGACGGAGTAGGAGCAGGAGTAGGAAGCAGCTTACAGAATGCAGGACGCACAACGTGACTGGCCGTCGGCAACAGAAACAGTGGCAGGGGCAGCGCCAGCATCTCTCCACTCACTTGCCACACACAACGGTTGCAATCGTTGTTGCCAACTGAAAATCCTTTAACTGTTTAATATTGCAACGAAATGAGAAAAATGTTGCTTTAGGTCTCTTTTAGCGTCCTTTGCAGCAAATGCAAACAAATTAAGCAAAATTGCATGAGTTGTGCAAACAATTAGCGTATATTCCACAGCCACACACAAACTTACTACTATTCACATACATATTTTATGTATATATATATATAACATATATATAAATACCTTACAGCTATGTCCGTAGTCTTCTGACGGGCCAATAAATGAAAATTCCTAAGGTGCCCATAAATTCTCAGAGCCACTGTGATAAATGTGGCGCTGACCACAATTCGATAAGGCCAATAAGAATCTTGTGTGTGGATTCTTCTCTTCCTTTTTTTGTGTGTATATCTAAAAACTGTTAAGAACTTTGCTACACACTAAGAAAAAAATGTATATTCTGTGTGTGAACTGGAATTTGAAATTTGGATTTTTCTCTATTCTTTTTTTTTTGCTTAATTTCAGCGTATATTTCTATCAAATTTTTTATCAAATTTAGAAGGAATATTAAAAATATTCTAGGGTATTTTTTATAATTTGTATACAAAAAACTAAAATTGTCGTTAACTTTTAAGCATCTCTCAAAAATTAAATCTTTTATGAAATCTTATTGGAAAATTACTTTTTTGTATAGTATTAGTATAGAATAAAATCCGTTCAATAAATGAGTTTTAAACATTATTATTCTTTTTATGATAAGAGAAATTTCATCTAATAGAATCCATAGAATATTTCCATTGGTTTTGTACAAAAAAAAAACAGCAAATTGTTTAGAATCGCATTGAATTCTTGCTTGAAAAGGGAAGCACATCAAAGAGTCATATAATTCGTGCGCCAAACATGTGTTCACTGTATGTTGTTATTACTGTATTGTGTTTGCCGCTTTTTGTGTGTGTTATCAATAAAACAAATTGAATTCTGTTGCGATACAAAAAGTGTCACTCAACTCGATTCAAGATAAATGCCAACTGTGCACACGAAGAGACCATGCCCATAGATGAGGTGCGAGCTGCGAGCTGCGAGTTGCCTCCAAAGGAGTACGTGCCCCCTCTTGTCAGAGGAAATGTCCTCAATTTGAAATGGGCAAATAAAATTAATGTATTAGACTTTTGTCTGCCGATCAAAATGCGTTGATAAATGAAAAGGTTAAGTCACAGGTCAAACTAATACAAACCTGCCACATGACCCGGCTGCCTGCTCCCCCAGCGCCACTGCCCCACCCCCCACATGATGGTTAATTTGTTTTTTCTTCTGGTTGTTGCTTTTTGCTACAAAATGTAGACATCCCAATAGAGGCAACTGTGATTGTTGCTGTCAGCCTTTGTTGCTTATTATTTATCATCCGGTTGATGCTTCCTCTTCCCTATTTCTGTAATGAATCAAAGTAGCTGGATGTGTGTGTGTGTGTGTGTGGGTGTGTGTGTGTGTAGCTTGCTTCAATAGGTACAGCAATAGATACAGCATGATTTATAGCACACCCCACCCTTCAATTAGTAGGCGTGGCACCGCCCACAGCATGTAGCTTGTGGCAACAGACTAATGGCTGCAAAAAATAAAAACATTCAATCGATGCTTAACAACTTCTTAAAACAAATCAATGATAAATTGTGCATTGTCTGCTTAAATGTTCTTCATAAATGTTCTACTTTAGCAGCGAGTTTTAAATGATAAGTAGAAAGCTTCCTCATTTAAAGAAAATTTGTTTCTATATATTTTAAAATTATTAAAAATAAAAAACAAGAAAGATACTTTCCTCGTCTGAGTTACATTTCTTTATGGTAGATTTTCGGGAGACTTTGATGGTTGCAAAGGGGCGTATACGCAACGGTAATTTGCAAATCGACAAAATGTTATGAGTTGGTGCCACATTTTACTCGCGGGGACTACTAATATCGGTGCCTTTAGCTGATTCGTCAAATAACTAAAAGTGCAGTTTCGCTTCCGGTTCGAAATTTTAGGCGGCTTACAAACACCCAAAGCTTCTACCAATGATTGATTTTATTATTTATTACTCTTCATAAATATAATGAATATCAGTAAGATATATATCGATAAGTCGTAATCGATTCGTAGAATATTGTTTAAAAGCGTTCGCAACACTTTAAAATTGCTTGTGCCAGGCTGTATAACAATTTGTGAGCAATTAAAGCCGCATAATTTCTCGCCTGCCTCTGGGCGCCAGACCTACCCCTAACCACCCAACCCCCCAGTCTCCAGCTCCTCGTCGCTCTCACTTAATGCCCCTGACATTGCTGGCATTGGCTAAAAATTGCAATGTCATTGTTGCAGCGGACAACGGTTGGAGCGCGCAAAAACCATGTGGCTAGTAATTCATTACCCAGACCACCGCGACACAAACACACACACACACACACACATACACACACAATACAGATGGCCAACACCAGCGACGCCATTTAATGTGCAAACAAAAGGCGTTGGCACCACACAAAAATAAAATACCATCCAACCAAAAAAAAAAACAGTTTAAATGAAATAAAAGACTCGAAACAGTAAAAACAAAAAAGAGACTAAAAGAAAAGCTTGTCAAATGTTATGAAGTATTTGTAAAGTGCAGACGGCGCACAATGACAACAAAAAATAACAGAAAAAACTGAAAAAAAAAAAAACAAAACAAAAAAACTGAAAAAGAGAGAATAAAAAACATAAATGAAGAGAAAAAGCTGGGCTCTGTGCTAAAAGTTGAAATAACGAACGATAATTAATGGAATGACAACATAAAGCAGCCAACCGTTTCAACAGTTCCCAATGCTAGGCAGGACTTGCCACACCCCTCCCTTGCCCCACCCCCTGACCGACCAACAGTTGGGCGTGTGAATCGCTAGCAAAGTTGGCGCGCGAAAAAAAATACAGTTGCAGCGGAAGCACCGCAAATGTCAATGTGAATGTTTGAGGTGGCATGCAGCTTTTGGAGGTGGGGCGAAGTGGCATGTGTACAAACCGGAAATGCATTGTTTCACGCGCAATTTCATTTCGACATTTATTATGCACTGCGAATTCTATGCAAAGGTGGGCAGGTGTGGATGGTGTTGAGGAGGCGTGTCGTTCAATTAATCGCAAAGTAATCAAAATAATTAATTAGGCATGCCCAATGCGCCGTGCTCAAGTGTCTGTCTGTGGTCAGTCACAGCACTGAGCTGAACGCGTGCAACTTCAAACAACTCAAGTGTGGCAGCATCGAAATGTGCAAAATATTTAAATCAAATTCAAATCAAATCTTAGCTTTGCTTCTTTAGCGTTAAACGATTTGATATGGATGAGAATTCAGCAAAATTTTCAACCACTTAAATTAAGTTCTTGCTTTAAATATTATGCTTAAATTAATGGCAAACTTTTCACATCTCAGAAAATGACCCTTTTTAAATTAACTAAAAACGGTTTGACAGCGCCTTAGAGCTATAAAAATTTGAAATTCAGAGAGAGTGTGAAAATTATGGTGCTCAAATTTGAATATGTACCTAAAAGGATTAAAAGCATATTTTAATGCGTACATTTTGCAAATTTTTGCATTCAGCTTTAACCCATTTGAAAAAAAAAGGAAAAACTCGTTTTTGTGCCAGTTTCTCAGCAATTTTTGCTTTTTAATTATTATGCAAATATTTTGCGCTGAACCAATTTTGTGGCGGCTTTTGCTGGTGTAAGCTGCAAGCTGCGAGCTGCATTTATTAGCTCAACATCATTAGCCAAAAATAGCAACAACAACAAATAGAACAAGGGAGGAAAACGTTGTGTTGCAACTTTTGCCGACATCTTTTCAACATTTTCAATTTGGCAACAAACGGCAGGTGGTTTCACTCCCAGCAGATAACTACTGAATAGAGTGGGGAGGGGGGTAGCAGATGGGGAGTCGGTGGGGGGGGGAGTAGTTAAGGGAAAAGCGTGGTTAGCACGCAAATTGCGCCGCGAGCATTGAAACCAAAACAGGCGACAAGATGACGATGTTGACGATGTGGTTGCACTTATTTCACCTCCCCCCACCTGCTCTCTCTGCTGCTGATGAGGAAATTGTTTTCGAAAATTACAAAAAGCTGTACAACAAGCAGCTGCACACACAAACACACACACAAAGTTACCATATTAGATGTTCTGTCTCGAACTTTGCCCAAGGTGCACATATTTCTAGATTCCATTTAAGTTAACATTTAATATGTGCTTTTCATGTAAGAACAATGCTTTTAGCTTTTAAGCAATACATGTTACAAAATTCACTTAACTTATTTTGCATGTGTTTTGCTCCTGAACCATTTTACAGTTATGAGTAGAAGAAGGAAAACAAAGAAAACAGAATCCACGTGCGAAATTACGCAGTGTCGATCAAGCTGAGCTTCGCTTGCGCAGAAGCACAATCGAACAGCGAGGCGAGTGTTCTCAGCCTAAATGCACTCATTACGCTGCCGTCTACATTAGCTTGGCAGACACACTCTGAGCTTTTAAGAACAGAACACTCCCAAGACACATTGATTAAGTCCCACGCTCACACTATCCACATGATAAGCACTCTCCATAAACACTCTCTAGTAGTGGACACGAACACCACCTATATGATACGCACTGAACATATGCGCCATCTAGCGGTAGAGAGCAAAACTAATGTAGGAGGATCGAGGAAACTTAAATTATCTCCCACACTACACTCTACCACTCTGTAGAGCGACTGTGCTGAGAGCTTACTTTCCTTTATGGCACGCTGTCTGCATAAGCGTTCTCTAGCGGCAGAGTGTGAAACTAATATAGGAGAATTCGGAACACTTGGATAACCTCTGCACTCACACAAACCACACAGCTCACTCTCTGCATAATCGCTCCCCAGCGGCAGACTGCGACACTCATAATGCTCCCTCTTAAAAATATCACCACTCCGAAAAGCTTAAAGCTCAACTGGTGATCCACTCCACACAGCTTTGCAAGCCAAAATAAACTCAAAGTGCAAACTCACCGTTGTTCAAATGAAAAACACTCATAGCTGCCACGCTTGTTATGTGCTTAAGCTGGCGATCAAAAAGCTGTCAACTTTTAATTTATTCCTTTTTCGTATCGGTAAAAACCTCTTGGGAACAGTTGAACATTTTCTACTACACACTTTTAGTATGCACAGGGTGGATTTAAATATAATAAGAGAAAGCCCCTTGATTGTCAATTTGCTGTAGATCCAAGTCTAGACTGGTCTAAAAGAAGTAGACGTATGGCATAAATAACTTTTTCAGCTACCAAATGCATTGGCAAATGTCAAGAAGAGCTCAAAAGAAGTCGCTCCTTGTTGGTCGCTTACATTTTGGCCAATTAGACGCACAATGGGCCACAAATTATGCAACATGGCGCGACAAATTCAATTTGCTATGCTCCAAAACACGTGCCCAACAACAACACACACAATTATACACACACACAAACACACACACACACACTTACACACATACACACAGAGAGTGAGACAGGCGTCGCAGTCGAGCGACACGTCGAAACTTGTTCAAAAATCCCTGGAGAAATTAGTTTGATTTATGTTGAGTTTCCGGTGCAAATAAATTGCCAAGTTTACAGGACTCGGACAGGGACACGGCGACAAAAGGACAGGCGGACAAGGAGACAGGAGGGCAAGGGGAACACGCAATGCTAACGCATAATTGATAATGCGAGCGGCGTAGAAATCAGCTTGTGGCCAGTGGATGACGATGGCTAAGGGGGGAGGGATGAGATGGGTGGTGGCAGGTGGAGGAGGGAGGGAGGGGCACCTGGGGGCATGTCCTGTATCAAATTGACACTTATTCGCTACCCGTCACAATCGTGACTCATCGCCCCATCTAGAAAAGTGGCTAAAAATATGCTCAGAGGAAGAAGAAGAAGAACTCTGAACATCTCTCAATAAAGTTGGATAAAAAGCCACATGAAAATAAATGCAAAGAATGTACGAAATGTTGTCACAGGCTTAAAGCCAGATGAATTTTGAAAAAGCAATTCACATTTAAGCCACCTCATCTCTCCCTTACCAACTCCCTCCCCCTCCCCCTGCCCATCCCATGCAGCACTCCAACTCCCTTGGTGTCTGTCAAATGCGGTCAACTGTCAGGGCTAAAAATCAAAATTGCTCTGCACACGGTAAATGGAAAACCTCAAAATCAATTAATTTTATTGGCTACCCCATTTATTTTCTTTCTGTTTTTTTTAGGACAAACTGAAATGTCATTGTGGCGACAAACTATTTGAAACGAGCATGTGGCACAGGCTTTGTTCGTGCCACACTCCAAAGGTTCGATTGCCACACACACACACACACACACATCTTGGCAAGTTTGCAACGCAAACGATTTAAGGCCGCTTCATTGATACACATATATATACTTCTATGTTATATACGCTATATAACAAATTTCGGGTTTAAAAAATGCCTAAAATTAAGCAAGAAATTAAAGAAAAAATTAATTTTTTAATAAATCAAAAATTAGACTAAACTTTAATAGAGCAACAAATCGTATCACAGATAATATTCATTTTATTTGTAAGAGCAACCATAAAATAGGATTATTCAGCTTTAAGCCAAGCTGATCATTTAGGAATCAGATAAACATTGAAAGAAAGAGTAAACAAAACTGAATTACAAATTTGTCAGAGAAACAGAACGTAATACAGAAAAATAATCTGTTGTGAAAGCAACTATTAAACACAAATATTTCATTTTAAATCAGGTTGATCAATTAGGAATCAGACAATTGGTTAGGGCAATATAAACAATGAGTTCCTTTCCATTTGGTATCTTTCCTGTTTTTATCGGTTTTTCTTTGCTTGTTTGTTGTCCATTGGGAGGAGGACGGGAGGATGGGGATTTCCACAGTTTGACATTGACAGAAGTGCAAAGGATTAAAACTTGTGCAGGCAACAATACTCTCAAAAAAAAAGAAAGAAATAGCCACAAAGAAAACGCAACACACTAATACACTCATAGTGTGTGTGTGTGTTTGTGTGTGTGTGTTGAGGTTGAGTGAGAAATTGAAGTCACGTAGCTGTGTGCAAATTTTTTGTGCCGTTGACACTGACATTTTTTGTTGGCTGCTTTTCTATTTTTTATTATTGCTCTTTTTAGTACGGATTTGGTGTGTTCTGTTTTTTATATTTTATTTGGTTATGTTGGTAAATTTAATTTTAGCTTAGTAGCCAGGCGAACAGTGTACGATGCCAGACTGATTAAATTTGCCAACATTTACGTGATTTCAATGCGTAATTTATGCCGCTGCCAACGGTACTCAAGAGAACACATTGCCATATGGACCACATAGAGGAGAACAAGATTGAGAGGGTGAGAGAGGGAGGGATGGAAGCAAAAACTTTTTAATTAGTTTAGTGTAAAGAGAGTTGCCAGACCAATGTGAGAAAATAAACGCAACTCTTTTCTTTGCACCTATTTTTATTTACAGATCGCCAAAAAGATAGTCGTTGGTGTCTAATGTCTGTTTGCATAGTTGCCACAAAAGCAAGTTGCATGCCTCATAGGTGCTCCAGCAATTGAGGTTTTGGTCTCGCTGCTTAGAGATCATATCGGGCAACTCAGGTGCAACTGCTTCTGCCACTGCAACTGCCAGTTGCCACATCCACATCCACATCCAATTAAGCAGATGTCCTCGGCGTCCTCGAAGGCCTGTCAACGCCGTGCAAAAGGTAAAAAGTTGTTGCGATATCAAATGTGTCAAGGCCTGGCCACTATCGCGTGACTTGACTGGAGTCAACACCGACTACCAACTGTGTTGCCAGTGTTGAGCAGCACACAAAACTTTCATCCTTAAATGCGCTTTGCAAGCGTTGAGCTTTTAGTTGAGGTTTGCAATTAAATTTCATTTACATTTCTTTAAAAAAAAAAAAAAAAATCCTTGAAATAAAAATAAACTACTATCCACTTTAATAAAATTTATATATATTCAATTTAATTACATAATTTAGGTTAGTGTATGAAAATCAGCGACTTTTCATGCTGGCAATTCCTTCTTCTGCTTTTTCTATTTTTGGTGGCCGTTTTTTTTTTTATATTGGCTCACAGCCCAATTTAATAGTTTTTTCGATTTGTTGAAAGCAAAACGCCAAAGCATAGAAAATAAATTGTCACAAAATGCTGGGCAAACCCAACTTAAGAGCAACCGCAAAGGTTGGCCAAAAGTTTCAGATAGAGAGAGAGAGAGAGAGAGAGAGAGAAAGCAATCAACTTCTACTTGGTCTTATCTTTATCAATTGCGAAGAAAAGCGCATCGAGAGCTTTGCTTGTTGTTGTTGCTGTCGTCACATATCGAATGCTGGCAAAAAGTTCGACAACTCTTTCCCCTTCCACTGCTCCGCTCGAGAAAAGTCAGAGAGGCGTTTTGGCCGTCCACCAACTTTATTTGAAGTTGTAAATAACTTGAAGCATTCGCAGGCAAAAATTTGCTAAAATATAAAAGAGAATTCAATGGAAATTTATTTGATTTATTCTCCAACCAATAACTGCATAATTATGAGCGCATTTTGCACTCATCATAAAATCGAATATATATAAACATAAAACCAAGAACAGGAATAAAATCAAATAAAAGTGCCCCCTTTTTGTGTGCATAAAGTGCCCCTTTTTAAAAGCGTCGTCTGCGTCTGTTGTAAGTAGTTGTAAATATGCTCAACATGCTGCACACTCAATGAATGAAATGTTTGCACAATGTTGAAAATAGTTGTGACACCCCCGCAACCCCCTCTTATGTAAACACTTGCTGCTGTTGTTGCTCTTGTTGTTGCTGTTGTTGTTGCTGCTGTTGTCCGTAGCAGGCAGCTTGTTGTTGTACAGCTTCCGCTTATATGGACACCACTTCAGCATGATAAATTGATGTTGCCGGTTTTAAAAATGGCAAAAGGGAAAATAAAATATGGAGCAGCATCAGCAGCAAAAACAAAGTCTGAACTTGACTTTGTTATACCCGTACATAAACTATATAATATCGAATAAAGTATAATAATATATGAATATGCACTAATTGCACATTGAAGGTAAACACTTTTCTTTTTCAACTGCAACTCTCATTCATTATTTTCTAGCAGTTAGCTTACAGTGCTGTTCATTTGGTTGGGGTATTTTGCAAGCGCTGCTCACCTAATGTAAACAGAGTAACTGTTTATCCTTGTGTCGACAATTGTATGTATGTGCTTGCTTATGGTCCTGCATAATTGCAACAACGCAGTCATTCAGTCAGGAAACTAAAGGTCAATAACAACATATCAACTTGCGGGCACATACATTTTGGCACTCACTATATTAAGTCTACGAAATAAATATAGGACTTTAAATGCTAAAAGCAGTCAGCTTTTGTAAGGCAGCAAAAAAATTTGGTATTTAATTTTGGTATTTGATATTTTGGTTTGACATTTGGTATTTTTAAGCAAGCCAAAAAACTTAGGGTGTTTTGCCTTTCTGTATTCTAAAGCTGCCTGCATACGGTCGCATTGTCACAAAAAAACAAAAACAGCTGAAAATGCACGCAAATGCAAAATTAATAACATTAGTGGTACTGGGTGAGTTTTAAAAAACACACAAATTTCGCATTGCTCTGACAGAGGTGTGTGCTTAACAGGGGTATGTGCGACAACAGCGCACGGGGACATTACTGGCATGTTAGCTGCGCTGCAATACTTTGACCTATATCTTAGCATGAATGGAACGTCGACGGCAGCGACGGGCAGCTTGTCGCGCGGCCAATGCGACTACAGCTTTCAGTCGTACGCGCTGATGCGCGATCGTCACACGTGTGTGCCGGACGACGAGCACATTGCGCATCTGTCGGAGGGGCCGCAACAGCGTCGCCCACCGATATTGTTGAAATGCCTCCAACGCGATCTGTCACAAGCAGGCAACGACAGCTATGCACATCCGAGCGTGCTGATACCGAAAACAGCCAAGGAGATTCTAACACTGCTCAAACCCATTGGGAATGCCACCAAACGCCACGAAGCCGGTAGCTGCGTCGTCTTGTACTTTTGCACACCGTTCAGCTTGTTATGTGCTCGGCTGGCAAAGCAAGTGAATTTGTTGCCACATATGTTTCCCACGCTGCCCATTGGCTACATTGATGCATCGCAATTTACCCGATTCAATGCCGAGTTTGGTATCATTTCGCTGCCAACGCTGATGATCTTCCATCAGGGCAGACCGCTGATCAAATACGATGGAGACGGCAATGTGGTGACATTCATCACGCGACACACGAATATTCGACCGATTAATTTTCAACTTATTCAACCGTGGTTCGCAAACCGGCCGGTGCCAACGGAGCCGAGTCGCAAAACCGATTTGTATCTATTCCTCTCCTGGGGATTCATCATCGTCTGCCTAGGGAATCATGTGCGGCGCACTCTCTTCTGGAGACAGCTGGTGGAAATGGTGCAACGCAATTGGCGCGAATTCGAAGAGACCCAAATGGAAATGATAGACTAATTATTCATTTTAGAGTCATGTTTAGGGAGGGGGAGCGGGGTTAGTTCCAATAATAAATAACTGACTAAATAACTCGACTATGTGTTTGTAATGTATATTTTCGTTTAATTAAATTCACATTAACATTTACGCTCATTGCCTTACAATTAATTACATATGCATATTTGGGATTTTATAGTTTAATTTCCATTTTTTTTTTTTTTTCAAATTTGTCGCTGCAAAATGTAAAGCTTACTTATTTCGAAAAAACAAACTAAATTCTCGTTGAATATTTTATATGCAAAACTTAAGCTTAGTGCTTTAAATTTTATTCAATAGTTTCTTTAATCTTTAATACAACTAAAAATTTGCATTAACAGTTTTAAGTGTGTGTCTGAGTGTGTGGGAGTGTGTGTGTCAACAGTTGCCTGAAATGCAAACAAAAATATATATATATTGATATAGATTGGTTTCTTTTTTTGTTTGACAGATTTGCGTGCGAAAACCTACATCAAATATTTCATCTTTTTCAATTCGTGGAAATGCACGCAAAACTGCGCATACAATTTTGTCATTATGTTGTTTTAATGTTATTAAGCATTGTAATCGTTTATCGATAAACGTACTAGTAGTGTGGTGGCTTTGTATTTGAGGGCGGCTGCTAAATTATAACTGTCTAAGTATGTGTGTGTGGTGGGTATCTAGGTATGTGTGTGTGTGTTTAATTTCCCCGTATCCGATTATTGAGGCTTGTTGCGCTTGGCCGATTTGGGGCGTGGCTCATTCGCATCCTCACCTCCATTGGAACTGGAGTTAGAATTGGATTGCTGGTGATGATGATGCTTCAGACGCTGCTGGCGACGGGCGGCTGCATGATTTGCCGCATAGGGATGTGGATGTATGCTGTTTGTAATAAAGAAATAACATATTAATTTCCATTTTTAATGCAATTCAACTATACGAAAGGACGTAAGGGCACAACAATACGTAAACAAAATAAGATATGACAACGTAAAAGAGAAAGAGAGTAATTCCAATTCGAAAGTAAATGTTTTCATAAAAATGGTGAGAGCGATGCGAGGCGAAATGTGTGTTATAATGAGAGAGAGAGCGGTACAGCGTTTGAGAGTGAGCTTTTTAATGAACAAACAGGCTTAAGCTGGATGAGCGAGTGGTTGGGTTGGGGCGGGGTAGACGAGCGGGCACCGTTACGTGAGGTGAAAAGGTACGCAGTAGTTAATACATGTTGTTGTTGTTGTAGTCCCAACGTAAGACAACAGCAGCGGCGCAGTAGCAGCAGCAACAGCGTTAGAATTTTGATAAGCGTCGTTTGTTGGTTTTTTCTTTTTTTGTTTTGGGAGTTGGTTGTCAGCGTAGTTTACGTAGATAGTAGTGTGTCACGTGGTACGTAGATGAGTATCGTTGACCAATTAAGCGTAGCGTAGTGTAACGTGTAACGTAACGATGATTTCAATGCGCAATTAAAACATAAAACGTAATGGAATTTGTCAACAAATGTCAATAAAAAAAATGCATATAAGAGACCAACAACGCGGCGGGGGGAGGGGCTTACGTAATACGCAAACATGCTGATTACGTGTGATGTCGCCTTATTCGTTGAGATGCTTTTCGTAGAGAATATGTGTTTGTGTGTGTGTGTTTTTGCTTATGTGTATTAGTAGTAGATTTTATGTACATAGCTGATTGTTGTTGTTGTTGTTGTGTGCGTGTGGCGGAGGCTTACACGTAACATGTGGCACGTAACGCAGCGTTACGTGTGACGTATGATGCGAGGCAGACGCAGCGATGATTTTGTGGCTCGTCGTAAAAAACGCCGTGTGACTTTTGCTGATTGGTTGGTTGCTTTGTTTGTTAGTAGGTGGATGGGACTAACGTAGTCGCTAACGTTATCATTAACGTAGCGCGTCGCTGATCGTTGTTCAATGTTACGTCGTAATGTGTATATATATTTATGTTTATATAGTAGTAGTATACATTGATTATAGTTTTTTTGATTTATTTTATCTGTGTTTCTACTTGCGATAGAAACGTGAATTATACAAACGCCAATCTCTGCATTACAATCGAAATAAATATATTATGGTGGAGAGTAAGAGAGAGAGAGGAGAGAGAAATAGAGCGAGAACTTGTTAATTAAGTTATACAATTTAAAAAAAAAACATATATACATTAAATATGTTTATTATATATATATAGTGTGTAACGACTAATTTTACTTTAGCGGGAAAAGGCCAAATAACTTAACATTGTGAAGAAGTCCAATAACGCAGTTAATTTCTGGAGGTTATTACGTCGAACTTGACACGTCAAATAACGCAACGTAACGTAACGTAAAGTGAACTTTCTGTTAACAAAGGGTAAGCTTTTATGGTTTGTTTTAACGATTTTTAGGCTAGTCTCAGAGGCCTATTTTTGTGGGGTTATTGTTATTATTGCTGTTGTTGTTGTCGTTTTTGTTGTAGTTGTTGTTGTTGTCTTGTTTTGCTAATGCGAACAAACCTTGGCGTTGCGGCAATGCTGTGACTAACACTGGAAACGGTGGCCAGCGGTGACGATGACGGCGTACGTAGTGGGCGACGGGCAGTGGCCAAATGCTGACCGTTACGTAAATACGCACGACGCGATGATGAAGCATTGACGTAATGATTGTTGTTGTTGTTTGTTAGGTCGTAGACAGGAAGCGAATTCGCTGCTGCTACTGTTGTTGTTGTTGCGGCGGCGCGGCGGGGCGAAGTTGTTGCTGCTGCTGCAGTGTCGCTGTTGTTGCTGTTGTCGCCGTATGGAATCGATTCGAAGAAAATGTAAAAGAGATTACAACAAAACACATATTGGGGGAGAGGGGGGTGGTGTGGCGTGGTGGCGTGGTGGCGTGGAACGTATGTTATGTCTCTTCCTTAAGAACTCTTAAGCACTTAAGTGTTACTTTTTTTGGGTCAGTAGCAGATTTTCTCAGCGTAGCGCAATCCGTTAACGTAACGCGTGTTTTGGGTCTTCATTTACGTAACGTATGTTAAATTGATGAAGTGATTCAAGAAATAAATACTTGAAAACTTATAAAAGCAATTCGAAACAAAAAATATATATATATTTAAAAATCAGAGAGCATATATAACAATAAACAAATTGCTTGCCGCCTACCTCAAGAATTGTTCTCTTTTTTGATTTATCTTTTAGTATTTGTATTTTTAACGTAGTTGAGGAATGTAAAAGCAGAAATTTAAATTCAATACATATATATAGATATTTATATACATATATATGCTGTTAAGTTTCTTGGACTCTGATATAGAGATTCATTTGTATATATATATATATGTATGTAGATAGTAAAATATATACTGTATGTACATTGCTTGATTTAGTAATTATTGTATCTGCAAGTAAATACAAACGTTTAAATTTAGCGGGCATTGTTATACACAAAAAATGTAGTACAAAAAAGGGAACAGCCTAACTCTGTAAAGGTGAAAGGTAGTGAGGATGTTGTGGGGACTAGGGAATATGCCTTGTGTTGCTGTCAAGCTTATGTTATGCAACTGTTAGTGTGCAGCGCGCCGTTACTAACAGATGTATGCTCTGTTAAACAACAAGTAAGGTAAGCTCTGTTAAACAAGTGTATAAATTAAGATGCCTTAGTTATATTATTACTATTATATTAAAGTTGTTAAATATATTTCATAGTTGCCATTGTTAAACAAACTAGGAAACTTAAACGTAGTTCCAAGGGCAGCTACAAGTAGCAGTCGCATTTTGACTAAAATGTTTAAGCGGTGTTAAGCAGACACAGCTGTTAACCTTAAGAGTGACACAAGGCATATGTTAACAGTTACAGTGTTACAAAACGCCAAAAGCTCTCGAGTCAAGTGTCGCACGTGGAAAACAACAAATGGTTAACAAAGAATCAGAATCAGAATCTTAGGCGACTGATAGGCACCACTTTAAAACCTGTAAGCGACTTGCAAGGATATCGATTGATCCTTCAACTATCAGTTGGACTCACCTGCTCTGCGGTGCGGTTGGCGTCGCTGGGAGAGCGGGCAATTGACGGCCGGCGGAGCGTGTTGGCTCCTGGATAACACAATCATCATCATCGTCATCATCTAACGGCTCAATGGTCAGCGTCGAATTGTTAGCAGCCGGACCAGCCGTGATGGCCTGCATTCCACCGTTGCCATGTGGCATAATGCCACGTGTGGCACGTGTGGTGAATTCGCGATCAAATTGCTCGGCCTCCTCCTCATCCAGATTGATAAACTCCTGACGCTCCTCCAGCTGGCCAGAGCGCAAATCCTGCTCCTTCTCAATGATGTGGGCCCGTTCGCCAATATGATGACCAATGGCCATCTTTTTCATGCCCGTACGCGAATCCTGTACGGTTTTACGTGTCTCACGTACGCCACCAGGACCCGTCTTGGTGCTCGAGCTGGCCTGATAGATCTGTGGACGACCGTCGGGACCCGAGGACATGGTCATCACGGTGCTTTGGCAAAATGAAGCACCATTATTGGCGCCAATGTCTGCAGTAATAAAAATATTATTATCTTTTATAAAAACGCATCTTGAGGTAGACAGTGAAATAGATGCAAGATGCATAAGATTAAGGAAACTTTAATTGCTATATTGATTTTCTATGCAAAAGGTAAGATTTGAATAAATTCATTAGAATTAAGGCTTAACTGAGCTATCAAGGACATCATTACAGTCTCAGAACTGCTTTATAATGCGCTCAACTCGGAAAAAATAACATTCCAATGTATCAGCAACCGATAATCGTATGATGTTATTGGCTAAAAGCGATCATTTTGAGTCATAAAAAAACGGCCATTACTGAGTTCAAAGTTAACTAGTAGAATATTCAGTAAAGTTCCAGAAAATTTGATGATGAGGAAAAACTTAAACTAAAAGAAGCAGTCAAGTATGATGCTTGCCGCCAAGTTGTGTTCTCTTCACACCTATTTTACTGTCCTGTTGTGCATATATTTAAATGAATTACACGCACCGGCATTAAGCAAACGATTAAAATTAGGCATGGCTGGGAACCCAAACAAGCCACCGCCCATTGGAGCCATCGCCTGTTGGCTGCGATCCATCAACGCTCCCTGCTGAAAGCCGACATCAAATGGCGACGGTGCCAGCATATTGAACGGATCCGGCATAAAGCTGTTCATCAAGCGATTCATCGAACGCATCTGCATATTCATTGCATTCATGTGATGGTTCATGTGATTGCTGTAAATAGAGTTAATGGAATTTTTAGTTTAGTTTATTTCGAAATAAGTTCAAAACGAACTTTTTTGTCTCTGTGTTCGTTTCGGAATTGCTTATCGATTTTTTGCGGTGAGAATTTCGTTGGCGTTTCATTACTTTTGTAATGCTTGCTTTTTTGTTTTTTTTTTTTTTTAAGATTAAAGATACCTTGAAAGCACTGAAACTTAACACACTAAATTTTTAGACTGCTTTTCTTTCGTTCAAAAGCAAATCGGATTTTTCGTATTAGAAAACTCATGTTCAAATCTAAAAGTGATAAATTAACGAAAACTAGAACACAGACTTCTGGAAAATTCTAATTTCTAGAATTTTCCTCTTTGCTAAATTGAAGAAATTATTTGCTACAACTGTTTTTCTTCACATAGCTGTTTTAAAACATATATATATATGTGGTGACACTGGAAAAACAATGCGCTTTCCAATGTTATTGCATGCAACAAAAAGCTCAATAAATAAATCAAATAGTTCACATGCAAAAATCAAGATATTTAAACAAGCAATAAATAATAAAAGTCACTTTCTTTAAGGGACGCAATACATATGCGATGTGGTTGCAAAAAAAAGGCGAAAAGGAAAACTAAAACTTAATTATTTATTAGATTGACAGCAGCCGCAAGCGTGCAATCGAAATTATCGATTAATTACGAGCCCCCGTCTTCGACGTCGTCTTCTTTTCTTCCTGCTGCTTTTTACGCTGGCATGCTGCGCACTCACACACACAAGCACACAACGAAAAACTGCTTTGTGTGTGTATTGTGTAAAATTTACAAACACACACACATACACAAACGTTTTCTGCTTTGCCCAGCGGAGCACATTAATCAGCAAACTGCACGTATAGCCGTGAAAACCGCACAAAACAACACAACACACATGCAGTATTTTTAATCGTCTCTCTTCTCTCTGCGCTTTAAGGGCCACAACTTTTCCTCACACTTTCAATGCAAAAAAATTTTCCACGCCCCAAAAACAACAACTACTTTGTAAGTAATAAATTTGATTCTTTTTTTTTACTTACTTCATGAATCCGAGATCATCATCGATGTCGCCCATTAACGCACCGAACATCGACATATTTGTTTATTTTTACTTGTTTACGCACTGCTGCAATTATTAAAATGTCTTTCTTTATTTGTATTTCTTATTTTTGTATCTCTTGCTTCCTTTTGTAATCAACTTTTGTAATAAACTCGAGTAGTTTTCTCACAGACAATGTAACCGCGTGGCAATAGTACAGAAATACCAAAGCCCAAAATAGCACAAATAAATACCCACATGTGAAGAGCTGCCAACTTGTCGCAAAAAATGAAATGACTGTTAATATTTGAGTTTTGCTCATTGAAACTTATGTTATATCAATGCTCACTTTATTTGATTAAATGTTAAACAAGTTTATTTTAAAATATATTTAAGTTAATTTGATCGCCAAACTTTGTTCGCAGTGCTTTTCATTTGAATGTGTATACATTTATATGTATTTTTTTTATTGATAAGGCTCCGCGTTCTGCTCTATCCATTCGGTGTGGTGTAACACGCTGGTGTACACGCCAGGGAAGCCCTCGCGGGCACAGCCCACACCCCAAGAGACAATACCGACCAGGACGCCATCCACAGCCAGTGGACCACCTGAATCACCCTGGCAGGCATCCTTACCACCCTCCAAGAAGCCGGCGCACAACATCTCCTCGGTGATGGTGTAATCCTTGGTCATGTACTGAACCCCGCACGTGTTGCTATCCATAATCTCCACTTCGACGGCACGCAGCATGGCGGGCAGTGCCTCATCTTGTTCCGTTCGCTTGCCCCAACCACTGACCATGGCATGGGTGCCCGCTCGTGGGATATCCACAGCCAGGGGGATTGGCTGCACCACATCCGAGTAGATCAAGGGTGCAACGGTGATAATCATGCCCACATCATTCACATGCGTCTTCTTATTGTAGCCACTGTGCGGTATCAATTTCGTAACTTTGACACCCTGCTCATCTAGATCTGCAATCGAATTCTGTCCAGCCACAATCCTAATATATGATGCAAAGCGTCCCTTGATGCAGTGGGCAGCGGTGACCACCACTCGCGGCGCATAGAGGCTGCCCCCACAGATGTGCAGCAACATGTAAGTCTCCAGGCGCACCGACACCTGATACGGATAGCTGGCAATGTCCGCCTCCTCTCCGCCGACAATGCGTCCGTTGATGGCGGCGCCACTACTGTGGGTGGCCCACAGCGAGAGCAGACCCAAAACGACGATTCCCAAATGCAACGACGACGACATTTCGCTTATTCGACTATTGTTCTTATGTTATATTAATCGGTAGTGCCACGGCTTTTATATAGGGTCTCATGCTTATCGCTTTTAAGCGCCGAATTCGCGTGGAAATTCAGGAATATTATCAGATTTCGTTAACGCTAAATTTCATGATATTATAAATGTTTATATGCTTTTCTGTTTTTATATCCATTATAAACATAAGTTGATGTCGGTCGGCTTCTAAAGAGAAATTTCTGAACGATTATCAAACCATAGCCCCATAAGCTCTTCGATAAGTTATTTTACGATATTGGTAAAAAAAAAGGAAGCTAAAACCAGACCCAAGTAAACAAATACATTATTACGCCCACAAATAGTCTTACTATAATTATAGGAAAATTACATTGAGTCATTTTCAGTGAACTTTGATAATTTTGAATTGACAGACATCAGCGATTTATTTAATCTAATTTCATTAAAACTTAAGCATGTCTATAGATTAAAATCCCCTTTGCCGAGTGCCAAGGCACCAGTCTGAGATAAGACCCGACAATTACTATGATTTTTATGTTTCCCATATAATATTTTATGTTTCGATATAAACAAATATGGGGCTCGCTACTATATCGTAATTTTATATGGTAGCCAATTTTTAAATCGGTTTTCGGTCAATCACTAAATTAATAGCTACATTGTTTTTAAGTTGTCCAAATAGTCGATGAATCATATTTTTGTACTTGGCCATTGATCAAATAGGTGCACCCCAAGTGATTAATTGACAGCTAGGAGTGAGCTCGATTAAAATAAAAAACACTGCTCAAAACTATGGGCTGTAATAAAGTATTTTAAGAATAGTACTGCACAGTTTTTATACTTTTTAATCTACATTTCATACTTTATAAATAGAAGTTGAACGTTTATAAAAGATTTTTGAAACGACGTCTTACTTTAATTTATTAAATTTAAGCTTTTACTTACCAAACTCTACCCATAAAAAGATGATTCCAATATGTAAAGTTGTTATTTCCCAGAGACTACCGTAAAAATGATAAATTCAATGTTTGAGTTTATATTGATAATACTTCGGTTTAAATTGAGCAACCGTTAAAATCAATTTCTTGTTATCGACGCAAATTCGATAAATAAGTCCAATTACTCCCTTAGCAGCCAGCTTTGCAGCGTAAGCAATCTGATCAGATTACAAGTTCAAATTTCCAATATGGATAAGATAAGTGTTAAGGCCATTTAAGGAAGATTTATAATGCTGGTATTATCGCCATTAAATTGCCCGATTGAACAATTAAACCAACGATAAGTCGGCTAAGTATAAAAACCCAAATACAACGAAATTTAGCTTTAGTTGAAGTGAAAATGTTTCGCCTTTTGATCGGTTTGAGTGTTCTGGGATTGGGGCTGGCAGGCACCACTTTCCAAAGTGGTGGTCTACCTATGCCCGATGGTCGCATTGTGGGTGGTACTGAAACGGTCATAGGCCTCTATCCCCATCAGATATCCATGCGATATCGCGGCAACCACAGATGTGGCGGGTCCATCATTGCCACCAATATAATTGTGAGCGCCGCCCATTGTGTCAATACCCTCCAGGGTGTTGAAGATCTGACCATCATAGCTGGCTCCACCTCAATTATCTGGCCAACTGGTCAAGAGTTGTCTGTACGTGAATTCATTATACACGAGAAATACCGAAGCTTAAACAATGACTATGATGTCGCCATCCTTATTCTCAATGGTGATTTTATCTTCAATGAATCTGTTCAACCGATTGCCTTGGCTAATGAGCGTCCGGAGCATGGTACAGTCGTCACTGTAACCGGCTGGGGCACAACCAGCGAAGGTGGTGTAATCTCAAACAATCTGCAGGAGGTGAACGTCAACGTTGTGGAGAATGCGAAATGCAAGAGCGCCTATTCCATTACCCTAACCAGCCGCATGTTGTGCGCTGGTGTTGACGGAGGTGGCAAGGATGCGTGCCAGGGTGACTCCGGTGGTCCACTGATCCACAATAATGAACTGTTAGGCATTGTCTCGTGGGGCACGGGTTGTGCTCGTCCCAAATACCCGGGCGTATATGCCTCGGTTCCCGAACTGCACAACTGGATTGTGGCTACTCGCGATGCCTTTGCCAAAGTGGGCAGCATTGATTTTCTCTGAATTCTGAATATGTATATATAGCCATTTTCTACATGCAATAAATCGCCTGTGGCTAGATCTATGATTACGTGTTTTACTGATGAATTGGCCAATGGTTGATATTAAAAAATAATAATAATAACAACACGTTATCTGATCGCTTATATTACGAAATAATATTGGCCCAGCTGCGTTCATAGCAAGCAGCTTTTGAAAGCGAACATGAAATGGGTGAAGGTGGGAAGAGCTTTAAGAACTAACGGAATGCAAGCAGCTTTTGTAGAGGAACAGGAAGGGAGAGGCGAGAGCAAGCAATTGGTAAGAGGAGAAATACGTTGGCTTTTCTATCTACAGAGAAAATGGTGTAGATCTCAATTAATACGTACTGTTTTACTGCAAGCAGCTTAAGAGAGAGAATAAGCAATTACTGAGACGAAAGAGAAGAGAAGAAAGTTTCCTTTAAATTAATTGCTTCTCTCTTTAGAGAAACTTTGTTGGATGGTTAATTTAAGCGACTCTCAAAAGCTCAATAGTTGATTATGTCGCTACATTAATTAACATCACTCTAATCGGCGGGCTAATTACTAAATTGTTTATTTTATTATTGAATGGGCATTAAATCGGTAAAACAAAGTCGGAATACATATCGTCCATACGCAGTAGTTGATAGCGCTTATCAGCGCATGCCGTAGTCTTATATATATGTATATGTGTACGTTTATAGTGCTCCGGCCGGTTTCAGAGTGTCCTCGACCCACGTCTTCAGGCTTGGGGCGTACGTGTAAACCGAGGGATAGCCTGGCCGGCCACAGCCGCGGCCCCACGAGACGAGACCCACGAGTTGTTCGTCTACGGTCAGAGGACCGCCTGTATCGCCCTGACAGGCATCGGTGCCACCTTGGGCCACATCTCCGGCACAGATCATGCGCTCTGTCACTTCACCGGCACCATAGATTCCATTGCACTGGTCCGAGCTGACGATGGGCACACGTGCCTGCTCCAAATTGGGGCTGGAGGGACCCCATTCCTCGCGATAGCCCCAACCGATGACGATCGCCTCACGACCCGTCGCCGGTCGTTCCGGACGGAATTCGATCTTTCGCAAGCCGTGCTGCGTCAAATCTAATGGTGTATCCAATATGATGACACCGATATCATAGTCCACCGTGATGGGTGTATATTGCGGATGATGGATCCACTGCGAGGCTGGATAGACGAAACCATCGCTGCCATTGCGTGTATTGGCACCAGCAACCACAATAAGTTTCGTATCCTGCGTCAGATCAGCCAGACACTGGGCTGCCGTGACAATGCCCCGGTCCGAGTAAATCACTCCGGCACACTCGTGCATATACGGCGACGTGCTGCTCCGACGATAGCGCACTGAAACGCAATACGAATGCCGTGTTATGTCCACCCGGGCACCATTAATAATCCTCCCCTCCGGATGAGCTTCCGTGTGCCAAACGAACGCAGCCAGCAGCAGCAGCATCAGCGGCGGCAACAAAGTCAAATTCTTACCGAGTATTCTCATGTTTTGCAAGCGGACTAGCGACGGTCACATATCGAACTGATTAGAAAATTTGTGTTGTGTTCTGTGTTCTCTGGCATTTTGCAGTCTTAACATTTTTGCCGGTGATTATCTAAATTGCCGTCACTCCAGATAGGGTCTCCTGTACAGGGTCCGAGCTGATAACGTCAGTCCGCTAATATCAAATGCAAGCAAATCGAGCTGTCGGCTTCGTTACGTTACGCTACGAGACTATTTACGTTTTGGTGTTACGTTACGTTAACGAGCCTTTTGCTATTTTTAGCTTACTTTGTGCTACTTTCGGTTTTATAAATCTATAAATCTTTATGAATTTGCGGGTTAGCTAAGAATTTTAGTGAAAGAAGTTCATTGATCTGTGTGAATTGAGTTGAAAGTGAAGAAATATTCGTTTATATAGATACGTTCAGGATTACGTTCGGTTACGTTTGACGTTAATAAAGTTTTTACTATTTTTTAGCTTATTTTACGCTATTATTTTATTAAAAAAAAAAGAGAATTTCACGTTTTAAGTTTTTTTTCTTAAATTCTAATTAAAACTGATAAATCTGCGCCAAAATTATCCGACACAACTTTAAAACACTATATATTGATATATATTAAAATCATTTAAAAATTTTTCCAATAAAACTATCGCCCAGACAAGTGTAGCGTAACCAGAAAATATGTCTATTCGACATTATCAGCTATTTATTAGACAGAATAGAGGCCATAAGATTGATAATGCCCTTAAAAAAAACGTAGCATACTTAAAGTATTATTTGGGGTTTTTTCAAATTGTGTTAATCTTATAAGCACGAAACATAATCTAGATTTGGCTAATCAGGGCCTTACATAGAAACACAACATATTAAATTTTGAATGCCTTAACCAACATTGATTAAATCAGGTTATAAAACAAAATAACAAAGAAATGCCAAAAAAATGGACGTCATTCAACAACAAATTTATTTAAACATGTGCTTGAAATGGAAACCCTATTGGATATGATGACAATAGCAACTTGTCCTAGATGGTGCCCGTCTTGGCGTGGATCCAGTCGACATAATACGCGACATTGGCATAGACGCCAGGATGTGTGGGCAAAGCACACAATCTGCCCCAGGAGACGACGCCATGGAGCTTACCACCACAGGTTAGCGGTCCACCCGAATCACCCTGGCAGGCATCCTTGCCACCCTCGCCACGAACACCGGCACAGAGCATGCCAGGTGTAATTGAACCGCCCCCATAATCCTCATCACACTGCTCATTGCCCACAATGGGCACATTGACAGCGAGCAACTGGTCCGATGCAGCGCCTCCCGATGTTGTGGTACCCCAGCCGGATATGGTGCTCATCTCGCCATCTTTAGGCGCTTCGGTGCCCAGCTCAATGGCCTTCATCGTAAAGTTATTCAATGGTAACGGCGAACCCAAGACGAGCAGGGCAACATCATTATCATATCTGGATGGATCGTATTTCTCGTGCATTATGATTTCGGAGACGGTAACAATGACGCCATCCATGCCTTCGCGCTGACTGGTGCCGGCAACAACCTTAAATTGACTTGCCACATTGCCAATAACACAATGCGCCGCCGTCAGAATGTAATTCTCATTAATGATGGATCCGCCACAGTAATGAGTATAGGGATTACTGGGTACTGTGATTGCCTTGCGACGCAGCGATATCTGATATGGAAAATGTATCACATCTGTCGCATAGCCGCCCACAATGCGTCCGTTGGGGGTGTCGTCCTGCAGAGGATGTGCCAGGGCAACGCTCACAAGGCTCAAGCTCACACCGAGCAGCAACAGATTCGCGTGTGCCATCTTCAAGAGTACCTAATAGACTGAAAAGAAACCCAAATAAAAATCTACAATTCGATGGATTATAAAGTCACTTACCTTATCGAGTCGGTCAGCAACGATTAGATCATTCAATAGGTGGCAATAAATTTTTTTACTACACTATTCTTATGGCGCCCAATCAGCAAAGCGTTCGCACAGTGATCCAGCACAAAAATCATAATTATATGAATCTATATATTACATATACTGAAAATCTAACAATCGTATTTTTATGCTAATCAGGTATATATCTATAGATCAAAGTTAGACAAACATTTTTAAATATTTTTGAAAAAACGAAGATATATTTGTAAGGAATTCTTGAACGATTCTTATAACCAAACGTTGAGTTAAATTATATATATCGGTATCGATAACAGCAATCGAGAGTTAGCAGATTAACACTTATTTGCATAGACAGAATTATTGACTATTTTAGTTTTGCGCCACTGTGCGTTGGACAGCTTCCATTTTGAAGTAAGCCGCTCGAGCTTCAACAATCCAGCTGTGGAAGTGGCTCACTGAGGCATAGACGCCCGGATAAGCTTCACGGGCACAGCCCTCGGCCCAGGAAACAACGCCAACGACCTGGTTGTTAACGACAAGCGCTCCACCCGCATCACCATTGCAGGCCTCCTTTCCCCCACCTGGAGCGGCCGCGCAGAGCATTGCCTCCGTGATGGGCCGCCAGTCGTAGGCAGCTTGGCAATCCTTGCTGTCCACCAGCGGTACCTGCACCTGTTGCAAACGTGCCGATGGCAAACCATCCTCTTTGGTAAATCCCCAACCGGACACGGTGGCCAGAGTGCCCACAGACGGCAGCTCCTTGGACACTTCAATTGTGCCGATCCTGCGATTGGTGTCAACTGAAAACGGTGGCGAGACAAAGATCAATGCAATATCATTATCCGTAATCGTTGCATTGTACAGCTCATGTGGCAATAGTTTTGTCACGCGTGACACGACACCACCATCCATGCCAGAGTGCAGATCAGTGCCAGCGACAACCATGAAATTGTCCTCATGCCGATTGTAGACACAATGAGCCGCTGTCAGCACAGTGCTCCCATCCAAGAGAGACCCACCACAGGTGTGAGCATAGGCACTCTTAACGCCATTGCGTCGATGTATAGAGACCTGGTAGCGTAAAGCCAACACCGACGAATCATCACCACCAACGATTCGAGAGTCCAGATGCGAAGTATCCAGACTACAGCTGCAGCTACTGCCCAGCAAAAGTATGACAGCGATTATTAGCGCAACCTTGTCCATTTCAAAGTTTGGTCAAAAGCAAACTAACAATTTTCTCGAACAAGTTAAGTTGTTAGTGGTATCAGGTGTGCTTTTTTTAGGAAGCAGTAATATATTGGCTTATTATTGGCTGATAAGCAAAATTGATAACGACCACAGTTCGCAGTTTCAGTTGAACCATTGCTGTAATACTTGTATTAGTCATATTATTATAAACAATTTATAATTTCGATGTAAAATAAAGCACAGTTATGAGCAATTGAATAATTGAAAAGATAACGAAAAATGGGTCAAGGAAAAATATTAATGATTTGGTTATAGAAACGTAGATATGTAGGATGAAAAGAAAAATTGTACAAATTCAATCATATATTTATTTTTGCCTTTAGTGTAGATGATTAATATATAGCCTAAATTACAAGAACAACCTGTCGAGAATCCTCACTTCCTCGTGTAGAGTTAATTAAATCAATTACAATAAACAGCTGGAAATGGGAACACTCCAAAAGCGTTAAATTCAAAACTCTTCAGAGAACCAACTTAACTAGGAGAAAATTTCCTTCCTTTCTGATTAAGCTTTCGAAAGCTCACTTCTTGGCTGTGCTTATTTGAGTAATAAGCTTAACAATCAAAAAATGGATTGAATTTTTGTGATAAAGAAACTTTTAATAGAGGTTTGTGTCTTGGAATCCCTTAGATCTATCCAGTTTGAAAGAACTTTAATATTTAACCAGGGAATATCTCTTAGTGAACACATCAACTGATTGTTGGCGAACTGTGGACTACAGGAATAACACTGAGAGGCAATCTTCTTCCTTTTAGATCAGATCATGATTTTCAAGACTTCACTATATTTATATGAAACAGAAACGTACTCACAATTCACAATATGGTGTAATACAAACAGACTTAAATATTGATTTACGAGTTCAACCGTTAACAATAGCAAAGTGCCTGCCTTGGCTGTAATCTTAGCCAACTCTATCTTCAGATTGTGCTGAACTCCTCCTTAAATAGCTCAAATAGCAATCCATGTATCGTAACTCGAAGGGATTGGTTGCTTGTCTAACACGACTGGCCGAAGCACCAACCAATATTTTCAACCAACATACATGATATTTTCCATCATTTGATTTGATCTCTCGCATAATATTTTTAATTATTTATTTTGATTGATGGTTTCGAACAGTTAGTTCGACCTCAAACATCAATCATTTTCACATAATCAGACTCATTTTCACAATCAATTGTATTTTGCAAAACTTCAAGGAATCTGACCATCGTTATCTACCTTCTTCACTTTATTATCTGTCAAAGGCACCGTTCGATATCAGTATACGTTATTTAAGTGATTTTTGGGTAAATCGCGGAAGTGAATACTCATAAGTTCCAATAACTTTTTTATGGCTTTATTGTCATGTGTAGGCACTACAATAACTTTTTTTTGTGCCATATCTAGGCACTATCTCCTATAACCTATTGAGCTCAATTTTGCTATTCTGTTCTATTTTTGAAACACACCTTTTTGTCTGGCTTCAGTTATATTTAGTAAATAAATGTGTGATTCGTTTAAAGGTTGAAGTTGGTAAATTTCTTTGAGTTCCTTAAAATAGAACCAGTTTTAATCTTCGCAAATTATTGTTTATCTGGCGCTTTATTGAAGATAGCTGCAATTTTCTAAAATTTTAATTAATTAAGAGACTTATCAATAATAATTTATATTATAAATATTATTAATAGTCTAGCATACAACGGGCGAAAACACAAGTCACTGTAAGCTGTAAGTCTTTTTTACTTATATTATTGAATAAAAAAAAAGTGTCGCATTAATGTGATCGAAGTGCTGTCAAAAAATTTGAATGGTGCGATTCGAACACTTAAAAATTGGGTTTTCCAGACGTGTGTCGCACTCTGTAACTGATTAGATAATGTTTGCACGTCAAATAGCACATCAATCCACAATATCTGAATAACTGAAGAGTTTTTGGCAAACACGCTTAACCAATCACTTGAGAACTGATTACAAATAATTTGAACTCATAATTCTACTGATGGTTTCTCTCGATTGGACATAGACGTCATTGCCCCGATAGATCACCCGGAATATATTTAAAATAAAATATAAAGTAAAATATCTCATTGATCTGCTTATACATGATCTGCTTATATGTAGTACGGTCAGGTAGCCATCCTCATCACATTATATTACTAATCTTCAACTTAAGTTTTTTAACTTCGACGGGAAATAAAGCCATAGTTCGAAGTATCCTGAGTAGAAACAGCAGCAATAGCCCTGAAAATTGAGCTTAGTCTCGTTAATAATATATATATATATTTAGTCTCTTTAATAATATACATATATATATATATATATATATATTATTATTAACGGGATTAAGCCCAATTTTCAGGGCTATTGGTAATACTAATATTAATATAATATAATATATATAATATGTAGGTCCGCAGTGCAAACTGTTATCAATAGTCTTAGCGAGAATTAAAAGTCATTGTTTTCTTATTTTTTTTTTTAATTGAATTTATTGGAAAAGCTTCGAACTTGTAGCTTACAGCTCCCGAGCGGTGCTCTCAACCCAGCTGTGGAAGTGGGCAACATCGGCGTAGACACCGGGATAATCTGTAGCGGCGCAGCCCTTACCCCATGACACGACACCGACAAGACGACCACCAGAGACCAGTGGGCCACCGGAATCACCCTGGCAGGAATCCTTGTGCACAGCATAGGCGCAGATCATGGTGTCCTTAATCTCGGAGCCATATTTGTACTCTTTGGAGGCGCACTCTTCGCGACTAACGATTCTCAGATCGACAGCCAGCAGATGATCGGGAATGGAGCCACCTGACTTAGTAGTGCCCCAGCCAGTGACGATGGCCTCGGCGTCATTAGCAGGATTCGTCTCAGCAATGGCAATGGGGCGCACACTCGAATCGAAACTGATTGAGGATTCCAGGCGAATGATGGCAATATCGTTGATCATGGTGCGCTTGTTGTAGCCCTCGTGATTACGGAAAGACTTTACGGAGTGAACGCTACCGCCCTCGCGCCAGTAGGTGGTACCCACACGCACCCTCAGATCCTTAGCGGAGACTGACTGCAGGCAGTGAGCGGCGGTGACGATGATGTCTTGAGAGTAGACGGATCCACCGCAGAAATGGGCACCATTGCGCTGCAGGGACACCTGATAGGGATGCGCCTCAATGGTCGTATCATAGCCACCAACAATGCGGCCATCCAACTGCGGCAACAGACCCTCGGGCACAGTACCGGCCAAGACACAGGCGGCCAACGAAATCAGAACCACAAACTTCAACATGCTTCAATCTTCTAATTGCCCTACGCACCCACGCAACCCTTTTTATAGCGAAACGCACTAAGTGCTTATTACTATATAAATGCCAGATAAGTCCCAGATCGACAGATCAGCAGTCAATTTTCTTTTGATTTAATCAAAAGTAGAGATAAGTTATAAGATAGCTAGCACTTAGCACTTAGCTGTGATAATGAACATGGGTAATTTCTCAGAATCACCCACTCCCAGAAATCCAATGTTGGATTTCATGATTTTGATTGTTAATTAATAGCTAACTTCAGCATTTGTTCCAGTCAAATTAGGCGTAGGGTATCGTCTAGTCTAACTCCCTTTCTTACTTATTTATAATGTGTTGCAAGCAAAAAGTGCTTCATCAGGTTTCGACTAATCAAATACAATTTATCGTCTGGAATATATAAACAATTATACATTTATATGTATTTAAAAATAAAATATAATAAAAGGAAAAATAATAACCCGAGTACTTTATTTTGCTTTATCGCATAACAAAAAACACACAAAGAACTTATTTAAGTAAATAAGCCAGATACAGTATTAGATAAGGACTCAACTCTTTGTCAATATGCACTTGATATTTGTGTGAGATTTAGTTTGACTATTAAAATTCGCATTCTAAATGGAATCTATTACGTAATTTAAGAACTCGTATCGCAAATCCCTAAATCTATTCGTTACATTTTCAAGTGGTTCTTATATTTTTCGCCAGTTATTATTGTCAAGTTTGTTCTTATTCACAGAGGGTTACTTGGACTACAGAAGTCTTTTTGGCGCAGCAGGTACATATGTTCAAGGCAGTTGAATCGGGTCACTATATTATATAGCTGCCAGAGGAACTATCGGTTCAGGTTGAAATTTTGAATAAACCACCTTTTTGTTTACCAAGAACAACAGATAAGAATAGATTTAATAGGGACATAGGAACGGTTTTTAAATTTATAGTGAAATTTGGATGTCGTCGAGCTAAATTTGGTCTGCAAGACTTTGTAATCATAATTGATTTTTTTATTTTTATTGTGTTGTAACACGTGTGACGCTGGATTAGAAAGCATTCGTACTTATCATGTCTGGAATGATACTTACAAGTATCTGGAGTGATAGTAGAGTTCCACTCGGGTTCCTATATAAGCACGCTCATTTTTACAGAACCACATTAGCAATATGTTCAAGTTCGTGATCTTGTTGTCGGTTGTTGTCTGCGCCTTTGGAGCTGCGCTCCCTGAGGGTCTCCTCCCCCAGTTGGATGGCCGCATTGTTGGTGGCACTGCTACCAGCATCAGCAGCTTCCCCTGGCAGATCTCCCTCCAGCGTAATGGTGGACACTCTTGCGGTGGTTCCGTCTACAACAACAGAATCATTGTGACTGCTGCTCATTGTCTGCAATCTGTGTCCGCCTCCGTCCTGCAAGTGCGCGCCGGCTCCAGCTACTGGAACTCTGGTGGCGTCGTCAGCAAGGTCACCTCCTTCAGGAACCACGCAGGATACAACCCCAGCACCATGGTCAACGATATCGCTATCATCAAGTTGACCTCATCCCTCTCCTACAGCGGTAACATCAAGGCTATCGCTCTGGCCACCTCTGCTCCCGCTAACGGCGCTGCAGCCTCCGTCTCTGGTTGGGGTACCCTGTCGTCAGGATCCAGCTCTATTCCCTCTCAACTGCAGTACGTGAACGTGAACATTGTCAGCCAGTCTGCATGCGCTTCCGGATCTTATGGTTACGGTAGTCAGATCAAGAGCACCATGATCTGCGCCCGCGCCTCCGGCAAGGATTCGTGCCAGGGTGACTCTGGTGGCCCATTGGTCTCCGGTGGTAGGCTCGTCGGTGTTGTCTCATGGGGCGCTGGCTGTGCCCTTGCCAACTATCCCGGTGTCTACGCCGATGTTGCTGTCCTCCACAGCTGGGTGGTGAACAACGCCAACTCCATCTAAAAATCTAAAAGAATATAACTTGAATTGAACACAACTTTTTGATTTTCATTTTCTGAACAAACAGTCCCAGATATAAAAACCTATCTTAGGTGTGACTTTTAAGTATTGTTATTATTACTAGGCAGGCGTCTCTAACATTGGGATGAAGTGTAGTGTAGTAGGTTTGGCACAGAAGAAACATTCGCTAGTCATCAAGTTGAGCTCCACTCTGTCCTCCAGCGGTAACATCAAGGCCATCGCTCTGGCCACCTGGCTGCTGCTGCCTTCGTTTCTGATTGGGGTACCCTGTCGTCAGGATTTAGCGCCATTTCTAGTCAACTGCAGTACATCAATATGAATATTGTCAGCCAGTCAGCAAGATCAAGAGCACCATGATCTGCGCCCGCGCCGCCAGCAAGGATTCGTGTTATGGTGACTCTGGTGGCCCATTGGTCGCCAGTGGTAAGCTCGTTGGTGTTGTCTCATGGGACAATGGCTATGCCCTTGCCGACCATCTCAGTCGGGATAGGAGGATGCTGTCCTCCGCAGCTGGGTGTTGAACAACGCCAAGTAAATCTAAGAAATGGCAAATAAATAATGCATTTTTATTGATTTTTAACTATTTAACTGTGTAAATCTTTTAAATTTTTTTTTTTTGTGTAGCAAGTCCATGAATCCTTTTTATAAAACCTTTTGCGAACTTTTTTCCATTGCTCGGAAAAGTATGCTCTAGAAATTGGATTCAAATTGTTTCTCGTCTCTCTGTGTGGAATGTAATTTGTCGCTTGCCATATGCATATATATATGTATATATATATATATATATATATAATGACTACCTTACGATATTATTATTCCTTCCTTCAATTGAGGAATACCCAGACGGTCGAAAGAATTTTCCCAAACTAGTCTGGCTTTGGATCAGCGATTATATAATTTAAATATATATATAAAAAAAAGGCCATTAAACATTTTCGTTTTTAAATTAACGACGCGATGTGAAAAAAATGTAAGGCCGCTAAGATAAGTTTTTACCACTTTTAATGTGTACAACGTATTATGATCAAATAAAGCAAACTGGATCTGCGCCTGGTATACCTGAGAACCCTTATTCCAAATTTGAAGTCTCTAGCTCTAATAGTCTCTGAGATCTGCGTATTCATACAGACGGACGGACACGGCTAATCGAATCGGCTGTTGACCCTGATCAATAATATATAAACTTTATGGGGTGGGACATGCTTTCTTTTGCCTTTTACATACATTTGCACAAAACCATTATACCCCTGTTACTAATTTTTAATGGGTTCAGGGTATACGAGTACAAAGTTTTTATTTAAAAAAAAAATACAACAAAAAATATACATCCGCCCAATAAGTACTCATTATAATAATATGTGCACTCGTTGAATTTTCAGGTTATTGTTTTTCTTATTAGTTTCTTTCTGATAAAATGAATTAAAAACTTTCGATTAGCTCGAATCGTGGAGATAATATACACTTCGAACTGCTATAAAAGGCGCGTACACTTCCAAGAGCGACACATTGTTAATTCAATATGTTCAAGTTCGTGATCTTGTTGTCGGTTGTTGCCTGCGCCTTTGGAGCTGCGCTCCCTGAGGGTCTCCTCCCCCAGTTGGATGGCCGCATTGTTGGTGGCACTGCTACCAGCATCAGCAGCTTCCCCTGGCAGATCTCCCTCCAGCGTAATGGTGGACACTCTTGCGGTGGTTCCGTCTACAACAACAGAATCATTGTGACTGCTGCTCATTGCCTGCAATCTGTGTCCGCCTCCGTCCTGCAAGTGCGCGCCGGCTCCAGCTACTGGAACTCTGGTGGCGTCGTCAGCAAGGTCACCTCCTTCAGGAACCACGCAGGATACAACCCCAGCACCATGGTCAACGATATCGCTATCATCAAGCTGACCTCATCCCTCTCCTACAGCGGTAACATTCAGGCTATCGCTCTGGCCACCTCTGCTCCCGCTAATGGCGCTGCTGCCTCCGTCTCTGGTTGGGGTACCTTGTCGTCCGGATCCAGCTCTGTTCCCTCCCAACTGCAGTACGTGAACGTGAACATTGTCAGCCAGTCTGCATGCGCTTCCGGATCCTACAGCTACGGTAGTCAGATCAAGAGCACCATGATCTGCGCCCGCGCCTCCGGCAAGGATGCGTGCCAGGGTGACTCTGGTGGCCCATTGGTCTCCGGTGGTAGACTCGTCGGTGTTGTCTCATGGGGCGTTGGCTGTGCTCTCGCCAACTATCCCGGTGTCTACGCCGATGTTGCTGTTCTCCGCAGCTGGGTGGTGGACAACGCCAACTCCATCTAAGAACATTTTCAAATAAAACAATGATTTAACGACTAACTCGTACTTTATTGAACAAATTAGTTATTGCTATTGCGACTGCTCACGCACAGCTGAGTTCCAGAGCCGATTCTTGGTGCTTGCATTCGCCTTGTCTTGCTTGCTAATGGGCTGCAGATGAGCTGCATCAACAATGTCCCTATAAAAAAATAATTCACCCCATTAGCCGTTTATTTTTATAATTTTGCCACTCACTTGAACTCGTCGTAGCTTTGAGTGTTGTTAACTGCCCGCAGTTTGGCATCTTCGCGCAACTGCTGCAGGCAATTATCGCGCAGACGCATCAGCTCCTCGGGTGTTATGAGATCAGACATGCCTGCCAATGAAATTTCCTTGGCTTAGATTTTAGCACTAAACATGCAATGGATACAAAATACTTAGTGATTATAGCAATTTATGACATTGAATAGATTCCGCCATAATTGCATATGCGACAATTGTTGTTCAGTTCCCCAAAGTCGTCGCCCAGCACTTTAAATTATAGCATTCGATGATACGACTGTGCTCAGCCCAATTACCCATCTGTTTAAGTCAATGTGGCCGTCCTGCGTTCCTGGATAATTAAGACGGCAATTGAAGTTTAAAAATATAAATTAAATGGTTGTTTTTATAAAAATTGATTGTAAAATAAAATTTCTATAAAACTGAATGAAAACAAATTTTATAACTGCGCGAAATTTGGGAACATCGTAAAATCCAAAACTAAGTGAAAATTCTAGAACAATAAATATATAAATTACATTTTTATATTTATATATTTATATGTTAAAGTTTTTAAATATACGACGCGATGTTGAAAAAATGTATATACCCTGAGAAAAGTTTTTACCCACTCTTAATATGTACAACGTATAACTTGTTATCACAATTTAAAAAAATACAATGTGTATATTAGAAAACAAAAGCAATAAAATCACAACCGCTCAAAGTGAGTACTCATAATAATCATATCTGCACTCGTTGAATCCTCAGGTTATTGTTTTTCGATTTTTTTTTTTATCTGTCCCTAACAATTTCACAGTCAACGAATGGCAAATTTCTGATAAAATGAATTAAAAACTTTCGATTAGCTCGAATCGTGGAGATAATATACACTTCGGACTGCTATAAAAGGCGCGTACACTTCCAAGAGCGACACATTGTTAATTCAATATGTTCAAGTTCGTGATCTTGTTGTCGGTTGTTGCCTGCGCCTTTGGAGCTGCGCTCCCTGAGGGTCTCCTCCCCCAGTTGGATGGCCGCATTGTTGGTGGCACTGCTACCAGCATCAGCAGCTTCCCCTGGCAGATCTCCCTCCAGCGTAATGGTGGACACTCTTGTGGTGGTTCCGTCTACAACAACAGAATCATTGTGACTGCTGCTCATTGCCTGCAATCTGTGTCCGCCTCCGTCCTGCAAGTGCGCGCCGGCTCCAGCTACTGGAACTCTGGTGGCGTCGTCAGCAAGGTCACCTCCTTCAGGAACCACGCAGGATACAACCCCAGCACCATGGTCAACGATATCGCTATCATCAAGCTGACCTCATCCCTCTCCTACAGCGGTAACATTCAGGCTATCGCTCTGGCCACCTCTGCTCCCGCTAATGGCGCTGCTGCCTCCGTCTCTGGTTGGGGTACCTTGTCGTCCGGATCCAGCTCTGTTCCCTCCCAACTGCAGTACGTGAACGTGAACATTGTCAGCCAGTCTGCATGCGCTTCCGGATCCTACAGCTACGGTAGTCAGATCAAGAGCACCATGATCTGCGCCCGCGCCTCCGGCAAGGATGCGTGCCAGGGTGACTCTGGTGGCCCATTGGTCTCCGGTGGTAGACTCGTCGGTGTTGTCTCATGGGGCGTTGGCTGTGCTCTCGCCAACTATCCCGGTGTCTACGCCGATGTTGCTGTTCTCCGCAGCTGGGTGGTGGACAACGCCAACTCCATCTAAGAACATTTTCAAATAAAACAATGATTTAACGACTAACTCGTACTTTATTGAACAAATTAGTTATTGCTATTGCGACTGCTCACGCACAGCTGAGTTCCAGAGCCGATTCTTGGTGCTTGCATTCGCCTTGTCTTGCTTGCTAATGGGCTGCAGATGAGCTGCATCAACAATGTCCCTATAAAAAAATAATTCACCCCATTAGCCGTTTATTTTTATAATTTGGCCACTCACTTGAACTCGTCGTAGCTTTGAGTGTTGTTAACTGCCCGCAGTTTGGCATCGTTGCGGAGCTGATAAAGCTCATCGTCGCGCAGCTGCTGTAGGCAATTATCGCGCAGACGCATCAGCTCCTCGGGTGTTATGGGATCAGACATGCCTGGCAACGAAATTTACTTGGTCTAGATTTTAGCACTTAACATGCAATGGATACAAATTGCTTAGTGAATATAGTAATATATTGCAAATGCGACAAGTGTTGTGTTCCCAAATGTCGTCGCCAAGCACTACGGAAATGGAGCTGCAATTGCTTACGATACAAGTGTTCTAATGTTAACAAAAAAGAAAATCGTCATCCAACACCATAAATTGTGATGATGTTTGCTAAGGATACCCGTAAGTAATGGAGATTCACAAGTCTGTGTTATATACAACTTAATGTCTGTTAACTTTTAAAATTAAATTTTTCTATTTTTGTAAAATGTTGACAAGATACGCTGGACAGTTGCTTACGAATTTAGTTTGTTTGTCGCTGGTCGCCTGGGTAACCCACTCGAAATGGTGGCTTCGATAAGCCATTAGAAGGCGATTAACATTTACAGCTCTTGGGCAAGCGATAAGTTTTGCAATAATGCGCGACAAAAGTGTGTTCAGTTCCCATTTGTCTTTCATCGAGTATGTGTATACATATATATATATAATGTCTTCCAGAACCTGCAGCCTGTTGCTGCTGCTACTTTCGCTTCTGGGAGGAGCAATGACAATGCCCACCAATCAGGAATATGGACGCATTGTGGGTGGCACCGATTTGGCCATACACAATGCACCCTGGCAGGTGTCCATTCAGTTGAGCGCTCGTCACATTTGCGGCGGTAGCATCTACAGCAAAGACATCATACTGACAGCGGCACACTGTATAATGGATAAATCTGTGACTTTACTGCAAGTGCGTGTGGGCTCCAATCGACACAATACTGGCGGCACACTCATCCCAGTGGTTGCCTACAAGCTCCACGAGCACTTCGATTCATATCTCTTGCATTACGACATTGCCCTGCTGCGTCTGGCCACCCAGATCAGCTTCAGTCTCTCCGTTAAAGCGATTGCGCTGGCTGCAACAAGTCCTTCAGCTGGCAGCAGTGTCTCCGTCAGTGGTTGGGGCAACACGGAAGAGGAGAACACTGCCACTGGCACTGGTGAATACTCGAGTAGCTTGCAATTGGTGCAGCTACAGATTATCGAGCGTGACGATTGCTCATCGGCCAAATACGGCTATGGCTGGGATTTTGTGGGCCCGGAAATGATATGTGCTGCTGCTGACAACAAAGATGCCTGCACTGGCGACTCGGGTGGTCCCCTGGTCTCCGCCAATTTGCTGGCTGGCATTGTTTCCTGGGGCTACGGCTGTGCTCAGCCCAATTACCCAGGGGTCTATGTCAATGTGGCCGTCCTGCGTTCGTGGATAATTAAGACGGCAAATGAAGTATAAAAATATAAATTAAATTGTGTTTTTTTTATAAAATTGTTTGTAAAATAAAGTATTTATAAAATTGAATGAGCACAAATTTTATAATCGAGGGAAATTCACATATTGGGAACATCCCAATAAGTTGAGGCAGATTTCAAGCTTCAACTGCCATAATTTCATTAAAGTTCTAAAATAAGAATAAGAATATCTTATCTACATATTAATTTTTCTTCTATACCGCCCCCCAGGTGGAATCGAACCACTTCGACGTTAATCGACTACGGATTTGAAGTCCGCACCCCGGACCACCGAAGCTCAGTTGGGCGAGGTTTTACTTCTAAATAAGCTTATTTATAGGCAAGAATGCAGGAAAAAAAAGCTTGGGAATTCTAAGAAAAATTTCAAAACATATACATGCAACACTTTACAACAAAGATATGCAGATTAAATTGCTTTTATGCTTTTATTTTTTTATTTAACTTGATGCGAAAATGCATGTGGAATGAAAAGTGTTAAACAAAGGTATTTAAAACAAATATTAGAGTAGCAAAAATATAAGGCATATTTAAATTAATCTCGCTCACAAAAGCAAACGAAATACAGTTACGAAGTCAGTGCTTGACGCAGAATCGGATCACTTGCGAGGCTGCTGTATCTGATGGATCTGCGGCTTCTGCTGCACAGCTGCTGGTGGCTTGTGCGAATGAGCCACCTGCGCACCAGCGGGCGTGAAATCTGTGTTACCCTTGACGGGTGCGCCGCTCACCGAACCGGAGTTGACGTTCACCGGTTGCTGTTCCAAAAACAGTTATTAAAATGTGTAGCATATAGTTGACATATATAAATTACCGTTAGTCCCGTGCAATCTTCGGCATCCTTGGCTGGACGCTCGGAGGCGGGCGCCTTATGCTGCACTATACGCATTCCACCGGCCTTCACTGTAAATAAACATAATGACGTCAGCAAACTGTCAACAAATAAACACGCACTACGCAATAGACAAGTTTATATGTACGTGTGTGCGTGCTTGCACTACTTGAGGTAAAAACTGATAAGATTAAAGACATTAGGGACCATATGGACAAAGCTGCCAGCGTGACACTTTAGCTCATAAATAATAACATAATTTGTAAACCAAAACAAAACATAATTTATCCAAAAAAAAAAAGACTTCACACAAATGTTAATAGTCAGAGAGAAAATGTGATGAATGTTGCACTTACATGCTGGTGGATGTCCAGCCACCAAATTGGGTTGTTCATCAGCCATTTTTAGTGGATAATAAGCTGAAAATATAACATATGTTACACATGATTGCCGGCAACAATTGTGTTTACCAGCCACAACCTCTAATAAGGAAATATTAACGAGGGCCTTCTTTTTACGTTCTACTTTGTGACACGAATGCAGTTTTGTTAGTGATGGGGAATAGAAAGGCGGCACTTGCCAACAGCTCTCACGATCCGGCAACTCCAGAAAACATAAACAACAACAAACAAGTAGCAGCAAAAATAAATCTCGATAAGCGCGCAAGTGCCAAAGGCATTTGATAAAAAAAAGTACAGAAAAAATTACAAAAATACATAGATGGCCATCTGCCAAAGTAAACATTAGTAAATACACCACAAAACATGAACAAAAACAGACACTTGCCGGTTAACTTGCCAATCAGGCAGCTCTGCAAAACATAAACAAAATATCAGTGGTGCTGCCAACCCAAATATCTATCGTAATACTATAATAATCGAATGCAAATATAGTTATCCGGTTCATTTCATAAAAATTTGCTGTATTAAATAAGTTCAATTAATAGACAATAAATTCCTTATTCCCAATTACAAAATGAGAGACACAAAGGTGAATAGCATGGTGAAGGGTTGTGTGTATGTGTGTATGCGTAAGCATTATACAATTACATCACAATTGTTGCAAGCAGCTTGACCTGAATTCAACAAATGCGGCGACAATTTGGACTTCGATTAATTGTACTATTGCTGCTGCTTGCACGAATTTCAATTAGGGACAACAAAAACAACGCACTCAAGTTAACCTTTCGCTTGCAGCCCTTTCCCCCGCTGAAGAATGATAATTTGTTACGTGCCGCACGCGGCGAGATCGTAGATCGTGTTCCTGTTTGGGTGATGCGTCAAGCCGGACGCTATTTGCCGGAATTTCAGGAGTTGCGCAAACAACACGATTTTTTTACGGTCTGCCGCACACCGGAACTGGCCTGCGAAGTGACAATGCAGCCGTTGCGTCGCTTTGATCTCGATGCCTCAATCATATTCTCGGACATATTGGTCATCCCACAGGCACTCGGCCTGACCGTGGAGATGCATGCCGGCGTTGGTCCCGTTTTGCCGCAACCCATCTGCACACCGGCTGACCTGAAGCGTTTGACGCCGGACGGCGCTCTGTCGCGTTTGACCTATGTGGGCGATGCTATTACCATGATGCGTCATAAGTTAGATGGTCGTGTTCCGCTGATTGGGTTTACGGGCGCACCTTGGACTCTAATGGGCTACATGATCGAGGGTGGCGGCAGCAAGACCATGTCCAAGGCCAAAGCATGGCTAACCGAATATCCAGAGGACACCAAGCTCTTTTTAAATTTGATCACAGATGTGATTGTGGATTACTTGGAGATGCAGGTGATGGCAGGCGCACAAATGTTGCAGATCTTTGAGTCGTCTGCTGAACATCTGAGCAAGGAGGAGTTTTTGGTGTGGTCAGTGCCCTATTTGCGTCGCATACGCAACGATCTGGTGGAGCGTCTCACCAAAAAGGCGGTGCCATTAGTGCCATTGGTGAGTCAAAGTTGATCAATTTGTCTAAATATAACTGATATATCTCATTATTTCCTCCTTAGACAATCTTTGCCAAGGGTGCTGGCCATTCGCTCAAGGAGCAAAGTGAATTGGGCTACGACGTCATTAGTCTGGATTATACGGTGGATCCGGTCGAAGCTCGTACGCAGGTCGGACCAAACATAACACTACAGGGCAATCTCGATCCACAGGATATGTATCGTGAGCCCGGCGAGTTGCGCACTTTAACAACTGAAATGGTTCATAAATTTGGCAAATCGCGCTATATTGCCAATTTGGGACATGGCATAACGCCACAGACGCCCATTGTCAGCATGGAGACACTCGTGGATGCAGTGCATCAAGCGTTATAAATAGCAATTGAATTGTGATGTATTCCACATTATAATACTATATGTTAAGCACACCTTTTGGCCTTGGTTTAGGGTAATAAACTGTAAAAAGTGGATATTTAAATATTTGAATTTAAATCGTAGTAATATGTTTACAAGAAGTCGATGAGTTGGATAATTATTATACGTTGTTTTTTTTTTTGCAAATTTTAAATATGTACTAATCAGATTTATAGTTGTTTGTTTGAAGTCTTTAATATTTAACAATATGCATTTTTACTTATCCTAATCAACACAATAATAATAATTTTAATTTATTAAATATTGGAAGGTTTTCAGATTTGCCATCAAACATTATTCATAAAATGGCAGACCGTGACTCTGCTGCTCCTGCAGCAATTTGTCATAAATCATCAGGGTGCTGCCGCAACAAATGAGCAGTGTTCCAATGATGATCTCTTTAGCGAAATCAAAATTAATACAAATTAAAGAACACGTATTTTCAGGTTTTATTGCCTACTCACTTTTGCCAGGCAGCTGCTCGCCAAGAATATATCCAGTTATTGCTGTGAAAACAAAACTTAGCGAATTGGCTACTGGCACAGCAATTGTTATGTTCGCCGTTCGCAGTGTCCACACGTAGAGCAGACTGCCGCACTGATTGAGCCCGAAGGGTATCCAATAATGCAGACGTGAACCGATCATGCGAATCTCGGCGAGAAAATTTAGATATTTAGAGCCAGTGTCTTTGACGGACTCAATGCCCCGGCTTCCCAGGCGTATGAAGGGATTCGTAACTCCCCACAGTAGGCCAACTGTCAGCAATTGTACTGCAGAATAATTTAATTAAATAACATATTTACCCAATTTAAGAGTAATTTACTTGCAATTGCCAGCATTGTTTATTTACATAGTAAGAGCAAACAGCTGTTGAGCCGGCTGTCATTTGTGCAGGGTTGCATGCGTTGATTGTCCAACACTGAATTGTGGTCACACTTTGACAGCACTACGCAGATGTCAAACTCTTTTACGTCAAGCTTTCATTTCCCATAGGTGGGTTTTTGCCTATTACCCGAAATATAATCAGGAAACATCGCAATTTACGCCAAATTAAGCGCAATGAAATCTATGAAAATGAATGGTGCACACGCAACGCTACCCGCAATAACCAAAATGTTGTAACAGTGGCAGCGCTGTGTGTGTTTAAATGGCGTTTGATGATTGCTCTGTTTTGATTGAACAAATTTGAGAGTTAAATTAAACAAACCGTTTTTCATTTGTTAGGATTGAACAGCAATAGCGATGGCAAAGACCAAGGGCGAGAAACGCAACAAGTCGGCGATCAACGAAGTTGTCACCCGCGAGTGCACCATTCATTTGGCCAAGCGTGTGCACAACATCGGCTTCAAGAAGCGTGCACCGCGCGCCATCAAAGAGATCCGCAAGTTTGCCGAGCGCGAGATGGGCACCAACGATGTCCGCATAGACACCCGCCTCAACAAGCACATCTGGTCCAAGGGTATCAGGTGAGTTCGTGCAAATCTATATTTTATATATCGAATTCCCATTTTGGTTTTGAATCTAATCTTTTATTTCTCCCCATCAGGTCAACGCCATTCCGCGTCCGTGTGCGCCTCGCGCGTCGCCGCAACGATGATGAGGACTCGCCCAACAAACTATATACACTGGTTACGTTTGTGCCCGTGCCCACATTCAAAAATTTGCAAACGGAGACCGTTGAGTCTAGCGACGATTAAACAAAAATATTGAAATGAGAATCACACAACAACTAATCTGTTTACGCCGCTAACGAAAATACGTTAATAAAAAGTAATTTTTATTTAGAAATAAAAATAATGTTTCAACAATTTGTGTCTTGTCCGAACACATCGCCAAAAACTACAGTTTCCTCACCGAAGATCTTCATCTTATTTACAACAGCTGGAAATTTGTGATAGAATCTGCAAGTTTAAAGTAGATGCTTTTGTTTCTGTTCTAAAAATATGCAACATTGTTTTCAAGTTAAATTGTGTCGGCCGCGAATTGGCCAGATAGAGTTTATTAGTGTTATTACTGATTAATTGTCAATTGGGGTTGCGTCCAGGCATCTTAAGATACTAATCAATCCGCAGTTGCTATTTATTCATATGGTGAGCTCTTCCCCTACAGAATTTAATATTTCGATCTATAATGTACATAAAAGTATCTTAAATTGTTTTACTCCTGAAGATAAATTAGTAAAAAATACTGTCATTCAGAAGTACAACAACGCTTATGAACTATGCCGCTGGCAGTGTGCTCTCGCTGAGAATCCACTACGCCTTGTTGCCAATGGATGTGCAGGGATTGCGTCGATGAGGCGTTGGCAACGCGTAGCCACATATCCTTGGATATATTGAGATGTACAAGCGTTAACCGATGCAGACGAACCAAGTCAAATATCTGTGAGTGTTGTAAAGTACATAATCGATTTCTCAAAGACCAGCACCCGTTTTGACAAGCCTGCAAAGAAAACAGACGCAAAACCCACAAAACAAAGACTCAGCTTGCGATAAGAAATTTTAACGCCAGGCTAAAGCATAATGAAACACAAGAATAAAATGTGTTCTTTATTACCGGTTCGTTTTTACAAAAATATATAAAGTATTTGGAAATACTACTGCAAGCTATGATATAAGAAGAAGAAAAATATATGAGCGATAAGGTTTCATTTGTCGACATTTAAAAGCCACTTTCCAGTGATTTTTAGTTTCATTTGGGAAGCAAAGACAGCGCAGTGGACTTGAATCGACTAGTTAAGATGCTAAAATCAGCGATTTGGCTGTTGTGGTGTGCAGCAATGCCCATGGTGATCCACTCCACCTCCGCCAATTGGGGCACCTCCCTAAAGCCGATCACAAACAGCAGCAGCGACACCATCACCCCAAACCCAAATTTGATAACTACAAGTCGTGGCTTTAGTACCAGGCCGAGTTACGTTTCAACTATAACGGCAAAAAAAATGGAACAACTGCTGCCGATGGTCATCAACACGTGGAATATGTCGGAAGCCAATGAGATGGCCTGGCGCATTCTTCAGCAGTCGGAGGGAGGTGTGCGCCAGACCCGCAATGCTGTCGTCGAGGGTGTCACGAGGTGCGAGGAGTTGCAGTGCTTCCATTCTGTTGGCTATGGCGGCTCACCCGACGAACTGGGCGAGACGACCCTTGATGCTATGGTCATGGATGGGGGCCTTATGGATGTAGGCGCTGTGGGCGGACTGCTTAACATAAAGGAGGCTATACGTGTGGCGAGATTTGTGCTGGAGCGCACATCGCACACACTGCTTGTTGGTCAGTCTGCAACGGACTTTGCCGTATCGATGGGTTTTCGCACCTCTTCCCTGGTGACGCCCTGGTCACATGACAATTGGGAGAAGTGGAAGGCGAAGAATTGCCAACCAAATTGCTGGCTCAATGTTAATCCCGATCCGAAGCTATCGTGTGGTCCCTATGTGCCCAAGGCGACGCCTCTGACACGCTGGAAGGAGGATCGGGCACGAAACGAGTATAAGATCGGGGAACATAATCACGATACCATCGGCATGATAGCAATCGATGTGGAGAACCAGATACACACGGGCACCTCGACCAATGGCTTGACGCATAAGATACCCGGCCGTGTGGGTGATTCACCCATAGTGGGTGCCGGTAGTTATGCAGATAATGAAGTCGGTGCGGCTGTGGCCACGGGAGATGGTGATGTTATGATGCGTTTCTTGCCCTCGCTGCTCGCCGTCGAGGCAATGCGGAATGGCAAATCGCCTCAAGAGGCAGCCGAATTGGGCATAAGACGCATTGCAAAATATTACAAGGATTTCATTGGCGCTGTCATCGCCGTGAATCGCTTGGGGCAATATGCAGCCGCCTGTTATGGCATACCAGAGTTCCCCTATGTGATCAGCAATCCGACGCACACGGTCAGCGTGCAGACGGTCGAATGTTTGACGTCTGTGCATGTGGAGCCTTTGGCAAAAAGTTAGACATAATTCCAAAAAAATTTATGTGCGAAAACAAATAAGGAAATAAACAAAATGATGGCATGTCAAAGAAACGGTTATTTGAAAATTGGAAGTGTCTCGTCAGCATGACGAAGAATGCAAAGTGGTTTTTAATGTCGTTGTTAGAAAAACTGGGAGCATTTGATTAATTGTCAGAACTTCCCTGGTTTACCTATACCTTGTACACCTATGACGAGCAATTGGGATTACGTCCAGGCTTTTTGTGGTATTAATCAATCCCCAGCCGATATTTCCTCTGAAGTATTTAATATTTTATGTTGTGAATATATATATTTTTAACATATATAAATTTTTATATAAATCTGAAGCATATAGAAGTACAACAATGTACATATTTTACAGCATCCATCAATAGGGCCTCAGAGTTTTGTGAACTGTGGTTCGACCAAAAATATGGCATCGGCATTAGCTAAAGCCAAGAACTGATGTCGCGTTGTGGGCAACTCCAAGGCGCTTATGAACTGTGCCTCTGGCAGTGTGCTCTCACCAAGAATCTGCTGGAAGCCTGCCACGCCTTGTTGTTGATAGATGCGCAGAGATTGCGACGTTGAGGCGTTGGCAACGCATAGCAACAGGTCCTTGGATTTGTGCAGTTTAACAAACATTAACTGACGCAGACGAACCGAGTCATCCAAGTCAATGGTTTGCTCCAGTTGGAAATTCACAGCGTGGGTGTTGTCGGAACTGTAAAATAAATAAATTAATATGTTTTAAGTGCTTTTGAGCTGAAGTTCATCGCGTGCCTGTAGATGTGAATGGCGGCAGCTGGAGATGCCGTCATGACGACCAAATAAAGCCGATTGTCATAGTGCGCCAAAGCCATTTGATCAGCCTGGATTAGTTGCAGGCGCTGTTGCAGCGTGCAGCTGTTTTCTTTGTGCCACTGCCACAACTCTAGTACATTCGTGCCAAGCAGCGCCAGCAGTGAACCGTTATCGTTGGGCGTTGACAACAACTGTTTTACATGTCCGGTTGACAGCACAGCTTGTCGCCTGATTGTACTATTGATCCTATCATTTTCTTGGCAATAAATGATAATCTTTTTGCTTGCTTCCTGTAGCGCCCAACAATGGAGAGCACTTAAGCGCAGGGGGCCATGAAACGATGCATTCGCGGTGAGTGTTGAAAAGTGCACAGTCGATTTGTCATGCGGCAGCATCCATTTTGACAGGCCTGCAAGAAACAAAAGGAAAAATAATATAAAAATAATAAAGGGGTTCGCTTATTATACTATGTGATACAAATTTTTGTAATGCCAGGCTTAAGCATAATAATTTTTTATTGCTTTGGGGCATTATGCGGTCACCTGCTATGGCAGGAAGGACTTCGCCTATGTTATCAGCAAACTGGTCAGCGTTCAGAGGGTCAAATGTTGCTGTCTGTGAATGAGGTACCTTTGCCAAAAAAATTAGGTGCAAGCACTAAGCAGACTATACAATTAGCTGAACAAATTTCATTATTTTCATGAGCTTAACTTTTGTTCGATTTTGTGACTGACTATATAACTTCTTAACAATAAATATTTTTTTGAATTCATGAAAGGAATCAAATCCAAGCTAATTGACATTATTACCCAACTCTGTGTTCTAACGACATTGCATAGCGAAAATCTAAAAAGGGATAATCATTGTTTCGACATGCCGTCGGGAGTAAACAAAACTATGGCATTTGTTTAGTCTATCTCTGAGCAGTGTTGCGAAACGATTGGCAAGAGTTGTATTTGCATTTAAATGTGTTAAGTGCTGCTCACACGTTCAGTTGCATGATGTACGACTGTATCCTTTAATATTTGGTTCATTTGAAGTGAAAAACGCAAATATGTATTTATAGTTGCATTCCGATTATATTAATAAATGTAACGTATTTTGAATAACTGCGCACTTTTGGCAAATGTTAATTACATAGTGCATTGTACGATTTAGCCATTTTGGCGTGCGCGTCTGCTCGTACCTAGACCACCTAATTATTTTCCGCCAAATCAGCGTCGCAGCCGACGCCGTCGCATACGTGAAAAAGGCGAAGTTGCAAAACGAAGCAGAAGCTGCACAAACACTAGCAAAAAATAAAAAGGGCGCCGAAGCTAAAGTTAAGTGAAAAAGTGTGTGTGTGAAGAAAAGCCGTCAAAATTCAGAAAAACGCCGCGCAAACCGTTGGCCGCAAGTCACTGACTAAAATGGCTATACAGCTGGACAAGATTCTGGCGGACATTGCCAAGGAAAAAGCGTTGCATCCGAATAATGCCAGCGCCAGCAAGCAAGAGCAGGACGACGCCTGGGCGCGCATTGGCCGCCTCAACAAGCTGACTGTGCACGAGTCGCGCTCCATTTTTATAGTGCTGCAAAAGAAATACGAACAGGAGAAACAAAAAGGCAACTCCGGCTGGAAGCTATTCGGACTCATGCAGAAAATCCATCAGGAGCCCAAGGCCGCTATCAAAGTGGAGGAGTAAGTACAAGAAAAATCAAATTAAATCTGAAATTTGTAAATAAATATATATTATTTGTTAAGTGAGTCAGTGCCCATGGAGGATGTGGAGGAGTATGAAATGCTGGAGGTGCAGGAGCAGGAGGAAGAGGATGAGGCAACTACCACGACACAGGAATACGTGCAGAAATCGAATTCCACCGGCTCGGCCAGCTCCGATGGCGATAGTCCAACAAAATCAAACAGCACCGGCGGCGGTACACCAGAAAAGGAAGAGAAATCCCATCATGCCAACAAGCCAAATGTTGACACACCGCGTCCAGCATTCGAGGAGAAGAAACTGCTGAACACAATGGCCAGTAATCCGCAACGTTCATCCGGGCAACAGGCGAGCGCTGTTTCTGTGGCGGCAGCAGCGCTGCAGAAGAAAGGCATCACATTGAAAAAGACACCGAGTGGTGGTGGTGGCCACAAATCGCCGGCAACAACAGCAGCTGCGACTCAACTGCAACAGCACAAGGTGGCACACTCTGCACGCACCACCATCCAACTGCCGGAGTCGGTGAAACGCAAATTGTCCGATGAATGCGCCAGTTTGCCGCCAGTGCAAAAGAAGCTGCAGAAGACGCAGACAAGTCCCAAGCAAACGGCCACAGCATCCACATCCACAGAGGCGACAACACCCACAACTAGCAATGTGGTGCACACGACTACCGCCCAACTGATGCAGGTGAAGAAGGAGCGCGAAAGCAACCAATCACCACCGCCGGGCATTAATATCATAACTATACCACCCTCACAGCAGCTCAATGGCAATCTGGTGGGTGGTGGTGGTGGTGCGAACTCTTCTACGGCTGCCACAATTGCTTCCACAGCGGTGGCCAGCACCAATGGGTATTCGCCGCACATGGACGAGCTCAATGAGATCATCTTTGATTCGTCCAAGGTGAATGGGGGCTCCCACAACACCGCCGAGATTATCAATTTAGGAAACTATGATAATTCGTTGCCGCCGACATTCTTCAAGAATCTATGCAACTCGAAGCGTCATGAGGCACTCGGCCTCTATGTGGCCAATGTGATGAATCGAATCTCACAACGTGCAGCTGCCAAACTGGAGCTGGGCATCCTACGCGCCATTGTCGATGTGCAAAGCGATGAGCTGGAGCACTAAGCCAACCAACCAAGCCGATTTAAATCCCCTAGAGCTAGAGACAAAACGTAGACAACGTAGACAACAACCAACATTTTGTGTGGTTTTAATATGACATTATTGCAAGGCTGCAAGTTTACACGAGTTTTTATCAATGGTTTACATGTTCAAGTACTTCACGATATTTTAGTCCCATTTCAAAAGTACAAATTCATATTTTAGCAGGCTCTTTTGTTTTTACAAGGTTTCAATTTGAAAACTTTTGAGATTATTGATTATAGCTGCATAGCTGCATTAGCAGCATGTTTTTATTAAATAAACTTTTAAACGCTTTATTTGCGACTTCATACTTGAAACGTGTAAACCCAGATCGGCAGCTAAAATATTTCACTCTTTACTTGCTTCAAAATGATTTCGTAAAAAGACTATATATTATATATATAAGACAGCATTTTTTAATTGCAAAATAGTATTTAAAGAACTCGTGTAAACGCAGCATTTGAGTTGCAAAATAATATTGATGTATTTTAAGAAATTTGCTACGTTTATGCAATGAGGTAATATCGGATTGATGTTCGAATTTAATTTACCACTTTAAATGATTATATGTTTAATAAAAAATACGCATAAAACGCGCTTCGTGTAAACGTAGAAATTACCAACAAGAATTCATCCCCAAACTCAAAATTCATCCATTCATCATTTTAGTTGATAAGCTCAAATCACATTTAAATTATATGATAAATAAAGACGCATTATATCCACTTACTTGCAATGTGCTCAAACTGCCCCAACTGAGCTTCCCACACATAGCTCTCAACTTGTTGCACGCCCCGCTTATCAGTGTGCCAAATGCCCAACACATCCTGGTTGGAATCCTGATCGTAAAGCGTTTTCATTTGGCTCACATTAAAAGGAAATTGTTGCAGCACTGCAAAGTTTTTTAGTATGTAGGCGGGTTCTGTTAAAGAATTTGGTGAATTAAAATTAATTCCAGAATATAACATGACTCCCTTCACTCACCTGCCAAACGCTGCTGCACCGCAGCCACATGTTCAGCCAGTTGCTGCCAATCCTCTAGAGAATTTTTGCTCTTGCTCACACCGCGTTTCCACTTATATCCCGCCGTGGGTTCAAAGTTGGCCACGCTCAGCGGTTGGGTGAAGATCAACTGACTTGCCACATGCAGATTGGGACGATTATGTGCCTTATTCTCGAGCAGCTCATTTACATTGAGTCCATTTATGCGATCCACCCATAGCTCCTCAATGTTGCTACTTAGAATTCTCTGCTGATCTGGCAACGCATTCTCAACCAGCAAAGAGCCTGGCAATTGTTGATCCTTATCGCATAGCATTAGTTGATCCGGTTGCCAATGGATCCCATTAACCGGACCCAGAACACGCAGATCATTGTAGAGATTAAGCGTTTCAAGGATTGTGGTGCCAGCAATGCTGTGATTGCCGTAAATATAAACCGTATTGTTGATCCACTGTGCCACGGGCACATCGCACACTGTGCTTGTGGGCGTGGCAAAGAGGCGTTTTATAATGGCACTCGACGCTGTTTTGGGTGCATTTATTAAAGTAACCGCTTTCGAATCGTTGCGTAAAACGTCATCAACCAAATTTAATTGATTTATAAGCACATTTTTTAAATCGCCTGGCACATGGGCTTCAGGTATGCTCCAGTGTCCCGTTACAGTGTGTTCGCCGGCAGTTTTCAATGTATTTGCCACAAAATCATCAAAATTCAGCGAGAAATTCCTATTAAATGAATTTAAAAAAAAGTAATTTACAATTTTAATAATAACCGCCTAAAAATACGGTCGCTCTTTGTACTATTGAAAAGTGAGTCGATAGTTCGATACATGCGAGTGTCATCTTTTGTGTAGCAGCCCTGAGAGCATTGTCACTTTAATGTTTTTCTTCTGGTGAAGTGTTGAAACTCTTAAAACGGCTGCAGGCCCGTAGAAAGTGCATTTAAATTAAAAAAAACAGAAAAAACGCCCAACAAATACGAGGTAAAATCTATATGAAATCTTAAGAAAACACAATTTAGGATCGAAATGTACAGAAATTTCACCTGCAAAGAGTAGCGCGCACAGCTGATTTGACCAAGTGCGTGTGTGTGTGTGTGTGTGTGTGTGTCACACAGTTGACGGGGGAGTTGACTGTGTGTGCTGGTGGCCCACTGGCTGTCAAACTGTTTTTAGCGCGTAAACAAATGTGCAGTGAAACTCGATACCGAATTACAGTTGAAACGCTTTTACAGCTTTTACCACTTACCCAATGCCCTCAACAAGTGCGCCATCTTTGACACGTAGCTGTACCCGTCGTGCGGCTAGCGTCTGAGCAAAAGTGACGTCATGCTCAAAATACAACGGCACATTAAGATGCTGGCTGCGAGTACGGCTAAAATAATCGGCTCCAATATGATTCACATCCATGCCGTTCAAAGTGCCCTGTTGCAAGTAAATATTGCAAAAGTTGCTTGTTTGATTTACATTTTCTCTTCTCAGCTCTCAGTTCTCACCTCAAACTCCAGCAGTCCATCAAAGCTGGCCGAATCGAGTTGTGCAGATTTCAGTTGCACCAACTCATTGTCCAGCCACAGTTTGTCGAGCAGCGTTTGCAACTGACGTCCATTGAGCTGCTCAAAGTGCGGCGGCGCCTCAAACTCGGCATGCTCCACATGCAGCGTGTCCAGCGCAGAGTCTTCCCTCAGGTACTGCGCAAGTGCATCCAGCTGAAACCCATTTAAAGCACTCACATTACATTGATCTGTGGCTACCACCAGCTGACCATTGATCTTTATAGGCGCTTGCAGCACGCCCCCTCCTTGGGCATATAGCATATCCTCCGGCACACGCAATCCATTTAGACGACCCACACTAAGTGAGTCTTGAAGCACTATGGGATTCGCTGAAAAGGGAGAAATTGTAGGTTGAAGTGGATATTATTAAGATCAAAGCATATATTTTCCATTATTTATCTAAAAGTGAATCGCAATAAAGAAATTGAGAATTTCTTTTCTCACCAAATTTGACAGCTGGCAACTGCTCGGTTCCATTTAACCTATAGCTACCGCTGACCAGCTGCTCAAGCGTATAATTGTTCAGTCGTCCCTGAAGCACCACATCCTTATCACTTGCAACCGCTGCCAGTGTTTGCGGTGCTGTAAATTGCTGCTGCCCGCTGCTCTCCAGCCAGCAGTGTCCGAAACGATGCGCCTCAATGCCATTCAAACTGATGTCAAAGTGGAGACCAGTAATGTTCATCGGCTGGCGAAAAGTAAAGTCGCCCACATATTTAATATTGCCCGCCAATTGTTGCAGCTGTTGCTCCAACTGTGCCACACTTGCGTCGTTCAAATGTCCCTTCAACCACACATTTCTCGCCTGTATTGTCCCGTTGAAGTTCTCCGGCAGTTGCCAACTGTGCGCTCTTTGTGTGCCCTGCGCCCTAAGCTCCTCCAAAGTGTGGCCAAAAATAGTGCCATGCAGAAGTAGGTCGATCACCTGCAGCTCCTCCACCTGCAACTGCTCTACATAGAGACTGGAATTCGAGCGCTGATCTCCACTCTTTCTCAGATATTGCTCCAATTGCACTTCGTTCAGCAGCAATTTCGTGGCATTTATTTGAGGCGCCTGCAAGCCGCCGAGTTGCATGGGAAATGCAAAGGTTTGATTGCCACTTTTAAGCAGCAGCTGCTTGGACAACTTCTCCACATTGACACCATTAAGAATATTCACTTCAGCGAAGCCTTGGCTAACTGTTAGGCTTTGTGGCAGCCACTTGGCGCCCTCAACAAACTGTACTTCGTCCACATTTAGTTGAACCAGGAACTGCAAATCCTGCGCATTGATGAAGCTCAGCTTCGTGTCATTCGCGCTCAGCGGCTGTTCAAATCGAAGATTAATGTTCTCCAATGGTTGATTCACTCTCAGAGCTTGCTGCAATGTGGCGGCTGCTGATCTTTGTGTGCTGGCCTCTACCAAATCCTGCACTTGCAATAGTTGACCTATGGTCACATCTCCATCGATCACGTAGTCACCTTGCAGTTCCAGCGACTGGTGGGTCACCTTCACCGGCGACATGGCGTTCAGCTCGGAGCCTAACAATTGACCCTGCAATCAGTTGAGAAATTTTGATAGAAGTCAGACTCAAAAGAGATTTTGGGATGGGACAAATATTTCCATATAAATAACTTTGTCAAGGGTAGTTTTGTTCATGATTTAGTCTCTGGGAAAAGACAATATTCCAAGTTAAAAACGCGATTTTTATCGTGGTTGGACCTCTAGGGAAATATTATAATTGAAATAATTGTATTTTTTTATGGTGCCACAACTTAAATAACTTTAATAGGCAGTGTAACCTTAACTATTACGATATTTTTACTAGAGGTTATTTAATTAAATTTGTAGTAATTAGCTCAAGGCTTTTGGACTCACCGCAATGGTGATGGGTTCAAGCACACGTATGTTCTCGAAACGCTTGACACCCTCGATGACCTGGGTGTGATTCGCTTGATGAAGCAGCGCATCAAAGCGCTGGCGATCCACGTGAATGTGATTCAGGCGCTGATTGATGAACAGACGATTCACTTCAATGGGTTGGGCAAACTGCACATCCTGCTGCACAATGTAATCGCCACCATCGATTGAGATAAGTTGACTCAGAGGTCGATCGTTGATCTCATTGCTGTTGACCAGCACAGCCTCCGCTCTCAGATTGCTGATGTCCACTGGAGATTTGATGAATTGCACCTCGCTGCCACGACGCTTGAGTGTTTGCTCCAACAGCTCGGTCCAGTTGTGACCATTAAGCTTGCCCTCCAATTGTAGATCTTGCACGCTGAGCTGCTCCATTTGGGGCAGCAGTTGTCCAGATGCCGCCTCTTTGTACTCCTCACTTACATACACTTTACTGGCACTGATCGACTCGTATACCGGTTGCTCCCTATTGACGCCGTTGATGTGCTTAGCTTGCAGTTTCTCATGCACCACCAGGGTGCCGACTGTAATCTCATCGAATTCATGCTGGTCCTCGACTGCACGCTTTGCTGGACGACGCTGAGCCCGTGCTGCATGCAGTTCAATCACATCCAAGGCGCGTTTTGCATAGCGCAACGCATCCCAATAATTTGTGGTTAGCTTCTGATGCGCATCGACTAGCTGTGAATTAAGTTGAGTTGGGTTCGGATTAGGTTTCATAAATTCGCCATACTTTTGACACCAAGTGTAACTCAAGTATTTTTCTAAAAACTAGATTTTTCTCTTCTTACTACTTTTCAAAGAGTTTTTAGTAGCTTTCTCGTTGCTTTTGTTATTAACAAACATTATTTTAAAATGAATACCAACATTTTAGATTCTGACTTTATGCTGATTTTCACTTTTAAACGGTTTCTTAAAATACAAGCCAACTTTTTGCTCCGGGTGTACTCACCGCTTTGGCATTCACGAGTTTTATGTGCATTCGCTTTGAATGCTTTTGCGTTTCTTCAAGTTTTTGCTGTGGAAACAAAAGTTGATTAACAAAACAACAGAATTGAATGATCTTTAAACTGACCTTTAAATTCTGCACCAATTGATCCACATTGACCTGCTCCAATCTCTTGCGCTGTTCGCGTGCCCATTCAATGATTTGCTGCCGTAGGACATTAGCGTGTTCGTCCTGTTTGTAGAGCGGCTGGAATATGTTTGTCTCATTGGCGGCCATATTCTCATTGGCTATAACTGTGACAAGAAGTTGGCTTATTCTTTAATTCTTTGTTAAGACCATGAGAGACTCACCCAAGTAGCTTTGCTCATTCTCCTCGTAGCTACGCATGCGTGCCACGCCCCTGCTGAATGCGCCCTCGGTGAACTGTACTGTGGATTCCTCGAACTTCCAATCGTTTAGATTATAGATTTTCACATCCTGCTTGCTGCAGACCACAAGTAGTAGAAATTTTTCCGATATCGAGTGCTACAAGAGGAAAATTGTGATTTAAAATTATAATGCTTGTTGCTGAAGGTGAGAATAACTTGAGCAAATTTATGCAGCTTGCTTTGCGGTTGCATATATTAGTATTAATTTAAGCTTCTGAATTAATTACATTATTTTCAACTTGTGTGTGTAAATTAACTCATGATTCTAATTGGCATGCAAAGGTTGCGTGTAAACTTACATTCATTTTAAGATTTCCTATTTTGCACAATTTATTTGCAATTTGTGTGCAACATAGTTCAATTGCTCTGTTTGTAAGCAGTTCACAGTTCAAGGTTAACTCACCGTCACGGGCAAAAGGCGTTCCAGGGCATAGAAGCTCAAACGTTGATAAGGCACAAACTGTCCATTATCGAAGACATAGATCACGGTGTCCGCCTCACCAGCTTGGCTAGCTGCTGCTCCCGCAGATCCCACCGAATTGCCGAGTATGAGAAAATGTCGACGACTCACCTCATTCACCGGCAGACTGAAATACTTGACATCGACGGCACCGTTGCTCCTCAAACGTTGAAAGAGTTGAAAGCGTCGTGCTTGGGCATCGTATCTATAGATCTCAGAGTGGGTGGAGGTGCGTCCATCGGCACTGGCATAATTTGCAACTGCCACATAATCGGCATAATCAATGCCAAATGCCTCTAAGCGACGAGCATTGCTGCAGGGTATCGAGCCAAGCCGTTGGAAGGTGGCGCCTGTCCACTTGAAGTAGGGACAACGTTGCTGCTTCTTTGCGTCGCCGCCATCGTAGGCATGCAGCAGCGTCAGCTCCTGGCTGCTAATCCTCAAATACATGCCACGTAGCCGTAGACCCGCAAAATATTGTACGGTGCGCAAACCACGCTCTGCTGACAGTTCGAAGATGGGTGAACCCTCACGTGCCTGCCGCACGGGCTCTGTGTGATTCAGGCTTAGTGCTACAAAGCCAAGTCCTGCAAATGTCAGGCAGTCGAGGGCCACAGCCTTGGGCGCTGGCTGTTGCAGCAATAGCGCATAATCCTGTTCTCTTGCACGCCAAATGTAGACCGCAAACTGATGCACACCCGCCGTATCCTTGTGCAGAGTGGTTGCATACATCGCCGTGGGCAACTGTAGCATGCAAATGTCCAGGGGAAAGGGCACCGGAACAGAAGCAACGCGAACCAGGCCATCGAAACTGTAACCAGCTGGAAGGAGTAGAAATTCTTCTAAGTTTTATGAGGCTCTTAAGTAGATAGCCCGAGACTAAGGCAAACAATTCTTTGAAATTTGTATTTTGTTGTCATGTGTAAAACCTTTATCGAAAAATTGCTGCATTTCTCGCTTATGGAGACGCTGCTCCGTTTCCGCGTAAGAATCCGAGGAGATACGGTAGCTTGGTATCGTTTCCTGAAAACGCACCTCGAAACCATATCCATATTTCCAGAGCAGAAATATTAATATTAACATGAAACGACACATTTCAATCAATTAGACGAAACTTAACACGTGCAACGTATTCAAACAAAGAAACCATACGTTAAACTAAAAAGCTTCTAAGAAGCTTTTCAAACGGTTTCGAATACACGAGGAAGACCCAAAACAGGAGTGAGGAAGAGAGAGAGAGAGAGAGAGAGGAAGAGAGAATCAATTGTGGTCTTAAGCACGATCAGCTGACTGGCAGACACACTAAAAAGCTTTTTTACTTATTACTTATGATTCGCTTAATCAGAACTGCGTCAATTTATTTCCATTTAACGAATCGCCTATATTTGAACATGATCATGATCATTGTATTAATCCATGAATTTATTCTTTATCTATGCATTTTATAAAACGTATAAAATTCTGTTGAATTTTAATCTGCTTTTCGACTGCTTTGCTTTGCTTCGTAGCTTTGTCGGGAATTACTGTAGTTCTGTACACTCTACACTATTATTCTCTGTTACTCGGTTCTCGTTCCACTTCTCTTTGAGTTTTAGTCAGGCTCTCCTGTAAACAGCCCGAGACTAAACCAAAAAAACTCTCTCCAAATTTTCGGCAGCCGATTGTTTGAAGAATGGATATCCAGGCCTATTGCCGCTGTCTACGTCAGCAGCTGGAGGAGCTGGAGCTGCTCGAATCCATATACTATGCTCCTCGCGAGCTGCAGCTGCTCGATGCCAGCGTCGTTGCCGATTTCAATGAGTTTGTGCGTTCAGAGTCGCAGATACCTCTCCGCTCCCACCTAGAGTACATCATCAAGTTGAGTTTGTCAGGCAAGAGGTCTGTGGATGTGCGCGTTGAGCTGCCGCATTTGTATCCGCTGCTGGAGCTGGCCAGGATTAGTGTGCACACCGCACTGTTGGACAAGCCCAATGCGGAGCATCTCAAGCAGCAAATCGATCACTATTTGGCAAATCAACGCAGCGACCCAGGGGAACCTTATATATATCAATTGCTCATCTGGCTGCAGGAGCAAATTGAGACTCTATTATTGCGTTCAGCCAGCGAGCTGTCTGCTCTGCCCGTGGAGCAACCCAAAGTGGTGCAGCTCGAGCGCCTTTGGATCTACTCGCATCACATTAAGTCAAGTGCCAAGCGACAAGAGTTGATACGTCAAGCAAGACAGCTGCAACTCAGCGGCTTTAGTCGTCCCGGCAAGCCAGGCATTATCTGTGTCGAAGGCGAGCAGGAGCAGGTGCAGGAATACTGGCGCTCCATTAAAGCCTTACGCTGGCAGAAAATCAGCTTGGTGCGCTCGGAACTGTGTCGCAAGCGTCTCTTTGAGCAGTTCACGGAGCAACTCTTCAATGATGGCACTGACGGCGAAGAGGGACCCATTAATATGGCACAGTTTCTCAAGTTTTTGGAGGCCCATGGCAAGGGCTATATGAAGTCGGAGCTCTTTGGTTTAACCTGATAATGAAAATGGTTTCAATTCTATTGTAAATAAAATTTGCCATTGTTTATTATTCTTTCTTTGTGTTGTGTGAAATCTCTGTCCAAATCAGACATGTTTCGTAAGCGAGGTGGCTTTTCCCGGAAGGCATATCCATATTTGCAGAGCAGAAATATTAATCTAATGATTAAACGACACTTCTCAATTGTCAATTAAGAAACTGCATGATACAATTTTTGAGCTTCGAAGAAAAAATACATCTGTCTTGGGCAAGTTTTTTCTAAGGTTTTGTCGAAGTTTTGGCAGTTTGAAGCCTATAAATCTCATAGTTGGAAACTTTAAGTGTTTTTGTGTGTTTGTTGTTTGTGCATGCTTTTTAAATAACAAATGTGTAATGCTATTTTAACTTTACCAATTACTCTATATACCGTGATCTTAGTGCAATGTGAAGACCCTTCGATAACTGTTGTGATCTAAAATGAATGTGAACACTTATCGATAAATGTTCTGATTAATGTGAAGACTTTAATAAATATTGTGATTCTTTAATACTGTGAAGACTCTTCGACAAAAATACTATTTTTGGGATTATTTAAATTGGTTTCATCCCGTTCAAAGGAATAAAACAATACAAAATGTGTTTTAAATGAATAAATAAATACATATTAAATGCCCGAAATTTCTTAAAGTATTGTTAATATATTTATAATGTAGACTTTAAATGAAACCCTCTCCATCGATCTGTGCCACCAAAGTGACTTCGACACTACCATTCAAGTTGGATGTTTCCCGCAGTCTTTTTGTTTCCGCAGTCGCAGACTGTGATATTTGCTTGGCGCAGCTCTTTTCCGCATTTGCATTTGTTTCTGTTTGTTTTTTGTTCTTGTGCTTCTTGATGAAGTCACAATAGCAACAATGATGAACGCGATTCCCTTTGGCTCTTCGACGTTTCACACAAGACATCTCGGCATAGGCACGTCTGAAGTTTTCGTTATTGAAGCCATAGATAAGGGGATTGACGGCAGCATTAACAAACATTAGATATTGCGAAAAGTATGAAAAGTACTGAATTGCAGTATTCACGCTGACCTCGGTGTTGTAATACTTTTCGCGCAACACCACGAAAATGGTGAAGGGCAAACGCAGCACCACAAAAACAATAACCACAATGAACAGGGTTTTAGCCACACTGCGCTTATAATTAACAGTCAGCGGATTTTCACGGTTTAAAACGCGCTTTTCATAGCGATCGAGCTGGGAATTAAATTTGATTATAGAAATAAGATGGATATATTTGAACTCTTCTCTTACCTTGATAAAAATGGCCGTATAGCAGATGAGCATAATGCTCAAGGGCAACCAAACTAAAACCGTTATCAGCACATACCAATATTTGGGCAGGACATTTATGTTCTCCTTGCAATAGCACTCCGTAAAATTACGCCATACACGCACCCTATAATCCCGATATATTGCTAGGGGCAAGGCAAGTAGAACTCCGGCCAGCCAAGTGCAAAAAATTACAATCTTTGCGGCACGCAGCGTTAAACGCTTCTCCTGTGGCAGGACAATAGCTGTGAGACGATCGTAACTAACCACAGAAAGATTCAAAACGGCTGTTATGAGGAATACAACCACCACAAAACCCTCCATCTTGCAGCCCACATAGCCCAACTGATAGTTCTGATAGAAATCATTGATCATGAACATAGCCGGACAGATGAGTAGAGTGAGACAATCAGCCACTGCCATATTGGCCACAATTAAATTGGTTGGCGTGCGCAGTGTACGATTTGCGGCTATTAAATAGATCATAACCGAATTGCCGTAAAGGCCAAATATAATTAGTGGCAGGAAAGAAAACACCTTCCACGCAATCTCCCCACTCGGTTTGCGCAACCAAATGCGATCCTCCGGAAAATCCCATTGACTAAAATCGAACTGAAAGAAAGTCAAAAATATAATGCCTGCATTTCTTTATTCAGTATTCAACATGCTACTCACCTCCATACTATAATAATTATTTGCCATAATTTGTAACTCCTTTTTCAGTCTACGGCTGCAGCGCAACTGACTTGGTCGGCTGCCAGTTGAATACCAGCTAACATGCAAATTAACATGGGCATTTTATTGATCTCCCATCTTATTCACTTAACTGATAGATAAGGCTATTAACACTTGTCACTGATATCGCACAGTAAAAGCTTCTGAATTTGACGCTTTTGTTTACCACTCGTAATGCCCATCTGTTGGGTAGTCAAAAGGGCGCCGCCTCTCTTTGCGCTTCTCAAATAAGCATAATATTTATTAGTTTACTAACAGCTGAAAGAGTGCCTTTAGTGGGTATTTTAACATTGTTTTGACTCTGTTCTTCAAAGTTATTTATTTTATAATTTGGATTTTTGTCAATCGGAATGATTTGAGAATAGAAATTACATTTTATAAATTAATTTGATAAATGAAATGAATAGATTTAGTTTGTTTGTATGTATTATGTATGTATTATATTTAAAAAATGTGCACTAGAATCACCTACGTTTTCTAATTTGCGAGGGTTGACTGTATTCATTGTACGTCCCTTTTCCAATTCAACTTGGGGCAAATATAAGGCCTCTTTTCAGATGTTCTACCCCGCATCTTAATTTTTGCATCTCACATTTAATTAAATTTTAAGTTATGTCAGTTTGGAGATCTTCTTTCCCTTCAATGTCAGTTTGTCCATGAGAGCAAATCTAATCGATGTCCAATTTGCGGAAGGAGCCCTCAATGCCGAACAGTGTGTCTGGAGTTAGGTGCTTGCCTGGTCTCAGCTGCTCGTTGACGCCGTAGTTTATCTCATCCTTTAAGAAGTCGGTATAGCTAAGCATCTGCCGTTCCATCTCGGCAATGATGTCAGCAATGCGTCCATTGCTGCCGCCATATTCCTCGGGCAGATATTCGCGGGGTATTATTTTGGAAAGTTGTTCTATATTTTTGTGCACGTAAAACTGTTTGAAAAAATCTCGTTAGAAATTGTAAGCAAGACCAATGAAAATATATGAATGTACCCTAAAATAGTGCAGATTTATAATTTAAAACGACTATTTATACACTTGAAAGGGGAAGTACTAAATTTATGATCATTTTGCAATTATTTGTGGTCATAAAGCTAATTTAATGCTGATAATATAGCACTATAAAAACTGTGAAACCCCCATCCATAATAGCCTTACTGTACGCCGGATATATATTTTAATATCAATCTTTTGCAATCTAAAACATTATTGATTTTCTCTAATTGGAAATTAAAACAAGAGCTTTTTGGGCTTATCAATTGATATTTGGTACTTGAACAGCTGTGCTGATAACAAACTGATAATAATGGATTATCGCCTATTTCTTTGTTAAAAAATGGGGTGAATTTGAGCCAAAATAAAACAGAATATTGCCACAGTTTCAAACGAAATTCTAAATAACTTACTCGATCCTGCAGCTTGTTGGGCATAAGGCTTCTGGCCAAATTAAGCACAGCTACTGCCTCCTTGGGGCAATTGACCAAATGAACACCCTTCATGCGCAACGGTGTCGCCTTCTCGGCAAACACGCCCATTTTCTTGATGAGCGAAAAATCCAATTGGGCCACCATAGTGAGGTTCCACTTGGACAAGTCGAGAATCTCAATGTAGCCGCTGATAACGCAATTGTCATCCTCCATTATCTGTCGCTCCATTATGAGTGTCTCAAACCGAAACAGATCGATCATCTGAAAGACTTTCGGATCAAGTTTGGAAAAATCCGTTAGCTGGATGCGTGGTCCGCCCAAGCCGAGTGGTTTTGGTAGTCGCAGATATGCCCTGGAAATGAAGGGAATGCTCTTAGACTTCTTGCTGATCCTGTCGGTTTTGGGAGAGTTGCACAGCTTACCCCGTGCGGCAGAACGCAATGCTTCGCTCATCCATGTAATTCTGGCCAAAGATTTCTGGCATCATTGTTTTTATGGTGTAATAATGATCCAGTTTGGATTTGACCTTCTCCAGACTGAACTTGCAGCCCCGCAGAAAGGCAACGAGAAATTGTGCATCTTGGCGTGCTTTCAAATGCGGCTGCTTGGCCAACCAATCTCGCAGTGCCTGCAAATCTTGAGGCAGTCGTTGCTCCACCTCGTTCAATTCGGTTGCTGCAATGTGGCGCAACTCGGCGCTGAGAGGACGTATTAACTCCTCGGCCATAATCTGCTGAACTGCGCCTCGTGGCAACTGTGCGACTACTGAATCTGAACCATATAAAGCCAATTCTTTCTTTATTCTCGCTCTTGGCCAACTAATCAGTTTGCGCTAATCATGGGCTTTTATGGCCAATCGTTTGGCTAGTTGATAATGCGTTTTTTTGTCCCCCCGGACTCCATACCATAGCCAGCATAGAGAAGTACTCTGTTATGTTATCTAAATTTGATTAGATTGAGCGCCAAATTCATGCCTAGTAATTGTTAATAGTCAAACAACTTAGAATGCTCTACTCGAGTTAGCTCAACTTCGATATACTCTTTATTGTCTGCCTTAAGAAACAGAAAATGCTTGCGCCTGCTGATGATGAATGAGATCAATATGCGAATGCGCCTTTGGCGATAACTTGAGTGTTTCTTATCCGATCTTGATGAAGTTTTTCCCGTCGATCAATAATATGTCAATGCGTATTATATATTAATAGGAAGCAACAGGTTTAAAGACGGTTGAAACTGATATGCTTCAATACTTGTGAAACGGTGACTGTTATAGATAAAATGAAAAAAAAAACAAATAAATCTATGCAAGGGTATATGAGAACTTAGATTCCAAATTTGAAGACAAATAGAGATCTCTGAGATCCACATATCCATGAGTATTGATTCTCGTAGAAGCTTCCTTCTGCCTGTCACATAGAAATCCATTATAGCATTTTTACCGATTTTCAATGAGTTTAAAAATGAAAAATGTCACCCATTGGATTTTTGGGATAAGGATCATCGCATCGGATTTGGGAGTCGTGAGCTGGGAAATGGTTATTGTCAATGCAGATGCAAAGTTCGCTTCGCTCTATAAAGTTTGTATTTGTTGGTATCAGTGGCCTGTTAATCGAACCGTACAGTTATATCTACCCTAAGTCTTATCTTATCGCAAAACTTTTGCTGCACAGTGGTGATTGCTTAGCAAATGAAATGTTTTCTGTTTGTTTAATGAATAATAGTCAAAACTAAGAAGATAACTTACCTTTGTAAACTGGAATCAAAGCCGACAGATTTGCCTTATGGAATAGCTGCTGTTCCACAGCATAATTAAAGAGTTTTTTTTTACACAGTGTTTTTCATATATAAACATCTTCAAATCGATCGTTCCACTGCCAGCTACATGATATAGTTATTCGATCGTCTCCGACATATTTCATGCCTGCATATATTCCAAGTATCAACAGGATATTCATTTTTTGTTGGTTTATGCTGGTATTGAACTTGAGAAAAGTGTATACACAATATTGGAGCAAGTGCATATAAATTAGTTTTGGGTCACTGTGCACTTTGGTATCGTCCCAATATCGACTCGTATCATTTACTACAAGTTGCTAGTAGTCGCCACCTCGAAGCGGGCGTCGACTCTGCTGCCATTAGTCGTGTTTCAACTTAGACGGGGCACACACATACACACACACTCATACACAAACCTCATTCGAATAACCATAGTTGTCACAATTTTGCTTAAAGTTTCGACAGTACAAAATTTGCAGTTATCCCCAACACAATGGCCAAAATAAGACAGCTGGTGCCAGAGTTGGCGGAAGTGGCGCGTGTGGAGCTCAACGAGGATGAGGCGAATCGAGATGCCTTAATTATGGCTCTGCGCAATTGGATTAACGAACAGAACTATTTGGAGGCGCGCACCGATGATCAGTTCCTGGTTGCATTTCTGCGCTTCTGCTTGTGGGATCTGGAGCAGGCCAAGAAGCGACTCCTGTTCTTCTACGACTACAAGTCCAAGGAACGTGGCCTGCTCAAGTCACGTGCTGTAGATGACAAACTCTTTGAACTGGCCAGATCAGGGTGAGAATTAAGCTCAAGCCAACTTTATCAAGTGAACGAATCATTTTGTATTTTCGCTTAATTTTCATTTAGCATATTCGCTACACTACCCAATCCCATTGGCCCTGGTGGCCCACGTATCCATTTCACACGCATGGGACATATCGAGACTTCCAAGCACAGCGTTGGAGATATCTTTCGCTTTCATGCTTTCCGCTCTGAGATAGAGATCAATACCGACGACAATTGGAACATTGCCGGAGTCGTGGAGATCATTGATTTCACAAAAATCCCATATTCGCTGCTGTTGCAGTTTGATTCGAGTCTGTTCAAGCGCATGAATGCATTCCTCGAGCATGGAATACCCACGAATCTGTTGGCTACGCACATTGTGAATGCCTCGCGTGAAACACAATTTGTCCTAACCATAATCCGCAATGTGATGAAACAAAAAGAACTGGTGGGTAACTTAAACTGCATGTCGTCCCCTTATCAAACGAATGCTAATCAGTCTTGTTCATTATCTTCTATAGCTGCACATACATCCAAATTTGGAGTCGTTGCATAAGGCAATTGGCAAGGAGTACCTGCCGACGGAGCTGGGTGGTAACAATGGATCACTGAACGATGCCATTGCCCGCTATGAGGCGCAATTGAACACCTTTACGCCGTACTTCAACGACGATGAACGCTTTGGAGTCGATGAGAAGCTGCGTGCTGGGAACAGTCAGCAGCCAGCTGCGCTTGTCACTGGTGTCGCTAACGCTGAGGAAGGCACCTTTCGCAAGCTTGATTTTGATTGAGGGGCTTCCGGGGCTTTGGGGGCTGTTAACTGTATATTCAAATGCACATACTATATATATATATATATATACAAAAACATATACACCTCACACTCCCTCCCTCTCTATCTCTCTGTATCTCTCTCTCTCCATACATACTATATATATATACATACATATATATGTACATATATATATGTATATATATATATATATATATATATATATATTTGCCCACATACCCTATACATATAGTATGTAGTATACAGCGCTAGAGCGAACTTTGGTCATTGTTAAAACCTGATATTTTATAAAAATTCTTAGAAAGCAACATCGATACTTAAAGCAAAATTGAACAATGTTACAGCAAAGAACACCTAAAATAACAATTCAAAGAGAAAAGAAAAAAAGCGCCATTAAATGGCAAAAACCTCATGAATGTCGATTATAATTTATTGCCGTTCTTATCAGTGAACATACCCACATTTCCCTATGCTTAGGACTTTCCATAAAAATCGTTTCACGCTACAAACAAAAAAAAAGAAAAAAAGAAAAGAAGATTGTTTTACGCTAAATATCGCTCGCTATATGTATGGATTTCTTCTACTTTTATTCTTACTATATACATAAGTTTTGGTTGGCTTTTAATTTAAACATGCATACCCACTTACAAATATGCATACACACACATGCACACATGCAGACATATACATACATACATACATTCTTTTTCGATAATTTTATGCGTTGGCTAAGTGTCGTTTCTACTAATTTTTGATACTAGTTTACACATTTACATATATATTAGTATATACATGCATACATACTACAGATACATACTTACAATTGACAGTGTATTATTGTAGCGACCCATGTTGAGTACGTTAATAAATTAAAACGAATTTGTTTAAATGTCAAAACCAAAAAAAAAAAAAAAAAATCAAAAAAATGAACATCTGATTCGCCACAAAAAGATACCACACTATTTGTTCCTTTTTTCTTTGATTTGTACAATGATTTATGTCGCAATGGTTAGTAAAATGTTATCAACAAACCGATAAGCGCCTCTGACGTATCCTGTTTTACGATATTATCTTCGCTTTAGATAAAAGGTTTTCGACACTGCAAGGTTGTGTTGTTAAATAAGTCCCAACAAACTAAGCGATCGAATCCACTTAATCACTTGAATGCCAAAGTTGACATTTGCATTGTAAGCCTTTCATGGTTTGTAACAATATTTAATATTATTTACTGTTCTGCATTTGAATTACAATTTATACGCGCGCAATTTGCGCAAGGGCTGTAAGTGTGAGCGAGTCAACTATATAAGTAGTCAGTTAGTCAGAGCAGTGTTGACAAACCGCAAATAGTGAACCAGTGTTGTACAGTACGCGAATTTGAGTGAAATTTGGATCTTTGTATCTCAGCTGACTTCATTGGCACACATAAATAATTATCCAGTGGAGTTGATCAAAATGTCACAAGCAATTAAATACTATTTTGATTTTCTATCGCCTCCATCGCGTGCATTGTGGCTTGCACTCAAACTGGGTAAAACGCCATTCGAGGCTTGCCCCGTAGCGCTGCGCAAACGTCAGTTCAAATGCGAATTTACCCCAAAAGCCGGCAAACTAATTTGTTGTCACTTTACAGATGAACAGTTGACCGATGAGTACAAGAAGATCAATCGCTTCCAGAAGGTGCCCGCCCTGGTGGATGGCAATTTCCATTTGAGCGAGAGTGTGGCCATGGTGCGGTGTGTACCTTAGTTCCAAAGGTCAAAAGAATAGAAATGAAATATATGTCATTTTGTACTCTCTCAGTTACCTTGCGGATAAGAACCAGATGAGCGAGCAGCTTTACCCGAAATCCTTGCAGTCACGAGCTCGTGTTGATGAATTTCTGGAATGGCAGCAAATAAATGTGCGCGTTGCCTGTGGCACCTTCTTCATTAAGGCCTGGCTGCTGCCCATTAATGGCTTGGCGCCCAATCCCAAACCGGATGTAGTTGAGAAGTTAATCAAGGATGTAGAGCGCTCTTTGGGTCTGTTGGAGCACATGTGGATGGAAAAGGACTTTCTGATGGGACAAGATCTAACGGTTGCCGACCTATTTGCTGTCGCCGAAATTGAGCAGCTGAGTAAGTGTCACGTAAAGTTTGCTTTTAATTTATACCTAGTTAACTTCCCCTATACCTTGCCAGGACTTTGCAAGTTCAATGTGAACGAGCGAAAGTTTCCCAAGGTGGCCAAGTGGCTGGAACGCGTTCGCAACGCTGCCAAGCCCTATCATGATGAGGCCTATGCGTTTCTCAATAAAAAGTCCAAGCAGCCGGAGGACTCGAAGCTCTGAACTGAAGCTATTCAAAGTACCTACGTTCTTGATCCTTTAAAAGCGAATTTTTTGTTTCTTCTCAGTTAAGTTTAATTTTTGTTTTTGTGCTTTACAATAATCTATTAGTTTTGTGTGCTTTAATTATATTCTTTCTTAAACATTAAACAATTATTATTTACCATGTATGTATTTGCTAGGATAACTTTGTTGCTAATCAATGTCCAGTTTTCTAAACGAACCCTCAATGCCAAAGATCGTTTCGGAATTGATGGGTTGACCTTGTCGCAGTTTCTCATTTGTACCATATTGCGCATCCTGCTGGAAGAACTCGGTGTAGTCGATCAGTTTCTGCGTCCAGGTATCCACAACATTCTGTATGTTGCCATTGGTGCCGCCATATTCCACAGGCAGACACTCCTTGGGCACAAATTTGTAGAGTGTATCCAATTTGGAGTGTATATGGAACTGTGATAATCAATTTGTGTATGGTTATTGATATAATACATATATTTATTTTAATTTAATTGATTCAACTATTATTTGTGTGAGAATCAATTTGTGCATGGTTGTTGATATAATACATATATTTATTTTAATTTGATTGATTCAACTATTATTTGGAAACTCACCCGTTTGCGTATCTTATCGCTCATTAAACTCTTTGCGATGGACATTGCTTTCTCGGCCATCGATGGCGCATTGATAAAGTGAAAGCCCTTGGGTCTGTAGGGTAACGCTTTGTCACCCAAGACGGCCAGTTTTTTGATCAACATCGCATCGAACTGGAACATGTGTCCGGCTGTGACGCCCTTCATATCAATGATCTCCACAAACCCGGAAACCATTGCATTATCATCCTCGCGTATCTGTATCTCGCCTAGCATTGTGTTGACCTGCATGACCTCCGCAATCGAATACTGATTGGAATCGTAGTATGCATAGCGCGAGATGTGTATCCTTGGACCATCCGGTTGCAGTGGTTCAGACAGTCGCAGTAGGCAGCTGTTTAAATAATTGGCAACATAAATACTTGGTGAATAATATAGATGATTATTAAGCATACCCCGTTTTGAGTATGCTGATTTGTTTGTCGCCCACAAAGCGATTCTTGTAGAGCTCGGGAACTGCGCCACGCATCGCATAGAAGTTGTCCAGCTTTAGTTTCGTCTTCTCCAGACTGTATTTGCAGCCGCGCAGGAATGCGACCAGGAATTGTGCATCATCGCGTGCCTTTAAATGTGGCTGTTTTGAGATCCATGTGCGCATTGCCTCAATGTCCTTTGGAACACGATCGGGTACCTCGCTCAGCTCCTTTTGCGCTTTGAGCTCCAGCTCAGCGCTGAGTGGACGTATGGTAAAATCATCGATATTCCGATTGGATGACATTGTCTTTCTCTAATGGATGATACAAGCGAATTTGATTTATTGAATTTCATTCTTTCACTCGCAACAGAAATAGATATATAATTTATTAATAGTAGAAAGCGAACTTCCGGGAAAATTGCGGTTGTCATGCATATAAGCCCTCAGATTAGATATGAAAGCAGGTCTACCCAAGCTGATTTGCCATTGGATTGTCAAACATCCTTAAGCAAATATTAAACATGAACATCGATTTTTAATTACAATCATTTTACATTTATGTCGGCAAATTAGTCACGGACGCTTATCAATATTTGGCGCTAGATCAACCTTATGCACACTATCTACAAAGGCTTAGGCCGTGACTTGTCTTTGAGCACTGTGATATTCGACCTCTACTCACAATTGTCTATAATTTAATGTTAGCAGTAATTTATATAAGTATGAATGTGCCCCGACGTTCGTGTGTGTGTGTGCACATACAGTAGATAGCTGTATCTTATATATGCATATGCCGTGCTGTGCTGCGTTATTTAAATAATAAATTGAAATTGAACCAGTAACTACTACTGTCCGCGACTATGGTCGATGTGCGACTGTCGCCGCTTCACTTTTGGGTACTCTGCTTTTTGGGTACTCGACTAATTTGTTCATGTCGTCACAGGCCTTACATGACGCATGGACAAATGACAGGTTGTCGGAGCACCCTCCGCAAACGCGAAAAGACTCAAAATCAAGAGTGATTCAAAGAGACAAAGAGAGGGAAAGAGAGAAATGGAATTGATGACTCTTTAGAATAATTAAGCACTTGTGTCCAACAGGCAGTTCAGCAGTGATAAGATATCAATGTCATGTATATTAAATATATACATATAGTAGGCAGTCTGATTACGAGGAGGAGATATCAGCTGCACCCGAGTGACATCTTCAGCAAGTGCTCCATCACAGAGATGAAAGTCCCACGAGTATAAAGTCCAGCAAACATCTGTTATGGCTTTTTACACTCTCTTTTTGGCCGACTGGTTATCAGTTAACGAGTGTGAATATAATATCTAAAGCATTTTAATTTTTACCTGTCTATAGAGTTTAGATAAGGGCATTATCGCTAAATATGATACATCTGTTTTGTTGTTGTTGTTGTTTCCTTTTTCACTTCAGTAAAGTTTCACTCGGTTTTTTATTACATAGCCGCACTAATTGTCATTCGTTATCACGCAAATATTTAATGATCCTACACAGGGACATATGCACTTATTTTGTTGCTTTTAGCAAATATCGTAAAGTATATCAACTTTGATTTGATAAAACAACCGACAAATCATGACTTCAAAATAACTACCTTATCAACAACCTTTGATATAAGCACTTTAAGTTGTTTCTCATCTATTTATCATCGCTCGTTTACTAAAGAACTCAACATAAATTACTAGTCATGCACAAATTGTAATTGTTTACAGCTTAAGTATGCAATAATTTTTATTTTTAACAGCAAAAGCATGCGATGCATTTTAATATTTCATTAATTTCAGTCAGAGTAAAAGTAGGCAGTGCAAATTTAAATATAACTTGCGGCCGATTCTGTGCGCTTGCTGCTTGAAGTCGGGAAACAGCAGTATTTTTTCAGAGACCACAATTTGTTAATAAAGAAGAAAGGTCAGATCTGCGAAGTTGCCAACCAATCAATGCATTTCATTGGTAGTTAAAGAATTTAGTTAAAGTTCAATTAAATTACTGATCTTAAGTTAAAGCCCAATGGACCAGGTGTTAATAAGCTATCTGCGCGACAGGAATTACATGGTTTGTGCAGGATGCGCTGGATCCTGTTTTTGGGCGATTGTGGAGTACTATTGCATGGTGACACGTATAGAATGCAAATCTAACCATAATCCTTGCATTGCTTACACTTAGGCATTTCCAAATGCACAAGTTACACAGCCATTAGCGAACCCAAAACTCAGAGTGAGTTGTGGTGCGTAGACTTGAGCATAATAAGAGGAGCCACCCAATAATACAAAATGATGTTGCCATGAATAATGCAAAACTGTGTATTTATTTATTTATTTCATCAAAATATGTATGTATAAGCGCTCAACTTAAATTTGTGTTGTTTTTAAGGACATAAATATACAGATGTATCGCACTAACACTAACAAAAAATATTAATAATAAATTTAATAACTCGAATTGCTTATGGTTCTTGAGTTTTCTTTCTGTTTTCTTTTTATGGTTCATAACTGAAGCGCACACATAAAATTTATGATAATATCACATTATTTAAATATAAATAATTAGAATGGGTTTAAAATAATCAAATCAAAAATACAATGAAATGCGGGGCAGCTCATAGCTACTAAGACTCGGGCCAATCTGTTTGTCCATATGAAGCAATACTGTACTTAACGATATAAGGCAGTTGTGGCTGAGAAATTCGAATAAATTCTCAAATGGATTCATTGCGCATAAAACTAGACATCTAATAGTTTATGTGTGTACATATATATGTATATATATAATTGTATAAAAAATGGTATATGCCTTATAATATAGATATGCGGTACAAAAACATATCCTGATATTCGGTCCAATAGATGGCAAGTTTTCTTCTATTTTTTTTGCTTGTTAAATAGTTGGTCGACAGCAAGTGAATGCATTTTGGAAAAATATAACTAAAATGTACACCCGCTCTGTAAGGCCGCTGTGTGTGTGTGTGTATGTTTTACCTGTGTGTTGTTGTGTTATGCAGCGGAACGTTCTACTGTCTGACAGTAGTATCGCTTAAGGATGACTGCTTCGATCATACCTTATACTATGCTCAAAGCTATGCCTAGACTTTTATAGATCAAATGATGCGTTGAATCTTAACTAAGCCTGGCCAGCAAATTCAACACTACCGCCAACACCAACAAGAGTCCTTGATGCCCTGCACTGGTTTTTGTCGCTGAATTCCCCTCGGTTGTCTCATTGACAGCAGATACGAGCGGCGCCGTCCAGCCCTGCTCATCATCGACCTCGTTCACACTGCGAGCACACTGCATCCACATGCGGGAGGAGGGCCTGGGTCGTGGATGGGCTACTTTCATGCGATCATCGTTGAACTCCCAGTATCCATAGTTTTTGAAGAAGTACGTCTTGCCGTTCTTATACTGGAAGGCCGCATCGATATTGTAACCGACACCCGCCCAAATGGACATGTCCCGTGGATAATCTAAGTCAACTTTGCCCGTGTGATCATTGATGCTCCAGTAAAGGGTGCCACTGGTCAAGTATGTTCGATTATTGTGACCCCACACAAAGGCAGCATCCACGTGAGTCAAACTCGGTGGTAAGCCCAAACTAGTCAACGGTTGTGGATATCCTGCCGCCAATGTCGACGTTTCAAACACATAGTAATGACGTCCTATTGTGAATCGAAATATATAATTAGAATATATTATTATTTCGGATAAATATTGTATTATCTTACCAACGAAGAACACAATCTGGTGCTTTGCATTCTCATAGACAGCATCGACCCTGTTAAAGTCCTCGGGCAGATCGGGCCAGTGTCTGCGTGTCTCTGCCGGATAACCAGGGTATAAACCATTTCTCCCGATGCGCCACACGAACTGTTAGAAGAGATTGTATTAAAATTATGTCAAATAAAATATTTAACAAATTGAAATATGAAATTTTTCCAAATTATTTTAAATAAATATATATATTATATTACGTATACGTATACAACAAATAAAATAATAAGGAGTTCTACAGTGAAACAAATTTACAACTTTACACAAAATCGATGAAACTTGTAACTATATCAAAATTATTCGTAGCTGACTTCTCACTTCTTACTTTTTATATTTTATTCGTTTTTTGCTTACCTGTCCTCTGAAAATGAAGAGCTCCGTGCGTATCATGGAGATGGCATCGTAGCTGGTCATGCATGTGGCTGGCTTGGGTTTGCGTGGCTTTTGAGGTTTGTTGGGTCGATTCGTAATTGGGTAGTTGTACGGTCTACTCGTTGTTGTCGAGGTTGTCATCAATTCACGCTCGCGTGCACGTTCCCGGTCTCGCTGCACTCGCTCACGTTCTTGCTGCTGTCGTTCTCGTGCCCGATCACGGCGACGCTGTCGTTCTCGCTCACGCTCCAGCTCGCGCTCTTGTTCACGCTCTCGTTCTCGCTCACGCTGCCGGTCACGCTCACGCTCACGCTCCCGCTCCTGCTCTTGACGAATTCGCTCTTCCCGGTTACGATCTTGTGTGGGATCCTCATTGGAATTGTAGATGATGGGCTTCTTTGGGAAGTAGGTGAGAGGCCGTATTGTTGTTGTCGTCGTTGTAGTTGTTCTGGTGGTGGGTCGTGGTCGATAGGGCCCCCAAACCTTATCCTTGGCCCCATACAACTCCTGGATACCATTGCGATCATCGTCTGGCAATTTGCCATCAACCTCATTGTTCTGATACCAGGGAAACATGACCGCATTCGCGTCCGATGAGTGGCCCAGGCCCAGCGAATGACCCAGTTCATGCAGTGCCACATTCAGAAAGTTGGTGCCTGTAAAGAGGATTGGAAAGGAAGACGGAATATCCGATTGGTTAATGGCACCAATTGTGAACGGGCAGAGGGAATAAAGAGGGGGGCCGAGGGGCATAAAGACAACAATGCGTCGTCGTCGTCCTGACGACTTTGTAAGTGGCATAAAAATAGCGCTGTTGCAACATTTACAATACATTTAAGGGGTGTACTCGACATGGCTGATACCCTCTTTGGAGTAACATTTAATGCAGTTGAAGAAGATTGGAAAACGATTGTTTCCCAACTTTTGATTAAGCAAGGTGAATTCTATTAAACCCTATGTGGCACTTGATGGTTGCAGGGTATAAAGAACGATAGCTTGCTGCTGCGTTAGCCAACGTCACGCGTCATGCTGACAATTTTTTATTGGCATTAAAAACCATTAAAAATGTCGACGTTGGTTGTGCGTTTTTGGTTTGCTTATGGGTAAGGGTTTGTCGGCTTGGGGTTATGGGTTATGATTTGAAGGGGAATGGGGTACTGGAAGTGAGTTGGGCTGTTGCTAGGGGCACGATTTATAGCGCTAAATTACAAAACGCATGCAGGCAGCCGGCGCCAGTAGCAATTGTCGTTGTTGCCGTAGCTGTTGTTATGTGTGTTGCGTTGCGTATGCAACGCTTATTGATTTTGCCACTTGCATCAACTGGGAGAGTCGGCTCCTATGTTTTGTGGCAATGGTTGCGGTTTTGGCGCTTGCAATTTGATCCCGCAGGGTTTTTTAGACCGCAGGCAACAGCCGTTGCTCGTTGATGCAGTTGCTGTTGTCTGACTATTATTATTATTATTATTGTTGTTATTGTTGTTAGTGTTGTACATCTAACGTAATTAATTTATGCGACTAAATTATGATGTGGCCACAGCAGCAGCTGTCAACTGGACGTCAACGTACCTTCACTATTACTGCTATTGACATCAAAGTCCCAGCTCTCATCCGCATCGAAATGTGCATCGCCTCCGCGCCCTACGCCCGGATAGAAGGCGTGCGCCAAAACCAAACCAGGTCCATCGAACTTGTAGCCATCGCCATGATCGCCCCTGCAAAATGAAAGATAACAAAGAAGTGAGTATTTGAGAAGGCAGCTTTAATTAACATGCTTAACGCGAATATGCAACAAGATCATGCTGAATACGAATTTTAAAAAATTAAAACATTAAAAGAAAAAGACATCCCTTAAACTGTTCTTATAAAATACCAAAGAAAGTAATCAGATTGCATCTAGGAACATTGCACCCAACCAATATATACGCTTTACTTTTCGCAAAACAAATAGGCAATCGTTTATCAGTAAGACGTGTTTATGGAGTTGGCAGCTTGTGGCAAGCGTTGATTAGTTAACTTAATGGAAGTTACGAGCCTTTCACAAAAAACAGAGAACGAAAGAAGAAAATGAAATGGGCGAATCTAATGTGCAGCTTATCTAGCAAAAAAGCAGCTGCAACATAAACTCTTTGATTTGAAATTGGTAGCCAGTGCACAACGCGCATCCCCCGTTCCCCCACCCCAGTGAACCGCTCTACACCGAGTACCTCTTCCACAGCGCGTTGTCGTCGTCATCATCATTGGTTTCATGGTTTTAATACTTGGCTTATTTATCGTTGCCGAGCTTTAAGTGCAGTTTTATGTGCTTGCCCCATGCTGCCCATCTTTATGGCGCTAAAGAACGTTTGATTTTTTATGGGTGCGTATATAAAGCAGTGTATATATAACCCACCCACGCACACAGGCACCCACACACACACACACACTCGGAAGTTCACCTTCTTTATACGCACCTCACAAACATAACCTGTATATCCGCCTGAGAGCTATATACTTCGCGAAACGTCAACTTCGAATTGTTTTCCCATACGAGTAACGCTTGAGATACCAGCTTTCGTATTTTACCCACATCTGGCATTGATTGGTTGGCAAAACTGTAAAGATATAAAAAATGGAAATGCTTTAATTATATTCAATACTTATAGGAGTTTGTTAGGACAATCAATAAAGTGTTCATCTTACTTTCATTGATTTCAAGACACATTCAAAATTGTAAAGCTTTCTTATCTTCTTAAATATTTAAGTGCTGCTCAACTCTACAAAGCGCATTTGAAATGCGTTTGTATTCGAATATTGCATTTGCATTGAGACAATAATGGAATTTGACTAAAGTACAAAAAAAATATAAAAAAATGTTGCAGGATTGTCGCATATATTTTTTGTTTTGTATGGTTGGGTTGAAAATCATTCATCAAAGATTTCACTTGAAACTCGAAACTTCAAAGCGCATACCTAACTGAAAAAGATTCTTTCCTTAGTTGCATAGTTGGAGATACATTTATACGATATTTGAGAGTGCTTAGACTACTTTCCTTGCACATTGTTCGCTGACAATTTGGTCAACAACTTTAGCTCAACGTGGTCATGTTGCAAAAGATACAAACCGCTAATATGAGGGGACGACATCACTATACACACACACAGCCACACAGCTACACCCACACCAACATTTACACACACGCATAACTTTCACTTTGTGATGCAAAAATATCCTTTGTTTTTTGCCACATAGACAAGTTAGTTGAACCGAATTGTTGGGTTGAGCACAGAAGTGGTTTGGGGCTTGAAATTGTGGGCGTGTTGCTTTCACTTAGTTTACTATTTTTTTTATTTTTTATTTTTGGTTAAATTTGTGCCAAAGTTGGCAACAAGTTTACCTGCCTCTCACTTATTCTCCTTCTACTCGGTTGTATCCGCTCGGACAGTGGAGGATGGCGCACTTTTAGTAGCTATCCCTTGGCCTAGCTTTGGATGGTGCTGCTCCATGTTTTTCACATTTTATGCAAATTAGTTATGTTTCTTTTATGACATTGCAGCTGCCCGTCAGTTGTTCTTAACTAAGGCACAAAGTTATGTTCGCCCTTTTGTTTTTTTGTCCTCTTTTTGCCCCTTTTTTTTTTCCTGTGTGTGTGTGTGGTTTCCAAAAAATCCACAGGCCTGTGCAAGCAGAACTTTCTTTCTCTCAGCTGTTGTCCTCATTCTTAATTTCAAATGTGTTTTTTTCTATATTTTTTGAGAACCATTTGTTTTTATTCTTGCCTGCTAGCGTTTAGTTGGCTTTTGTGACTGACCCTTTACTATTGACTTCTCTCCGGTCACACAGTGCGTATGCGTTTTTTGCGTGCTACCCATTTGAGCCTCGTGGCCATGCAAGTGGTTTAGTCCCTGGTCGTTGGCTACTCTTCTTACAGCATAGTTTTTCCAATCAAATTGTGTGCAACACGTCGCCAAGTCAAGGCCTCCATCTCCATCTGCATCGGTCTCATTTGCATTTGAATCGGAGCCAACAACTGAAGGCGTAGCTGGCTGCAACATCATTAGCCTCACGTACGTTACGTACAATTGGAGAAAGTCACAGTGAACCCTCGAATAGTGCAACTGACCGTATTTGATTTTGTTTTGAGTAGAAGTCAGTATTTTTTATGATTTGGATTTGGATTTCTTAGTTGTGAGTGAGTTTCTTTTTAGTATCTTCTCATTTTCAATTTGGGTATATTTATTTTGGATTAACATACAAATTGATTTAATGATTTAAATTAAATGTTTTTTCAACCAAGAACTAATTACCAAAATAAATAATAAACATTTGTGTAACCCAGGACTTCGTCATTAGCGAGCGACTACTGTGCTGTACATGACTTAGCCTGCCTAGTTATATTTTAGTCGGTCGTCCAATGTCCTGGGTGCGTCCATGTCCTGAATGTTGTGTGTCCAGTTCGTGTCGCAGTTCATTTCCATTGGGCTAATGTTGGACGACTTTCGACTGTGATTCTGTAGCGCTTTACCCCAAAACGTGCTCAATTGCAACGCCATTTGTTTGCTTAGTTGTTGATCCGTTTGTCCAGGCGGGCAGCAGGAGGAGCAGGCAGGAGACATAAGCATAGCTCGTCCTGCTGCTGCTGTTGACGCGGCTCGTTTGCTATTTGCTCATCGTTTGTTGTTGCTTTGCAACGGCAAATTAACTGAACTGGCAACAGGAGATGTATCCACTTGTATGCCCCGCTTCGTTATGCTGTTGCCCAACCAAGGCTGACGAGTGCCTTTGTCGTGCTAATATCGTTGCCACTGCGCTTGGATTTAAATGCGAGCCATTGCACTGCGTCCTGTCACGTAGCCATTTCCAGCTGCAGCTACAGCAGCAGTCGCAGGAGTCGCAGCAGCAACAGCAACAGCAACACGAGTCTCCAGTTTGACCTCTGTTTGTCTTTGCCATGTCACTTTGTGTGCCGAGCATTTAAATTATTATGAACCTGCCTCGCTAACTGACAGCAGCGTGGGGCACGGGGCACAGCCACATTGCGGGTTCGGGTTTATGTTTGGGTTACCTTTGGACTCTAGCTGCTGCTGCTGCTGCTGCTGCAGCTGCAGCTGTTGGCAAACGTGTGCTTTGGCCAATTTGCTGCCTTACACGTAAAACAAACTGAACAATTAGCCAAATAGCAACGCGAGAGTTCATTCGCTTCATTTCAGACAGACTGAGCAGAGCTGTCTATTGACGACCGAGAACTGCCTGCTGTAGTCCTGAGGTGGTTCGAGGAACGTTTTAAATAAAACACCATATTTAATGGCATTTTACATGCATGCAGAGAATAATGCATCGCCCGAAGGACGTGTTTAATTACATGGGAGCATTGCAATCTGCTGTTACCTCAAGTGAGTATTAATAATTACTTCTTTGTAAATGCAATTTGCAATTTCCTTGGTAATTTACATATGTACATATTACAAATATTATATGTGTACAATTAAATACATGTCAAATGTATCTTGTATCACTTCCAGAAGTTGTAAGTGCCGTGCATTTTATTTATCTATTTTTTGTGGTCTTTTTTTTATTCAAGTTGTTGAACACGCTTTGGGCAAACAGTTAATGGCGCCGTCGACACTCGAGACGAACCATAATCCACTTTATATATTCGAGCTGTCTTCAATCTGCTCAGTCTGCTCATTTTGTGGCTGGCAGCTCGCAGCTCGCAGCTCGCAGCTCGCAGCTGGCAGCTTAAGGCCTGAACATTAAGCACTTTGCCAACTTATTGAATGCCTCGTATAAGTTCGGCTGAGATTCGAGAAATCGACTTTTAAGAAAAGTTGACATGAGATATCTACGCAGACTCTTAATAAAAATGATGTAATTTACACGCACATATAAATATATATATACATATATATATAAATTTGTATGTATGTATGTATGTATTAATAGCTGACAGAGAGTGCCGAAAAAAAGTTTTCGCGACGAAAAATTGCTGTTTTTCAGCAAGACGCCCGCAACTTAAACTTTTCTTCCTTTTCATTCAGCTTTTTCGTAACATTTTTCTTTTCTTATTCATTGCCGTATCTATGTACGGATTTTTGTTGCCGAAACTGAGCCGGATTCGACGTTTTTAATTTGTGCAAAATTAAGCAAAAAATAAACTCATTTTGTTAGTTCGCTACGCTGTTGGGCAAACATTGCCGAAAACTTTCTCGATAACTGTCTGACAACAACAATAACAAAAACAACAACAACAAACCAAAAGATTACAACAAACAAAATTCTTTAGACCCAACCAAACTTTCAACGGAAGTTTATCGGGCCAAAACGAAAAGAAACAAAAACGCAAGTATTCCAGCGAAAATGTGCACGAAATTGTCTCCGTCTACGCAAAGAAAAATCTATGCGATTTAGGAAAAATTGCAAAATGCGCCACCGCCAACGCTGGTGTTGGCCACGCTTGCATTCAGCGGCCCGAGCCGTTTTCTGTTACGCCATCTTCCACTCTACCCTGTACATCTAGTTTGCATCATTGGGTATATGCATGCAGAGCGTAGGTATTTAACAAACTGTTGCAGCCAAACAAAAAATTACAAATTATAGTTAAACAATTCTAGGTAAAATGAATCAATCTTTTAGCAGTTGTCATGAGCAATGCCATATTAAATTTGCTAAACTGATATATACTCTTGAAAAATATTAAGATGTGTTCAATTCTCAACACAAGTGCAACTCATTTTACTTTTGTGATTGCAACTTTTAAATATATACAATATTCAAGACAGCTGTAGCAAGTTATACTTTTATGATTGCAATTTGTTAAGTGCTTTGTTGCTAATCACGTAGTATCTAAGAGTTCAGCTCCAAAAACATTCGCTCAACAATTCTACCGTGTAACTTGACTTTTGCTTTAGATACAGGAGAAAAAAAGGATGCAAAGCTGCCAACGGTGATTTAGTTGTTAGCCGTCGAGCAAACATTTCATGGCTCAATGTGCTCAATTCAATCAATTGGCGTACGAAGGATGAACAAATCGTTCGCCAGGAAAGCAGGCAGGCAACATATACACACCACCGAAAACATACACACACACACACACACACCTGGCCAGCTAGTAACTGCAATTTTAATCAAAATATTGTGCGCGTATGTTTGAGGACATTTTGTGACATGCCTGTGATAGGCTGTCACAGATTGCCGTAATGCTGACATTCCGGATGGCAATGTGAAGAGTGCCAGGCTTTTTATCTTTCCCATAGGTGGCTCTGGCTCTTTTTGTAGGAGATATCCTTGTAGGTTACACATTAAATTCGAGTTTTAGAAATAAATTGAATTTATTATACTATTTCTGTGCATTAATAGTAATCTGATGGCAATATGTAGGCAAAGAAGTGATCACAGTTAATCTTCCAAGGAAGTTACTGAGTCCTATATTTGGATATCCTTTTTATAAGCATTTTTCAAAAAATGGATATTTTATGCGCAGGATTACTGAGGTGAAACCACAAAGTAACAATGAATTAACTTTCTTAAGGGTACGCAAATGATACATGACAAATTTATATAGTTGGTATAAAAGAAAAAGATGGCTCGTTAAGCTGATGGCTATTTCAGAAAAGGTTTTGAGTAGTTGCTACTATTAATATGATTTCAACATGAGAAGTCTTTCTTATAATTTTTACTCATATCAAACTGTATCGATAGCTTTGCATTGCAATGAAAGGGTGTTTGGAGTGTGCGTTTTAGTACTTCTGAGAATACTTCGCGTCTTTTGAGAGCATTTGTCATTCAACTGGGGTTATCAATAGCTGGTACACAGTAAACCGTCTACGTATTGAGACTCAACACACCGTTTAACTATGGAGAAGTATCTGGGGACGACAAGTTGACTTGATGAATATGCTTTCCACAAATTCTCAGTTCACACATTCATAATTGTCAGCATATAATACTGATCCTTTAAGGTCCTTAAGAGCAACAATTTATTGCAGTTGAAGCCACCTGGGGACACAGTGCACATAACTCAGGGCAACCTTACAACCACAACCTTCTCACCTGGCTCCGGAAAGCAACTATGGAGATAATTACGCTTGAGCTTTCCGAGCTCGTACATTAAATATTTAGGTCCAGGGCTTGACGGACCGTTGCAACCTTTGCTGTTGGACAACAAAAAAAAGGAGAGTTTAAAAAAAGGGTTTGTGTATACAAAAGTCAATAAATTGACTTGAAAAATGTTGATACGCAGCAGAGCCAAGGATAAGTCTTCAAATAATAGGCGAGTGATGTGTGTGTGTTTTGTGGTTTAAAATCCGGGTTTCCAAAATCCCCGAGAGCTAAAAACCACAAAGCCAAACACAAACACAAACACAAACACAAAATACGAAAACGAATTTGCTTTAGCTGGCTGTCTCATGGCAAATTTAATTAATAAATAATCACAATGTAGCCACAAGAGTAATAAGCATCAACATCAGCAGCAGAGCTAAGCAAAAAATGTGTACAGCAATGAAAATTGTCATTAGTAAGAGACGAAAATTGACAGACACACACACACACACACACACACACACACACACACACACACACATAAGTGTTGTACATGTATTTGTGGCGACGAGTCTCAAGTGTTTAAAATTGCAAATGTTATTTTCACATGCGCTTGGGAGCAAAAACCCCTCTAAAGGTAAATATTTGCCATAAGACTCTGCCACAACCCCCCGCCCTGCACAACTAGAAGCAAGCTATGGATTCAACTTGAGTGCTTGCCCCGAGGGCACACACACACACAGACACATACACGTATGTATACAGACACACTCACACACACTTGCAACGACAGCTAGCCATGTGCTCATAAATTTATTACCAAAAATGATTTTTGCCATTAAGCATTATTAAATTGGCATTTCAAAATTTTATTATGCATACGCAGCTTGACTTTTGTCCCGAGGCCCTTTTGCTGCCCTTCCATATTTTGGGGCAACTTGAATGTGCGCTGCGCTGCTTGCCCCAAAAAATCAAAGAAAGGTCATCCCATTATACATTATTTTGGTGGTGTATATATCAAGACGGGGTCGCAGATTATAGCAAATTGTCGGTTATAATATGGACTTTAGTGCCCTTAAAAAACAAGCCAAGATCATGAAAATTTGTTCACCTTTCGACACACTTGTAAATCAGATATTAATCTCTATAAAAGTTAGAAAAAAATCGACAAATGTCTAAATTTTAAGCGCTCTAAAAAGCAAACACATTTTATAAGTGGAGTGTAATTTTTTCACACAGCTTAAAACTAACTAACTCTCTGCTTAAGTAAGTGTTTTCTTTCTTTTTATATTTATTAATAGCTTTTTAACTAACTAACTTTAGCTTAAGTTGAATTTTCCGTTTTTGTCATATTCCAAATTAGTTTTTCTCGCATAATTTAGAGTTAATTTAAGCTTATCGCCAGAGTCTGTTTTCTTGTGGATATTCTATCCTGCTATCGCTCACTCAAGGAGGTTGTGATGGATACCAAATCGAAATAACATCACACCCAGGTTGAGTGAGTCAAAGCAAGACAAAATGTTTAGTTGTATTATTTTTATTTAATTTTTTCTCCTCTTTTTCATGTCACTTTTGCACTTTTTCTCAACTTTAACGCTTCATTTGCATAAAGTTTGACGCCTGAAATTTACACACACATTCAGATTCTAATTCTCAGTCAAAATTGTATTCGTATTCGTATTCTAAGTTTGTTTTTCTGTGTCCCTTGAGTAGTTGGGCTGGTATCATAGGGGTGAGGGGAGTAAAGGGAAGGTGTAAAGTGTGCAACTTACGCGTGACTTTTTGGCAAACAAATTGCATGTTTTATACATTTTGATTTGTAACTCTGGGCACTCTTGGCACTCTTGGCCCTGTGCAACGCCCTGCCGCCCTCTTAGTTCCAGCCCTGTCTCTCTGGGCTCCCTAATTGAGTGGCAGGTACATGTTTTATTTATAAGTCCAATGGCAATAAAAAAGAAACAGTAAAAAAGGGATGCTTAAATTAAAAATCCGCACTAATTTGACACTTGATTGAATTTAAATTTTTAAATGCTTCGGACTCGACAGTTTCTACCAATTTTTGATACGCTTGCCACAGGGCATTGCAATCTCGTCGACAGACATGCCGCAACTTGGCAATTTTTATAAGATTCAAATTAATTAAACTACAATTTTGAAGTTGATTTCTCTTTGTTGCCAGCATGACTGTAATTGAGAACAGTGGACTATAGAATATACATGATTTGAAGAGCATTAACTTGTTTAGCGCTTTACAATTTTCTGTAGTGTGTTTTTTTTTTATTTTAATAAAATCCTTTTGTTGAAGTGTGTTTCCGCACGGAAAATCTCAATAGCCAAGTGATTTGCAAGTGTTAACAATGCTGCAAATAAATGGGCACAGATACACTCGAACCCATATACATATATCTGTACTTATACATATATATATATATATACACCATATATATATTTGTATGGGTTTGTATGGTAAATCCAAGGCAGCGAATACAATGAGTATACGCAATAAATCATAAAATAAATCGCTTACATTCATCGCTGTCAGTTTGCTGCTGCACAATGCTGGCTCTGCCACATGCTGCATGCCATCCTCGCTGCCCCATCCTATTATTATAGCTCCTAACTAGAATACATGCTACGTCTAACAAGCTGTCACAAAAACTCACAAAGGCCGAGCTTGGTTAGTCGGGCGGGTAGTTTTGCTAGCCGGGTAAGGAGGGAGGAAGGTAGGTGGGGGGCAGTGGGGGGTTTTTAAACAGAAATCTATACAAAACCATTTGACAAGCAGAAGACGACGCACCGCATCGTGTGGCAAAGTAAGCAGTCAAACCTGAGCGCCAAATGATGCGCACCGTTCAACGTTATCTAAACTGCAAGAGACATCGACGAGGACGAGCAGGAAGACGGCGAAGGAGTGCTGCCAAAGAAAGCTTCAGGTAAGGAAAAAGGAGCAGCCTTGAGCTGCGACCTCTTTCAGATGATTTCGACAGGGGTTGTAAGGGGCGGAGGGGGGATGGTTGGGTGGTTGAGTGTCGCAAGGGGTGGTTTGTACGTGGCGCGGTTTGATGGCGCTGTGTCACATGCTTTTCAATCAAATTCAAATTTACTACGCAAACACTCACACACACACACACACACACACACACACACAACGTATAACAAATTCAACTGTAAAAATTTAACACATTGCGGCGCCACTTGGCTGCGGCAGAGGTAGGCAACAAACAGCAAAAACTGAGGTTGTGCAAGAGGGCAACGAAATGATGGAAAAAATGTAACATGCAAATGGGCGCATGGGTGAAAATTTGATGGTGTGTATTATATGTGTGTGTGTGTGTGTGTTGTGTGAGTCAAGTGAACCTAAGCTAATGCATATTTAATATTTATATGTATAGCTATAAAATGTTTAATTCGCATAGCGCATGCATACATAATGTTGATTATATAGTCAACAATAATTGTTATGCCATTTACACAAATATTTGGCCTTCATGCATAAATTGTTATGGCCTAAACACGTGCTATAAAAATATACAATGCTGACTTTAACACTCAATTGTTTTATGTGTCGATTGAACGCGCATCGACAACAGCACTTGAAACACGCATTTCAATTTGTAATTATAAGTTTAACTTGTGCGCTGAAGCAATTATTTAAGATTATATTGAATTGACAAGAAAACAGTATGAAGTTTAATATAAATATCTGCTTGAGTTTTGCAACACTGACAGACATGCAGAAGCTTTTCAAGGTTTTCGAAGGGACACACTCAAAAAATCAATCCCATTTGGTTCGACTGATCTTCGACTCTTTGTGTAGCAAACACAAAAGCAAAGTGAGTAAAAATCTTTAAGTCTTGTCAAAGTTAAGACCAACTCAAATAGAAATCTTCTATGCTTGGTTGTACTTTTTGCTCTAATCCCTTCTCGCTTTGAACGTATCAAAAGCAATGTATTTAAACATATGAATAGAAAAAAATTAAGCCAGGTAAAAATAGCATTCAGGTTTTGTGTTGCTTTGGTTTTGGCCAAGAAAATGTTATTACTGAAAAGGACGAGCAAATTGATGGAAATCAGACAAAACACCAAAAGATTTAACGCGAAAGCAAAAAGAAATCAAGTCACTTGCAACTAATCGCCGCGCTTTTCTTAAAACCGTCAGACGGCAACAGGGAAAAACGTAGAACAAAACAGAAGGAAAAATAAGCAAAGTGCTGGAAAAAGCAAATGACAATTTTCTTGATCGCTTTACGCTACTCTCTTTTAATCGTTTCTCACTTTGTTTTAGCGCTGACCAACGCTTTAAACTTGTGCAATAATGCTTTAAACTCTGTGCAACATCATATTTGCGGTTAAAATTGCAAACAGCTTTCATTGCAAATTGTTGTTGACTAGTTTATTATAATTAAAAAACTATGAAAGGACCTGTAACATTTATTTGGCATAAAGTCGAGCTTGTTGTAATTTAGATATGGCATCAGCATTTCTATAAGCTTATCCAGAGAAACAAAAGTTGATGTTGGTCAACACAAAAAAAGTTTAGCTTTTTGCAGTTTTTCAACATTTTTGTTGGTCAACGCAACGAGCAGCAGTTCGCCAAATGCGGTTTGTCCCAAAAACGCTTTTGCCCAAAAATTCAGATGGACAGTCAGATGGAACCGGACTCAGTTTGTTTTGACATTTTTAAGCGCACTTTGTCGGCTTTGAATGGTTTAACACGGCAACAACAACAATAGCAAACCAACACGAAATGAGAGAGAACCTCAAAATAAAAATCTCAACTTTGTAGTGTTGTGTGAGGGAGTGGGAGGTGAGTTGGGGGTGAGTTGGGGGTGTGGGTGTGGGTGGTTGGTTATTTTGCATGTGACTCATTGAGCGCCTGTTTTGCGGTGTTTAATCTACTCCGCTTATGTGCTAACTTCCTGCAACGGTTTTCCGCAGCTGCTCAGCTGCTGTCTGCCTCGCTCCGACTCTCTGTGTCTGTCTCTGTCTCTTTCTGCGTGTATTTGTGTGTGTGTGTGTGTGTGTGTGTGTTGTGTTGTACATGTGTGTTTATCCCGATTTTGTGTTTGTGTGTCTGTCTGTCTCTACCCCACTCAGCAGCAGCCACTTGGTAACCAGTGTAAAAAAAGCTTAAGTTGCGTTTCACTGACTTTGAATTTTTTATACGCCATGTCGACCTTTTTTCTCTTCTTGTTTTTGTTGCTGTTGTTGCTGTTGAACCCGGGAGCTAAGCTGCTTTTTGCGCTGCTGTTTCTGGTTAACTGCATGCCAAAACTCCAGCAGCGGATTCTACGGTATCTGTGTGTGTGTGTGTGTGTGTGTGGCTGCAAGTTTTGCTTAAATTGAATTGCACATTTGAGCGCATTCACCTAAACCCAAATGCAAATCGGATAATGGTGGACCACCTTTGTCAAGCGACACCCCCGGCAGCAGCAACTGCAGCACTAAATTGTTTGGCATTATAGCTGTTGCCGCCGGCAACACCCCACCTAGCAGTTGCTACTCCCTCCTACACCTTCGGATGTCAGTATTGCTATCATAACAACTCCAGCTGCTGGCTGCTGACTGCTGGCCATAGGGTCATAACGCTGGGTATTATCAAATCGTTTTGCATACTCAAGTAATGGAGAGAGCGAGAGTCAGGCAGGGGGACAGGGAGCAGATTGCTGAAGGTAAAGTCAAAGGCAAATGTGTTTAGTGTTACATATATAGGAAATGAAAATATATAAGAAGAAGAAGAAGCAGCAGCAGCAGCAGGAGCAGGAGCAGAAGGAGCATGAGCAGAAGTAGCAGGCGAAAAAAGAAATAAAGACATATTGTAAACATTAAACAGCTATCAGCAGGATACGTTTGACTTTATTGATTTCATCTCGCTCTCTCTTTTGCTAACACGTCTAATGGCAGCATTGTTGACACTGTGTGTGTGTGGGTGTGTGTGCGTGTGTGTGTAGGTATGTGTTTGGGCTTGTGGGTGTCAAAAAGAAGTACGTACTTTGATTTTATAACCAAATCGAGCGTCTTTTAAGCTTCAAACAGCGCATTTGCGACTTACCTGAAAGCAGAAGAAAAGGGAAAAGAATATAAAGAAATTGAAATTTTAGTCAATCTATATAAGTGTTGTATATGCCACATATATAACCAAATACATATACATAGATACATTTATATGTGTATATTTATATTTATTTAGCTGACAGCGTAAGCTCAACGAAAATGTTTGGTTGCTGTGACAACTACTTTGCTTAGTTAGTTTTTTCTTTCCCTTTATTTGTGGGTGTGGTCGGTTACAGTTACGGTTGCTGTTGCTATAATATAGATAGTATATATGCCGGATATCGATTGCTGACGTCGGGCGGCGCAAACAAAACAATTTGTCAAGCAAATGTGCCAAAAAGTTGACACTGAAGATGAAAAGTTATAGCAAGCAAAAAAAAAAAAAAAAACAGAAACAGCAACAAAATAACAGCGAATATTGCTTGCTAACCCACACACACACACACACACACACACACACAACGTGTACAGTTGTGCACACAATGACGTAAGCACTTACGTTAAGTTGTCAACCATTTGGGAGCTGTGTCGAATAGAGTTGCACTTTATATGTAATTTGTCTTTCTTAGACAAATTTTTTTTTTTTTTTCAGCTTTACTTTTGGGTTAAAATGTGAAAAGTTCGTTGGTGTAAAAGTTGTAAGTTGTCTGTTAGTTTAATGACCTAACATGTCATTATACTTCCTGTGTAGTTGTTGTACAGCGTTTTTTGTTTGTTAATTAAAGTAAGTTGTGCAGTAGAATGTGTAATAAATATGCCCAATTAATTAAGCACTACAGGTGACTTTGCTTGCGTCACCGAATATAAACTAATTTCGTTGCCAATATCAATTAGTGAAGAAGTCTTGTTGGTTGTTTTTCTGCATTTGCTTACGTAACGCACAAATATTTAATTACCAATAAGTTCGTCGCATATAAAACGCTTTTGCGTTACGTCATCAGCTTGCAACACAATATTTTCAGGGAGGGGGGCACCTAGCTATCGAATTATTAGCTTTGCCGTAAGTTGTACAAACTCGTTAAACTATGTCTCTTATGTCATTTGCAATCGAATCGAGGGCGACACAAAATATTGTTTTGATGAGTAATATGCGTTTAATAGCGCGCACAGAAGGCGCTTGGAAAAAGGACATATGCCATTGATGCCATGGCCAAGAAACGAACGAAGCCCGGGGCCATTAAATCGAAGTGTTTGCAACACCAACCACCGCGTCGCTCCTTGGCCCATCAACTTAATGATGCATAATGATATGAGCCACAAGACGCGGCCCATTACCCACAAAAACCGTACCACACACACAAACACACACACACACACACACACACATTAATGAACAGCAAGTGGGTGGTGATGGTGGTGGTGGCGGTTTCTTTGGTAAATGCTATAGCAACTGCTGCGTTTGTTTAGCTAAATGGAAAGCAACACAGTTTTTGCAGACTTCTAAATTATTTATTTTCATTAGCATTATTATGATTTCTATTTGGGACTGGCCAATGTCAATGCCCGTTGGCTCATTTATAATTATAGGCGATGAATTTTATTAAATATGCTTGTCTATATTTATAGACGAACTGGAAAAATAAACAGAATATTTTATCCGGTATATTATTTCATCGAATTTCGTTGACAGCAATATTTTTATGCGCTTATTTATTTAAATCACATTTATATTTTGTCTACTGAATTTTTATAGCATTAAGTTATTTATTGCGTATCGACGGTATTCGAATTTAATCAAAATATTTAAGCAGCTGTCGGCCCACATGGCCAGCCAATTGCCAATTGCTGGGCTTCAGATATATTCCACTTTTTTTCCTGCTTTTTCCCTTTTTATTGTTGTTTTTTTTGCCATGGGTCCTGGCTGCTGTCTGTGTTGATGTACTGAGTGGCTTTTGAAGTGCAGCCAGTTACACACACACACAAACACACAGGGATAGCAGTGTGTTTGTGTGTGTGTGTGTGTGTGTGTGTGTTTGTCATGTACACACTTAATGCTGAAAGAGTGTCACTAACAATATCATCGTCTGCCAGTCTGTTTTGCCCTGTTTGAGCTGCTCTGTTCTCGTTTGGCTGGTATTTGTTTAGTGCAGGTGACATTTAAATTAAGCTGGCTTCGTTTGCTATTGCGCTAAAAGTGGTTTCATGCTGCGTCCTCGTTGCGATAGCTCGTTAAATCTAATAAACGTTTGCACTCTTTTTTCATCCATACAACATTTCTATACACTTGTTGTGTGTGTGTGTGTAGGTGTGTGTATGTGGATAACAATTGTTCCGAGCTTGATTAAATTTCTTTATGTTTGTGTTTTATACATCGCTTCTGTTTTTTTCCTTTTCATTGCCTTTGCATTTGCCAACAATTAAACCAGCCAATTAAACTTTAGCCTGGTCGCAAAACAACAGCTCAGCAATTGACTACGACTTGGGCTCCTCGTCCTGATCGTGGCTGTGTCCTTGCTGGCTGCAGCTGCTTCTCTCGAACTGCCAAAGTGCTAATACACACAAATGCCCAAATGTGTAGTTAACACTGAGTTTTTATGCAATGTGCACTTCCAACGCCCGCCCACCCACTTCGCTCTGACCATTTGCTCCACTTTACATATATTTTTATTGGACTTGACAATTTATGCAGGCATTTTTTAGTTCCGTGCATTTTATCTAGTTTCTCGTATCAACTACTTCTTGAAAACACAGCGCTATTTATTCAGGTAGCGAGTGCTTTATCGAGTCGCAACCTGGTCACGATAGCCTACGCCAAATACAAAAAATAAATAAATAAAAATAAAACAGAAATCAAAACTAATTTACTTGCCAGTCACGACATTAGCCGCTTGCAGAAAAGGCAATAAATAAACAAATACATAAATTATCTAGTGCAAATAAATCAATGCGCAATTGACATAAATTGTTTCAAGTGCAAAGGGCAACAATTCGACCTGAATGCTTGGAGCAATTATAAGAAGTATAAAAATGAATGACCTCAGATGGAAAATCAGGAAAACGATTGTAACTCTTAACTCTTGTAAATATTATACACATTGTTAAGCATTCTATTTTGTTATTATTTTTAAACTTTAGTTTCGACTAAAGCTCATCATTAAGTTGTTCACTTTTATCTAAGACTATTGTTTAAGTTGTATTTCCAAGAAGCCCTTTGCAAATGCGTGTCGATTGCTTTGGCTTCTTAGAGGGGGCAACTCTGTGAGGCTATAATACTATTGCCACATGAATATTCCAGTTTGTCCATCTGCCAAAGTCAGATATAAATCACAAACAAATCAAATTACTCTTTCATCTGTTTGGGGGCATCGAATAAATTGCACAGCATATTACGTATACGTCGAGCTGAGCCAAAGGTATCAATTCATTGATTATTTATTGATGGCACGCAAAAAAGCTAGCACGATAGAGAGAGAAAGAGACAGAGAGAGAGAGAGAGAGAGAGGAAAAGCAAAAAAACAAGGTGTATGACTATTGTTTGCCAGATTGGATTGTATATGTAACACACATACAGAAGATACACACACACATACAGATACACACACACACACACAAGCAATCACACACATAGTGAGTTATTTTCGATTTATATTGACTCGAAAATGTCAAATGCATAACGGACAACAATTCACAATTTTGATGTAATTGACAGGCAAAAGGGCTTTGCGGTTGAGTTTGATGGTTGGGTGATTTGGGTGGTTTTGGGTGGTTAGTTGGCATTGGCCATGTTGTACGTAACTATGATGCACATCATAAAATGTCAAACTTTGTTGTGTCGTAACGGGCAACATTTGGACAAAATGCTTTCTTATTTGACAGGCCAAACAACAACAACAACGACAACAATTTTGACATGTACATCTGGCAAGCCACAGCGACATTCTCTCTGCCTCATTGAAAATGCAAAGCACTTTAATTAGTGTGGGAGATGGTGGAGTGTATTACATGCGACATAATAATTCAACAATGTGCCGCAAAAACAATTAGCCGCATTTACAAGATACGGCCGCAAGTCAAGCCGCAGCTGCCTTGGATTGATTGGCTCGCGAAATTGTCCAAGGTTTTGCGGGGAGATGAGGGAAAGCGAGATGAGTGGCGTAGCAGACAGCCGCACCTTTAAGTGCCAGAGCGCTGTGTGTGGCATATGTGGCATGTGGCATATGCAAAATGAAGTTGACATCTGCTTAAGTGGCTTGGGTTTTGGGCAATCCACCATTGTTGCTGCAGCTGCTGCTGCTGCTGCTGCTGCAGTTTCATTTACAGCTGCTGCCTGCTTGATTGGACATGAAATTGATAGCTCACACACACACACACACACACACACATGCACATACTTGCAGCATGCTTCATGTGTACGCGCATATGTGCGTGTGTGTGGGTGTGTGTGGGTGTGTGTGTGCTTAAGCAACTTAATTGAATTTTGCACTCAAGTCGTTGACGCTGTCGTTGGGCGCTTGTTGGGCGTGGCCGTAAACGTTTTGCCGCAGTCGGAAACATTTAAGCTTTGACAAGACATTTGTGAAGTTTTAAGTGCATTAGCTGTCAGCCAGGCTAAGCATTAACTTCAAATTCCAGCCAACTGCAAATAGCAGCGCACACATGCCACACAAGCAAGGCACTGAAATTCGGATGCCCCAAAAAGTAGGCAACAATAGAAAACCTAAAATTAGCAGACCAAATAGAAGTTACTCTAGACTTAATTTAATATCATACATAATTTAAAATTACATCGTTACACTTATTAATATTTATTTGAAAAAAAAAAAAAAATGGTAATTGTTAATTCTTTGATCGGTTTAAATAAACAATTTGTGACACGTTCAGCCTATTAAGAAAACTGTCACTTTTAAATTAATACCGTTCCTTTTCACTGAATTCAATAGTTATTTGTACCGGAGAGTGAATAATTTATACAATGTGCGTATATGCAAAGCGTGTATAATTAATAAAAAAAAGTTAAACAAACGATCAAATGTTGGCAAATGTATTTTAATCATTTAATTGCTATGTTCCCATAATTCATGCATGCCTTTTGGTCGAAAGCAAAAAAAAAATAAAAATAAAACCAATTCAAAGATTACTTTTGACTGTACAAAATATACAACTTGAAAAATATTGTTGGCCAACAGTGTCCATTTGTCAACGCTTTGTAGTTGATGCCATTAATGGATTAAGCTGAAAAACGTGCAGCACAATGAATAAATTGTCAGATTGCGTTTGCCACAAACGAACACACACACACACACGCGCACAGAAGCAGAGCTTGAAATGGGGTTAACCAGAAGGGACACGAGTTGACCAGAAGCAAAAACCAGTAAAAGGGGGCACTGACACTCAACGGCTGCCACGTTGCTTACATTTCAATATGTTTGTGCTCTTGACATTTTGTTTAACTGTTAAACTGTTGCCAAATGCCAACTGTCAACTTTGTTGGGGTTTTTTTTTTTGCTTTTTTTTTCGTCCAAAAGTTTGGCCGAACAGCCGCAGAAGACCAAAACATTTTATGGTCATTTGTGACAGGCTTTAAGTTATCTCGCCCAGAAAAAATGAAACCAAAACCTTTGCCGCTCTTTAAGGAAGCAAATGGCCTTCTGTGTGTGTGTGTGTGTGTGTGTGAGTGTTGTTGTTTGTCTGTGAGTGGGCATTTTGTAAATCAGCGTGCAATTACCCGAACCGTGTAGTTTGCAAGTGTATTAAGTTCATTTTTCATTTCGCCCTCATGCATTAAGCAGCAAAAAAAAGGAAAAATATATGTATATATATATATATATATATATATATATATATATACATATATATATATACATATATAAAAGAAAAACATAACGCAAAATCACTTTTTCACTTAGCTGGTTTGTGTGTGTGTCTGTGTGTGTGTGTCTGAGTGTGTGTTGCCTTTTGGCATGCAAATAAAATGGCCTAAAGGCAACAGCTTCCCTTGCCTTGGCCAAAGGCATACAGAGCCCAAAAACCGAGACCAGAAACCAGAAGCCAACTTAAGCCCAACACGTTAGAGAGAACAGCGAGCGCAATTTGGTTCCACCAAAAATTCCAACAGCTTTAGCTTCTCTCTGCGGGTTGGGGGGGGCGCCACAATAAGAAAAATGTTCAAGTGCCAGAATGTGTGCAAAGAACTCAAGTTTGGCAACACACTTCGCGTTGCTGTTGCTGGTGCTGGTGCTGCTTTTGTTGCTGCCTTTTTTGCCCTTTTATTTTTGCCTGGCAGATAATTTGAATTTTTTCCATTTGTTTGGTTTGGTGCTGTGCTCCTGTTTTTCGAGCTCCTTGGCAGGTCAGTTGCATGTTGGGTTTCCTTCTCTTTTTTTTTTTTTGTTGTTTTATTTTTTAAGAACTGTAAATTGCTTTAGTTGGCGCACAGTTTCAGCAACAATACGCGGCAAGAGGAGAGTTGGGATGTTTCTATATTTATGAATACGCGGATAGTAATGCACTGCATATAGCTCTCGAGGACTCACAGCCTTTTTCCTTATCTATGCAGCTGGAATTGCAGCTTGCCCGATATTTTCAGCTGGGAACTTGTATGAAATTTTCAGCTGCAATTAGAAATAGTTCTCTGCATGCAAAAATATATGTTATCAAAATAAATGTTGTTGCCAAAATTTCGTATGCAGTTGACGTTAATTTCTTGGAAACTAGTTTCAAATGTAAATATTTATTTTCAGAGGTAGACGAACAAGAGTTTAACCAAAATAATTTCACAAATTAGAAGAGGATGGTATTAAAGTTTAGTTTGATGACCTACAATTCTGAACCACTTTGAAATCTATTAATTCAACTCTCCTTATCGAGAAGCTAACATTTACGACTTCAAATAACTTTGTAGGATTCACGGACAATATACAAAAATCGATATACTTATATATAAGTAATATATATGTAATTGTAGTTACATTACTTGCATGTATATAGCAGAAAAATATTTGAATACTTTATGCATTTTATTTTTTTTCAATTACGGCAAAAGTGGCAAAACAGTTGTCAACATTTCAAGACAAAACAGCAAAAACAGCAGCAGCAACAGTTCCGGACACAGAAGCAACAGAAGGCAACGGCAACAGCAGCATAAAATGTAATGGAAGTGGATAAAATAAGAAGAAGAGTAGCAACAGCAGCAGCAGCAGCAGCAGAAGAAGAAAAGGCAGCCCTGACGCTCTGTCAGCTGCAGAAAGAAAGATGTCAGTTGTCAACAACAATGCCCCAAGTTGCAACAATAAAATTCTGACACATTGAAAAATGTCATTGTGTAACTTAAGTAGCCAACATTACAGACACACAGACACACACACACGCACACATATGCATAGATGTGTACACATATGTAGGGTTGATTATATAAAACAAGGCGCATACATTGGCAGACACGTACCGCCCACCCCCCCTGTCACCCCATACAACCCCCTGCCATCACATAGCTAGCTAGCTTTGTGCCCACAGCCTGTTAATTTACTTGCAGTTCCGTTCCATTTTTATGGACTGCCGCCATGACGCTTTTCTCTCTAACACACATACATGTGCGTGTGTGTGTGTGTTTGTGTGTGTGTGCCGACCATTTGTTATGCAATGATATAGCGACTGGTAGCCTAGCCAGCGTTTAATGCTTTACATGTTTTTTAGAGATGAGCATGTGATTTAGATTTAGCTTAAACTTTGAACTATCGATTTATTATTTTGTATAATTTATTACCATAAAAATTGAAGAAGAAAAAATATCTCATGAAAAAATATACATGTTGCCCGGATAAGAAATTTACATTCCCTTAAAAATATGGGAACATAAAATATATTATTATTATTATTTATTTTCTATATTAAAAATCAATAAATTAGTTTAAGTTCCAAAAGTTTTCCAATAGAAGCATGCTAATTTTAAGACAGTTGCGGTTTCTTGCTTATAGCTAAAACGGCTAATAACCATTAAGATCATCGAGAAACTTTTTAATATAAGCCTAGCAATATAGATATAAACGTCTGCAGACATCATTTCATGCTTACAGGCGCACATCTCTAATAAGCCAACACACACGCCCATATTTGTTGAGTGTGTGTTGCTTATGCAAGCGAGAAATTTGTTATAATGTGCATGGCCATAGAAATAGGGACGGTCGAGAATATCGCTGCATATTATGTATGCTTTTGATAAACGCATAGAAAACCAGCGAGGCGTACACTTGGCCCAGGCCTACGTGAGGCAGTGGGGTACTCTATGAGGATAGGGTACGTGTGTGTGTGTGTGTGGGTGTGTGGGTGTGTGTATCTGTAAGTGTGTAGCGGCAACCCTAGCCAAAGTCATTTGTGGCGTCGATCAAGTGTACTGAGCCGTTTTATGACGGCGCTTAACAAACCTCGACAAGGCACAGCAATTGTTGTTACTCTTCTCTGTAAAGTATATAAGTATAAATATATATATACTGTATATATAATATATGTATATGTACATATATACATTTTCATGTTTTTATTTTTATTTTTTGGGCTGATATCACAAGTTGTGTTGGAGGTGACAAAGTTAGCCCCGAGGATTAACAAAGAGACAGACAAAATTTGCGGGTTGTCCGCGCGTCAAGTGAATAACAGAAACGGCGTATAATTTAATTTCCACTGCGGATCGGGCTCCGGCTGCGGCAACGAGACTTTTATCAGTCTCCAGGCATCATTATTACGTTTAATGGAAAATAATTACTTTTGGATAAGGCAAAGTGAAAGAAATAACAACTGAATAAAAACCCAAAGCAAAGCGGCCCCTAAGGGGCCAAAACAACAACAACAACAACAACAAGAGAAGAAGGCAACATGAGAAAGCAACGACAAGGAAAAGCGTGATACTTGACAGCTTCTCACTTGTTGTTGTTGTTGTGGTTGCTGCTGCTGCTGCTGCTGCTGACGCTGATGCTGACGCTGATGCTTTTCGGCATGGATTTTCTTAAGTGTAGCGCTGTTAGTTCTTCAGAGATATGCAAATGTGCTGAGCTTATTAGCCTGCAAGCACGAAACTGCAGCAAAAGTTAAAAGAAAATTGGTTACAAGAGAGACACACTCAGCGAGTGAGATAAGCTTTATGGGATAAGATAATGCAACCCAAATAGTAAAAGGATTAGCTGATAATTGGCCATATTGCTTGGCTTTAACTTTGATGCCATACAAAATGGTCCCTGGGCGGACTGTCAAGCCCAGTTTGCCTCTACGTATTGGCTTACCTTAATCAATAATAATGGCTAAATTAAAGTGAATTATTTAAATCCACTCTCAATAAGTCTTCAAAATTCATCTGCCTGCTGTCAGAAATGCTCTCAAACAAAAAATAATGTCAAGCCTAAAATGAAGATGACAAACTTCATTTATAATTTCCATAAATTAACGTGCAGACAGCTTATTTCAAAAATGGATTTTGTGCTTTGCTTATACAAATCTTAAATGCCAAAAGCACATTAGAATTCCGCAGGGTGTTTTTCAATGTATATCGACTAAATAATTAAATCAAACTGTCAGTTTGATATTTAAATGAAAGCGTTCGGGAGATAATTTAGTACAAAGCTGATTGTGCATTAAAAGTTCTTTAAATTATTGCAATTGTGTGTGGATAATCTTGAAGAAATAAATTCAAAAATAATGTGTGGAGTTATGAAGAGCATTTGTAGTTTTACAAAATATAAAATCAACAACAGTATTTTTGATTTATTTGTATATTAGATTTGAATGTGTATGCTGTGTATGCTTTTGAAGTTGAAAGTCAGATTTTAGAAATAGCTAATTGGCAAATCGGTTCCTTAATACAACGCGTGTGTCAAACAAAGTTGTGCCGACGAACAAATAACTCATACAAGATTGTTGAGAGGTAGACTCAAGTCTTGCACAACAACTATTCTTTAAAAAGTTAAATTCCATCCCGTAAAGTTGAGCTTATATTCTAGTCCATCAATCACACAATCAGTGTGGTATTTTTACTGACTGTCGCTTACATTATAAGCAACAAAAAGGCAAAGAAAAAGAAAAAAAAAGAAAGAAAGAAAGACGAAGAAATTATGGAAATATTCGCTACTTATTGCTTGTAATTCATTGGGTCGCAATTTCTTTGCAACTCTGGCCACCCCCTGGCAATGTGGCGCCTGAAGTTAAGGCGCTTAAATGTGAGCATTACAGTCAGACCTTAATGACAAAAACGAGCATATATACATATATATATATATACTTATATATATATATATATTTATATTTTATATATATTTAAGGGCATATCGTATACGATGTGCACATAGATGATATACTCCTAAGCGTAACTTGCATTAACTGCCGACTTATGAGCTGCCTTTCTTTTTTTATTTTATTCTGTTGCCTGATTTAATGAGGTCTATTACGGGTGGCACATAGCCCACTTAAATATGTCATATGCATATGATGAGCTGAGCATGAGCTGAGCATGAGCTGAGCATGAGCTGGGAGAGTTGGGCTCGAGACTAATCAGACGAGGCGTTACCGTGGCTGGTTCAGCATTTGAATTTCCAATGGCGGCAAGTTCGCCCCTCAAAGTATGCTACGTGAATTATGTTGTCCATGAATGTCAGCAGCAGACAGACAGGCAGCAGCAGCAGCAGCAGGCAGGCAGCGGTCGCAGCCAGCATGCAGTGGCAGCAACAAATAGCAGCAGCAGCAGCAGCTCAAATGTCAGTCGCAGTCGCAGTCGCTCTTTGCAGAGGTTCTCGTTTTGCTTGGGTGTCGCTGTCAAAGCACTTTATGTCACAATAATTTGCAGCGCATATGTGTGTGTGTGTGTGTTGTTGTTGTTGTATGTGTGTGTGTGCGTACTATTATATATGCATTCATTTCACGTGCCAGCAGCTAACATCTTCACGTATGTTTGTAGGCAGCAACAGCAGTCTTCAGTTTGGTGTCGCATTCTGCTCAGAGTTGTGGCCAATATGCATATGCCAAATATTTATGAGCGCGTGCAAATTCATTTCATTGCTTCAACGCTTTTGCCATTTGCACTGTGTACATGCTTCAAGCCTGAGTCGCTCGACTTTTGCACCGTGTTTGACGACATTTCAAATTCAAATGAAATTTGTATTTAATAAATTTGTGTTATATTTTAATCTTGGTTCATGTTTTTAATTCAACATACAATTAGGCAAGGTTTATGTTTAACATAGAGTCTGCTTTAGTTCGTTGTGCCCCTACCACGGTGTGATCTATTTTATTGTCATATATATATATATATATATATATATATGTATATATTGTCTATATATACATTTTAGTATGCGCTGCTGCTCTTGTTTGGTTCTTGCACATGAATTTAATGCAGCGCATAGCAAATTTTCACAGCACAAATTTTCATGGTCTGCAGGGCTTATGGCCTAACTGGCTAAATGGGAGGCTGACAAATTGTCAACACACACACAAACAAACACACATCCAGCCACCCAGATGCCCAACCCTTTTGTTGTTGTGTGTTTTTGTGCTGTAAATAAATACAACATTGTGCAATATGCGCGACACGCGTTTATTTGTACTGTATTTATATTTCATGCTGTGCCGGCTTGCTCCATTGCGGCCGTGGAAGAAAGGGGAATGGGGCCTGTTGACAGGGGTGGACTGGTCTCATGTTGCCAAGGGGTGTGGCGGAAATCGCAAAAATATTTCGTGCACGCCACGGAAATGAGAAAAACACATTTCGTTGGCGGGGCTGCTGCTGGCTGCTTCTGCAAATTTTTATGCATGTTTATTATTTATATAAGCATATTTTTTTGGGTGGCAACTGTGACTCGGACTATGACTGTGACTCTGACTGTGACTGTGACAGTTGTCTGGCTTTTTAACTAATTTCAGCATGGCAGTTAACATTTTGTAATTCGCTTATGCAATATTCAGGCACATTACATTTTATGCGCTTTGTCTGCTTATTTACGAGCAGAACACCACGCGGCGTATGCGTAATATAAACAACGCTTAAGCCACTGCGAATTCTGTTGTTTTTTTTTGCATTGCTATTGGTATTGGTATTGAAATTGGCATTTGGTTTTGCCTGCTGCGTGCGTGCGTGGTGATTTCAAAGGATTAGACGCCTGAGTGCGCAAGGACATGACAGCAATGACGACGCCTGCATACAATATCCAACACAGTAACAGAATCCAACAGTGTTCCACGCTTTCTCTCTTGCACCACCCTTAAACCACCCATTGACTTTGCATACAAATTAAAGTTTTGCAAACGCTCGCTGGCTGGTATATGTAATTGAATTAAGCGCTTGCAACGCTAGCCCCACAGTGCAACGCAGTATTGCTTTGGGCGTGACTGTCTGCAACTATACATGAGTAAGCGTGTGTGTGTGTGTGTGCGTGTGCTTGTGTGTGTGTGTGTGCGGTGCATGTTTGCTGCAATGCATGCAAACTTCAGCACACAACCAAAAGCAAAGCTTTGATCTGTTTTATCTTTTGCTTTTTGGCTTGCTTGCTTTTCATTTTTAATAAAATTTTTTGCAATTTTTTGTGAATTTTTCGGTTTTTTATGCTCATTAAAATTTCACAATTATGTATTTTATTTTAAATACTGTTTGAATTCATTCAAAACCTATTCGCAAGTTTTCATTTCACTAATGTTCAACTTTATAAATTACATGTTTTATTCAGTTTTTGGTTCAGCTTTTGAATACTTCTTGATTTATTTTCATTATTTTCAGTTTTTCGCTTTCAAATATGTTTTTGTTATTCATTTTATATTTATTATTAGCAGTGTTCAAAATGTTGTGTAGTAAATTGATTATTTATTTATTTTTCTGATTTTCATGTGGCATAGTTTGTAATTTATATATTTATTTATGTTTAATTAGATTCCGATTAATTTGCTACTTTGAGGATTGTTTAAAAAAAATCTTTAGTTACTCTTGCTAGTTATGGTTGGAGTAGGACGAGAAATCTATGACTTTGCTGGGGAGTAGGTCATGGGGAGAGGATTGAGTTTTGACCTAAGCGAGGGAAACGTGCATTGAACTGGTCGCGTGTCAGGTTGCGTTCAATCGCCTCTGCAGTGTTGCAACCCCAAGCCCCCAAAAACCATAGCATACAAATACAAGATACCCGAACCCGAACCGATCTGCTCCCTGGGGTGCCATAGCGATTGATTGGCTCTGGGGCGGAGCGATGCGACGCATTTGTCCTTTTGTTTATTGGCCATGTGCCACACACACTCGAACACACGCACGCACACACATTCGCGTGTATGTGTGTGCTGAAGCGATTCATTGTATTTAGTGAAGCACCGCTTGTCATCTTGTGGGGTATTGCTGCAGGGCTTGGCTGGGTTTGGGGTTTGGAGTTACATTAATCGGATTTGGGGGTCCATTGTTGACTGAGTTGCTGCTGTCGCTGCTGCTGTGCACTTTAAGTTGCAGTTGCATAATGCCATTGTTTGTTGCATATTTACTTTTTGACGCTTTTCTGTCTCTCTGCACAAAAAAGTTGTGCCTTTTGTTACGGCTGCTGCTGTTGGCTGCTGCCATTCTGCCAATCTGGCAATTCCTGCCCCGGCACGTATGTCGCTTATGTCGTTAGCTCTACGGGGATCTCAGCGCTTATATTCTATTCAGGTCGATTCCTCACAGTTCGATTTGTGTGCAGGACATGTATGAATATCTGTGTGTGTGTGAGTGTGTGTATGTGTGAGTGTGTGTATGTGTGAGTGTGTGTTTGAGTGTGAGGCAAAAGTTGCCTGATGTAACTAAGTAATATTGGCAGTTGCATTTGGGTTATTGTCTTCAGTGGGTGTCTCTCTATCTCTCTGTGTGTGTGCATAGTGTGTGTTTGTGTGTGCTCAGCTTGAGGGAAGTGCTGTTGAGCCCTGCAATCTGACAGCCATTGAACAGCTGTAGCAGTAGCAGTAGCAGCATCAGCAGTAAGCAGTAACCAGCAACCACTCGTACGAGCTTCTACTGCCAGTTAAACTTTGCTAACATGCGGCATATAGCCTGGCCAATAGACTATCGTTTGTCTAGCTGTTTGTCTTCCTGGCCAAAGTCAATTGGCCGGCAATTGAGTAGAACAAAATACGTTAAGTACATGTGCAGAAATCGCATTAAAATGAACCGCATTTACATTTTGTTTAAGTGCTGCGACAGAAGTTTACAACAATTTATATATAGATGCAATATGCTAGCAAATTGCGCAAGTTAAGTGAACTGCAAGATTTTCTATATGTATGTATAATATGTAAAGCTGTCTACTCTAAAGTTTCTTGTTGAGTGGTCTAGTTTGCAGTCGTTTTTTATCCCTTGCAATACTCAAGAAACCGAACTTAGACAAACATGCAAACAACTTGCCTTTTTGAACTGCTTTTGCTAACTGAAGAGCGAAAGAGTTCAAATGAAATAGAGATATCCATAAATATATCTATATTTTAAAGGAAACTGCTTAAGGAGCAAAGAATCCACTAATTGTTTGAACATTTTTCAAATATTTAACACCAGTTTGTTTTCGCACATCTTTAGCTTTATGAACTCGAAAACTTTAACACGCTCAGAAAAAAAGTACGTCATAATTTTGGCAACGAGGGATTTTCTACTCTTAAGAATTATTATTATATTATTATTATTTTTACGAAAATATTTCTAAATAATTGCAAGGCCCCATTTTGTAACGCACACTAATTTCTATGTAAAAAGAAATTTATTCTTTTATTTAAAAATTATTTCTAAAGCAAGAAACCAATTCCTATTTTGTCTGAGTGTAGAAATTCGGATGCGACTTTGAAATTAAACAGCTAGCTGTGCACCTGATGCAGCTGCCACTCCACTTCTTACCCCGCCACGCCCATCTCCCGATCAACCAATTTTAGCTGTCAGTTTTAATTTTGTTTTATTTATGTAGCCTGCAGCATATTTGAAGTGTTGAACGTTGTTCCTCAACCTCAACAAAATATTCAACTTGATTTTCGTACGATTTGCTCAGCGGTTTGTAGATGCTATTTTATTTGCAGTTTTTTTTTTATATTTTTCGATTTCGTGTTTGGTCTTTTTTTTGGCTGGACTACAGTTATGGGCAAAAAGTTGCTTTTTGCTCGGTTAGTTGCTGTTGCTGGTCAACGGTTTTCCATTTAACCCGAAACGAATTTTCTGCTGCATTTTCATTGTGCGTTGCGCGTTGGCCATGTTCAACAGTAAAGCACTTGCCTGGTCCATTGGCGGCGGGGCACGTGCGTGCCCGGTACAGCCATTGGCCATTATTACACCTATTCGATGGGAAAGTTGGGGGGAGTGTAGAGAAGGGTGTGGCGTTTGTGGGTGGTGGCTTTGGGGCACGTATAAAGTTGAATGCGGCTGGGTTTGGCAGTGGCTGGTATAAAGTGCAGTTTGTTGCCACTTTGGCCGGCGCTTGGCTTATTTCGTTTGATTTTATGTGGTTACGTGAATTCATTGGCTCTAGCGAGAAAGAGAGCGAGTAAGAGAAGAAGAGAGAGAGAAAGAGACAGACAAAGAGAGAGAGAGAGAGAGAGAGAGAAAGAATGTTGAGCAGCTTTTAAGCGTAAGCGATTTTTTATGTACGCTTGTGGTTTTAATTTCAATCATTTTGCTGGCTAGTTGGTTTTGGCCACGTAACATTGTCCGCTGGGGTCAACAAAAAGGATAAAGGACACAGGGCACAGGGCACAGGGCGCAGGGTACGGGGCACAAAGGACGCGCACTTGCACACTTGAACGTTAATAAATATGCAAATGCGCGCGTTTCGCACAAAATGCGATTAGCGTTGCATAGTTTTTAGGTGCGCCTAATTTCAACATATGCCACAACGCTGACACTCACACACACATTCACACAGACACACGCTAATTGCTATATCATTAGACTGGATGTGTGTGTGTCGTCTGTGTGTGTGTCGTCTGTGTGTGTGTGTGTGTGTGTGTGTGTGCGCGTTTCGGCTTTAATGCTTTAATGGCCACTTGAGCCACAACAGTTGCGGCTTGTTTGGCACTTTTTCTATATTACCTGAACCACATTATACTGCCCCTCCCCTTCCCGTTTCTCTCTCTCTCTTTCTTTCTCTCTCTCTGCCTCTCGCTTTCTCTAACTCTAGTTCGTCTCTGGCTACATATGCCACAAATTAGTTATAATTAAGTTGAGCACACGTTTGCCAGGCGCCAACTCCTGCATAACACTTAAGGAGCTACAGTTACACACAGTCACAGCTGTACGAAGGAGCTACGTGCTCTGCTTGCAAGTGCTTATGCTCGATACCCTGTAATAAACTGGCATCTGACGGGGGGAATATGTATCAAAAATAGAAAAAAGAAGAAAAAAGAAGAACAAGTATCTTCTATGAATGGGTAAGGATAGGTTTCCCATAAAGGATTACTCCTATTAAAGACTATTCTTACTATAGACACTATCATGTTACTGTAGAGGCATAATCCAACAATATAACTGCTATATAATGCCACTTTAAAGATATAATCCAACATTAATAACAGAATATAAACAAACAAAAATGATAAATAAATAAATATTAAAGTAATCATTACAAATTAAATTCAGTTGAAGTAGTTTTTAGTTTAACTTTGTCGAACCATATTAGCTTTGCAGGGCACCTTGCTAGTCTATAATTGTGGGATTCTCGCACTTGTTTAATAAGCGTTTGCCATCTATCCACACTTTGCAGTTGCTTAGTCGACACATTAAATGTAATTAGCTGCGCTAAGGTTGGCACAAAACTACAGCCCGGACAGGACAGCTTTTGGTCTATGAGTAGCCTTCGTCTAATTAGTTATCTAAAGTTTGTTGGCGACATTAATGGCGTCAGCGTTGGCGTTCACGTTGGCGTTCGGCGTTGGCGTCGACAACTGCGCATCGGTGTTGGCTTTGGTCCCACCGGCAGTGGCAACAAATTGTATAGCATACTTTTCTGCATTAGCATTAGCTACGGCGCTGGCTGTGGCTGTGCACAAACTTTGCAACACAAATCATTTCCAAAACAGCAGCAGAAGCAGCAACAGCAACAAGGCACAAGAAACAAATAGAAATATAAACAAAAAGCAAATTTTTATTTTTGTTTGCTAGCCATTGTTTCTTCAGTTTCGTGCACCGTAAATCACTCAACACATAATGCGTTGTATTTAAAATATGCGCACAAATGTCCCATGCAGAGTGAAATTGCGGGAAATGTTTTTACTTGGCTTTTCCTTTTTTCGTGCCTCAGTTGTTTTCTTTCTTGCAGGCCAGCTTATTGAGCTGCTTGTTCTGCTGAGAGCACGCACAAGATATATGATGTAGTTGGCAGGCATAAATGTTTTTACTATGTGGAAGCCTTCGTCGAGACTCTTTCCCTCTCTTTCTCTCTGTCTCTCTCTGTGTATGTGTTGTGCCTTTCTGTGTGTGTAATAATCATAAGAAAATATATACAAGTACATACAATATTGGTAGAGTACTGCAGCTACCATTATTAAACATAATATTTGCACTTGTGCTTTTATAAGTAGTTGCACAGCAACCAGGGAAATGCCTTCACTTTGTTTGAGGTTGTTTAAGATTTTGGCTAACGTTTGGTTTTGCCGAATGTTGACTTTAAAATGGAATAGTGAAGATGACAATGTCAGAAAACTGATTCATTGGTAAAGTAAAATATGAGTAAAATTCTCAACAATTGTCAAACATTTTCAACAGATTTAAGTTTGTCAAAATTGCACAGATTTTTAACAATAATAATTAAAACTGCATTTAAATTTCCAAACACATTTTGTGGCCGAAATTCATGTACAAATTCTATCCCAAAAAAAAAACATGTTGAGATGGCTCTATTTTTCATCAGCAATATATTTTTAACGAATCAATTTTTAAGCCTGTTCATTGTTTGTCCTCTCGATTAATATTCGAAACATGATTTTTATGTAATTTTTTTAAATACATTTTTTCACTCTATCCATAAAAATCCGAGTTGAAACTTATCTGCGAGCCAATTTATCTTCGATTCGTTATAGATTTGGCATTGTAGTTCATATAAAGCCCATAAATTCACAATTCACGCAATCAGCTCAGCTCCCCTTATCATATCATATTATATTAAATCGGACAATGCGGATTTTTGCCGGTATTTGTTTTTCCACTAGCCGTTGGGCAGGATACAAATTGCAACCTGACTGTTTGTTATTTTTTTAAGCGTCTATATTAACAGATTTCCATTTGCTGAGGCTGTGTGTGTGTGTGTGTGTGTGTGTGTGGTGTCTCTGTTTGTATTGTTGAACAAACATACAGAAAATAAAAAAAAAATATGCAAATAAAGAGAGGGGGAGGGGCGTTGGGCGTGGCAGACGCGTGGGATGCAGATTGTGCCAATTTTGATGGGAGACGAAGTCAACGCATTTTAAATTGCTGGTTTGGCAAAAATGGAAAATCATAATAAATAAATATAAATTTATATTGCACAATGTAGCTGATGCCTCTTCTTTTTCTTCCTCTGTTATTTACTTTTTTCTTGTACAACACAAACACTGTTGTTCTTGTTGTTGTTGTTGCTGTTGTTTTGCTGCGTTGTCAACAAGCTTTTATGAGGGAAGCTGCCATTTTCAATTTATTTTCAATGTTTTTCAAAAAAAATAAAAGAATAATGTATAAAAAAAATGAAAAGAAAAAGAAAGCTAAAGTAAATTGAACATTTTAGCGCACTTTTAAGCAATGTCGTTGAGAGCACCCAAACACACATACACCCATACACCCGCACACACACACACACACGCTCGCCGTACACACCTGTCCAACAAAACAGGAACGACAAAAACATTGCACTTAGAACTTCCGTACGATAAAATTAAATGACGGCTGCTTGCGGCGTGAACCGAGGGGGATTTCTACCGCTAGGGGTGGGGGGGTGGTTCAGGTGTACGTACTGAGCAATGTATATAAAAAAAGTAGAGCGTTGCGGGGTTGCAATAACGTAAAACAACAACAACATCAGCGAGAACAGAACAACGATGAAAATCACTTATGTTGCCATTTTGACGTTGGCTGCTGTTTGTTTGAAGTGGCGCTCAAATTATGTTAACGTAACAAGGTGAAAGCGCAAAATGAAAAATCACTTAAACAATTTGATTTTTGATTTGTCTCGGCTAAACGCCCAGCGTTTCCCTAACCCACCCGCCCAAAGGCAAAGGAACACAGGGCTCAAGGCGAGTTTCAGCTTCGAGGCAAACACTTGGCAAACACTCGCAACCAACAAACAATGAGGGTGAGCTGCCGAAGAGGAAATACTCTGGCTTCTGGGGCAGCTATGCAAATATATATATAAAGCAAATATATATATAAATATATATATATATATAGAGTAAGTTGATCTTAAGCGAGATTGGGTCAAGTGGTCAACGGTGGTATTAAGAGCATTGTAGTTTAATTCGGCGAGCAGCAAATTGAGCAGTGGGTTTGCGACAACTTCGTTTATATGACTAAACTTCTTGGCAGATTTCTACTGAACGAGAGACATATAGAGTAATTGTAGATTAAATGTGTATTTAGAAACTTGTTTTGATTCATGTGCTGCTCTAAAAGCTAGAAGCTAAAAAATATTGTTCTCTGATGTTTAAAAATGGTTGTCGATTTCTAAACAGAATAATTGGCTTGTGCAGAAACAAAAGAGTTATTTGTAGGTCAGTTTTGATAAATGTGCTGCTTTTATCATAAAAATCAGAGCTGTAATGGGAGAGTAAATCAATACAGTCAAACATATATAGGCTTTATGGTAGGTCAAATGACTTTTTCACAGCATAATTACAATACCCAAAGGTAAAGGGTATTGAAATGAAATAAAGAAAGCGCTTCGCTCTTTAAAGATTTATAGAGTTACTTTTTGCTTGCGTTCAACAGCTCATAAATACGCACAAATATAAAACCACTTGATTTTGGCCCTAGTTAAATTATGGGCATAACAAATCTTGTGCCAGTTACAGTCAACATCACGTAGGAACAGAGCCAGGCACATCGACTACAGCAAATGTTGTATATGCCACAGGAGCACAAGAGTAGGGTAGGAGCAGGGCAGAGCAGGGGGGAGTGAGGGGGGGTAGGGACCTGGCACAGCAATACTCAACGCATACAGAGAGAGCGCAGACTTTTATTGATAAGGGCATAATTTATTTGAACAATCGACAAAACGCTATTGTCAATAAAGCCAGATAAATATCTGGCATTGTAGCTGTTTTGTATATATATATATACATATAAACATATATATATATACATATAACAATATATTTATATATATACACTCTGTAGACTCTGTGTGGCTTGCGTGACAATGCGCAGCCGAAAACGGGGCAGAAACTACGGTTATAAATAGGCTAGACAATGTTGCAGGGATGGTTTATTACACTATACAGTGAACGCTGACTAAAGTGGATTTCAGTGTAACAGTAAAAATCTAATTAATTAATTTTGATGTGGCTATTATTGAATTTGGTCACAGTTAATTGCAGATTGCGAGAATTTGAGAGTCTCGCCTTGTTGGGACTTCATTTTGATTGAAGCATTCAATTTTTATATTATTTTCATTTATTATTGGAATAATCTATGGACTCTAAAAACAAGTCTAGTCATAATTGGGGCACAATTCTAATTACTTATTGTCAGCAAACACTTTAGTTTATTGAATTTAACGGTCGATTGGCAGTGGCCAATATACAAATGCTGCTGGTTGCGTAATAAAGTCAATATTTATGTGTGCCATATATATAAGCTATGAGGGATATGGGATATGGAATTCGATATGTGTGCACAGTAGATATAAGCACATACGGGTCAGTTTAATTGACAATTTGGTTAATTACACTGGTGTACATGTCAAATGAAAAGCGTAATGCAATCGCACCAGGCGCCGAGCGAAATAAATTATTGATAAATATTGAAAGGACGCTTGGGAAAGGAGAAAGCTTAAAAAGGTTGACAGCTCGCATAACTTAAGCATATGTTCATGATAAACAGAATGATTTATGCGGCAGTTATAGAGAGAGAGAGAGAGAGCGAGGGAGAGAGAGAAGCGGTATATGTGCATGCAGACATCCTTCTAATAGTAAGTATAAAATGTTTATTTGATGTGGCAGACATTTAGGCCTTGTGGCATGCGCCCACGTCGCACTATTTTGCACTTTTTAAGGTCTAGCAGATGCCGTCACTTCAGCTGCCACTTCCATATTTCCCTTACTCCCCATGGCCCCCCTTTGCTGCTGCTGCTGCTACTGCTGCTGCTGCTGCTAAACCCGTCTCGACTCACTTGGCAGGCAAACATTATCGCATACGTGCGCTGTAAGCACAAGTGCCAAGAACGCAACCGCCTTTTAACGCCTGCTAAGCAACATGTGTGTATGTGTGTGAGTGTCTGTGAGTGTGTGTGAGTGTGTGTGTGTGTGCAGCCTGTGGCAAACGTCAATTTGTTAAGCATTTACAAGTTGCCCTGATAATTTTATTTGATTCTTATTTAATGCTACAAATTAGTTGTTGATTCTCTCAAGTGCGCCCCCAAAAACAAGATGAAACATTTTCTCAATCTAAAACTTCTATAATACATATACGTACATATATATATATATATATATATATATATATATGTATATTGTATATGTATGTAATGGCATTTTATCAGGCCAAATGATGATTTGAACATTTTGTCGCTGGAAATAATTTCGCGTGAGCACTTTAATTACATTTGAAAGCAACACTTGAAACTTTGTCCGCAAAGCGAACGAGCCCGAAAAACTTACCGCAAAAAGCACAAAAATAAGTGTCGAAGAAATTTGGAAACACGGTGCCACGGATGAGGGGTAGGTTGTTTTTTTTTTGAGAACTGAAGCAGTTGAAACAAAATGGCGGAAATGGCAAGTGGCAGGCAGCGGAAGGCGGGAGCTTGGAATTGTCACAAAGTGTCCGCCTGGCCATAATGACAGCATGTTATAAACTTTTGCAGCAGCTCCCCAGCAACAGCGGATGAAAAGTTAAAAAAAAACCAACAACAAAAAAAAAATCAACTCTGCTGCATTCAACAGCAAGCGCCGGAAGTAGCCACGCCCTCACCCTCCCCGTCTATCCTCCTCAACAAAATGGCGTTTACATGTTAAGAGTCGGAGACATGTCATCAATAGATACATACCTGTAAAGAGAGGAGAAGAGAAGAGAGAAAGGAAAGCATTAAAAAAGATGTGTAAAAATTAATAAGGGCTTGGCGCAAAAATCACTCAAATGTCAACTGGCTAAAGGACGTGGAAGGACTCATAAAAAAACAAGTTGCGCAATTTACTTTGTTAATTGGCAGCGCTTAAGCGGCGCTCCCCAAATGGGGCAAGGGACACAGCTGCACTCTTTACTCAATGTCGCATTCAACTTGTGCTTTTACAGTGTATTTATGGAGGCCAGACAACAACAGCAATGAAAAGCGAACAAAACGACTGACTGCGGCAATTGGAAATAACAAAATACACAGAATGTAATTTGGAAAGTTTGTTGTGTTAACACACACACAAACACACACAAAATACAAAACACAACTTGCATAACACACTCGGCCGGCTGGTCACTTTTTTATGGTATACCCTTTGAAAGTTATGGCTGCAGGGTTTATACATCTGTATAATAATAATAATAATAATTTATTTAGCTAATTTGAATAAGCACATTTTTTCTATAAAGATATTAAAATTAAATAAGACTTTTATTATATGCATATAAAAATAGTTAGATACACCGAAGATTAAGAAGATTCTTATACGCGTATCAAGATAGAATGATAAACATCTAAATTACATTCCAGCCCTGAAAGTTAGCTTAACTTGATAATAGTCACAATTTTAAATATAAATCTGAAACTTTCAGCAGAATACTTCGCCCATATTTAAATTTTAACAGCTCATCTGCAAAGTCGATCATATTTTAGCCACAAAATTCTTATTATTTTTTTTTAGCCGTGTTTGTCCCTTGGCCATCGCTCAAAGTGTGCGTGTTCTACAACTAGAGTCAACATTGCGGCAACACACAAAAAATGTAACAACAAGAAACCAAAAACAAAAAGAGAAAAAAACTAGAAAAAAAAATAGCAATGCAAGAGAAAAAAAAACAATAAACTGCGACACAGCGACAGCAAACAAACATTAAAAATGCACAACACCCTGACAGAGAGACCGGATTGTGTGGCCCTGGGGCCAAATAGAACATACAGGACCCTCTGCACCCAGTCAGCAGCAGTAAAGTTGAGTAGAGTTGTAGACTGGACACGACGACTCTGCCCAGTTTGCGTGTCTAACATTCCGACTGCCTTGGGTCATATCGACCCAGACGAACGAAGCGTCAGTTAGCGCCAATCATGATAAGCAGCGATATATATATATATATATATATATGTATATATCCCACCAGTTGAGAGATGCATGCTCAGTTTAGCTGAAGAGTTCAACTTTAACTTAGTCCGCTGCAATTTACTTGTTTATGCATGCAAAACTTTTGTCACTTGCTCTCGGAAATTGAAAATTTTGCAAAACCGAAAGTTAGTTTCACTAAGTTTTTGCTTTGTTTTAGTCTCTGTTTTTATATTCTTACCAAAAATTGTAATGCATAGAAGTATTTTATGGAGTTGTTGGTAATAAAACAGAACAATACGCAAGCTTCAGTTTTCATCTGATGTCAGAGAATATTAAGTTCATTTGCGACAAGACTACCTTTTTGAGAAGTCCAAGCGAATCTTGAAAAACTATTTGATAATTCTATTAATAAAGGTACTATTTTCTAATTAAACAATATAATAATATTGATTTATTTTTTGAATTAGCAAACGAAGTTAGCCTTAAATTTTGTCAACTTCTTTTGACTTACGATTTGATTTTATCTAGAATAATGCAAGCAATTTATGTTAATTATAACTTTGCAACAAAAAGCGAATTCAAATTATAATTGCTTATATATGGAAAGATGTGAATGTATTTGTCATTCTCTTATGCCATAATCAAATCAAATTATCTGTGTGCATCTTTGGGTTGCACATTTTCATGCATTTTCATTTTCTTTTGTGCTCAAGGGTCGAAATCTCTGCTGCCAAACAGACAATTGGTTTAGTTGGTGGGCGGATGCAATGAAGCAAGAGGAAGATGCATAGATACTGATAAAGATACTTCTAGATAAGGGGTAAGCAACTGGAATATTGTTATTTTAATTGCTAGCTTCTGGACTCTCAACGCAATTTAAACTCAACTCGGCTCAAGGGTTCAACAATGGGCGACATTTGTAGCTGGGACGAAAATAAAATTAATTTAAAAGTTTTTAAACAAGTTTTCCATTAGAGGGAGAAATACACGCAGCAAAAGGAGCAGCAGCAGCAGTAACAACAACATAAACAGAGCTCTGACAACTTGCGCTGCAATAGTTAGAAACATTAAAAGTTCTTCCGTTCATATTTGGTGGGGGTGGAGACATAGGGGTGTTCAGGCTATGCTTTGACTTCTCGGTCCGCTCCATTCACCCATATAATTATGATTATTGAATTTTAAATGTCGCCAAAGTGCGCGAGCCAATTTTAGTTTATGTCTTGTGTTTCTTGTGAGGGAATTTTACCTGGCCAACACGTATTTGCCTAAAAGCTTTGCGCTGAATGAATAATAAATAAATAAACAAATAAGCTGCGTTTGGAATTCGCTTTCAATTGCTTCATTAATTTCAGTTTTCTTCAGTTCTTTTCATTTTTTTTTTTTTTTTTTGCTTAATGAAATTGTACCTGCCGTTGAATTTAATGGCCGTGGACATTGGCTTTGTTGTTCTTTATGTTGTTGCTGTGGTTTTATTTCTTGTTTTTGTTGTTGTTCTTGTCGCCGAAGGCCAAAAGCGTAAAAATGTTTGCGCTATAAACAAAATTATTTCGACTATGAGTGAAGCTCTCGCCCACATTTTAAAGCTCATAGTGTTGCCCCTGTCCCGTTGCATGCCCCTGTTCGGTGGCAAAAGTTAAACACTAAAAGCACCAGCTGCATAAATCTCTAATAAAATTTCATTTCAACACAAGCAATGAAAGCAAAACTTTTAAAAATACCGTATAATTAAATAAAAATCAAAATGTTTTTAATATAAATGAAAATTGCATTTACGCTAAACAAACTCAGTTAATTGGATTGCAAAGATAGATCAAAATGATTTTCAATCAAATTCATCAGGTATCTTTATGGAAATTGTTTTGCGTACAGATGGATAGATATAAATTTTTGATTATTATTGTATAAGGAAATGACTTGAGAGCTAATTTTAAATTCCACCCCTTCACTTCAAAGCTGTGGCAATTATTTCGGCCCTGAGGCAGTCGGCAGCTCGCAAATTCAACCTGCCACCTTTTGAAGCTTAGGCCGCTTTTACGAAAACTCATTGCTGCCCCGCCGCTAAACTCTCAGCTTTAACTTAACTTTATTGTTTATTTATGTATTAGTTATTTTTCTTGAGCTGCTGCTGCTGCTGCTGCTGCTGTTGTTATTGTTGTTGTTTTCAATGTTTTTAGCTGGCAGCGTAAATTGTAAAGCCGCCTTGACGTCCGTCACTTAACTTCATTATGGCTTCGATGCTGATATCACGAACGGAATAACAGAGAGGATAGCTGCTGCTCAAGCGAAGGAGCTGGCTAAGCTTTATGGCGTGCGTAATGCCCAAAGACATTGGACCAATACCGATTCAGGCCAAAATGAGCGCACGTTAACGTAAAACGTGCTAAAATTTAATGCTTTAGGTTTGCAGCTTGACTGAAGACAGACAGAGCGGGAGAGAGATGGACTAAGAAACAGAGAGAAAGAAAGAGAGAGAGAGAGAAAGAGAGAGAGAAAGAGAGAGAGAGGGTGACACGTCGTAGCGGCAAAATGAATGATAAACGAGCACACGTCAAATTGTATCCAGCATTTGGGGTTGGGCAGTCACAGCCGGACTGAGGTGTGAGTTGCTGGGTGTGTGTGTGGGTGTGCGGGTGTGCGGGGAAAGGAAAGTGGCCTGAAACGTTGCCGGAACAGCTGCCCGAGAGCAGACAGACGTTGCTTGCCTTTGGACTGGTTATATAAATGGTGCATGAAGAAGCCAAAACAACCGAACGACGTGAGTTGCACGTTTCCTGAGGAACCGGGCGGGGGTGAGTGGTAGGGGCTGGGTGGGTTTTTGGACTGTAATGACAGGGTCTCTGGATGGGTGTGTGAGTAGTCTTCTGTCTGTGTGTGCCTTTGTTTACATTTGGCAAACATTCAGTGAGCTTTTTTCATGTGTTTTGCCAGCTATTGTTGGCCTTCCACCCACCCATACCCATACCCATCTACACCCAACCCCCACCCCTTTTTTTTAGAGCACGCCCAAGTTTTTTGTCGTACAGCATGTTTTATGTTTGTTGCCTTTGCTCAGAATTAGAATTATTGAAATTTACTTAACGCCACGTTGGGCTTAGCGAGCGGAGTCAGCTGTTTTTGTAGCTATTATGCAAAAATAATTAAGCCAGCAGCATTAGCTGTAAACTAAGCCAAGGTAAGTAATTAAGACAGAGAGAGAAAGAGAGAGAGAGAGGGAAAAAGAGAGGGAGGGAGAGGGGGAACATGGCAGTACTTATAGCGCATAAGCTGCACAACAAAAACAAAGTGCAATGTGCAAATCTGAAGGCCTTCCAGCCAAACTGTCAGCCAGGCTAAAAATGTCATCATCCTTTGGACAGACTGCATCATGGAAAATCCGCCACGCTGCCAACCTGCCACATGCCGCATGCCGCATGCCGCTTGCCGCTTGCCGGTTTCCGGTTGCATCCTCTGAGTCGCTCTAGGCCGCATTTTCTATGCAGATTGCTGTTGACTGTTGACAGCTGCCTAGCTGCTGGCTGGTGGCTCCTTTTTTATATTTTTTTTATGCTTTTTTGGGTTTTAGCTTGCCAAAACCTTGCCTTTTTTTTTGATTGTCTACGCGCTTGGTTGTTCTTCCTTGTTTTTCTTTTTTGTGTAGTGTATGTCTGTTCACGCGGCATATGTTTGCATAAATGCCTGGCATGCAGCAGCAAAATGAAAGATAAATTTCGCAAACACGTACAAAACAGGCGACGGACAGCACGAGAAGAAATACGGACTGAACACGAAGATAAACCAGAAATAAAAAAAAATAATAAAATATTAAAAACCAGATTCAGTGCTGCAGTGACGCAAGTATATGATGCCTGTTGCAAGTGGTGACTGTAGTCAGCCTGCTGACAGTTTTGAATTTAATACTTCGAAGGTGACACGTAGAGAAAATAAACAAATAAAACACATCAGACATTTTTAAAAATGAATTGTGGTTCAACTGAATCTTTTGACTATTTATTGAATATGGCATAGATATGGTTTATATATATTTTTTCTACCCTATAAATATTCATTTCAACATTCCTGCGGGGCAAAAGCAAACAACACGTTTGTATTATGATCAATTATATTTAAGTAGTGAAAATATGCTAGCTTTATATATATTTAATCAATTTTGTCCAGCATGTGTAATTTCATTAGTATATTCAAAGTGTTTTTCAATCAATGAATTTAGTGAAACTTTAATTGCCATAGTTATGGCAATAAGCAATAATAATTACTAGAATTTTATGCAGTTAATAAACAGCATATTAACATAAACAAAAATATGCCGATTAATTAGTGAATGCCAAATGAAAGCTGTTTTCATTTAACGACGTTTGTCAACAGAACGTTTACGATAATTTATTAAATATGGCAACCAACAAAAAAACCAAAAAAAAAACAGAAAAACAGTAATAGCCAATAGCTAATTAATAGCACAAAAACTGAGCACAACATTAAAAGGCAATCTATAAAAGAATGATATATGCAAATCAATGAATTATGCCATTAATTAACTGTACGCAGAGCAAAACAAATGGGGGGAATTACGACACTTACTGCATATATCACAATTAAAATACAATAACCAAGAAAAATGTATAAAAAATAAACGAGCAGCGATGGGAAACATTTGCCAAAAGCTGCCCGCACAAATGTTGAACATTGTTCAATTTACCTTTAGACCCCCAACCGGTTCCCCTCGCGACCAATTGTAAATTGGCTAGACAACTACAACAATAACAATAACAGCAAAAACAACGAGAACGATGAAGAGTAAAAAAATTAAGACAAAAACGTTTGCTATCAATGCTGGCCACTCGCTGTTAACCGCTTCCCTTCGCCTTTCCCAATCTCTGTGGTCCTGTCTGCATCCTGGATAATTTTTCATTTGCAGCTTCGACACCTTTTTCAATTTCAGCAACACAAATGTTTGAATTTGTGCCGCCTGACTGAATGTCCCGTAGAGCACACCCCCAGGACATCTGCACCCGTCCCCTCCACACCCCCTCTCTTTCTCTCTCTCTCTCTCTCTCTCTTCATTTCACCTGCAAATGCAATAAAATTTCAATATGCAACTTGATAGGAGAAAGGGCTTAACAGGGAAATGGTTTCTTTTTTCTTGCATTTGGGCCGTCTTCTGCAATGTGTGACAGCTAAATGAAAACATGGCCAATTTTGGATTGCATTGCCAAGTTTTCATCTACTTTTTAACAGGGTGCAGTCCGTTTTCAAATGAAACATTCTTTGCCAAAATCTATAATGAACTTTTCAAACAGATATGCTAATGAAGCTTTTTAATGAGTTGCTATGTTGCCAAAGTAACCAACACCAAATCCATTTAAGACCCAAAAAAGAAATAAACCTCAAAATCAAATGGTCAGAAGAGATGTATAAGAAACAAGCAATCACTCAATCAATCAATCAATCAAACAATCAAAGGACACAATATTTTTGCTTCTAAATCCCTTTCGATTTTATTGCTAAACTAAGATTGAACTTAGATTGAGCTACAGCTGTCAAAGTGACAGTTTCAATTACAGCCATTCAAGGGTATTGAAACTTCGATGTGTCGCAGCTTTATATAGCATCGACATTTACTTTTTGTGTGTGTGTGGGTTTTGTGCTGGGGTATGCCAATAACTTTTTGGCCTGGGCCTTAGCAATCAATATGAGTAACAGGCACTTGTTTGGCTTGCCGCACTAGTAAAACTTGCCGCCCCAAAGTAACAGCTTATTTGAGGTGCCAATGGGGTGGGGACGGGGAGGTGGCAGCACATGCTGCTGCAGGCAGCAGGAGCCAAGAGCCAAGAGCTGTGGCAGAGTCTCCACTCAACTGCACTGCTGCTGCCTGCTTACACATGCTCAAGTGCCCGCTGGGTGTGTGTCTCTGTGTGTGTGTGTGTGTGTCTCTGTGTGTGTGTGTGCGAGTGTGTGTATTTTTAGACTTGTCTGCCTTTTTGGCACTTAGTGTAAGGCAAGGAATATTGCAGTTATTCTTCTTTCTTTCGTTTCGTTTCATTTTCTTTTCTTTCTTCTATATTTTTGTGTTTTTTGGCTCAAGTTGCTCGCTTCTTGTTATTTATAACTTTTTCTTGAGCAAAAGCGGCGCGTGCAGAAATATCAATTGAACACGTTTCAACACACACACACACACACTTAAACATATTTATATGTATGTGTATAGACAGCTTTTATACTGCAATATGAATGCTTGTTTCTACACTCACACACACACACACACACACACACACAGTAACATACACACACAGCCAGAGTGCACTCAAGTGTTGATGAGGACAGTGTCGGAAGTTTGTTCTGACTTGCTTTAGCTCCTTTGTACATAAAAATATACACTGTTGAAAATAGTGTTGTAGGTATAACCAGACTTGGGTGTTTACACATGGCGGTGACGAAAGTTAACTCAAAATAAATACTCGCTTTTAATAATAAATTGAGTGTTTGCAATCTATTGGAAAAATCGCTTTTGATGTCAGCTAAACTTTTTTTGAGTGTGTTAAAAACCGATCAGAAAGATCAAATTTATCTCTTTTTATAAATCGAACGGATTTTTGAATGCACTGCTTTTTTGATCATTTTTTGGGATTTAAAACCGAATCTGTTTTCTAAAAATATTCACCATAAGATTGTCCAAACTTAATCATATATTTGAAATTGAAAACAGCATTTTTTGTTTTCAAGAAATGTTCACACTGCTAAAACTTTATCTTGATAAATGTAACGATTGAAATTGAAAACTGCTTTTTATTATTCAGAAATAGAATGATCAACTTGCAGCTGGAAAAATATTACTTTGAACAACGAAAACAAAATTGTTTACCACAAAAATTACATTTTTCACTACCAAAACAACGCCAAAAATGGTTTTGTTACAGTGTACATATACTCAAATGGAAGTTAGCGCGACTGCTGACTGTAGTTGTAGTAGGGGAGTAGGGCTGGAGGGGGAGGGCGTGGGGGGCATACGCTGTCAGCTGGACGTTGCCCATTGTTACAGTTTGCCTTAATTGCAACGTTTTGTAACGTAATTGCGGCTGCAGCCGCATCCGTCAGTTACAATTTTTGCGCTTGTCTTTTGTTTGACTCAAGTGGCGCACTAAACGCTGACACGCCCACCTTACCGCCCACGCCCACTTAGTCTCGCTCGCTCCGATTGTAGATTGCGCACACAGCAAAAACAAAAAAAAAAAAAAAAAAACCCACAAATCCACACACACACACAAAAAGAGGAAGCAGCCAAGTTTCGAGCGCGTTTTCGACTTTTCGTTGTGTTACACAATAGGCCTATTGATTGCCTAAGCAGAACGCAAAAAAAAAAAAAAAAGAAATGAGTGAAAACAAGAGCAGCAGTGAATGAGAATGGAGCAAATTAGGAAGCCTGCGCCTGCAAGTAGGCAACGCAATGTTTTTCGCACTTCCACTTTTCACTTCTCATGGTTGGGGCAACAAATCATAATTAGGCTTGCCACGCTGCATAATTAACGCTATCGGGGTTCCTACATAATTAGGTGTGTGAGTGTGTGTAAGTAAATGTGCGTGTGTGTGTGTGTGTGTGTCTGTGTGTGTTTATTATCAGCACACTTAGTATGCCAGTCAGCGTTTGCCTGCGTTTACTTTATTTATTCTTTCTTTTTTTTTTACTTATTTTTAACAGGCATCAATAAAAAAGTGCACAGCCGTAAAAATTTCAACCCTCACAGTAAACACACTCATACGCACACACTCATCCGCACACACGCACACACATCCACACACTTCCACTTGGAGTCTCTCTTATGCAAATGACTTTGGCGCCTGCTGCGTCATTTTTGTCTGAAGCCCCGTCCCTGCCCCGCCCCTTTCCGCACACAAATGAAGCTAATGGTGTCAAATTCAAATCGCGTCTCATATGTTTTACTTTTCGCGCTCTAATTTTATGATCACTTTGGGTGGCTTGGAGGAGTTGGAGACGACTCCAAACATCATCATCAGCAGGCAACATCATATTTGGCGTCTGCTATTCGCTTGTCACGTGTAATTTGCAGCAACCTTTTTTGAGACGGAAAACCCAAACGCCCAGCCCCGCCCACTACTTTGTAGCCAACCCCCCGCGCCCCATCGACGCCCCTCGATCCCAACGACCCACACAATGTGCTAACGACCAATTTGGGGTTTTTTTCTCGTTCCAAACGGTCGCTTTGGCAGTTAATTTTTTTCAGTTTTTTTTTTCTTCATGCTTGCATTTTGTGCTTTGCTTAGAAATGTGAATATTAAATTGGATTTAAGCATTTGAAGAGTTTTGATATATTTTTCTGGTGTTTGGTTTTTATTGCAAATTGATTGCAATGCAAATTTGTTTATTTTATAAAAAATTTAGCACAGTTTTTGGGCATATTTACTTAATGACTTTTCCTCCGAAATAATTGAGGTAATTTGGAATTTGCATTAATATTTAAGAATTTAAAGGTTTATCCAGTTGAAAAAAATGATTGTTAAAAGATAAGAAATCAATTAAAGAGCAGATAATATAAATAAATAAATATTTTTTCTAATCCGCAATCCAATAAATAAATATAATCAATGAGCCGAGAATTTATTAAATTTTCCAATCGGTTTTTGGCTAACTTCGTATCCCTAATCTAATAAATAAGGATTTATTTGAAAAAAACGCATATTCTGCAAGATTTTCAACATGAACCAAATCCAACTTCAATAAAAGAAACGCCGAAAGATTTATAAAAATGCGCATAGTCAATCTTTTAACCGTGGAAACAGAGACATTCCTCTGACGAGAATGTAGAAAAGCAGACTGCACTTCAATCATCCTGGATTACACGGCTATTCATATAACGCATATATCATCTTACCAAAGCCAAGCCAAAACACAATAACGCTGCGCGTTCTCAACTTTTTCGCACTCGCTTTTTATTGCTTTGTCTCACAAAGTTTTCTTGTTGCAAGAGTCTAGGTTGCAAGGTGTGTGTGTGTGTGTGTGTGTGTGTGTGTTTGTCTCTTATTGAACACATTTTGTAATGGTTGCATACATGCTTAACATCTCCAAAGCGAGATGAATATTTCTGGGTGTGCTTGGGCATAAATTCATAATTGAGCCAAGCCCCAAAAAGGATGTGCGGATTCAGGTGGAGGGGAAAACCAAACCAACGCCTCAGTCGCTGCTGCGGTTTGCCAAAGTGCGCGACAGTTTTAAACAATGCTAAAAAAGCAGCCCCCTTCATATCTACGCCCGCAAAAGCACTTGAGTACTTAGACAGGCAGGCACTTAACAAAAAAAAAAAAAAAAACAAAAAAAAAGAGAAGAAAACCCGTTACAATTGCTGACTAAAAGATGAAAATTCTACATTTTTAATGCGGCTCACCTGACGAGCCGCACGTCGAGCACTTCACAGGACGCGCTCACACACACACACAGACCCACACACACATAGACACACACACACACGCAGACACACACACCAACACACTTAACAATGACGCAAAAGGGTTGTGCTGTGTTCTGGGTTTGGGTTTCGGTTGTGGGTGGTTCTCTGCTATTGTCGCTGGGGCTTGTTAATTTCAAGTGGCATGTTAACTTTCTGACATTAAGTTGGCATTTCATGTCAACTATGCCAGCACACACTCAAGTGTCCTTTATGTGCATATATATGTGTGTGTGTGCGAGTGTGTGCGTTTTTGTTACATGTGTAAGAGGATGGCTGGTGGGCGTGGCTGGGTAGCTTTCGTGCGGAAAACGCTGTTTAGCAAAATGCCATCATTATGTTAATTATAAATGCGCCTTGGCTCAAAAGGGGTTTTTTTTTTGTTGCCGCACGACAGACACGAAACATTTAGCACACACACACACACACACACACACACAGAGAGAGAGATATAAACGCACATAGATACACAGTGCGGTTTCTACACTTCCGTTTCCGCTGTGAGCTGTGGCCGGATATGCTGCATGCAGTCGCTTTTTATGCGTTTGCCTGATGACAGCAATTATCATGCAGTGATATAACTTTTGCACACAATACACAACAAATTGCTAATCAAAAGCGCAAACTCCACCCAAAAATCCCTCTCAATCCACTGCATCGCCTCCCTCCCCCCTTCCTTTTCCCTAAGCCTAAACAAACGGTTAAATAGCTGTCATTTAAGCCAAATCATTTAGACAGTCTACACAAAAGTACAAACTCCTCTACGCAACCCAATCGCTTCCACTCTCTCTCCCAGTCCCCCTCTCTTTCTGCCTCTTTCTTCCGCTCTGCCCGCCTCATTTGCGTATAGCATAGAGAAGCTGTATGTGCGTGCTGAGTGTGTGTGTACTGTGTGTGCTGCGTGTGTGTCATATGAGTTGACACTTTCAGTTGAACTCAATTAAGTTCAGGCATAAACAACATTCGATGACAAATCTATGGCCTCGTCTCTATTGCTCTCTCTCTCTTTCTCTCTCTCTGTCTCACACACACTCTCCCTCCCTCTCCCTTTCTCTCTCGCTCTGTCTCACTCGCTGTGTATCTGTGTAAAATATTGGAATTTAGTCTTAATGAAAATTGTATTTGATTGTTGCTATGCGTCAAATGTTGCGCTCAATTTGTTTTTGTTGAAAAGTAGCGCAAGGCGGCAAACTAAGCGATTTATTTGGGTTTTGTCTGAAACAGCTCGGATCTATTCAAGTGTTACTCTTCTATATATTTATATGTATGTGTGTGTGTTTGTGTGTGTGCGTATATTTTTAATTAAATCTTCAGTTGAAAAAGTGGAACTCTCTTCAAATCAAAATGTTATGTAGCAATTAAGGCTGCTACACAAAAGTTTGCCTCAAACGATGTTGAAGCAACTACGCTTGATAGTTGCATAATGCGCCAGTCTGCGAAAATAAAAAGCATCTTCAATTAAATATAAACTTTTATATTTTATTTAAGCGCAAAACGCATTTCTGTGTCACGTTTGACACAATTATTGCCAATAATTTGTTTTGGTTTCAGATTTTGACTGAATTGCTACGGTTTTTTTTTTTTTAAGAATATGTTGAGGTGTTTAAAAAAGGCTGTCAAAACTAAAGTGAAAGCGTTTGAATATGTTATGTGAATTAGTTTCCAATTTATTTTCAATTAATTACAGTTTAGAGAATAGCAAAAAATTTACTTTTCCTTAATTTTTTAAGTCATGAAATGTTTCCATTTAATTTATGGTTTGTTTGTATAAATTAATTGAAATAATTTTAATCAATTTGTGGGCTTAACGCAAACACTTTAACTAATAATGGTAATGAAAACTTGTTTATTTATAAATATAAATAGATTTGCTGCACAAAATGCACATAAAAATTGCACTAATCTAAAGAAGAAACAAAAACTAAAGCGAAAAGCAATTTCTATTTGTACTTGAAATAACTCTGTAAAACCACAAATCCACTTGATAAACGAGTCAATTATGTTGCGTGTCTCCCGAGAAACAAACAGTCAGCAGAGAGATAGGAGTGTGAGACAGAGAGAGAGAGAGAGAGAGAGAGAGAGAGAGAGGGAGAGTGGGGAGATAGCAAGAAATAGATGATGGGAAAAACAAATCTAAAATGCTTGCCACTTATTTGGTAGCCTTTCAAAACCCGAATTTGCTAGCACAACAACAACAGCAACAACAAGAAGAGCAGCAATGAATTTGTACACTCCAACCAAGTGCAAAATAGTTGAAGCAGCAGCATCTTCAATTTATTCAACCCCATTTCCATTTTCAGTTTGTTTTCTCCAGGAGCAGCAGTAGCAGCAGGAGCAGCTGCTTAGTACACTGACTTTTTGGCTCATGGCTCATAATCTGCGTCTGTCATCTTCATCTGCTTAAGGATGAAGCCACGCCCCCTTAACCCCCTTCTTTCGGGCAGCTACGTGCGATGGCTAGCAGAAATCTCATTAAAAATGTCCTTGCGGCTGGCACAGCATAAATCTCAAAATTAAAGCTCACAAATATAAAATAATAATAAGAAAAAAATTGTACAAAAACATGTAGAAGACATCGCTTAACTTGACTAGCCACTGAAAACTTTGCCCCATGGCGTGGCAAGTAGCCGCGTTGCGACTTCAATTTATGTGCGCGTTCATATCGCATAAAAACCCATTTAAAAAGCAATTATTTTGCCTTGATTCAATATGGCGCGCGTTTGATGGATGCCAAGGCGCAAATATGAGCGTGGCCGGGATGGGGTGGGTGCTGGGTGCTGAAGTAGTTATTTAAGTGAGAAGGCAAAAAGGGGTAACAGGTAATAGCCTGTTTGGTGGTCAACAGCTGCCTGCTGCTTGTATTTTTATGACCCGTGCTGTGTCGGCAGAAATCTGTATCTTGTGTGTGTGTCCAGCCTATCAACACTTTTGCGCCTTAATGCATGCAATGCATAAAACAGTTTTCCCAAGCAGCAGCACAGCAGACTGCATACTGCAGGCGACACGGAACAGAAGACGAACGACGGGCTGCATACAGCTGCGTGTCCTTTGGCGCTATCTCTGGCGCAGTTTTGCTGACAGGCCAGCAGGCAGGCAGGCAGGCAGGCAGGCAGGCATTCGGAAAGGAGCAGCTGGGGGAGCAGTACACTCACAAAAAAATTGGCTACAAATTTGAGCGCTTTTCTTGTTTTTCGAAATAATCGAAGTATAAGAAAACATTTGTGTTAAAATTAGCAAGGCTTGCCCTAAAACATTAACAAAATATCCCTTCTTAAAAAGTAGAAATACAAACACTGTTTCTTAAAAAATCATTTTTAAAATTCAGATAAAATAATTCAATTTAACGGTTCGGCTTTTAAATTAGAGTAAGGCTGTTGTGTACTTTAGGGAAGTCAACATATTTAATTGATGATAATTTTTCATAATTCATAATCATAATCATAATTTCAAAGTCTACACTAAAAGTAAAAGATGTAAAATTGTAGAAAGCTCAAAACCTTCAATTTTAGAAATTTACTTTCTGCGGAATTCTAGTCGATTTCTACAATTAGTAAATTTTTCTTTGAGTGTAGCAACCATAGTGGGCAACAGGCAACAACTGGCGCTGGCCAAACGCCAACTCGGTCAACAGTTCGATGACGTATGCAGAACGTTGTCGCACACTACAAAACTGTCCCTTTACCCACTACGATTGCAGTTTCAGCCAAAGCAGTTTCTGCCACAACCGACACCAGCAGCAGCAGCAACGGCCATTTGAAATAAATATTAAAAACGGAAATTTTGTGTCGTGCGGGGCATGCAAGAATTTTTGAAACGCACATTAAAATTCAAATTAAATGGCACCGCATTTTGTGCTCCATTCTCTCCCCACTCCTCTCCCCCTTTCTAGCTGTCTCTTAGCCACGTTTTACGACTTTAAGCCCAGGCAAATAAGAGTGCGAGAGAGAAGGAGAGAGGGGTGGTGGGAGCATGTCTGTCTTTTAAGTGGTTGTTAAATTTTGGGGACATTTAGCCCATGTCGGTCATCAAAAACTGAATGACCACCAGTGGCTCAGATATGATTTATGTCCATTCATATTAAAGAACTCAAAAAGTTGGTTGGAAAACATGTTTCACTTGGTTCCATAAATACTTGAAAAAAACCTGTAATTCTTATTTGATATGGGATTTCATTATTATGTTTAAATAACTAAGAAATGCAATAAGCATAAACTGTTTTTAATAACCTGGTAACTGATTAGTAGCAGTTTAGTTTATTCTTGAATTTGTAAATTTTATTAACTGATTTCATTAATGATTACAGATTATATAGATCGGTTAATATTTATCTATAGATAGAAAGATTATAATTTATTGTAGCAACAAATCAATCCTCTGACAGATAACAAATAAAAATTAAAGAAACAAATAAACAAAGAACAAAACAAATAAATAATTATGTAGCACGTCAGACATGCTTTTTTCCATTCTATTTATTTTCTCATTTACGATTTATATAAATATTTTTGTCAATTTCTATTGAATTTTATTTTCACAGCTGCTCTTGAGTTCTTATCTAAAAAAGCGTTTTCATCAATCAATTTCTTTTTCTCTTATTTATTATAGTAAAGACTTTTTATATTATTTTTTTCTTAATTTTTTTATGTTCCGAAATAACATAATTTTTCATTATTATTTTCAATCACATTTTCGAGGAATGTCACAACAATTTTGCCACAGTCTTTCATAATTTAAAAAGAATTTCTCTTGAATTTCTTACAATTCTACTTATCAATTTATCAATTAATTCCTTTGCCAAAAGTTTTTCGTTTGTTTTACGTTTTTCCTTTGTTTTTGTTTTTTTTTTTTGATTTTTTTCAATTTCCTTCCTTTACTCCTAAAGTTATAATTCCTTCTCTCTCTCTCTCTCTCTCTCTCTCTCTCTTTCTATCTTTTTGTGTGTAGAGTAATCATCTTTATGCATTGCCTTCGCAATCTTTTCATTAGCGCATTGGACTTAACGCTTCAGTAAACTCCTTCGGAGCATGGAACATTGTAACCCATTAGACACATATTTCAATTTTCATTGCCTTGCCCCAACCTCACCCCCCCCTCCAAGACAACCCTTGGGGGCATTGTGTGTGTGTGTTTTTTGTGTGTATTTTGCTTGCTGCCTAGACGAGAACGAGGACAATCCGAAAACAACTCAAAACATTTAGGCCGCATTTGATTTCATTACGTTTTTATCTTTTGGATACTAATTTCATTTCGTGCATATTTCAAACATACTTTTGGCTACAACTGGCGGGCACGGCGAGGAGGGGGCGACCGGTCTTTTCCTTGGCCTGCTGCCTGTCTCAGTTCCATTTCTCATTTCTCTTTCCCCTTTCTAAGCTACTGCCCAGTTTCAGTTTTGTTGGCGTTGCCCGTGCAAGAGCTTAATTAATTCCTAAAAAATATTTATAACTTTTAGGCGCTCGACCGTTTTGGGCTTCGGCAATTTTTGGCACAATATTGTTTTACCATTGCTTGTTGTTGTTATTGTGTGTGTCTGTGTGTGTGTGTGTGTTTGTGTATGTTTTTGGTTTGGTCTTTCTTGTTTGCTTGTCAATGGCCAAATCTAACAAATTTATGCATGACTGCAACAGGGTCAAGCTACTGCAAAATCCCTTAATGCGCCACAGCTGGGCTCTCCATCCCAAAATCTAAACCAAAATCTGACCAAACCAAGCCAAACAGAAAAAAAAAACACATTCAAACCAAAAACTTGAAAGCTACCCAGAGTTCTGCAGTCCGGCGTGTTTGACTCAGTAATGCCCTAAGCGACAAGTTTCTTAGAGTTTTCATTAATTTTTGGTCTAAAAATAATTGAAAAAATTTCCCATTCAATTCAAACTTTTACTGTAAATTTTGAAGTAAACATTTTGATTCAAAGTCAGACTTTACACTTATATTTCCATTCATTTTAATACCTAAATCATTTTAAAAAATGTGCATTCCATTTTACGAAATCAGCTTAAAAACTTTAATTCAAGCGCTGATCTTGAAATCTAATTTTTAAATGGAATTCAGAGCTTTGGCTTACGTTTTTGGAATACGCTTTGCGAATAACAACAAAAGTTGCAGAGTAAAAGTGTTTCAAAACTGGCCTTGGCGGTCTTTCGATTACAGGGTATCCGGTTGGCAAACGAAAAAGTGCAAAACTAAAGGCGTTGGCAACTTTCAGCTGCCGTTGGAGGCGGTGTGCGCAGCCAATGCGACGACTCACCAGATAAGCAGATTTATGAGCTAAACAACAAACTGAAATAACTGGAGACAATTCGGGCAATGGCTACGAGCATGGCTAAGAGCTCAGTTGGAGCAGCAGTTGGAGCTGAAGCAGCAGCTCGGAAGCGTAAAGCAAGATAAAACATAAAGTCACCATACGCACTCACACACACACACACACACACACACACACACAACCAGTTACACACGCATGCACACACATACTAACATATTTTTGAAATCGAAATAACGCCACACTACACTGTGGGAATTGTGAGTAAGGGCTTTTTGTAGTAGTTGGGTTTGCCGCACTATGAGAAGATTTATGAGCATATTCTCTGTCTGCACACACACACACACACACACGCAGTAGCTGTTGTATGCAACGATGGCATATAGAGAATGTCAACGGCATCTCGCACAGGAAATACCCGGGCAACAGTATGCCACAAGGACTTGCCTCTGTAAGCGGCAGGAGGTTGTCGATCTGTCTGTCTGTCCGACTGTCTGTTCGCCTGCCATGGTGTTTCAACTATTGACACGCCGTCCCCATCATCGACATTTCACGTAACCTCAGACGTGCGTATAATTTTACTGCGGTCAGCAACAGCAACAAAATAAATACAAAAAACAAAATACAAAAAAAAACAGAGTTGAAGACAAGAACACAATACCTTATAATCGCTAAGGGGCGGTGCAGGGGCAGGGGCAGGTACTGCCCAGTAAGGTGCAGCGGGGCCACGGTCGTGGGGGATATCAGTGAGTGGGGGGGGGGGGTTGCCACTGGACAGGTGTCAATTTCGTTTTCATTAAGTTGCTGCCAGTTGAGTAGACACCGTCTGCGGCGCATTGCTCCCTCAACGGCAATCGGGTTCTTAATTTGCGTCACGCTCTCAAATTTCCAAAAAAAAAAAAAAAGTGAAAAAAGGAGGAAAAAATCTATATTTGAAAAAAAAAACTGCTGCAAAGCGCTGCTCATTTGTAAAACAAGAAGCGGCGGCAGCAGAAGCCCTACTTAAGTTCCAGTTGTTCATTTTTGCATTAATTAATACTTATTAAAATAAAAAAAAAAAGGAAGACAATGTACAAAAAAGAAGGCTGCAGGAAAAAGGCAAAAACTTATGGCCAAAAGGCAGACGGTGGCGGGGCAAAGCAGGGCCAGGGGCAAGCGGTGGCAGGTTGTGAGGCAAGCGGCCAGTTGCCTAGGTAGGGACATTTTAATCACTTCCTTGCGCTACATTTTGATACACTTCCTAAAAAAGTATGTTAACTTTGTTAGGGAGTTGGTTACATTTTGAAGAGCTGATTTGAGTATTTATTTATTTATAGTTTAATGAAAATTATTATAGATATATCTATGCTTACAATTAGGATATAACAAAGACAAGAAATAAGTTTTTTAACTTTACAACTAATTTTTAGGACTAATCAGCATGGAAATATTTCCAAAACAAAACATTAAATCGAAAAAATAAAATAGGCAAAGAGCATCCTCAAGTCGCTATAGCTTTAAACCTCTAATTTATCATGGGAGCAGAGCATTTCATAGTTCTTACAGCATCCAGACCCTTTTTAATCATTAAAAAAATGTTTTACCCCAAATTGATAACAAATTAAATTTGGCATTCATTAAAATATGGAAGTTGAGTCGCCCCCAAATCAAAATCATATCCAATAACAGCGAAGGGTATTCAATTTTCGCAGTGTAAGGATTATTTTTTCTGCCTTCTTCTACAGGATTTTTGTTTTGTATTTCTGTTGCGACTTAGTAATTTGAGACTGTTAACATTTTGGTTTTGGCTGGTTGCGTTGCCGGCCAAGTACTGCAGCCTTTTGTGGTCGGCGCCTGGAGTTTGGACTTAATTAAAAGTAATTCCATTTAAATATTATTAAAAAAGATTTTTGCTAGCCAAAAGCAAGCAGCAGCAACAGCAGTAGCAGTAGCAGTAGCAGGAGCAGCAGCTATGGCTTCGGGCCCCATTTTCACTTTGCTCTATTTTCTATTTTCTATTTTTAACTTTTCTTCTTTCTTGCTTTGTCCTTTCTTAATTGAATTCGCCACTGAAAGCAAAAGTGTTTGAGCCAAATATTTGTACTGGCTAGCATAGCTCTACTGACTTTGAATTGACTGCAAATTAGCTTAGTTTGTGGGCGACTGCTTATCAGGTGATTCCCTGCCAATAAAGGAGCAGGTTTCGTTGTCATAGTGAAAGAAGATATTCTAAGTAACTGAAATGGAAGGAAAATATCGAAGAAATGACTTTATTACAGCTGAACCGATTTAATTAAAGAATTTTGCATTAAAGAAGTTAAGTTGAATTTTTAAAATTACAGTTCATTTGGTTTGACAGAATTCCTAATTTGCATCAATAAAATAAAGTGTAATTCGTTAAGTGCCTCAGCTTTGGGAAAATCGTTTCAAATTTGTAATTTAGCGCAAATCTATCTGTAATTAATTTATGTACACATTAGTTTTTAAGCACAAAGGAAACTGTTGATATTTGTGTAGATTTATCACACAACAAAAAAGTAATTTACAAGCATTTATCCTGTTTCACATATCAATTATTTACATATCAATGCAAACTTTGATTAAAACACCAAATGCGATAAATAACAATGCGAAAGTTCATAAAAAAGGCTTAAATGTAATTGCATGTAATTATGTATATATATATTTGAACAACAAACAAACAAATCGGCCACAAAAAAAGGCCACAGAAACTGGCTGCTGAAAATCCACACACAAAACGGAATCAGGCCAATCAAATTGTGTAGAGAGAGGGAGAGGGAGGGAGAGCGAGAGGGGGCAGGGGTGGAGAAAGAGACCCAAAAACCCAACATTAAAGTGCAATATGTTAAACAATTGATGGCTGATTGCCAAGCGACAAAAGTGCCCATTAAAAAAGCGAAAAAAAGGGACACCAAACAAATTTAACAAATGCTGATTGTATATGTGTGTGTGTGGTGTGTGAGTGTGTGTTTATTTGTGGCTGTCTCTAATTTGCAAATTGACAGCAACAGCCGTTTGTCGTCTAATTTGTGCCATATGCATGACTACAGTTATGTAATTTAGTGTACTCCACGCCAGCCTGTTGGGTATGCAACACTAAATTACTTGGCAAGCTAATTTACCATAAAATATTGGCCAACAATCGGCAGTGGTTTACAGATAGAGACAGAGCGAGTGAGGGAGTGAGTGAGTGGGTGTGAGAGAGATGGATAGAGTAGCTGCAATATTAATGCGAGCGTTTCTTGCATTTATTGGCACATAAATCACTTTGGAAACGCCACTAAAATCACAGACACAAATACAAAGCAAACTCACACAGACAGACACCTACACACACAGACAGACACCTACACACACACACACACTCACACGTATCAGAATAAGAGACGCAGCAGAACTTAAGGCTTAAGCCGGCACTTACCTAGGCTAGTGAATTCAGCTCGCGCCGCTCATTAAGAGTCAAAGACGAAAGCTGACGCAAATCTAGGCGGCAGCAGCAGTTGCTTCTCCTTCCTCCTGCGCTTCTCTTCCTTTCTTTACTTTTCGCTTCTCTTCTCTACTTTTTTCCATGTCAATTAATGCGGCGCACTCTTCAAATATTAGCAGACATTATTTGTGTTTCTTTGTGTGTGTGTGTGTGGGTGTGTGAGTGTGTGTTTGACGCTAAGCTGCATTTACAGTTCAGTTGAGTTGAGTTGAGTTCAGTTGCAGTCATCATTCAGCCGGGCAGAGAGCGAGATCCTCTAACAATGAGCGCACAAATGACTTGAGCACTTGAGCGCATTTTTCTTATGGTTTTTTTTTTTTTGTTTTAATCGTTCTCATTGTAAAGTCGTCTGTTGTTTGTCAAGTGGCGGGGATTACGTTGACTGCGTTGAATACCTTCGCTGATGATTCGAGTAGCGTCGCTGTTGCTGCTGCTGCCACTACTGCTGCTGCTGATCGCTGCGCACACATTTTAATTTAACACCACAATTTTCATTCACTGTTAGTAAAAGTAATATAAACTGCTACTTCTGATGTTGCTGCTTTGGCTCCAGTGTTTTGTCCGCTGTTGCAACCACTCACACCGACCACTTGCCAGCAACTGAGCGCTCGAGCAGCTGTGCTGCCGTATTTCAATGAAAATGAAGCCGTGTATAAGACTTTTACGGTACGCTTTGTCTATGCTTTGCTCCGATCCCAAAGCTCGCTGGAAAAAGCTTTATAAGAGCGTCACTCTTCCACTTACGTGCTCTCTCTCTGTCTCTCTCTCATGTGTGTGCTTTGTGCGCAGGCGCATCCTTAATTAGTTTCGTTCTGCTCGTTTTTGCTTCGTGCTTCGTATTTTTCGGCTCGTTATGACTTTCGGCTTTGCTTACTCTTTAGCATTTCATTTTTGTTTTTTGTTTTTTTTTTTGCTGTCACTTTGGCATTTAACCTGCTGCCTCGCTGTTGTTGTTCTTGTTTCTGTCGTTGGTAACGGTAACATATACGAAAATTAAAAAGCTTAACAACAATTAACAATTTGGTCAACACACACTAATAACAACACTGGCATTAATCAACCTCGCCCGCCTGCTGACACTAAAACCCCGCCACACAATTAATCAACACTACACAACTCAAATTTTTGTCTTCCTTCTCAATTTTGTTTTTTTTTTTTTTGTTTTTGGGGGTATTTTTGTTGTTGTGTTGCATTAACTGATTGTTGCCAACTTCATGTCAGCTCGCATAAAAGTTGCACGGCCAACAACAAATAGATGGCGAGTATCAAATCAAATCAAAGTTTGATTTGACAGCCAGACACTAAAAGTTCCCTTTTTGCAGATGTTTTCCTCTTTTTTCTTCGGCTTCTACCCTTTTTTTTTTCTTTTGGCCAGCAAAGACTTTTTAACAACTTGAACTGCAAGTGGCAAGAAAAAAGGGGCACACACACAAGTCGTAAAGTCGGCTCGAGTTGAGTTTAGTTTTAGTTCATAACGTGGCAGCACCAACCCCTACCACCCACTGGGAGAGAGGGGGGATGTGGCACTGTCCAGCCAATATCAATTTATCAATTAATGCGTCTAATGACGGATTTGCTGTGTCATTTAATGCACACAAGACACAACAAATTCTCTGTGTGTGTCTGCGTAAATTAATTAGGCTTTGGCTCATCATCTCTCTCTATCATATTATATATATATATATATATAGATATATATATCATTTTATATATAGTCTTCTCTAACGAGATTTGTGTACTGCTGCAAATTTGTTGTTGCGCTTTAATTGACAATCAAAGCGACTAATCAAATTTGCAGCTTGACATTTTTCATTACAATTTATACATTTATAGCCCAGTTACGGTTACAGTTTCCAGGTTTCCAGGTTTTCTGGCTCCTAGTTTCAGCCAGCAGTTTTCATTTAGCAGTCTGAGTCAACATTATATTTAACGCCCACATCAAAAGGCGCATATAAAATTGCGTGAAACTCTGCCCCATTTCATACCCTTCCCCGGATTCCCCCGCATCAATCAGCGAGCTAACGTTTATGGCTGCCAGAATACCTGATTACCTGATTAGTACGAAGAGAGCAGGGGAGAGAGGTCAACTATATAAGTGAAAGTTCTGGGGAAAAGGGAATTTTTAATAGCTACTCTGATAGTTGTTTAAAACAGCATTTCAAAATGGAGTTCAAGCTTCAAACGAAGAACTTTGGTGAGTTGGAAACAAAATTTGAAGGTACGATTGATATGAATATGGACCTGATAGATAAATCTGAATGCGATAAGTTGAATTAATTAAACTAAGTGAATAAGTAGAATGATATACATAAGATTTCAATAAATCCAAAAGATCTAGTTGACATTAAACGTAATAGATTTATTACGATAAGTTCATATTTTTAATCCTCGAACTTTTATTTCCATTTTTAATGATTCGTTTTCAATTTCTTCTAAATCGTTGTCAATCTTTGTAAGCATTGAACTTAATTAGTTCAATTTCTCTTAATCAGTTTAAAAGTCTATCTATCTGTCTCTTTTGTACTTTAATTCTCTCCATGTCCATGGGTGGATGCGTCTAACTATCTGTATCCCTTCCTGTCCCTCTCTACCTCTATCTCAATACATCTATCTATCATAATCATATCTCTCTATATATGTCTATCTCTGTGAGGCTCTCTTTATCGATCTCTAGCTTCAGTTCTATCTCTATCTCCATCACCAAAAATCCATCCATTAGCTTAATCGCCAATAATATAAATGCACAAATGCACTTTCAGTCGACTTCTCTTCAAAATTCGCGTAAGAAAACCGCAAATGAAATTGCAATTGTTTTGGACTTTGATTAACTCTGTTTTCTGTGTGTGTGCTGTTTGTGTGTTATGTGTGTGTGTTATGTGTGTGTGTGTGTGTTGTGTGGGTGTTGTGTGTGGTGCGTGTTTGTTAAGCGAAGAAGTGCATGAAAACTCAACAGGAATATATATCAAGAATATATTCAGCCGAAAAGTGCAGTGTGTTATTTTCCGCATTGTGTTCAATAAAAGGAAAACACCCAGCGAATTTTCCCCAAAAAAAAAGAAAAATGTGTTGAATTTAAGTTTGCTGCTTGCTGCTTGCTCCGTTGACCAGTTGGAAATTAGAGCGCCAAGATGAAGCCACAAAATGCGAAATTTGATGGCAAGCAGCAAAAAGGTGACACATGTCGGGGCAGGGGAAGGGCGGAAATGGGAGGTAGTCGGGGGTTGGTGTTTTGGGGGCGCCATTCGCTTGTCATTTAATATCCGCAATTAAAGTGGTCATCAATCAAAATGAACGAACAAGAAAACCTAAATGAATTAAAAGTAAACGAAAGAACAAAGCAAAGGATGAATGCACAAGCCAAAATGAAAGCCGCAGTAAATAGAATAAAGCGCAGCAAGTGAGCAGAAGAGAAAAAAAGGAAAATCGAAAAAAAAGAATACAGTAAAGCTTAACGGAAAGAGGAAAGCTCTGGCAAGGAGGGGTGGATGGGGGGCAGGAGTGGGTGGCCCGATAAACAAGTGCTATACAAACAAAACGGCGCAGTACGCTGAACCTATTGATGATTGAGCAGGACATTAATCTAACGAAATGCAGACAGGCTGCAGGGCTGAAAGGAAGGGGGGGAGAATACGGCTGGCCAGCGAGCAAATCAACTGACCAACTGTGAAAGTGTCAAATTTCAAGCCACATTGTTGTTGTTGTTGGCGTTGTTCACGCTGGTGATATCCTTGTTATTGTTGTTGTTGTCCTTGCTGTTGCTGGCGACACTGGCCACGTAAGCAAACATAATTACGCCAATGTTACAAGCAACACACATACATACACACATACTTGTCTATGGGGATAATATAGCTGCCTGCCTGCCTGCCTGCCAGGCCCAGCTGTGTGTGTCCTGTGCGTCATGTTCGGAATTTAAAGTACAGCTATCACATATTTATTGGCATTGGCGTTGGCGATTACGATGGCGCTATAATACCGACAGCACTATGCAATATACAAAACAGCAGTTGCTTTATTGTTGGCAGCCCTTTGTTAAGTAACAGCGATCGCATATATATTTACAACTGATTTGAGCTAAACAGGGAGAAATAATTTATTTAATGCAAGTGGCTGTTATAATCAGAGCTGAGCTTAACATTAACAGAAGTGGTGCATTTGTCTGCCAAGTATAATAAAGCAAATGTAGCAGCTGTTAACTAATAGCAGTTGATTTACAGCGATCGCATACTTCATTAAAGTTGAGCTTTATATTAACAGAAGTGTCGCTCTTACAAGTAAAGTAAAGCAAAAGTAGAAGCTGTTTGCTAACAGTTGTTAACAGTTCTAGTGAAAGCTAAAAGAGAACTAAAGTTACATTAATAGAACTCTTGTATGTAAAGTATAAATAAAAGTGATACAGTGTAAAAACTGTTAGTTAAACAGTTAACAATTTCTTTTATAATTAATACACTGCACTGAATTGTAGCTTTATGTAGCTTTATGTATCTGTATTTTGGAGTATTTTAGTTAATAGCTCAGTTCAAATTAATTCCAAATTGAGGTAAGCTCATTTAACATTCAAAATAGTTAACAGTAAACACTATGTTAGTTAAGCGAGCTCAGACTGTAAAGCGCTTAACAGCTGTGATAAAGTGCGATAAATCCAGCTTGAAGCCTGCCCGGGAACAATTAATGCTCAATCTAATGAGTCATTATAGATATCTGGAAATAGCTTAGCTTATCAGTGTTGGCTAACGACTCACACAGACACACGCACAGACTGCATGCGGCTTACAAGCTGACAAATGAGCTGCATAGGCGCATTAATGAAGTTTGCTGGCCTAAAACAAAAATGCTGCACTTGTTATTGCAGCACAACGGCAAGGACAGTTGAATAGAGGGGCAGACAGATGGCCAAAGGGAGAGGGAGTGTAACTGACATTGACTGAGTGACAAAATGCAATTGTCGTCAGTGTTGCTGGCGTCATCTCATTTTGATGGTTTGACAGCTGCGATTGCCAAATGCAAGTCGAGTACAAGAGAAAAGCAAAATCAGCAGCAGCAGCAGCAGCAGGCTGCATGAGGCAGTGTTGCAAGCGTAGGTGGCATCAGTTGAAAGTTGCTCATTTGATGCTGATGTCCATGCTGCAAAATTAGATGCCAAATTAGCACACACACACAAACACACAAGCAGACACAACAAAGGGAAAGCTGATACAAAATGTGCAACGAACAGGAGGCAAAGACTGAGGCACAGGCCGGGTCACAGGCATTGGCAGGGTGTTAAGTTGCCACCAACAAAACCGTTAGCAGGGGCAACATTGCATCACACACTAGAGGCGGACTCTGTGTGCGTGTGTGTGTGTGTGTGTGTGAGAGAAAACTGCTGTTGCTGCGGTGCTTTGACTGATGTGGCACAAAAAACGAGAATCGAAAAATGGGCAGGGACACACACCAAAAACAAAAAAAAAGAAAACTTTGATCGCTTGCTGCATTGACACGTACAGCAAACCGGACCAAAGAAATTAGGGTTGCTCGGGGGGGGTTTGGGGCAAAGGGCCAAAGGCTTGCGGGTGTAACTGAAACCCAGTTTGGAGCGAGCATTACTAAATGGTTTTTCAATGGATTTGCCCGCATAGAATGCTGCTTGCCCAGCTCAGCTTATGAAATTTTTGCGGTGGCAAGTGCCACATGTTGTTCATCTGTGTGCTACGTCTCACAGAGAGGGTATTCTACCTCGACTGCATTGGTTTGTAACGTATCAAATACAGATAAAGACATCGCTGTGGCTATAGAGATTATATAATATAATATTTCATTGATAAATTGAGTCGATTAAGCATCTTGTGGCTTAAATTTGAATTCATTTCTGGCAGGCAGCTGATTTATCGCAGTTGCTTCAATTGAAGTAATTTATACATATGAAATATCGATACAAGTTGAATTGTTTGTACAGCAAGCAAACAAATTATTAATTTTAAACAGCTTTAAGCATCACAATTTATATTTTCAATTAATCACAATTTATATTAAAAATTAATAAATTGATGAATTTATTATCATTGCAATATTAAGTTTCTTTTGCTGCTACAACTCAAACTCAAAATGAGACGATTATTTAACTGCCACAGAGTATTTAATATTCGGCTTAATAATTATGTAACTCAACTTTCTTAGACTTCTTATAGAATTTGTTGCCTTTGTTGTTGTTATTGTTTGCTGTTCCTTACATGCTGCGGTGGTTTATTAAATTTGAAATGCTACACCTTGAACCGTATCAGATTGCGTCCGCAAGACAAAAGGATATATGCATGTGGATGTGGATGTAAATGTATGTGCCCCTCCATATATATATATATACATATGTATTCACATCGGTATTCATGTAAAATGCAAAGCCTTAGACCCAGAAGCAGTAGGAAATATGCCATGTCATAAATTTTATACGAATATAAATATGAATACAAGTTTGAGTGCTCAGACAGTCAGCTCAGCCAGCCATGTAAGAATAAACAATCCTTTGCACACACACACACACATACACCCAGACAGATGTATTGTTGACACACATTTTGGTGTGTATTTATAACCCCTTGGCCACTCCCCCTCCCCCTCCCCACCATCTACGGCCCGCACCTCTTTCACCTATTCGGCAGGCTCAGCAGAAAATTTTATATTTTCTATTTTAATATGAGCCTAAATTGAGCTTGTTATTTATGTATAGTTTACAATACCTTATGGCCATAGTCTGGACTTTGTTTTTAGGGCTTTTGCGCCCTGCTGTACACACAGCGTGTGGCATTGTGTACTATAAAAAATAAAACAAAACCAGACTAGTGCCTGGCGAGGCGGTGAAATGGGCGACTTATAACTCAACAAAAAAAACAAAAAAAAACATAAATGTAAAGTTCAGCGGGTGAACAAGAGAAGAACTAGAAAGAGATGAAAAAAAAAAACAGAAACAGAAACAGCAACAGCAAAAGCAACAGCTACAACAATTTCAACAAGAACTGTCGTAATAAAAATGCCCTGCAGTTAAAATAATTGTCACTGTAATAAAGTGATGCAGAAAATTATATATGCAAGGGCAGCTCGAGCAGTTGCTCAAAAAAACCTAAAATAAAGCATAAAGAAATAATATGATAATATTCTGGTGCTGTTCTGGATAAAATGATAACTAAATGGATTTTGCATACACAAATTTTCAAGGCAAATTTTAGTTCACTATCTATTTCTACAACATCAACCTTGCCAAAACCAATCAGATTTGCAAAAAACCAGTGCTTCTTGATGATGGTTTGAACTCTAGATTTAAAATTGAACACTTAATTCTACAGCCAAAAGCAACATATTTTTGAACATCTACATTCCAACTGGAAAACATGATTCTGTGTCAAATCTATACTCAAAAAATCATCTGTGCAAATGGTTCCAAACTTTCCATGCCCCAAACTATAAGATTTTCAAAAGCAATAAATATCAGATCACAGCCAAACTGTGCAGATAAATACTGCATTCAAACTTGAAAACACGATTCAAAAAATGCTACACCAAAAAAGCTGACTTAGGGATACAAATTCGACTCAGTCAGCTGAAGCGTCTTATTGAAATGGATGGCAATAATTCGTGGAAGCTCTTAGCCAAACAACATATTGTAATACCATTTAACAGAGATAGAAATCAAGTGCTTTAATCCACAGTTGAGCGCGAAATATTCGCGAATGCACATTTATCAGCTTTCAGCTTAAAGCTGCCCTCGACATTTTCAAAGTTCTTCGAGCTGCGCCCGGGAAAAGGGCCAGATAGCGGTGGAGGAGGAGGTGGAGGAGTAGGAGGTGGAGGAGTAGGAGTAGGAGTAGGAGGAGGAGGAGGAGTAGTAGTGGAGTCCACTTGGTCCACTTCCATTTTATAGCAGCCAGCCAAAACATTATAGCCATGATTAATGGCAGATAATAATTTCGAGAGCGAGCACTTGACAGCATACAAAAAGTCAGAAAACTATGGCCAATGACGTCCATTAGACTTGCCACCGGCGAAAATGAAGAGGGCAAGCGTGTTGAAACGACCAGGCAAGGGACGAGTTGGAGGGAGAGGGGTGGTTGGTGTGGGAGGTGTTAAGGCCAGGCAACAAAGTGCAACAGCAACTGCAAATGACTGCTGAAAAATCAGTTGCAGCAGCAACAACAACAAATTTGGATATAAAACTATTGCCATGTTCTGTTTGCGGCATTTAACGATTACACTCTCTCTCTCTCTCTGTCTCTCTCTCTCTCTCTCTCTCTCTCTTTCACTCTCTCACTGTTTCTCTCCTCTGTTTCTCTGTCTTTCTCTTTTGGTCAGTTGTGCGTGTGATTTACTTCATTTGTTGCATAAATTATTATAAACGCGCTTATCCAAAAAAAAAATAAAAATAAAAACATGAAAAAATTACAACATAAAATATATATTTATTTATATTATTAAAAAGAATGGCGATGGTAAGCGGAAACGGAAATAACGCACACGACTGCCATTTTGGCGGCCGCTGTGGCATGTCCTGCTGTTACTGCCGTTACTGCTGTTACTGCTGTTGCTGCTGTTACTGCTGCTGCTGCTGCACTGTGACACTTGCCACATGTTGGTTTTTTCGATTGTGCACCCCACGTTCCAAATTGATTTAAGCCTTGGTTTTTGCGGCAAGTTGCTGTTGCGCGCTTCGCGTTACAGGCTTGCCTGCAACAGCTGCAACAAATGACATTAAAATCCAGTCAGCGCTCGCCAAATGGTTTTAGAATTTTTCGGCAATTTTTTGGCGATATTCTCCATTTTTACAGCCATTAAAAAAATGCTGCCAAAGGGTATACCAAAGTGCATATCGTTTGTAGCAGGCATCATTTATTTAACCTAAGTGCAGAGTATTTTATAGTCGTACACTTTGGAATAGAGGAGAACTTTTAGTTGTCGCCATTTCTTATTGTTTTTTTTTTTTGGCAAAGAGTTTACGAGTATTGAGCTGGGTTGCTGAAGCTATCTTAAAGCTGGTCTCGATTCTACAAGTTTGTAGGGGTATACAGAGGTGGCCAAGTTAGGGTTTGTGGTGTGTGTGCGTGGGGTGTGTGTGTGTGTGTGTGTGTGTCGTGTAGAGTTTGCGTTTTAAGTTACACGCGGCGTGCAGAGTGCGCTTTTAAAAGCGACGCCTTTTATGCCCAGCCATAGTCATTACAAAAGGGGGACACACACAAGACACACACAGACAGGATGTGTGTATGAGTGTGTGTGTGTGCGTCTTGGCAAAGACAATGAACGCCTGTCGAACCAATAAGTGCAGCGGGTTGTTTGTGTTTTTTTTTTTTTTTTGGTCTCGGCCCATGCATTGTTGTGAGTGCGTCATAAAATTACTTTTTATCATTGTAACATGACAGCCAGAGTCCTGAGTCCTGAGTCGTGAGTCCTGAGTCCTGCCGTTGCTGCTGCTGCTGCGTGGTGATGTATATGTCGAGGTTTTTATGAGCCAGCCAATGCCAAAGACATTCATACACGTTTTCTTTATGTTGCAGCTAAAAGGATGGCTGCCTGCTTCCTGTCTGCTACCGCTCCTGCTGCCTGCTGTCTGCTGTCTGCTACCAGATGAGATCCTTATGCTGCGTCAGCTTCTGCATTGTATTAATGGCTCGCATGCACGAGAGGCCAGGGCCAGCGCTAATAAGCATAAACGCAAACTTGCCATGTGACTCGATTGCCACTTCCTTCCTTCCTTCCTTCCTTCCTGCCTCGACGTGCCTGCCTGTCTTCAGCTCCTCGTCCTCGTCCTGTTGTTACCACACTCGGAAAAAAGTTTACCTGACTTTTAGTAATTCGCCATACTTTTGGCGCCAAGGGTTCCCCACCTTGTTGTTCCGAAAATACATTTTCAAAATTGAAGGCTTCTACAAAAGATCAGCGTTTGCATTTCTAATTAAAGAAAATTATTTTGTAATACTTCAAAGTTATTTTAAAAAATGAGAAAAGCTTTCTAATCTTTTTTCTGAGTGCATGGGCATGGCGTGCGCTCAGCACTTTGACTCCTGCTTTGTGCACAACTTTATTAATGTTATTAAAAATCTAACAAATGGCAACAACTTGCCCACAAACACCAAGTAAGAACTATCTTGCATGCTGCGCTTTATTAATGTCCCACACACAAATACACACACACACTCACACGCACACTCACAAAACTGCCAGTTAATGTGGCTGGTCAGTGGTGCAAGTTTGTTGCCTCATTGCCAATTGACACCGCTGTCAGACTCTAAGCCACAGATTTGATGGTCGCCAGCTCGTTAATGTTGTGTGCCACAGTCAATAAAAAACCGAAACAGTTACAATCTGTGGCTTTTAGTCAGGTAGAAACCGACAGAAAAGGGGCAAGTCAGAAGAAATAAACGAATGCTAAAATATTTTCAACCAAAGGAATTTATGTTCACAGGCATTTAGGATTTATCTAAGATTTCTGTATAATTTATGTAAGATTTGCCCTTAAATTAAATTAACCCTTCCGCTTTGCTGGAAGGTTTTTGCCACTTTTTTCACCCATTTCGTGGCGAGCAACTCTTTTTTTGATAGCTCCTTTCAGCTGATGCATTTTGTTTAGCTTAAAATTGGTTTTCATTATGCATTTTGCCACACACCTAAGCTCCTTTGCCATCCGTTTTAACCCTTACCCCGCTCAGCAACCCCACGTTGGCAGAGCATTTCAATTAAACTGCATGCAGTTCATTAATTTTGCAACGCTCATTTAGATGCGAATTTATAATTTTACAAGGCAAGCGCTAACGGTATTCAGAAGACCACACCGCATCCCTCGAAACTGCAGCAATCTGTGCCACAAGCCCCACCCACTTCCTTTGCTTGATAGAATGTCCTGCGCGTACGCGCTTTCAATTAATTCAAAACTCAAACGTAGCGTAGCTTGTTAATTTTTATTACAGTCATTGCATTTTGTCAGTGCGCAGCAAAAGAAAAAAAAGTGATTTGCAAAAACTCATCCCAACCGAGCCACGCCCCCTCAGCTCCACCCCCTCAAACATTACTTGCTGGGGGCGCGTCCTGCATTGCATAATTTGATGTCTAAAGTGTGTTTTTATGTAAAACAAGTTGCTGTTTTTTGTTGTTGTTGCTGCTGTTGTTGTTGTTGTTGCTGTTGTAGCTGTTGCTGTTGGTATTTTGTTCTTAGCCATGCGTAGCGACGTCTGCGTGAATTGTTAATGGCCAACTTGGCACGCTGTGCTCGGAGAGAGGGTAGGTCGTGCAGTTCGGGGCAGGGTGTCGCCAACTTGGCGCTTTCATTAAACACTTTGCGCCAAATTGAACTTTATGATGGCCAAAAAAAGAAGAAGCAGCCAAAAAAAAAAAACAAGGAGTAGCGCTCGGATTGCAGCTGTCACTTTGAATGTTCTATTTGATTTTTAATGAGCAGCTGCATAATTGCGCTTAAAATATTTAATACGTTCAGCATTAAAAACTACGAAACAAAAAGTGCAGAAGCTGCCAAAAACGGCAGCTCATTTATTAAATTATCACGCTACAAATTTCAGTCATTTGCATAGTGAGGCAGACCAAAAAAACAAAAAACAGAAAAACAAAAAACGATTGCATACTTTTGGGCGGCGCCGGAAAATATCTTCAAATGAAGATTACGCATACGACGCGTGTGCTATTAACGCCATATATACAAATATATATATATATACATATGTGTGTGTGTGTGTGTGTGTGTGTAGTTAAATGCCACATGCTGCATGCCGCATGCCACTGTGTCGCGTTGCATGCAGCGATTTAATTATTTCTTGTGTCGTCTACACTTAATTGGCCATTAAGGCGAAGTCAGTAAGGATGTGAGGGGGATGTTGAAAGGGGCGGAAAACATTTACTTGCAGCGCAGCAGTTGGTCAACGCTCAACTCAAATTGAGTTTACATGAAATATACATAAGAAAACACACAAAACCCCCGAACCCCAAATACCCCTCCATTTAGCTATTAGAGCTGAACCGTGACTGAGATCACAGTCACCGATAAATAACATTTAATACGGTTACTGAATAACGATTATCAATATACGAACAGAACATTGAGAGAAAATTAAATACAAATGGTTGGTTTAGATTTTTGTAAACGATACTAGTTGACTGACAATTGATACATAAATATGTGCAGCAAGCCAGGAGTGAGGCTCAAACTGAGAAATTTTAGTCTTTGGATCACTATAATGCAGAAGAAGAGTGCAAATCTAGCTTATAAGGTGAAGAGACGTGTTTTATAAAATGGAATGTTAATAGTTTGGTTTAATTTAGGCGATTGCAAGTGGAAGTTGCTATTTCAATTCATAATACTGAATCGCAATTCTGATTTACTTAATAGTAATGCATATAAAAAAGTTAGTCAAGATCAAACTTTCAACACTCAACAGTAATTGTTATACTGAACAACGATAATCAATAGACAAACAAAATATTCCTTACCAGCTAATTAGCTAAAGTCTGTGCCATTTGCTGTGTTTTCGCTAGATACCAGACAGATACATAGATAAATCAAATTTTTCTATAATTCAATCAAAGTCTATATTCAAAAAAGTAGCATTTCCATCCAATTATCGATTAACGTAACTGTAATTAAGTTTAAACGCTAATTTAATCACTGATATTTACAACCAGCAGTCACTGTGACAAAAAAGTAACAATATGGCTTATCTCCACAAAGCGAACACTAGTCAATAAATTTATACATATATATATATATTGATATATATATGTATATATCCAGTGACCTGCTTTCTTTATATTCAAGCGCCATCTTAACTGCATGTGTTCGCGCTTAATTGCAAACAAAGGCAGTCCGGGAGGCGAATAAAGGAGATCGTGAAATGAAGGGGGGGAGTGGTAGGTCAACTGGGGTAAATAGAAGGAAAAAAAGTCAGTTGCGACGTCGCACAGCATCCCAGAAGTGTTTTTCCATTTCCGGCGACGCAGCATGCAAATTGTCGAAGCGGAAGTCGTTTTAAGCATTTTGTACTCATTTTGTTTGCGCACACAAGGACAATAAAGACATCAAGTGACAACATCCTGGCGCATGGACAAAGTTGCGTGTGCCATAGCAAATGCCTTGAGAAACGTGGCATTAACTGTTGGAATTGTTGCTGCTGCCGCTGTTGCTGTTGCTGTTGCTGTGTTGCAAGTGACAAAGACACAAATCAACAGACATCTGAGGGAAACCGCATCACCAACAACAGGAAGTGGCTAGAAAAACTTGCGCGCAAGCCCCTAAAAATGTTTTAAGCCAAATTGCCAATTGTTTCGCAATAGGAAATACTAAAAAAATTAAACCAAATAAAACACGCGCGAACTGGTGCAAAACTCTTTTGTAATATGCGATTTTAGTTGACTGCAAATTAAGTTTTTCACTGCAGTTTGCCAATGGGTGTATTTAGTTGGACTGTGTACTATTTGGGGTCACTTGCCACTTGCCACTTGTCTAACAACTCTGCGTAGGGTGTTAAGCAAAGTTTTCATCACACTCAAAAAGTGCTAGCTGTGAGTGTCTTAATTAAACTTGTTCAACTACGCAAAAGGTCAACAATTGTGACTCTTTTGTCATTCGCATTTTGGCTATGTCATCAATTGGCCTTACTTCACTTACTTTCTCTTTATTCTCCTCTTTTTTTCTTCTCCTTTTGCCCTACAGAAAATTTTTGCACAAGTTGCGGGGACTGAAAGGATTTTCTTAAATTTATTTATGTTATAACTCAACATATATTTATTATCGATTTTCTGACTCTTAAAAGAGTTCATTTTCCAAAGAAATCTATAAAAATAACTGAGTTCTAAGTAACTTACTTATTTTGTCACTTTAATTAAAGTTTAGCACAGGTCATTTGCTAGTCAAGCCTACCTCAACTAGCAGAGTTTTTTCCTATTTTTGGTTTTTTGTTCCAGCTTTTTTTCGGTTTCTTTTTGTTGGCTTTTCGTTGATAAAACGAAAAGGGAAAATTGAGTGAAAAATAAAGTGAGAGAGAAATGGTCATTGTTCAAATTGTTATCAAATGGTTTGCTGCCAGTTAAATGCATTGGCAAACAGTTGGTTACTCAACCAAAAAGGACTCACAATGCGCCAATAAAATCGCTTAAAAACTGTTGCATTTCTCTCCAAGTTCTCTTGATTAAACACATTTTTGTTCTTTAAAATGGTTAGCAATAATATGCTGAATTATTTAATAGCCTTTTGTGGCAGACTTTGAGCATTAAGCCAATGTTTAGTTTAGTTTGTGAGGGTTTTAAATACTTGCAGCATTTAAAAGCAACAAAGAGCAATTATTTGTGTGGCATACTTTTGGGTAACTGTTGAAAATTAGGTTAAATTGTATGCTTTGCATACCTTTAAGATTCTTTACTATTACAAAATGTGCTCATTGAGTTGAATAACTTTTCAAGCTCAAAATATTCGATATTTTCAATGCAATGTTGCAATGTATTTCATGCTGCTAATGCAGCAACTTATACTCTTCAAATTATACTCCTTCCTATTCCTCCTCCTCTCGTTTGACAATTGAAATAGGAGGCAACTTTGCTTATACAATAATTATAGTTATATTTATTTGTCTTTGTTAGACTCACCTCCATGTCAGATCAGTTTTACTCCATTTGGCGCCTTGAAGGACATAGCGTCGCTGACGTGTGCCATGATCCCGGAACTTATCCGGTGAGAAATTATTCGCATTCTTATTGTCGCCGACGCCGCAACGGGGCCTTTGTATTAGTTTGGCCGTAGCCTGGTCGATTTTGCCCGTAACTGGAATGTTGCCATATTCCTGACAGACGGACACATAATGTTAGTTTGTGAAATTGTGCATAGTACATGTGGCATATACAGCAAGCCTGTGTGCAGCATGTAGCATGTAGCATGCAACAACATCTGCTTGGCAGCAGCAACGTACCTGGAGATTACGTATTGCACCTATTAGCTGGCTCTCGGAGCGCAGGGCGCCCGATTTCAGGTCCGACTCGGGCAGATAATCAAACTGCATGAGGTAATTTAACTGCAAGTGGAAAGATGCAAATTGTGATAAGTAAGAGGAGGCAAGCAGACAGATCGAGGGGAGAGTGCTGGTTGTGGGTGTGTGGATGTGTGTGTGGGTGTGTGGGTGTTACGGACAGATGCATTAGGGAAGTGTGCCAAACTGAAATGGCTGCCAGTTGTGAGCCAAACTATTTGTTGGCTTAATGTAGGCGCGTCGGCAAATGGTGCTGGCATAAAAAGTTTTTGCATAAAGTTAATGATAAAAGCAACAGTCACAGCAGAACAACCCAAAACAACAAAAGCAAAAAAAAAGAAACGAAAAGAGCAGCCAAAAACAACAAAGTTTAACGTTACATTAATAAGCCAAAAAGTATGCCACACAAAAAACAACACAAAAAAAAAACAACAAAAATAAATAAAATAAGATAGCGCTGTAAAAGTTGAAGGAGTGCCCGACTCTCAGATTACGTTCCTAGTTATCTCATTTTTGGCAGCGAATTTTAATGGAGAAACTTGAGAGGCAGGTTTGTTTTAATATTTAATATTAAAATTTAATTTAAGCCTGTTATAAATATGTAGTTAACAAAGTACATTTTGTAATTCTTGGATTGGACAATTTGTACTCACCTCAATGGAAAGACTAGTCAATAGTCCGATTTGCGTGACTCTTTAAATAAATTTGTGTGGAAGTTCTGGGAAGTTCCCATTGAATTTCAGTACAGGAACAGGAATTCAACATTTGAAGGAACATAAACTGATATTGCTGGTAACATAACGAAACCGAAGAGCGAAACAAAATATATTGCACCGAAATGCGATTTACATTACATACCCTGTTAAAGCACAATAGCCGCTTGCAAGTGCGAATTGATTTAACACAACACAATACGTATTCCTGAGATACTAAATAAAGTTTGTAAATGCATAAAATGCATTAAAAAAAAGCATACAAATTGTAGTTCAAAAACAATTCATCGACGTGTTGAAATAACAATCTAAGATCAAAATCCCTATTATCAGCATGTCAGTTTTAACTTAAAAATGGATTTGTTGAATACACCCCGTTATTCTCAACTCATTTACAGGGTATGCGGAGGCAAGCATGAAGAGGACCTGCTATCAGCCACAGTTTCGGGGTTTCAGTTTCAGCTTCAAGCCTCTGAAAGTCTGCTCACAATCGATGGGCTTTTTTTCTGTTGTTATTCTTTTTTTGGCCCATGGCCTGCAACCAAATAAACAGTCATAACTGTAAAGTGTGCGGCAGCGACGACAAAACAGAAAGCTCTGGCCATATGTGTAGACTGGATTTGCATATTTTTACATGTATTACACACACACATAGCGAAAAGATACACACAGCCAGGCAAATTTATTTACCAACCCACTTGCCACTGCGGGTGTGTGTGTGTGTGTGCGTGGAGGCGAGAATGGGGGCGTGCCACACACGCTCGCACAGACATATACACCAGCAAATTACGTGACCTGCAAATTAAATTTTCTCTTTCATTTCGGATATATATGAGAAAATTGTCACACACTGCCACATGTCCACGCCTCCACCCTTTGCAGCACCAACCACCCGCTGCCAACACGCAATTTGTTGAAAAACATGTGAAAAACAACAAACTAGCAAAAGAATTCTTTCCATTTTTTTGGCAACACTTTTTTACTGTCGTTGATTTTGTTGTTGTTGTTGTTATTAAATCAGCGCACAAAAGTCGATTCACCAAAATTTTAATGGCAAAGTATCGTTAACAAGTTAAGATTCCATTCCTATATAGACGCCAATAAGGTTCAAAGATGGGAGGGGGTAGGGAACGTGATGTGTGGCGATTAGTTGAATTTATTGTTGAATCGATTGATGCATGGCGTTTGGCTTCACAGATCGTGTTGTGCATATGAAAGTCGAACGCGATTAGTCGACAAAGTTGGGTCAAAGAAACTACAAACTAGCAAGGGTGAGTAGAAAGAGGAGAGAGGAGAGGGGTCTGAGCCAAACTACATTACGCTTAAGCAAGTGCTAATTGGCAATGAAGAAGTGCAAAAACTTGAAGAACTTGCTGGCGACAATCAATTTAATGATTTAATTATTTACTAACGCTGCTTAATTTGTTGCACATCTAATGGCAAAGATGCAAAATGGCTGAAGGGCAAAATGTAAAACAAGTTGGGATTGCTGCATAAAGATTTAGATTTTTGCATAGAGAATCAGATTTTTGCAGAATCTTTACTAATGCAAGTAGCTTGAAGCATGCATTTAAGCAGAAGCTAATCAGCTAACGATTTTCTAAAGTGACAATTATTTATTAGCTGGGGAATGTTTATTGAATGCATTATTATTTAATTATTATCTGAGGGAAACTAATTAATTAAACAGCTTTGAAAGACAAGTTTATTTGATAAAGTATTAAATAAATATTCTTATTTTTTTTCCACAGCTCAAGAATTTCTTTGAGTTGGGAAAGCAAAAGAAACGCTTTAAGGGAAATACTCTTTAACGATATTCGAAGCCACAGTCCAAGTATGACTTTGACTTGGAGATGTAAAATCAAATTCAGATTAACATTTCAACTGACCCATTGTATATACTATATCTTTCTCTCTCTCTCTCTCTCTCGCTCTCTCTCTCTCTCTCGCTTCCATTACTCAAATGAGTTGCGTCGCATGCGTCAAAAAATGTAAAAAGTTTAGCGCTTATTTAAAATTAATCAAGCGTCGCTTGTTGCAGACAAACTGTTTCCGCTCGTTAGTTGTCCATTTGTTGAGTTCTCTTCACTTATGTCCAATTCCTTAGCTAATAAAACTTGTACATATTTTAATTGATATTGTTTGCAGGCATGTTGCTATTGTTGCTGTTGTTGCTGTTGTTGCTGTTGTTGTTGTTGTTATTGTTGTTGTGGGTTCCCTTGCCCAATACGTTATATGAATTTCAATGTGGCTTTTGTGTGGGCTTTCTTCGACTACCCTCGGCGACAACAGCAAGTTGCGGCTACGTAACAACAAAAGGCAACGTAACGCACACGTTAACGTAACCAAAGAGTGACGCGGACGCTGACGTGTTGCAACAACGTGACAACGTTTGTGTGACTCTGACTCTGACGCACTTTGTCACCAACTGGCGGCATTTATATTTTCTCCCTGCTGTTATTGTTGTTCGAGTTTACCTCTTTTTTATAACGCATAGATCTAAATCTCGCTCGCCTGCAGGGGGTGCCAAGTTTTTTTTTTCTTTTTTGTTGCACTTCGGACTGCTGCACTTGCAACGCTGCACGGGTTGCAAAAGTTGTATAATCATAAAAAATAAAAATAAAAACAAAATAGGTGCCTTAAAGCCAAAGGAGTGTGACGCATGTGCCATGTGGCATGTGGCATGTGCTAACGGTAAGTCAATTGTTTGGCGTGCACAGCAAAAAACCAATCAAATTAATCCCAAAGTTCAATGCAATGAGTGCCACTAAGCTAGAAATTCTAAGAACAGAGCAATTCACTGGGTTTCAGTTTAATATCAATAATATATTCAGCACAATTTCATTTCGGAACAGCTGACGCATGTCAATTGACACCCGCACCGAATTTTTAAATCTATCCAAAAAATACAAAAACTTATTGAAGCTTTTGCTTTCTTGAGAATTTCTAAAAATAAAAAAGATGATCAGAAAATTTTAATTTTGTCATTTAAATTTCCCAAATTGAAAATCAAGTTCATGAAATGGACTTTCCACTTGCCAACTGAATCATACAGTTAAAGCTTAGAAAAACTTCCCCGATAAAGATGAGTCTACAAATAGTATTAATATTGTGTTCATTAGGCAGATTATAGCATCATTATTTGATTGCATTCTACAAGCAGCTGGAGTTCAAATTTCATAAAAGGATACTAGCTAAAAACACCATGGCCAGAACTAATTAATAGCAATCAGGCTAGCTTTCAGCACACACCCATTTTCTTCTCAAGTTTATTAATGTTTTTTGGCGGAGGTCTTCAGGCGAGCAGCAACAGCAAGTTAGTCAATTTGGTTAATCGAAGGCATTGGCCGTAAATAAAATTTAAAGAAGGTGTGTCATGGATATGCGACCCCCGTCACAGCAACAGTCACACACCAGTCACCGATACAAAAACAGAGTTACAGGTACACAGGTAAAGATACAGATACAGATACAGATACGAAGACCTGGCGTCTGATGACAAGCATTGGGTTTTTATGACCGCACGGCAATGACGCTGTCGATAATAAACTACAATAGCCGTTGATAGTGGCACGAATGAAAATGAATGAGTGAATGAGTGAACGAGTGAGTAAGTGAATGAATGAATCGCGCACCAGAGCAGCTCGCACTGAGCTGAACGGAAACGCGCGTTACTTTTAACATATCGAAGAGCGGTGGTGGATAAGGTTTCAGGTATCGCGAAGTGAGGGTGGAGAGTGGTGGGAGAGGATCAATCATTTATGCATTGGCCTTTTGCGCGTTTTAATGGGAAATGGGAAATTTGCTAGCGCTCTACGTGTTTGAAAATCGAAAAAAGTGGGAAGGAAGACGCGAAAGCAGCGAGGGAGGGCGGGGAGGCAAAAGTCGTTGGCGCTGCTGCAGTGCATGTTGTACGTGGTCAAGCGACGATTCAGGCTAATAGAAAAGCAACAAAAACACCAACAACAAAACAGGTGAGTAGCGAGCGGAGTAAAAAAAAATAAATAAAGATGAAGTAGAAAGAAGAAAAAAATAATAATCATAGTAAAAAGTGCGACGCGCGCTACGTGCGCATTTGGCGTGTAAACAAAATCATGATACAGAAAATAATAACAAGACCAGCAACCAATAACAAATCGAAGCAAACTACTAAAAGAGTCAAATGATCGACTGCATTATACTCCTGCATCAGACAGTTGAAGCAGCCGATGTTAGGCTTGAGATTATGAGAACCGCATAGAACGGCGATAATATGGAGGAATATAAATATTATGGAAGATAAAGATGATGGAGCACAATACAATGTGTGTGTGAAGAAAGAAAGCGCAGGCATATTAAAAAGAGAGTAAATGTAAAAAAGAAGCAGACATAAAAAAATACACAAAACTGGATGAACAAGAAGATATAATATCAATAATGAAATATACGAACAATTAGAGACAAAGAGAGAGAGAGAGAGAGCGAGAGAGAGAGAGTGAGAAGCAGAGAGAGATTGCAACAGATTGAGAAAAATAACGTGAGACTAAAAGAGTGAGGAAACGTTTAATACAAAGAGAGGGAGAGAAAAAGAGCTGGAGAGTAAGAGAAAAATAGCGATTCAGTATCAATGGATACAACAAATAAGACAGAAACTGATTTTTATATATGTACAAAGCGCTATTGAATCATATTAAAGAGCAATTATAAATTATTGTGTGCATAATATTTAGCATTACAACTTCACTTAAAATGTTTGCCTTACAGTAAGCATAAATGATGTTCATGTAATTATATTGTTGCTTTATAGTCTATTAAATCGCTTCAATCCCTGCGTCAATCAGTTGACAAGCTCTCAAGCTGTACACTCTAATCCACATAAGTTTAAATACAAATGAGTTCAAGCATTGACCTCTTTTTGGGGACAAAATACCCGACTTCGCGCACAAAGTGTTGGGTATAAAAGCAATTGCCTTTTTGCCGTAAGTGTTTTGGCTTAATTTAGTTAAGTTGGCTTGACAAAAGTTCTTCTATATTGTGGAAAGTGCGTGAGTGTGTGAAAGTAAATTGAACAATGCGATATGTTTATTATTTTATTGAATTATAATTATGAATGGGCAACAAGAAAAACTACAACGTCAGCAAGAACAGCAGCGAAACCAGCAGCAACAATTAAAAGGGGCAACATGGTGTGTTTTGTCACTTAACTCAATTACTTGAGCAAATAGCTATCAGAGGGCGTGGGAGGGGAGGGCGTACTATGCGGGTGGTCATATGTTTTAATCAACTGTCTGTCGAGGGGGGAGTGGGCTGAGAGCTGAGTGTCGTAGTTGGCCACACAAACAAATCAAATTGGTTTATCTGACGGCAGTCGAAGCGGCTGCATATTGGACCCAATGGCTATTGACAGCCATAATTCTTGGCATCGACGACAGCCAGCAACTAATAAAGGATTGAGGGGAGGGAGGGTGGAACAAATAGCAGCAGCAATAAGGGGTTGCAGCCCCAAACCGAACAGCAAAAGCTCCATCGACTGAGCCGCAAACAAACCTATAAAAATGACAAGCAACTGCAACAAACGAGCGCATCTATCTAACTCTAACCAGATGCAGCAGCAGCAGCAGCAACAACAACAAGGACAATGACAACAATAAGTTTAAATCGAAGAAACGACACATTATTGTAGTTGCAGCATGTTTGGCTGCCAAGTCGAGTCAAGTCAAACGCCAAACCAGGCGCAACAAATTGTGAGAAATGCGCAAAAAACGAAAATGCAGCAGTAGAAGCCACAAGGAGCTGCATGCAACATGGTGTAAGGAGTGTGGATCTCGAAATTGACAGGATATGGCCATGATATGGCTTGCTTGCCTTCCACACACACACACACACACACACTCACAAACACAAACACACTCACTAACATACACAACAACAGGTCTCAAAATTGATGGTTGTCACATGCAGCAAGGTGAAAGGGATTGAGGGGCATATAGAATGGAATTTTACGTGTTAGCTGCGCCACAGGGACAACAAAACATAACTCAATCATATAATGGTCGCATTGCTCCTCTCTCCATGTGTGTGTGTAAAAAAAATGTTCACTACTGCATTGAGAGGAGATGTTCCAAAACTCAATTGTCAACCTGGAATATGCACTCTCTCCACTGCAAGCTGCTGCTCTCTACTGATGCTTCTCCTCTCGCCTCCTTTGCGATTCTCATGCATGACAAATGATAATGGTTGGCATCTGGTCTAGTATGTGTGTGTGTCCTGTCCTTGAGAACTATCAATAAAATTCTATGCAAATTATTACCAAAACTTGCAAACTTGTGCAAGGGAATCATTCATCATAATTTATGCTGAAAAGTCAACAAAAATTGTACCCTTGACAGACATTCGTTAGTTGATATAAATACTATTTTCTATACCTTTTCCAAATTTAAGCTCCACATAAAGTTTGCATCCTAAATATTTGCCACTACTATTTGATGATTTTGTGTTAATTAGGTCTGGATAAAAACTTTCCACATTCACAACTTTGACAAATCTGAACCGATTTTCAAAAGGGATTAATTTTTATCTTGGTTTGACCTCTTAATTAAAAACATAAAATCCACTTGGGCATAATTTCAGCGTTCGTCAAAACTCAACCAATTTTCAAGAGCAATACATTCAGAGTCATGCTTTGGCTTTAATATTAATACTGCAATTGAATTGAAAAACACGATTTATGCTTGAAATTCATGTGAGCATTATTTGGTTGAATAAAATTTGAAAACTGAAATGGGTAAGTGCTCATCCTAATCTTTAGTCGCATTTCAAAGCAGATACTCTTCCAGTGCTGCTTTTCCAATTGCAATCCACGCACATCCGTTTTATCGCCTTAAACTTCAGCACATAACACACACACACACACATCTATATACATTTATACATATATATATATATATTTATATATACCTTTATATGTATCCATACCAACTGGATAACACATGTGTTCCAGTTACGCCCTCCTTTCTTAGCTTTTTGTCTGCCTGGCTTAACCCAACAGGCATAAACACCTCTCTGCAAAATTTATAGACTGCAAAATTTTAATGAAAAAAAAACATAATAAAAAAAGACACGCAAAGACAAGAGTTGAAAGATGGGCGTGTCTTCGCCCACAATAAAGTAGGTGTTTATTTATTTTTCTTGTTTCCTTGGTTGTTGTGGTTGTTGTTGTGTTATTGGTTTATTAAAAAGGACGCCGGCCACGATGACTGGCAAGTGAAGAGATGGTTAAATTAATTGAAATCAACATTGATTAATGTGAGATACGAGAAAAATGTTGCCTGGACTGCCAAAGACAAAGCAAATATATAAATAAACTCAAACTCAGACTGAGTCGCCTCCGCTTAGAGCATATATACATACATATATATATATATATATATTATATATATTGCTACAGTGTGGGTTCTGTGGGACTACAAATGACGACAGAGGACAGACAACAGAGTATAGACTATAGACTGGCGGACTATGGACTACTAACTCCAGCCTGGAGCGGTGCAAATGAATTGACCGCAAAACAACGAACACGCAATGTGCATTGGCACTTCAACGTTGAGTGTCGGTCGGGGGCATTGAGGCATTGAGGCATTGGTTGGACTACTAGGACTGAATCGAAGCTCAACCTGCCGCAAGTTTAGTTGTACTTGCACTTTAATTAGACCACAGAACGTAAATTGCAATATCGCCACCGTGCCAACCAGCAAGCTCTCAAACAGTTCGAATGTTTATGGGAAAGTGATGAGATACTTTCACAACGAATGCTATGATTGCACTGAGAGAAAACTGTGAACTTAGTATAAGAAAAAATATATGCCTAACAACAGCTTAAAAATCCCAAATAATTGTAGTTATATGTCTTTAATAATTCTTTTAGACAACAAAGTTAGATTTGTGAAAATATATTATTAGACATGTTGGACTATGATTCAGAGAAAATATCTGATTACGATAAAAATACGGCTTAGATGAAAGTCAACTTTAAAATTTATAAGAAATCTATAAAAACAAAATATATAAAAAATCAATTTTCTACCAAGTAATGCACGCTGCTTTAAAGAAAATCGATTTTCTTAATTCATGATTCAGTTTTCCTAGAAGTGCAGAGAAGTTAAAAAGAGGGTGAGCGAATAGAATCAAGCGGGATGTTAGCTATGGGACTCCGCAAGTAACAAGCAACAAGTCATCATGGCCCACAGCTGGAGCTGTACTGAGCCGAGCTGCGTTGAGTTGAGTTGAGCTGGACTGACTGGCCTGTTCCCAGGCTCCCTCGAGCAACTTGTGCAAATAGTAAATGGGAAAATAGGAAAATGGAAAATGGCGTGCATTAAAAAGAAACGAACGAGAGCCACAAGTCAACATCAAGGTTTTTCCTGCCCGCCGTTGAGTTCACATTAAAGACAACGAAGAATTGATTAACTTACGCTTTGTCTGTGTGTGTGTGCGCGAGTATGTGTGTTTGTGTGTGTGTGTGTGCGTGTGAGTTGGAACGGGTGTTCGCAATTTTGTAATAAACAAATAAATCATTATTGATGTGGCATAGTATTAACAATATCACATTCATTTAAAACAGCCACAAAGTTGCCTGCGTTCAATGACTTGCACGACAGTTAAACAAACACTGAAATCACTGACAGCATTCAGTTGCCCCGCATTCCCCCCCCCCCCCCCCCCCTCTTCCTCTCGCTGCCCCTCTCCTTGGCGCTTGTGAAATGCACCATATGGTAGCCCAGTGCAAATCTGATTGAGCTGACTGCCTGGCAGGCAGGCAGGCAGGCGGGCGGGCCCAGGCTGACCGACCCCGGATTCAGTCCAATTATATGCAAATTCTACGAGCTGCAGAGCAATCTGAGTAGACAGCAACGAGCAACGGGCAACGAGCATTGATGCTTTGGTGGTAAAAGGTTTCGTTTTAACATTTGACATTAAAACCATTTGCGGGCAACGAGAGGCACATTATGGCTGCAACCAGCCACCCGATATGGTCATTGATATATTGTGCGTTGTGCGTTGTGTTTATGGCCAGAAACGAGAACGCTGGCCAAAAGACCCAGAGACCTGGTCTCTGGGGACTTGACTGGGACTTGAGACTTGACTTTATATTCAGCATTAGACTTCTGACTGCTGGCGCTGGCTGCTGCCTGTTGACTTTGCATTCGTATTTGTTTTCGTATGCACGACACAATTTATTTAATAATTCAATTGAGTTTGCCCATATATTCATGCTAGTTTATGCTTTGAAATGCTAATGTTGGCCAAAATGAAGAGGCTAAGACTCGATGGGTTTGCAGTGAAGGTACATATAAGCTGCACGAACAAAATAATCAGCTGACTACAAATCTAAATTTAAATATTGGCAGTAAAAAAAATGGGAAATTGAGATTGAATTGAATTTTTGATTAGAAATTACTGTGTTTATTACACATCTCATGAAAATACATAATAAAGAGGTCAAAAGCACCAAGTTATTATATTTATTGGGGTGCTTCGCGTGCTGCAATCTAGTTCGATCTATTGTGGCAGTTTCTGTGCTTATAGTTTCTCTATCAAATCTGATTCTTGCACAAATGTAATAAGTCGGCTTAAGCGTTTCTACGTCTACTGAGCTTTAGACATGTTTCCCTTGTGGTCTATTCTGGCTAAGGCAACGCAATCCAGTATTAAGTTGGAATATTTATAAGCCAATTTATTGTTCAAAATATAATCCATAATGCTATTATTCCGACTCGCTACATTTCTTATATTTTTCTCAGTTTTTATTTTCTGATCGTTTTTACCTGCTCAAATATATTATTTTTATATTTTCATCAGAGTTAATTCCAATTAAAATTTGCGCCTCAACCGTACTTATAGAAATCCAATTACACTGTCCAATTACTCTGATCATCTTATAGATTATCTTATAAGCTTCATGCAGTCATCTTTAAATCATTTTATATATTCATTATTTTGCAATCCCTTACTTTCTCGAACATGCCCAATCTTGGCACATGGTTTTTTCCTCTTACTTTCCGCTTTTCAAATGCATTCTATAACCTGGCTCCGGGCGCAATTGTTTAAGGAATTTAAGTATGCAAGACTAGACAATTTTCTTATATAAACTGCAAGAAACCTGCTGTGTTGTTTGCACAAGTGGCTAATAGAGCGGGATTAGGCTTAAGCGCCAGTGGACTGACCAGATCTCAGAGCGCCGATAACTGTAGGCCAATAAACCCGTTTCTTGGCTGGTTGTAGCCACAATGTATGACTACTGTTTCGACTAAATTAGCAAGTCGAATGATGCTGCCAGCGCTGATCAACGAGTGTATTCGCAAAAAGGTGTTTTTTTTTGTTGTATTTTTAGGAAGGGGCTAAACCCAAAAACGGTATTTATGAGTGGTCAATATTTGTGTACTTTGAACCACAGCTGAGGAGTGAAGTGATTCAGACACGTTGCGCTGGCGCAGATGATTAAAGGCAACCAAAGAGGTAAACCGCAAAACACAAAAAGAATACGGGTAGTCTTGACTAAGAGATACTCTTTGGTGAGCAAAGTTCTGGAAATTATTGAAAGCTGTTTAACCCTAGGTTTATCAAAGCAAATCGGACAAACTATAATTACATATTAACTGTAACTGTAACTTTCACGGCCTAAATCAGGCTCAACTAATATGCACCACTCATAGTATATTCTGCAGGGTATTTGGCCAAAACGTTGACGGTTTGGCTGCCACTCAAAAACGCTGCGATAACTGCGAGAGCTGACTGCACACCTACGTGCTGTGTTGCGTTGTTAGTTGACTTGGCGCGCACCTTCTTTGGCAGGCAGCTGCCACTTGCAACAGCACACACAGAGAGACCGGCCCAAAGCGAAGGTTGTGTGGCAGACAGACACTGAGAGGATGATGCCGGCCAACATGCCGCATAATTGATGGCAAAACCAGCGACACTTAAAAGGAAACTTGCTGGGATGCCTCAAACGGGCCCAAAAAGGCGTTGTTGTTGTCGTTGTTGTTGTTGTTGTTATTGTTGGTGTTGTTGCTCTGGCAACATATTGCAAGAATGCATCGGCATTTCAGAGGAAAAGGCCAGCCAGATTGCGAGGCAGTTAAAGCAACTGGGTTGCTGATGCTGCTGCTGCTGCTGTTGCATGTGCATCATTAAAATCAAGTTCGACTTTTTGGGGGCAGCAGCAGCGCTGCCTTGAGTAACCCATCCCTCCCGACCCCCTTTTTTACCATTTCCTCGAGCATGACTTGTGACTCCCGTTAGCTCGCGTGCCGTTCCCAAAAAAAAAAAATAATCCAAATATAAATTCGCTTTTATATATATAGGTCCATAAATAAATTTTGACTGTTTGCTGTAATCAGTACCAATATGTGATAATTAATACAATATAAAACAAAAAAGATAAACGAAAGAAAGAAAGAAGTACACAAAATCAGAGGCAAAGAAAAGAAATATTTATAATACCAAAAGCAAACAGAGGCAGCTGAGAGAAAGAGAGATCCTGGAAAACTGTGAAAACTGGGTCAAATTCAATTGCTTTACATTTTGTTTATAAATGCGTAATGCAGCAACAAAGAACAATAACACAAACAACAACAACAAAAGCAATCATAACAATAACAACAAGAGCGGCACGCGTTATACATTATGCGATACATATATTTATATACATACATATATATATATATATATAGATATATATAATGTTGTATAACAAATTTGTGTGCTTGGTTTATTTTTTGTCTCGCGATAGATTTATATATTTATTTATGTTTCACTTGGATTTATTGCACATTTATTCTATACTCACACTCACACACACACTCTATCTCACACACACACACACACACACACACACACACACACACACAGACTCTTTCGAGGCGCCATTAGTGGCCATGGGGAATGTAAAAAGTGCCAACTGAAAATCTACATAGTAGAAAAGCGCTTTTATGCATCGTTCTTATTATTTATTTTTTATTTTTTTTGCTACTGCTAATGGAGGGTCCAGTGTTGCCACCTCTTTTTGTCTGGCCCTCACTCAACTCCACTCCGTTGCCAACTCACTTTCTTGCTGCAACTGTCGTCTACTTGCAACAGATAAAGCTGAAAACTTTTACCCCACAATAACAATAACGATTTTTCAATTTCGATAATGCATTTTTTTTTTATTATTTGTTGTGGCGAAAAGATATTCGATAAGCTAAAGCGCTTAGAATTTAGGGAGTGTGTTTAAGTGTGAGAAGTGGGCAAAGATGGAGTGAATCCCAAAGTTTTTCTAAATGAATAATATAAAAAGTACTGACAGGTTTATCTTTACCTAATTGAGTTCATGCGATGAAAAGGGCAAACGTATCTTAAAGTAAATTAAATCAAAAATTCTAGCAAAGAATACGAAAACCTTAAAAAAAAAAACCAACAAGAAGACATCTCTTGAATGTATACATGTATATAGAGTCTTCTGAATAAAATAAATATTTGATATTTACTTGCCTATTTATTTAGTTATTTCATTAACCTAGATTTGCATGTTATAAGACAAAGTTGTATTAACCTATGCATTGCTCTTTTAACTTATAAACCTTGTAACAACAAAGCTGATTACTGATAACATCAAGAGATTTCTACATTTTTACCCACTCAGCTAGACAACTTGTGTTTTTCTTATAAATGTCGCAGTTGCTTGTTTAAAACACTTAGCTATGCTTTCATAATTGACATTGGAAGGGGAAGTGTGAATTTGAACTGATCTACTTAACGTAAACGTTAATCAGAAGCAGACTTTGAAACTCTTTTAAAAGCATTCAAAGAGTATTCCATTTGAGACTGATTATAAAAGATTCAATGTTTCATGCTAATAGAATTTAGAAAGCATTCTATTCGTTTGGAATTATCAAACATATTCGATATTTCCTTTTTATTTTCCGCAACTCATTTCTAAATTCCCTTTTATCTACATCAATTCAAATACTTTTACAAACAGTCGTCAAACCTCGTCTTAAGGTCAAGATAAGAGTCACACCATTATTGCCCCCCTTTCTTTTATTTTTTATGCTCACTTCAAGGAAGTTTGCAGTTTGAGTTAGAGCTCTTAAATCGTTTCCCCTTTTTGGCCATCATCATCATCAGCAGCAACATCATTGGGATCGACAATTTGTGAGTTATGGCAGGACACAGACACATATTGCATTCAGATCGATGCAACCGCATACTTTGCATTGATGGAGGTGGTGCAAAGACCGCCCACAATTTGGCAAGCAGTGCGCACCTAGGCTCCAAGGTACCAATGCACGCTATCAAATATGTGCAACTGCCTTCCTGTGTGCAAATCCACTGCCCCACCACCCCACAACTCAACTTGTCTGCATGAATCATTGTCATTGCAAACCAAAATTGTGCACATGACCGATGGACGATGTGAAAGTGTGTGTGTGCTGAGATTGTAGAGGGTAAGGGGTGTAGAGGGCAGGGGTGGGGCAGGGCTAATGTGCATTGCATGCATTTACTGTCGAAATTTGTATGCAGAACAAAATTTCTCATATATTTAAGTACACGCAGTCATAATGATGCGATGCGGATAATGCAATGCATAAATGCAACAGCAACAGCAACAGCAAACTAAAGTTTTCAACACTGAATGGATGCATCAATCATACGGCACGTGGATGGCCTGGCAATAATGCTTTGGCTGCTGCTGCTGCTGCTGCTACTACTACTGCTACCACTATGGATGATGATAATGTGCGTCTGGCGTCAGCCCTAATGCTATTAAAAATCAATCAAAGGCCCTGATAAAACAAATGGAAAAATGCATCGCTCGCCTTATCAGCTTTCTTTTTTGTGTGCGCCTCATTTATTGCTCCTATCAGCTTTTAATTAAGTAAATTTCGTATACAAAGCAGCAGCTGGCATACATAAATAAATATATATGTGTATAAATATATATTTATATTTAGTAAATACTTCCTATTTACTCGCAGGTCTGGCATATTAGCTGTGCTCTGCACGTTTTCTTTTTACAAATTATTTTCACATATTTATTTTTTTTCTGCTCGTTCCCTTTTGAATATTTTTTAGTGCATAAACTTTTGCGCTTGGGTTTATTTCGCTGAATGCAATTCTCAATGCAAATTGGGCATTATTTGTTTCTGTGCTAGACTGTGTTGAACATTTTTATGCTGCCTTGCATTTCAATGTGCACGGCTTCAACAACAAATACACACACACACACACACACACACCAATTGTTGTGGCAAAGCCAAAATGGCAGCCAGGATTTTCAATGGTCGTGTGTGTGTTTGTGTTTAGTTTTTCTACGTGACACAATTAAAAAACTAAATAGAAAATTGTAAAAAACGCTTCGCATTTTGTATTGAAAGCGAATTTTAACATGCTAAAAGGCTTAGACTGCACACATTGGACGACAGAGGGCGCCATACACAACTCTACCACAGAGCAAGGTAAGTGCTCTGTGTTCAAAAATATAAAAAAGAAAATGTGCGCTTTTAACATGTTTATGTTTATAAGCAAAAACGGTAAAAGCCAGCAATTAGTATATGAATTAGACTAGGATTAAGGGAGTAAAATGGTCAGTTTTTACACAACTCAAAGGATTACCAAGTTTGTATGACTTTTTATGAGCTTCTTTAACTTTGTCTGAACTGCAGCGATTTAAAATTTATTACATTTTGAAAACAATGTTACTGATCAGTATAAATACGAGAATAATAGCCTCAAATTTCACAAGTGGCTAAGAGTGAGTAAGCAAATATTTTTAGTGTGTCACATCTATATTCATATTCATTTGTCATGTTACTTATCGAAAGTTGTGAATGACAGTCTAAATGGGTTCTCCCACTTATTTATGAACGTACATTTAACTTACGTTTCTCCCTATTATCGCTTACAAATCTCTGAACTTGAATCACCAATTAAAAATGGGAAAATGGGTATAATGAAGTTGTGCACAAGTACGTAACAATCAGAAGAAAGCATCTTCAACACTTGATCAGTTAAAACAGCCGAGTCGATGTAGACTGTCTGTCTGTCTATCTATCTAGAGACTTCCCAGTTAGAATATAAGTTCTCGTTTATCATATGCAGATCCAGTTTATTAAACTTTATCGATAAGTTCATCCATTTCGCTAATATAAGATCGCAGAATTTACACAGTTTTCTCAATCAAAAAAATACTTTCTTATTGAAAAGACTACTTTCAGCAAGAATAATATCTATTTAAGTGTATCTCATAGTCGAACACACTTGACCAAAAAGCATTCTTACTTGATTTTTTTAATATATAATAAGAAAAATAACAAATATTTGTCACATTAGTACTTTTCAATAAGCAAAAATTGTGGATTTGTCATTAAAAGACCCACACACACAGGCAAAACCTCAGCAAACTTGTTAGTTTGACAAATTATTCCAATTTAAAAATGTTAATGTAAACGGAAATATTTGATTGTAAATTATAATTGCATTACAAACAAGCTACTCGATTAATTGGCATTAAAAAAAGTGCTCTGAATCAGCGGTGTGAGGAGCTCAGCTTAAGTTAATTCAACACGACTCGCAATTGTCGTCACTTAATTAATAGCCTCACATTTAATCTGTTTCAAACTGCGCCCCTTCCCCCCCTTGGCAACCCCTTCGCACAGTCTTTCAGCTTTTTGTTTATTTTTTTGTTTTTATTCATTCATTATCGTTTTATGGAGTTGGCATGGCCATATAAAATATATTATACTGATCGTATCTTCGTCGACTGAATACGCTTAGTGCATTCAACTGGCGCTCAAAAAGAAAAGACAATTGTCATAAGCCTATTAAGCGAGGCTTTAAAATTATTTTTGTTGTTTTTTTATACTCCCCGCTTCTGTTTATTGTTGTGTGTTGTTGTTGTTTAAGTGAAATGCTGGCAATGCGTTAAGTGTGCCATAAAAAGTAAACAGTTGCCGAGGATTTGCCCAAGGGAGCGACTCTTTCTTTCTGTGTCTACCAGGAAGCCATTAAGCGATCAACTAATTAAAGATGCCCCATGCGTTAGCTGTGTATACATATAAACACTATATATATAAGTATATTTCCATAACAGTCAGAAAGACAATGCACCGACCGAGATGCAAGATCAAATTTTAATGGGTCTCAATATTCATTTAATATAATCACTTTGTCTTTATAAAAATGTTCGAAATCATTTAGTCATCGTATTGTTTCATAGTAAAACTTAACATAAACCGCAGTGTTCTTTATAAGTCTTTATATTTATTTAACTACATTTCTGTGGAAATGAACATGCAGCCGAACAGTAGCCCATTTGCATACACTAAATGCTTACAGAAAGGAGTAAATTATTTGACTTGGTTTTAACTACAAGTTTTAAAAGAATATGCACTGGTCTAAGAATTCTTTTGGCAACTGAATGAAAACCCTGTTTTAAGTCTGAAGTACTTAATTTTAGACATCACTATAAGAACTTTCCCTTAAATTTGTTAAATTATACCTTTGATTATGCCCTAAATCTGATCTTTAAATTTGTTCTATTAGACTTTTTTATTAGTCAAACTCAGCTCTCTTTACAATTTTTCTATTAAACCTCTTCTTAAGCCTTAATCAGCTCTTGATAGAAATTAAATTTTAGTTAACCATTAAACACTTATGCTATCCACATACAAGTATATTTTTTACAGTGTATTTATGTGTAAGCATATTTTTTAAACGGACCCAAATCAAGATAAGGGGCATATGCCGACCCTACTCCCTGCAGATGGGCTCTGTGAGAGTCGCGTGCCTATGACCCCAAAATCCCAAAACGCATAGCACACACACACTCACACACGCGCACATACACACACACATGCAGATATACCCAGCGTAAGCATACATAATGAATATATATATATATATATATATTTATATATATATATAAATGACCGATTGCTGAGCGCACAATGCACGCTTATTGTTGCTGAGCTGCAGTCCAGTCTGTGGTTTAATGCAATACTTTTTTGTCTGCCCCACTAGGATGCGAGTACGCATTCACATTCAACTTGTTATTCATCCATACTAAACATAGCGGCCCCCATAGCACCCCCAACCCTCCGGCACTCGTTGCCACCCGTTTTCTGACCATGCGCTCATTAAGTGTAAGGGTTTTTTTCTCTTTTTTTTTTAATCAAAATATGCGCAATTTATTCTTGGCAAAGGAGCGCAAAAGGCGACAGGGCAAAGTGCGGAGTGCAAGGGGTGCGGGGGGTGGGGGTGTGGGCTGTCAGTCTTGAGGACATTGAACCTCACACCCGCTTAGTCGATGAGTCAGAAACACAACGCCAGACACACGCGACGTGGCAACTACGCCCACTGCCACAAACTACTACGAATACTACAGTTGCCACTAGCTAAAGAAAAATACTTCGTTTGCAGATGTGTTTTTTATAATTTTTGGAATCATTTTTGGTATATATTAAAATTAGAGTTAAATTAGTTATTCAATTTTCTAAATTTTTAAAAATCTTTAACAGAAGAACATTAAAAAATAATAGTTTCCGGGCAAAATTGCAGTAATTCTTAGTTCAATAATAATCTCTGTGAGTACTCGTTAGCGAGCGACTACTGTGGCAGGGCAAAGGCTATACAACATTGAGATTGGCATGCAGGAATAAGTACATGCATATGAGATATATATGTATAATAAAAGGGCACAATTTTTACATTTATTAAAGGCTCTTAAAAACACTGAGTGAGTAAATTATAATTGAGCGACGCGACGAGTATCTGAAAAAAAAATACCAACTCCGGACGGACGGAAGGCAGGCCGGTAGCAAGGGGCAAGGCGAGCCCTTCAATCCAGCCCGCATATTGTTTATTTAGTAAGGATATCGAAACCGGAGGCGCAGCCGGGCATATGCTATACATGCTTCAGGCTACATGCCCCAGCTGCAACAGGGCTCGCTGTTGTGTATATTCATTTATTTTAGCATATGAGAGAACAGTTTTTGTTAAAGGTTTCATTTTGACTGTTTTGGAACTATGAATATTGCTAAAATATTTTATTGGTTGGACCTGCCTACCTCTTGGCTGTTAATAAATAATAAAAATGAGTTTGATGAACAAAGATTTCTATGAAATAGTTGAAGTTTAATCAAATATGGATAGAACGCAGAAAATATTTCCACAATATAAATGGTTTTCGAATATAAATTCGTTTTTCGAAAATAATAGCTCAAGTGGAGTTTAAATTGTGCTAAATGTACTTAACACAGTTACGTTTATTAATGGAACCGCCCTCGATATGAGTGGTGTGTGTATCTGTGTTTGTTTGCATATATATACATATACTATATATATGTGTGTGTGTGTGTGTGTACATAGCATAGTAGATATGTGCCACATGACGGACGCAGTGGCAGCAACAGCAGCAGCACAAGACATCATCGTCTGGCTGTAGTAGCTGAGTGTCGCCAGTTAGGCGATGTGTCTCAGAGCTCCCGGTTCAATAAACGCACGCACTCACACACACATACAGAGAGAGAGAGATAGTGGCATGCACTCATGAGTGGCATATTCACATTCACATACACTCACGCACTCGCGCTTATGAGTGGCGCGTAATCAAATAAAACGACGAAGTGGAAGTCGAAGACCAAGACAAGCAGATAGGGGAAGAGGAGGAGTTGGAGTAGGTGGAGCAGGAAGAGGGGCAGCAGGAGGGGCAGGAGTTGGTGTTCAAGTGGAAGAGGGGTGGCTGGGGCAAAGGCGAATGCGGTTGTATGCCCAAACGGAAGTTGCCCGGAAAATGTACATAGAAAGTGAACTTAAGTTATGTTATCAATACACACACAACACACACGTACACACACAGACACACTTGATGAATTCTTGTTGTTGTTGTTGTTGTTTACAAAGTTGTTGCCAAAGTGACACTGTTGTCTCAGTGTTGCAACTGCGACAATTTGCTTGCAACTTTTACCCAATTCTAATTGGCAAAAGTACACAGCGAGACAAAATATTTTTCATAGACACAAAGAGAGAAAGAGACAGAAAAAGAGAAAGAGAGAGAGGGAGAGAGAGAGTCAGTTCTTAGACGTTGTTGTCTGTTGTCTTTTCTCTGTTGTCTTTTGCCTGTTGTCTTTTTGTTCATTGTGCGATTGCTGTCCAAGTTTGTTTTTGGCTTGGCAATTTTATAATGAATCCGTTTTAGGTTGGCGGACATGCCAGGAGCAGGTGTCAAATGTTCAGTTGATAATTAAAGACTAAGAAACAGAAAACATAATGACAAAGACTTTAAATATAAATAAATCATAATAATAATAAAATGCCACAATACTTGTTGTTAAAAGTCAATGGCTTCTCGGCGGCAACTTCTTATTGCTGATAGCAGAACATAAATTATATGCATAAATACGTCTACATATAAATATACTCAGCATGAATAAAATCCAAACGAAAAAATAAAAATCTTTAGCTGTCCTCAACGATAATGCATAGCTCGATCATTATAATAATCTTTTACACTGTGTTTAAGTGCACATTAGGGCAATAAATTTAATTGTAAGCTTTTCGAATTAAAGTAAAATTGGGCAATTTACAAAACAAACAAAAATTCTCAAAAATAACAACAACAAAAAAACTCTGATTTGTGTAAGTTCTAAAGAAAAAACATTTATTATAGTTTATGTGTCTCTTCCTGTTTGGGATTTATGCGGGAGTCGACTTTGTTTCTAAAAATAATTATGCAGAGGCTGCTCTTCGCAGCATATTCAAAACGCGCTAAACCGTAAAACATAGTAAACATAACTGTTTAACTCTTTGCTCTTAGATGATGCTTAAGCACTTACCATCGCATCCTCAATGACATCCAGTTTCTCTTTGCGCGTTAGCTGTTGCGCCCATTGATGTTGCTCCCCTGGCTGACCAGGGTTATTGTTATTATTATTGATGTTTTCGTTGTTATTGTTGTTATTGTTACTACCGTCGTCGTAGCTATTGTTGGTATTATGATGATGGTTGTGACTGTGGCTGTGGTGGCTGTGATGTATCAGCAGCTGTTGCTTATTGGTTGCCGCCGCAGCTGACGCCGTCGACGTCGACAGCAAGGCGAGACCAAGGGAAACCAACAGCAATCCTCCATATGTGTAACACATTGTTTTCCTGTGCGCGGACCTGGCAACACTAGCAAACAAATTTCACTTGTGTATGTAGTAGAAATGAGTGCAAGCCAGCAGCAACACTGGCAAAACACTTGCACTTTTTCTTTTTGCACGCACTAATTTTTTTTGGATTGAATACTTTCGGATACTGCACTTCTTGCAGTGCTCTGCAGCAACTGTGACTTGAACTTTTCACTTTTTCTACTACTACTTCTGCTGTTTTTGTTGTTGTCGTTGTTGGTGGTTAATACACATGCGCACTGTGGCAATGCAGCCGGCAGCAGTAGCGCCAGCGCTAGCAGCGAAAGCAGCTTCGGTGTAGCTCTTTCCTTTTCTATTATTTAGTTTTTGTTTTGAATTCTGTTTCGGGCTTTGCCCTTTTTTCCTACCGTTTCTTTACCAATGACGCATGCAGGAGGGAAAATACTTTGCTAGTAAATTAAATTGAAATTTGAGTGTTTAACGCACATTAGCTAATGTTGTTTTTGTTGTTGTTTAGCTGTTGTTTGCTTTTTTAAATGCAACGACACAATTAATTAGCACGCGACACGTTTACAAAGGAACCGTTATTTCTGCTTTGCTGCTGCATTTGCTGCTGCTTTTCTTGCTGTAATCCCACGCATTCACTTACACACACGCACACACACACACACAGTGCTCTGCTCTGCTTTTGTTGTTATTACAGAAAAGTAGTAGGCGGCGGCGCAACAACAATTTATTCCACAAGAACAACTCACGCGACTCACGTTCGTCTGCCTGCGTCTTCTTTATTTCGTTTCGTTCAGTTTTTCTTCGTTTTTACTGCATATATATATATATACATATATATATATATATATATATTAAAATAATCCTTTTTGTTTGGCGCTCGAAACCCACAACAAAGAACGAAAATCTTGTAAGACCGCCTTTGCCTTGTGTTGGCTTTGACTTCCAACGCGGTACTGAGCGCGACAGGGAAACGCGCGCGACTCGCGACCGTTTGTTTTGTTATTTTTTCGACTTCTTTCAGTCATTCAGTCAAGTGCGAGTGAGAGCACAAAATCAGAGAGAGAGTCGCGAGCAATGCGAGAATGATCGCCGCACACACAGAGAGCGAACGGACTTTGCAATCAATGCAGTCGTCAACTGAAGAGAGACGCTTGCTGCTCTTTATCTCTTGTGGAGTTTCTTGTTGAGAGCATGGGTCTATTTCTATGACAGCCAATTGCACAACAGTTCTTTAGGGGTCAATTAACGATCGCATGGCTTTTAAAGAGAACAAAAGCAAATTGGGAGTTTAGTCTAAAGAGAGAGAGAGAGAGAGAGGGAGAAAGAAGTTAAAAACAGATTCAATTGATAAATTGATTTATAATCATTTATCTTATGTCATAAATCGCCTAAAACTATTCAAAAATTGAAAACTTAATTATTATCGCTTCATTTGACAGCTTGGTTTTATCATATGATCTATCAGTTGGTAATTGAAACTTTTGGAAACTTTTGAGAACTTTTAGATACCATTTTAAATATTTTTTAATATATGACAAGCTTTTTTTTATCAATACCATCACCTATATTTTATATATTTGAAATTGATCCAAATTCATTTAAATTTTAACTTCTTATAATCTATATATTATATATATTTAATTTTATCCTATATTATATTGATTTTATGCTTTAATTATATTATATATTCACCGATCTGTGAGGCTGACGATAATTGTGATCCATATTCATTTCAATTTTCATTTATTATCATTTAATCATGCCAATATATAATCATAGACCTAGACCCCAACCTACATAAACAATATATGTATATTTATATATACATATCTGCTCGAATTGAGCATCCGGCAAATTTGAGTAACTGGTCGAGTCACTCTTGAGGTCTTCAGAGTTCAATCATCAATTGAACACATACAAAAACACAAAGGAAAAATGAATTTCTTACTACAGCTAATGACCCACTGTGCGCCAATGGGCCGTGATGACCCAAAAAAAGTAAATAAATATGATTACAAGTGATTCCAATAATACCTTATCAATGATAGCAGGGCTTACTCAATAGGTACATATAGATTATGGCGTAACTTCTGATCAAGAAACCCAAAAGAAAATTAACCAAACCTTTAACGGAATTGCGTATACGCATTGTAGCCATGGTCAAGATCAATCGCCTTGACTTATCAATAAATACGCACTCTAATTATATATATATATATATATATATAAATTCATATACATATCTAAAGTTGTTGCTCGGATGTAATCACATCCGGCTATGCATGATTTATGTTTTATTCATTTTAATAGCAATATTTATTTTTGATTGTGAGCAAGAAAGAAATGCATTTAGTCCGGCCGACTAAGGTTGACGTTTATATATCTATATAGTGTATATATGGACGATGTCAATGACTCAGTGCTGGCATTATCTGTTTTGTATAAATGTTGTTTTTGCATTTCTCATGCTATATATTAATTGCGTTCACCCATTAGTTGATAAAAGCGTGTGTATCTCACACAGCTTGGAGAATATAACAATATTGTGCAGGCCCCGTGGCAGTGGCAAGTTCGTGACATAAATCATATATGGTATCTACATATATATATATATATATATACATAGATATGTCAATTGTGTGTGGGCCGATGTGGATGATGTAGTGAGTTAACATAAGTGAGTTGTCTTCCTGACTTCCTATTGTGCAATGTTTTTATAACTCAATTTAAATATTTCTATTTCAGCATACGATTTCTTTCTCAAATAAATATGGACATTGACCGCGATTTACATGTCTCCATACATATATCTCTGTCTATATATTTATATCACACGAGCTAAATCGAACACGTTCCATTTCCACATTGGCAACACACTGTGGCAAACTGAGGCAGGAAATAAAAAATCATTTCGAAATTTTTGTGTTTTAACTACCTGTTACCTGACCATATCTGAAATGGCTGAAAGGTGCCAACTGATCGTGGTTTAAATACACTATGCTACGCTTAGGTATTTCTTACATTTCTTAGGAGTTTATTGTGATTTGGCAACGCAGTTTGTAAAACAAAGAAAGAGATTTTGCCTACTTCATAAACCATATGCAAAGTTTTAAGGATGTGCTAATGGAACTTGACATTTATGATTATTTTTGATAAAAGCACTTCTATATCGAACTTTACCAATCGATTGGGTAACTAATTAATAATTATAATAATAATTGATTATTTTTTCTACAAAAAACATTTTGTTCCCATATGAAATCGAACTTATCAGTTATATACGGAAATTTGGATCTCAGAAGGCTATCTGCGTTCTGCAAGGGTATCTAATCTTCAGCTTTTCTTTCTAGTTATTAACTTAAGGCAAATCAATGATGGGAAAAATGTAAATGAGTTTAATTAAAAGTTGCAGTTGTAAACCCCATATTTAACTTCATAATTGAATTGATTCAGGCCATCTAAGAGACAATTACAACCGGGTTACTCTCAAATTCTATACTATATTGTATATATATACTCATATTTATGGATATTGTTTTCCATAAACATGACAGCCACTTTTAATACACTTGTCATACAAATATAGATATGCTGCAAAGATTTCATCAAAACCACTTTTGAAGATTAATAAAAACATGATAAGATGACCAAAAACTATTAACAAAACTACAAACACAAGTTGAAGTAATGATTTTTGGTTGCGGATGACGCACCTTCCATACAAATGTATCATCAAGTAAAAGTTTTTTATATTTTTCATTTTTTGTTGCACGAAGACAGGAAATGCCGGCCTAATTTTTACAGTAAGCACTACTGTAATGGCCTCCACATCTGGCCAGTTGAGCAGTTCGCTCGTCTGTCTGTGCAATTAATATTCATATTTTGCATATTTTGTTTTGTCATAACAACTGCAATAACCCGTGCGATGCACCCGGGTCCGTGTCCGTGTCCATCAGTGTCCACCTTGACGATGAGACTGTTCCATTAATCAGATTCGATGTTGGCATTTCATTTTGACCCATTATCAGCAAAACTGTCACCGCTCAGAGAAAATTTATTGAATTAATTAATTAAAACCACAACAAAAGTGAGATTTCCATAAAATATGACAAATTTTATGAAAATTTCGCATTTAAATTTGTACAGCATAACAAAATTCACTTTTATTTTGGATCTTTTTTATTGTTGCTTTTTCAGATTTTTATTTTTTTATTTTTTTGGATTTAAGCCAACAGGTTTTGCAACGTCACCGGACATACCACAAAAAAAAAAACAAAAAAATTAAAAATGAAAACACAAAGAAGCCAAACACAAAAGAGTTCATTTACTCGTATCTAGTCAGATTGTGAGGAATTTGTAATGCGCTATAAATGCTTAAAGCGCATTATATATAATTATTTATTGTCATAATTAATTAAAGTAACTTTGCATTCCTGTTGGCAGTTAACGATTCTGATTAATGCGATTTACGTATCACAAGTTAACCGACAAAAAATCCAAAAAATCCAATATTTGATTCATCAGAGTAATGTTCAATGATTATTATACAATATATTCCAAATTCCCGTTAATATTATAATTCACATTGTCATATGGAGTATGATAATAAGCTGACTCGGTTCCGGAAATTCATGGTGTCATCAAAGTCATGGTTGGCTGCTTTCAGTCAACAGATTGTCGATCGCCATTTCCCATGACTCAAACTTCTTAATATTTTGTGTTTCGTTATATAACAAACTAAAGCTCTTTCACTTAAATTAGGTTAAATTTAAGCAGATATGCCTTACATGCGTCAGAGATCTGTTGTTCGGGAATACCCCTACTGATGTATCCCTAGTTATCAACATATACCATTTTGGGTATACCAAAATTAATGACGTGATTCTTACAAGAACATCTGTTTGGAACAAAATGGAACATAAATTAACCAATTTGTAATCCTTGGATTTGCATAAATTGATGAGTCATAATCTATAACTTATTAAAAAATTTATATAAATATTTTGTTTACTTTTTGTAATATCCAAAATAATATTTGATTGTACTTGAGTTTCTTAATTCTTTTCTTTAGCCTGAAGACTTTTAAGATCCTTAAGGTAATTTTTAAGCTTCAATATTTAATCAAATCGAAATGTTTTAAGCAGTTTTTGTAATCTGGAAAATCATATTGGTTTTTCTTTAATTATAGCTCCAATATTTTTCAACTTAAGTATAAAGTCAGTAAAGTTAAGTTTTCTTTGAATTAAGTGATCCTTCGACGGCAGCATTTTTACTTTAATCAAAACTTTTCCATGAAAACTTACCTTCCAAACAATAGAAAATACAGCCTTTCCTCAACTCGGAAAACAACTCGAAACTAAAGTGAGAAATTTAGAATGTTTTCGTGTAGAACACCAAGAACACACATGCCTGAAGTTAGTGCAACAGCAACATATTCAGTTGCACCACTCAGCGGACGGTTGGACAGGATGTATTTCGCTGGGTAGTTTGTGTTTCATTAGCAGCATAATTTCAGGGCAAAGTTTTTGGCCCGGCCGCAGCGTGTAGAAAGAAATTGCATAACTTTGCCATACTTCAGTTGCATTGCGTGTAATATTTAATTATAAGACACACACACACACACACACAGCAGTAGTAGTATCGCCCTCCCACACTCCCCCGTTGTAACTTGCCAATTGCACTTTAGTGGCACAGCCAGTGGCAACCGACACGGCATAAACGTCTTGGGGCATAAAATATTTAATTGTGTCACGTAACTTTTAGCTAACTGACTCAACGGAGTGCAATGTTGGACAGGGGAGTGGAGAGGGGAGCAAGCTTAAGGTGGGCGTACCGTATTCATCTGGGTTGAGTTGCTGCATTGGCAGCAGCGCAATTTGGCTTAAGCTCTCGGGAAGCGCGTGGTTTTTTATGCAAAAGATGTTCCAAACGAATTGCGTTTACGAAATTAGCCAGGCTAAGAAGAAATAATAAATAAGAAAACTCAATTCGCGCAACTCTTCACTCCGTTTACCATATGAAATATACAGCTTTATTCAGTTACTTCGCCTTCGATTTAAATACAATTTGAATTTAATTTTAACAAAAAAAAATATTGGTTGTTGTTAACCGAATTTGAAAATGCTCTCCAAATTTGTGTAAACGTTTCTTTATAGCCTATATATGCTGAGCAGACAAATATTTAATTTCGTATTAGTTGTATTTGTTTTATCGATTTTTTTTTTGTTTAGTTTTTAAGTCGAGTCTTTGTATTTTTTTTTATTATTTTTTTTGTGTAACGCGAATTCAATATTTGCCATTATCCTTATAGGATTACACATACTTGTTTATAATATATAATTTCTATATCAATTAGTTGTGTTCGTGTGTATGAGTGGTGTGTGTGTGTTTGCGTGTGTATGTGTGAGAGTTTTAATGCTTGCTTTAGATTTGTTGATGTTTTTTGTTTTCCTATTTGTTGGTGCTTTTTCTTTTGCGTGTATCTTAAAATGCACAGTAAAAATTTTCTTTAAGTGCGGCGCACAACAACAATGACCAAAAATGATTTTCCATTTGTGTTTTTCTTCTTTTTTTTTTTGTTTTTAAATAATAATTTAACTGTTACGATTAAGATTAGGGGCGCGTGTGGGCGCGGCCGGCTTGTGGCTGATGTGCTTGTTTCAGGGGAGCGTGTAACGCACATAGGGCACCTCCACATCCTCACCGTCGACATCGTTGCAGCAGATCTCAAAGACCAGCGAACGCTCGTAGGGCTCGATGCGTCGCTTCGAGACACGGCGCACCACCTCGGACATGGGCAGTGGGAGGCGTTCGGAGCACTTGGCCTTGGGCATGAAGAAGGAGTAGAGCATTGAGACGCCCTGCGACAGCATTGTGATCTTCAGTTTCTCCTTCTCATCGAAATAGTTGAGGAACTCCTGCAGCGACATCTCACCGGTCACCTCGAATCGATCCCACAATGTCCATTCCTGGTCGTAGTATTTATTTTTGGCCGCCTGCAGCGGCTCGGAGAAGGCGAGGAATGGCAATGCCAAATTGGCGAATGCATTCTTAAATTTGGCCAAATCCCGATGGCCGGCAATCAGTTTCATCACCTCGAGTACGGCCAGGCCGGACAGCACCGATGTGGTGGTCGCAATTGCCGGTATGATTTTGCCAGCGATTAGTTTGGACTTGTGACGATCGGCCGGTGGGATTTTGTAGTTGGTCGCCCGCAAATTGGAGCAGGCAACAATGAAGTCCATGTGCAGATTGTTATCATCGTCCTTTTCGAATTCGAGCGGCGTTATTGTCGACTTCTTGTCCGCATTCTTCAGCAGATCGGTGATGATCTTATCCACACGATCCTGATCCACCTCGCCATCATCATAATTATTGGCCGAGGCGGCGGCAGCTGCCTCATTTGTCTCAATCTTGACGCCAGAGCGTGGCCTGAATTCGGGAACCTAAAATGGAAATGTGGAATATAAATAAGTCTGTTCCTCCTTAATATATAGCTACTATTGCTCGCTCATCATACCTTAACCTGCTGCACCAGTTCGGCAATCTTCTGGCGATCACGCACTTGGGGTATGCCATAAACCTCGGCACGCAAATTGGCAGCCGCATAAATGTAATCCAAATGCATCGGTTCATTCACATCAAAGACAAGTGGCTCCGGGCAGCGTTTGGGGCCCGACCAGAACGGTTGACCGCTGGAGGTAACCTGATCGGGTGGGAAATTGAACAGCAGTTGCTTGATCTGATTCGCATACAGATCCTCCCAGCTAAGGCGAGCCCATTCCACGCAGTGAGCAAAGCTCTTCGGTTTGTCATCCAGCAATGCTTTCTAAAAAGTGAAAGACATAATTATAAATAAATAATAACAAATATCAAAATTAAACACACCTTAATGGACTCCAGAATCTCCAGTGGCTGTATGCCGGGCAGCTTGAGGATGCGCTCGGTGAATTGCGGATCGGAGATGTATTGGGCTGCATTCTCAGCGTTCTGCTTGAAGACGCCCTCGAAGGAGTCGCGTGCCCATTGCAAGGTGTGCTCAATGGCATTGGGAAAGTTCTTCAACGTACAAATCGGTATGCTCTTCTCAGGCGGATCCTGTGAGGAGCTGTACGATTCGGTGGCAAATGGCACAATCACCTGCACATTGCCCATGGTGCCCAGTGTGCCCGTTTCGACGAGCGGTATGCGATTAAAGATGCACTTGCGATCCATATAGATGCGTGCATCGACATTGTCCAGAGCATTGGCGACGCCATCCAACTTGCCAAAGAACTCCTCGGAGAAGACCTTCTCCGTTTCGGCACCGACACGCAATTCATATGCCGTCACCTTAACATCGGGATTCATGCGCCTGATTGCATCGGCAGCAGTGAGCGCCTTGGGTTTCTGTACATCGTGTGGACGGAACAGAAACTGACGATTCAAATTGGATTTCTCGATGAGATCCATGTCGGTGACGAAGATCTGGCCATTGCGTCCACCCAGACCGAGCATGCCAAAGTTCTTGAGCAGCTCACAGCCAATGGCGCCGGCGCCGACAATAAACCATTTGGCATCGCCCAACAGTTCCTGAAACTTGCGTCCAAATATGGCAATCTGTGCATCATAACGTGTGCCCATCGGTTGGGCATCTTCCTCGCTAACTCCACCAGTTGGGAGACATTCGATGGCATCGTAGTAGAACCATTGAAAGATTGGGGTAAATTTACCGCTGCACGCTTTGAGCACCTCCTGGGCAACGATGCCACCGATGGCGGCATCCATGGGACACGTGTTGCCCGCACAAATCTTGGCAAACTGCAACGCCAGCTGCTCATCCACATCGCTCTTCAGCTCCTTGCAAATAAGCAGAAATTTCTGGGCATCCTCCTCGTTCCAGGGACGTGGCAAGGCGTTATTCGCCTGCACATAGCCATCGAGTGCCTTAAATGACACATGCAATGTGGCTGGTGCATCCAATTTAGCAAAATCAGAGATCAAAAACTCCGGTTCCTTTTCCGCCTCGGCCAAAGGCTTGAAGCTAACCGATTTGGGCATCTTCACTTGGGTGGCAACACCAGCCGATTTATAGGCCGAGAATTTACTGGTGTCTCCAATGCTGAACGTATATGGACCGAGCACGCTGATCTTAATCGGTTGACAGCCATTCAGCTCCTGCATGCCCTGCACCTCGGAGAAGGTGACATAGTCGCCATCATTGAAGCCATGGCGTGTCTCATCCAGGCACGTGACAACACCCTGTGCATCATGTGTTATGCTCGCAATCATTGTGGACACCGGTTGGGCGCCATCCTGATCATAGATGGTGAACTTATCGCCAAAATCGCAGAAGACCTTGGCGAACAGGCCGCGCGTCTCCGCAATGATCAATGCAATATTATTATCATGGGCGAATTGTGCGATGCGCTGCTGCTCCTCGGCATCCGAATTGGTCAGCACGATTACACGGAATTTGCACAGGAACTCGTCCGTTAGGGGGCCCGTGTGTGAGAGAGTGCGCACATAGCTATTCAGCTCGGCCAATTGGGCACAGGAGGCCTCGGCACGGTTCTTGCCAATATCCGATTTGGTCAAATAGAATTGCGAGGCCAAATCATTCAGCTGTGTGTGGAAAGCGAGAAGAGTTTGAGTTGAGAGAGTGACAGACTAGCAGATGCTCTGAGTTCAGCTAGGGGGCAGTTGTTATAACTCGATTTTAAATTCATCTATTCTTAACTATATTTGGCAAATGCTTCACCCCTTCTTTTTTAGATATCTATTTATTCTTAATTTGATTTATGTCTTTATTTAGTCATAATATATTTATTCTTGACCCATGGCTATATTTAGTCGAAGAGCAACTACTTCTCAATTTTGTTTAATATCTCGATTAAAATTTAATTGATTTATTCTTAACTTTAAACCATATTTGGCATTAGAGCAACTACTTCTCAAACAGAGAAATACTCCATCGAGAAAGGCATCTTTCTTCATTCGTCTTTCCCAACTTTATTACTCCCTTTGCTTAAACAATTTTCAAAGAGTTCAGCGAACGCGCAATATTGTGAAATTCAGCCAAAAGTCGCTGACTCTTCCAGCGGTGACTAAGAAATCACCTTTGATACTGGGAAAAGGGGAGTTGCAGTGTGGGGTAGACGGCAACATGAATGGCACAACAAACGGCAAAAAGCAGATGAGACGACACAGAGACAGACTGAGAAGCTTATGCGCAAGCTCTGTTTGCCATATGCACTTAACAGTGCTCATTTTGCGTGCGCTGTCTGGCAACGCTGTGGAAGCGCACAAATTGCTGTTAGCTAACCAGAGCAAAAACTGGTAAAAGAACTCTAGCCGTAGAAGCAATTAAAAACAACTACTTATCGCAATTAATATGCTTAAGCACAACATACCAAATAAATATTTTTTATATGGCCAATTTCGCTGCTGTGCCAACAAAGTAAAACAAAAGCGAATGTGCAAACAAACGCAACGCAAAAACAAATTACACAGCAGCAGTATGCTCAGTAGTCATCTCGCTCGCACACTTTTGTAGCGAGAACAAAAAGTGGGCGCTAATGACAAAAGTGGGAGGGGGAGGGGCATGGAAGTAAACTGTATGAAAAAAATATTTAAGTAATTCTTTTTTTCTGCTTAGGCGCTCTTTTCTTTTTTCTTTTTACGCTTTTGCGCTAAACTAGCGCGTTGAAAACTAGGCAAACATAACCTACAAAAAAAAAATTGCTCGACGCCGCTGCATGAAAAATATTTTTTTAACGAGTTTGCCAATTCGCTTCAAATTTTTTTTTTGCAGAATCATGAATCATGTGTATTAATTTTCTGTCTCGCTAATTAAACGTTTTTACAGTTCTTTTTTTCTCAACGCAATTCGCGCGCGCGAAAGTCAATTATTGATTTTTAACGGAAACTTTTTTTTGGCTCGCTGAACTCACCGTACAAGTTGCTGTGTCATGCAGGGTGATCGATTTAACGCCGCCCAAAATGACATTCTTGGCTATCTCCAAGCCGAGGCCGCCCAAACCAGACAAAAGAATATCCGAATTGGCCATGCGCCGCATTGCATCGTGTCCCAGCACATAAAGTTGGCGCGAATACAGCGATTCATCAATATCGCCTCCAGCAGCAGATCCGGCAGCGCTGCTGCTGCCGCTGCTGTTGTTGTTGCTGTTGTTGGCAGCCATAACTGCACTTGTGTTACTGCTGCTGTTATTGTTGCTGTTGTTGCTGCTGCTCTTATTGTTGTTGCTGTTATTACTGTTGTTTTTGGTTGAACTAACGTTTGTTGAGCTGACAGCGCGCGCGTTGTTTGTTGTTGTTATTGTTGTCGTTGCCAGTTGTGAATTATTATTATTATTAGTTATTATCGATGAGGAGGACGACGCACAATTTTGTATGCGACTACTTTCCTTATTCACTGCTGACGATGTACTAACAACGACATCCCCGCCACCGGCAGCTGCTTGTTCTTCTTGCTTGGTCGACGACGACAACTTATTTGCTTTGCACGCGTCAGAGCTGGACGACGATACACACAAATCGCTAGCATTAGCACTCGTTGCTCTAGCTGTCTCACTCACATTCAACATGTCAACGTCGTTTGCTTTGTCGTGATTTTCGTAGCTGCTGCTGCTGTTGTTGTTGTTGCTGTTATTGCTGCTGTTGTTGTTGCTGCTGCTTGACGATGCTGCTGCTGGCAACAGTGTAGATGAAGGAGGAGGAGGAGCAGCGGCAGCAGCAGAGGCTCCACCACCGGCAACTGCCCCAACTGCCCGGCCGGCATCTTCACTCAATTTGAGGCGTTTGCAGAGTGGCGCCTCCGAGCTGCTGCTGCTGCTCGTTGCTCTGGCTGACTCAGAGCGGGACATGATCTCGATTTGCAATTCTGTTGTTTATTTCTTCTGCTATTCCTAAAATAAACCACAACTACAACGACGATGACCAAAATATATTCACACGAGGAGTCTGAGGAGTCAAAGAGGCAAAGACGACTGTTTGTCTGATGCTCCTTTTATTTGCTCTCTCCCTCACGCGCTCTCTGTTAGTTAATTACACACACTTTACACTTAGGTAGGTTCAATTGTTTGTAGATGTATAAAAACGCCAAACTAAACACAATTTCTATAGCCGAAATGAATTTGCAATCTTTTTTTGGTGTGTTGCTTGTGGCTCAGTGGTTCACAATAGTGTACTATGTTGCCTGGCGTTGCCTGACTGTCAACTTAACAGCATGCGAATGCCACTTAACAGCGTATATGTTTTAAATATCACTTCGTTGAGCCGGTTGTTTCGTTCAGTGAGTAGTGCGATAAGTTTTGCCGGTTCGGCGATAGGCCTGCGGCGAAGTGGTTGCGCTGCGGCGAAGTATTTATAGCGTTGCCACATGTCAATTGTTCGTAGCTAACCAGATTGCTTAATTTGGTTGGGTTAAGTGATCTGGCAGGTTTGTTTTGTGAAGGAGACAATTTAAATTTGAAATTTAACGATGATTTAATGTCCTTAACAGAAATTTAAATAATGGACTTGTTTGAGGGATGTTTTTTTTTGTTTTGCATAACTTCCATTTCTTAATGAGTCTTTTCGAATTTGCATTATTGTAAATATATTGAATTAATAACCAAAATGCGAAACTAAAGCTCAAAATAATTTACTCATGTCAATTTTGGTCAGACAATATTTTACCATTGAAGTTTCATTCAATTAATATAATTGTAAGATGTATTAAGAAGCATTGCAATTTCATGGTGGTTATGAGGGAATTTCGTCTAACATTTTAAAACTGTTAAATACGATTTCAATAAATTGTTTTATTCAATAATGCAAAACAGAGTTATCTAGTTTGTCATGATATGTAACGATATATTAATTATTTAGCTCTGTGAAATATTGCTTAAATGGTGTCATTTTCTTTTCTTGGATGATCTATTAATAAATAGTCCTTGGCAGGGTCCTGGTTCCCTCAATGGGCACGTGCCTTTCATCAACTGCTCAGCGAGGCAGCCGCTAAGTGACCCATAGCCGTCCCTTTTATATATATTCATATATATATATGAGTCAACCCAGTTGGGTTCAATATCCTTTGAGTGCAGCTAATCTATTCTCGGCGCCGGACGTTCTCGAATGGTAGTCGACCATGAAAATGCGTAATTTTCCTCGAAAAACACAACACACACTCAGAGATCCTTTCAATAGACCCGCGTCCTCTGTGTGTGTGTGTGTGTGTGTGTGTGGGGGTGTCATTTGTGGAAAGTGCTAAGTGCGTGCCATTAGAACAGCTGGCGGATCTGTTGCAAGGATCTTTATGCGGCACTCGCCGCTCGCAGCAAACAGTTGCGTCAAATGCATTTTAATTTACAGTTAGACAGCTGCCCCTGCAACGTCAGCAGCAGCAACAGCAACAGCAGCAGCAGTGTTTTAATTTAGTCACAGAACGCGAAAGTGAAAACATACACTTGAAAAAATAACTAATAATATATCTTAACTTGTGTCACTGTTGGTCTCTGAGATCGGCTTGTTCATCATGATGACTCTGTTGATGCTGATCAGGAATATATATACATTTAATGGGATTGGAGACGGTTCCTTTAATGTGATCGGCTCATAAAGGCTTTTAAAAATGTAACTAAATTTAATTTGTAATTTAAATAAAACTTATTCGCTTTCGTATATAATTTAAACTCATGCATGCTTAAGCCCAACCTTTTTGTGCAGTGTACGCGATCCTTTGCCATGGAGTTTATCGCGTGCGGTTTTGTCTACTTTGTCGCGTGGGTCGCTGCACAAAAATTAGCATACGTGGAATGTGGAATGTTGAATGTTGAATGTTGTTTGTGGTATTTGGTATTTGGTATCTGGCAATTTGGATGCAGCCAGCAGCTAGCGAGGTGGGCGAGGGTGTGCATTAGGCGAGAGGGTGGAGTAGGAGGTGCAGCTGTCGGGACTGCTGCATGCTGACTGATCGCGTGCCCCTTAATTAAGGCTCATCCACATATGGCGAACACACACATTTCTCCCGTGCCTTATGCAAATTTTCGACTGCAGCCGGGGAACTCATTAATCTATGTTGAATGACAGCGAAATTTGAATACCAAAAAAAAAAAATGATATTTATCAACGCGAAATGAAAAATGATGCCAACCAAAAAAAGCTGGGTAAAAACGCAGTTATCGATATGCAAATGCATTTTTGGCCAGCGGCATATTCAAATTTCAGAAACTGCATTAATTACAAACGCAATATTTACAAAACAAATGTGTCGCATTGTCGCAGGACATGGCCCAGGACCTCTGCTGCAAAAAGGTGTGAGCTGATCTCTCCACCTCCCTCTCTCTCTCTCTCTCTCTCTCTCTCTCTCTCTCTCTCTCTATCTCTGTCTCCCTTTCGTACTGACAGCTGTCAACCCCATTTTTGAAAGTGGCAAAAATTACAAAGATTACAACTTAATTTCGACTTCTTTCATTTACATGTTCAGTGCATAAATCTCTGGCAAGGCGAGACAATAAATGACACTCGAAATAGTTGGAAAATATTTTGTCGTGCCCGAAAGGACAATGCATTGTGCCAGGACACACACATAGCACACGGAGAGAGAGTGAGAACCCTTCTTCAAGTACCTGGTTTTCCCACATTCAACATTTGCATCTCTCCGCTCAGCTGTCTGCCATTTATTTTTGTGACTCGATTGTCTTCGTTTTCTACTCCGGGCACATTGTCCTTTCACACCTTTCTTGCCATCCAACTTGCCTTGCCTGCTGCTGTAAATATTTTGATTGTATTTGGCGCAACATTTCAAATTGAGCACACAAAATGGAAACGCGCCCGCGGAATTTAGCTTCTACAAAATGCACCTTGGCCAATTAGCAGCGCCCCCATCTTCAAGCTGGCCCTAAACAAAACAGTCGAAACACAAACAAACAGCCAGCAACAACCTGTTTCCGTTGACTGAACGCACTCACCTGTAGCCGGTAGCCTTTTAGCCTCTGGCTGCAGGGGCTGCCCAAATCAAAACTGCATCGAGTCCACGAGATACTTCCTTCCTTCCTTCCTTTCCGTTTGTTCACACGCTATTCACTGGCCATAAAGCAACAGTTAAAAACTGACACACTGAAAATATGCGGGAATAAAGCCACTTAAATACCCTAACTAACATAATAACCACTGATGTAATCAGATTAACAATGAGCACATAGAAAGGGAAACACAAAGGAGCAGAATATATGGAAATATATTATTTCTATGTATTTTTTAACAGAATAATGCATTAAGTACTTTTTACGATTTTATTATGATATGATTAATAATTTAAAAAACGTGTTTCAAATAACATTTTAGCCCTGTTTATAAAGAGCTAAAATTGAACTGGCTACGCTGATTTATTAATTAACTTTTTATTTTATTTATTTATTTTTCTTGTGACCGACTAACCTAAGTCTCGAGATGATTAAAGATGCCAAACTTGAGAAGAGTTTTAATATTATCGAGGTGGTTATTTTTGAGACGAGCGGAAAGGTTTTTCAACTCTTATAATCTGCTTCTATAAGAAATAAATTTATTACAGGAGTTATTCTATTATTGCGAGTTTAATTTTTGTACAAACATGTTTACATTTATTGACTGCAGATAAGCCAAAATTAAAATTACTAAGATCAGGGCATAGTTAGATATAAGTATATATCTATACATCTTCTCCAAATAAAGTCAACTAAATTAATAATTCGTGTAACGTATAAATATACTAATGAAAAGCAATAACCATACCAAGTTTCCTCAGCCCAAGCACAAAACCCAGCCAGTTCACAGAGAACAGTTTAACTTCAATTGCTGTCCGTCTGCGTAACTGCCGTGCCTCAAGTCGTATTTAGAACACCCTTGTGGCAAGTGTATAGCAACGCAGGCGCGAAAATGGGGCGACATCAGAAGTCTCAGCGAGTTCACATCTCAGCACTTGACCAACTCGGAGAAGTTGAGCATTCAGTTCAGAGTTGTTGTCGTCGTCAGTCAGCCAAGCGTTGCATTTGTAACGTATTTTCTTGTTTTCGACCATTATTTCAACCGTTCTTTTTCACCCATATTAGAATGCCCTGATATGCCTTTTGTGCTGTTGCTCATTTCTTCTTCAGTTTACTTGATCTCACTCCAATGATAAAAATGCATTTTCCCAGACTATTAAAAGATGGTCATCAAGTCATAAAAAGGCGTTTCTTGCCTCTTTTTTCATTCTCGACGATGAACGATTGCTTTCCTTCGCAGTTGTGTGATGTGCTTGAATTTATCTCAATGTGTAGCACTGGGTTATAGTTACTTTGTAGAAGAGCTGTGGCAATAAAAAGGAGGCAACGCCAAATCTCCTTAACTAATCAAACTGAATACTAAAAATACCTTTGAACTGTGGGAAATTAAGTTAAGGTGCTGATAACTTTAACTGTTTTTTCAACTCTTTGGAATTTTATGTTTCTACTTGCGTCAGAAAAATTGAAACCTTTAGAAAACTGCTCATCTTATCACTTATTGCCTACTTTCAACTGAACATCTATTGTTATTTTCACACCTCCCAAAACTCCCCCCGAAAAGTGAGGCTGTTATGCAAGTTTAACAAAGTCATCAAGATTTGAAGAACTGTTCAATTTTTCCCAGCGTTAATTTAACAATAAATCACTTACAGCATTTGCGAAATGCAAAACGATCATTTGCAAAGAAATTTGTAAACATTTTATTACAACGTGTTGCGAAATTGAGAAACGAAAGGGTTTCAACTGCACTACGTAAATCCCATTCTCCTCACAGCTACTTAACATGCACATAAGATCAGCCAGGACGAACAGGACGGACGGAACGAACAAAGCCGAATTTTTGCAAAACGGCAAAGGATCCTTTTACACAACGGACAGGACTCTGTCAAAAGAGTTTAGATGAAAGTGTAACCCTTTTACAGATAACAACCCCGAATGGGAGAAACCACCCTGAAAGGGAGTCTCTTGTCTCTGCTTGGGTTGTTCATTTAGCTGGATTCTTCAACACTTTTTCTATATGTGATCTCTAAGCTGGAGATGAAGCGAAGAAGAGAGAGGAAGAGAGAGAGAGAGGGAGAGAAACAGAGTAGAAGAGTTGCTTATATCTCTAAGAATGTTCTTCTTTGCATATGTGAGTTATTATTATTTTTGGCTCTGACCGTTTATTGGCCATGCATAATCCCGTTAATGTGCTTATTGCGGCCGCTATTTGAATAATGCACAGTTAACGCTTTAATCTGCTTAGCCACGAACAGAGTAAAAAGGCCAAATGCCGAACTTAGCGTGTCTTCAAAATAAAAACACTTCCGGTCCGTTTGGGACACCTTTTTTGTTGTGTGTAATGTGATTTTGATATTGTTGCGTTTTAACTTTCCGATTGAGGGATATCGCTTACCAAAAACAAAAAAAAAGAAATAAATTTACGTTTTATTCTCGCGCGAAGCGAATCCATCAATTTTATTGCCAAGCATTTTGTTGTTTTTGGATTCCAGTTCGAGTTCCCATTACGTATTCGCAATTATTATGATTTCTCTTTCACACACACACACACTGCTATGGCTCCCCCCCCCCCCCCCCCCCACACACACACGCACAGTTCCTGTTCCTGGCTGAAACAAAAGACGTCTTTGGCTGTCAAAATGGTTACAACGCTTGCCAACAGTCGTAAAGTTTTGCAGCGGCGGCTTTAAGCTGCTTATGTAACAGAAACAGAGAGACAAAGAGAGAGACAGAGAGAGAGAGAGAGAGAGACAGAGTGGGGGAGCGAAAGAGAAAGGGAGAAGCGAGCGCGAACTCTGCTTATAAAATGTATTGTATTATGGCCATTGCATACAAAGCATTCTGCGGTTTATCCTTTCAGCAATAAAAGTATCCGATTACTAACTGCACTTTTTCACATGACGTCGCACCGCACGGAAAAAAAGAAAAAGAAAAAGAAAAAAAAAAGGGATCTGAGTGTCCTGGATTCAGTCAGCTCGTCCTCTGCCTGTCAACGCGTAGATCAAATGCTAACGAGCAGCAGTTCCTGGAGTTTCTGGAGTCTCTGAAGCACAGCTGTGTCGAGCTCTTTTTTTGTTCTACTTTCGCCTGCACCTTTTAATTAAAGCTTAAGCCTTTTAAATACCCCAGCAGGCCTTAAGCGCCAGGTTAGCCCAAGTTAAATGCCATTTCAAAGTGTGGACATGATATGCCTCAAACTGTAAACTGAGACAACGAGCAACTGTCGCCGTCAGCTGTGCAGCAGGAGGATTGACAACAGCAACAACAGCAAACATCAACAGCAACAACAACCAGAACAAGGACAAGGACATGCTTTTTGGACAACCACACTTTATGATAAAGAGAGATAGTCTGTGTGTGTGTGTGTGTGTGTGTGTGTGGGAGAGTGTGAAATGTTCTTGTGTGGCAAATACTTGGAAAGGTCGGCATAGTGTTAACTGATATGCATGTGATGCAGACCCAAAAGATGCCTTTCAAAACTGACACATCAATTTGGAAAAATTGTAGCTTTGTGAGGCACACTTTCAGTATTTATGTTGTTGTAATATCAACGTATTTGTAAACTTAACCCATTCAAACTGAAATTGTGACTAGACAGTGGGATGAATATTACAAATAACCCAAGAAGTGTTATAACTATTTATTTGCTTATTTTTTAAATTTAAATTTAAAATTTAATTTCATTTTTCTCTTTGGAGTTGGTCAACAGCAAATTAACATTTTTCTTTAGGTATTCTGGATCAGCAACAACAACTTAGTCGATCAAGTTATCTCCTAGCAGAGATCTCTTAACTAGAATATGTATTTGCTTTTAATGACTTTTATTTGTATTATTTAAGAAACGAAACTGAAGAAACCTATGAAAAACGAAACGCAGGAAAAAAGAACGCTAAACACGTGTACAACAACAACAGCAAGAACAACAACAACAGCAACAACAACAACAAGAGCTTATGTTGGGTTCCAGTTTCAGAGTTGGATTGCAAGACGTATTTGGTTGATTGTTAAGATTGTTCGCTGTTGTCTTGGGTATCCCATAAGCCGTACTTCTTGCCCACCGTTTGCTGCCAGAGACGCAATCCGCCTTCCTTTGAGCCCGATGCAAAGACCTCGCCATCGGGACTGTACTTGATGGAGTGCACCGAGTGTTCGTGTGCCACAAAGCTCTCCAAGCACTGGCCACTGGCATACTCGAATCTGTGGACGCGATTACCTGCCGCACACACATACGTCTCTTTGGCGGGATGCAAGGAGGCGCCACTGACACACATCGAATGCTGACGATGCTGCAGTATCTGAAAGCGTTCCACGTCCAGGAAGATGACACTCTGACCATAGGCGATGGTTACAGTGCGTCCATCAGCATTCAGTTCCAGCGACTTGGCATGGTGTGGCAGATTTATGGAATGCACCTGCCGTCCACTCAGCAGATCCCACAGTCGAATGGAGCGATCATGGGAGGATGAGAGCAGTGCCCGATCCTCGCGGCAGAAGATCACATCGCGTACCCCTCTCGACTGTCCCTCTAGTATCATGGCCACGCCTGGCCTGTCGAGTGTGTACAGATAGAGGTCTGTATCCGAGCAGTGATAGTGCTTGCCTTCCAGACAACCCACTGCCAGACGTGGTGATTTGGTGGCAAGTGCCACACAACGCACAGCACATGGTGACTCAAACGTTGCCAACTGGTTGCCATTGGTTGCATTCCAGATGCGAGCAGTGCAATCCCGGCTGCCAGTGGCCACAAGTGTGGCATCCCCATTGATGTCCACACTGAGCATCGCCTTACCTCTCCTTCTCTTCCTCACTTTCCCAAATTTGCCCACCCAATCGCCCGTGTCACCGTGTCGCAATATAGCCTGTCCATCCCTGGAGGCCGATGCCAAATAATATCCCGAATCGCAGATCTGGCTAAAGGCCAACTGAACCACATCTCCCTGGTGACCCACACACTCCACTGGCAGCTGTGCTCCTGCCATTCTCTATTTAAAATAAGTTTAATTTTTTTTTGTTTTGTTCGTTTGGTGTCGATTGATGCAAGATCAGCTGGAAGTTTTTAAGCAGTGACTACTGTGATTGTAGGCCTATGAAGTAAATGCCAAAAGATTAATAACAGCTGAAAAGTTTTAAAGTTTCTTCGAAAAGTGGAAGACTGTTAGATAATTAAAGATTTTATCATGTTTAGTAAGTTATTATTATTATATAAATTCCCAAAAAACGAAAGTTTCATTTATGGCAACATCTTAAAGAATTTTTGATTTATAAAGTACTCATCGCAATTTTCACCATCAAAATATGCAAATGTGGAAAAGCTGTAAAATTTAATTAAAAACTGTTGTAACTTTTCCCAAAACAACACACACATTTTATATTTTCAATAATGAACTAAGCTGATGCTATTTTGAATGTAAAATGGGTTTACCTGATGTTTAATATTTTAGAACCAAACAACCATTAGATGAGAAGGACACCCCCTGTAAAATCTTTACAAATGCTCTTCACGCGTCTCAAATGACCATCAACAAGAAGACAGAGTCAAGGATAAAGGATGAAACCCATTCACATCAATTCTGGCAGCCAAAGTTATGACAAGTCTGAGAGAAAGAAACTTGTAATCGGAGAAAAGCGCAGATGAGACAACCCCCAGATAAAATACTCGCATGTAAATATATATATATATATATATATATATATATATACATACATATATATATGTATATGTTTGCATATTTTCCACACAAACCCTTTTGTTTTTCCCATATGACACATAAATATAAAAGAGAAGACAAGGACATTGGTCAGCTGGGCCGTTAATTGAATCATTACTGAGTGAAAAAAAAACAACGTTGCAGCAACAACAATGCAACATAATTATTATGAGTGATTGCCAGGGAGAGCAAGGGATATTTTTTTAAAACAAAAGGGCGTGCCTGAGGCTACCTTTCAAAATTAATTTCAATAAGTCAGCATCACAGCTGCGGGCAGTTGGCCATTCCTATCAACCTCCCTAACCCCCGCCACTCCTCATCTTAAACTGGTCTGGAGAACTGTTAGCGACAGCCTCCTTTCAGCCCAGAAACACACGGAACCCAATCCGCATGTAATCCCTGACAGTTATCCAAGCCGGAGATAGTTGAAAGGGTTGCTCCTAAATAGAAAAACCACTTGAGCGAGTTTTTCACCTACCCCCACCACGACTCTATCTCTATCTCTTTCTCTTTCTCCATGAACGGCGGCTTCTTCCAAGACGAGCCCATATCTGTCAGACCCATGCCTCTGTCTGTCCGTCCCTCCGTCCGTCTGTGACTTGAGCATTTTTCCAAACTGCTTCACTTCAATGCGCCCCGCACGGGTCAATAATTTTTGCCGAAATGGCATAGTTTGAGTAGTTCCCCTTACCCCCTACCCCCTTCCATGGAATTATATTTATATATGTGTGGAGTGCATAAGGTCGTGGGCTGCATTCTTGAACTCTTGAAATGAACTAAAAATATTAATTTTATATCCTATAAAACAAAACTCGAAATGACGCAGCAAGAAAATGACTTCCTTAGCAGCGAAGAGTTTCCTCATTTGGAACCCTTGGCAGCAAAATGAAATTCTTTTCTTATGTCACTTGGTTCAGGAAGTGTTCTATATAATACACATTAATATTACATTTTAATTTGAAAACTCGATTTTTACTCCAAGTTCATTCACAAACTTTGAAATTGCCTTGGTAATTTTTTGTACTTTCCATAACTTTGTCAAAACTGAACTGATTTTCAAAAACCAGGTCCTTTAGGATATAGTTTGATCTCTAAATTAAAACTGCATTTAAAGTTGGAAACATTAAAGTTGTATATAAAAAAACACTTTTTCAACAGTGATTCGATTTTTTCTGGCGTTTTAAAACTAGGCCTTTTTAATCATAGTTCGAGCTCAAGTTTGATCCCAAAATTAAAACTATTCTTAAAGTTTAGAAACACAATTCCAGTTTCAATTCATGTTAAAAATAACGTTGCACAATTGTTTGCAGATCGGTTTCAGTCACAAATTTGTGATTTCAGTTTTCATGGTTAAGGTTATAACAAATGATTAACAGTTATTGTTCAACTCATTTGGTTGCTATACAAACACAATTTGAGCCAAGCAAATCTTATATTTCTCCACTCAAAATGAAGGCAGAGCATGCAAAATGTAGTTTTAAATGCATTTATGGACAAGATAAAATATTTCCAAAAAAGAATAAGAAATCTATTCAAGTGACATTACAATGCGATTAACTAGCCGCCGCAAATTTGGGAGAGAGAGAGGGAGAGGGAAAGAGAGAGAGAGAGAGAGAAAACCCGTCGCGACACATTTGTTTGAGCGAATCAATTAGTCACAATGGCCCACGGGACAGTTTTTGCCTGTCCTGCCGACACTGGTACTGGTATTGTTGTGCCTGGACTGAGCTGACCTGAGCTGAGCTGAGCTGGACGGAGAGTAGTTGATGTCCCTGCATAAGGGCGTTAATTATCGGGCAGACGTTTAATGAATGCGCCCGGAGCGACGCGCACGTAATTTAAATTTGCTTAGTTGCGTGTTTGTAGCTGCTGCGTGTGTGTTGTGTGTGTGTGTGTTTTTGTTGTGTGACATTGCCTTTTGGGCTAGCTGCTTAGTTAGACGGCTCATCCAAGCGGCCACTTTAGTTTCCGCTTCCTGTTTAGCATTGTTATCCTGGATGTAATTAGCTGGCAGCGACAGGAAACGATTGCAGGCTCTTAAGGAGCTGCCACAGATAACATCTACCCCCCAAAAATAAAAACCCAAAATCTTACAACGTCTTTGCGATGTCTCTTTCCTCTCAAATACCAAGTTATTTGACATGTGAAAAGCCAGCTGAACTGGGCAATTTGATAAACCAATTTGCGCTGGTCATAAACAACAGATTGAGGCTTTTGTTTGCCAGAGATCTATAAAGTATTTGGTGGCCACTTTTATGGCTACTGCCAAGCAGCTGGCTATTTCTAAATTTTAATGCTCATTGCTCCATTATAAAATGATCATTAAATCGGCAGCCCATTTGACAATTGATTGATATATGTGGCATCAAGTTGCAAATCGTACAGAAATCGGGTAGTTTTTGTGCTAAATTGTGGGCTACTTTCGCAAATGACTTTATTAGTAGGTAAGTCGACTATTATTAAAACTGAAAATATTACAAAAATCATTTCAACAGCTGTCATATATCACACATATAGGGCAACTAACCCTCAGTGCCTATCTCCCTCCGCTCAAGCGAACATTTTCCTCTGCTCACAAAAGTATCATATAACAAATTTTAATTAAACATATGCTAAATACTTTTAGCTTAATTAAAAAAAAAGAGAAGACTATGTTCCATAGAAATTAAGAAAAAATACTCTTAAAAGGTATCTGCTTACATGAAAACATAAAATCCATGATTGATGCCCGGCTGTCAGCGGTGAAAATCACACAGAAATGGCATAAAAAACTTAAAGTTTTCAATGGGTTTTTCTCTAAAGCAACAATATGGGAAAATGTGGTGCAACAGCTGCGCGTTAAAGAGTCCTTTGCGACTATGCAAATGAGTTGCAAGCATCATTCCATCATGCAGTCCATCAGTTGCGTCAATCCTGCAATTTGAGTAAGCGAGTGACATAATTCCCGACGCTGTGACGAACTTTGATTGATATGTGCGCGTCCGTTGAGATCAGAGAAAGTTTCTCTCTCTCTCTCTCCCTCCCTCTCTCTTTTTTTCTATCGCTCTCTCTCTTTCTGTGAACGCGACAGCCATGGCGAATTTTGAGACTGGTTGCAATTTCCCTTCTGCCATCACTTTAAAGTGTCAAAAATTTTACGTTTTGGATTGATCACTTGAGCAGCGTTTTTAACATGATGTAGAGCGTGTTCTTCTTTATTTCTTTTTTTTTTGCATAATTTAATTTGGGGTTTACACGAGTTTTACAAGGGATAAACGCCGGTTGAGTAACGGAAAAACAACATGGGAAAACTTTTCTTTGCAGTTAGACATCAACTGACATTTTATGATGTGCTTTGAATGGATAATATCACGTATGATTGCAGAATCTTTTACATTAGCTATAGAAACAAAATCTAAGCCAACAAAATGATGTACCCTTTTTCCAAAAATCTACACACTGACCCACTTTGACTTCGCTTTCGATTCTATGACCAGCAGGCATAAAAATAAAATGAACTTATTGCTCAGAACTGGCGGCACCAATAACAGCCCTTCGGCTACAAGTCATTTATGAAAACATTAATAATAATTAGTACAACTTTAAAAGTCTACACGAAGTCTACTCGAAAATAAACGCCAAGTCATACTATTAATGATAGTTTGGTTTGTCTATTTGAAAATCGAAAGTGACTTGAAAAACGGGGCGTAGTCCAACAGGGACACTTGAAGCGGAAGCGTTGCTTCATTTGTCAGTTCGTCATTGCGGAAATGGAAGCATCGCCAGCAGCAACAACAACAACCAGAAGTAGAACGTTATCATCATCAGCAGCATGGTTTATATGGGAGTGGAAGAAAAATGAAGAAACTGAAAAATTGGCCATCGTCAGCGGAAGTCCAACGAATATTTTAGCGCTTGCCATCAAAATATTTACAGGGCCTCATAAAAATGAGCACTTTATGGCAAACTCAGCGACAGCAGATATATAAAATGCCCAGTACATTTGTAATTGCGTATAATTTTTATAGAACAACAGGAAATCAGCAAGGGGTAAGGAAAGGAGCAGCAGCAGCGGCAGCAGCGACAGCAGCGGCAAATAGAAAGTCAGCAGGAGGCACTCCCATTGATAATGTGGCAGCAAAAAGTAGCTCACATTTTACATCAATCTAAAAAATATGCTTGCCAGATTCCCAGTGCCTTCTTTCAATTTTTGGCTGTGTGCGAAATGTGTCAAGACAAATCAATAAACTTCTAATTTTATTACGGTGCAAAAAGGAGACGAGGCATCAGCATCACCATCACCATCAGCATCAGCATCCGCATCTATTGGAACGTTACAGATACCGATCTGTCAATTCCTATTGTCAATTTGACAATTGATATCTCACACATCATTTGATTCGAGTGCGCACAATGAGATTGTTTATGTCTTCCAAGGGGGGGGACAGACTTTCAGACTTGCCAAAATGTTCGATCGACATTTTCTTATCGAGGGTTCAGGTATCAATTTTCTTTACCTTTCTCTACTCTCACTCACACTCTCTCTTTCTCTGCTTACCTTCAGGGGGTAAGTCTGCAATTTGCGGTTTTCTATTTTTCGGGCCAAAACACTATAGAAATTGACAGCGTTTCTGCTGGCATTTTGTCCACTTAACGCCAGTCTCTGGTCAGAGTTCAAATATGGGTACATTGATCCCTGTATCGATCTTACTTTCACTAATGATATTCTGTTTGCATAATCCCCACTTCCGACGACTTGTGGGTCATCGCATATTGTGGTGGTCGAGTGTGTGGTTTATGCCTGGATTGAGAGCCGAGAAGAAAGCATTAATGCTGTTAATGATTGTCTCTTGTTGATCCTTCTCTGGGGTATCTGAACGTTTGAATTTCTTCTGTTTAAGTTTCAATAGCATTTGGCATGGATTTCTTCTTATTTGTTATGCTATTCACGCAGTAAAATAGTAGAGTTTAATAACCATAAATACTATATTTTTATTTAATTTAAAAAGGAAGGTTTCTACAGAAGGATCCTATATAGCTAATGTGCATAGGTTCCATTTCATTTTGCTACATGCCCACTTACTTTGTACAGTTTTCGGTCTCTAAAATAGTCATAAAATTTAATTTTATATTTAACTTCAAATGCTTACCTGGACAGTTTCCAATTTGCAGTTGTTTACATACAAAATTAGCATATAATTAGTATATCCTTTAAGCATCCTTTTCAACAGCTTTCCAAGCTCAAGCCTGTGAGTTGTCTACCTTAACAGCTTTTACATTTAATATGCACACAATCTACACATTATCTTAAGCCAAACAACTGAACGGAAGCTGTCAAATCCCCCCAAAAAAAGGAGAAAAAATATCGAAGAAAAGGCGACTGCTAACTAAATTCAATCTCGTTGCTCCTTGCTCATTGCTCCTTGCTACTGCTCCTGGCTGCAGTCCTCAAAGTCAAACTGATTCCCGCACTTTGAGCTCACCTCTTTTAATTTAATAAAAAGCCCACAGCGCCCCGAGGATTTTCGAGAGTGTATTTTCTGGCAGACTTTGCGTCGTATCAGTCATCACTTGTTAATCTGAGTTAAACGTTTCGGAGGATATTATACGGCGCACATACACTTTTTTACATACACACATATATATATATATATATATATATATATATATTTAAATTTCATTTTTTCTTTGGCTCAAAAGCAGTATGCAAACTACTCGCAGGAAGTCAAAGCGACGCTGACAGCCAAGGATATTAACGAGGGGTGGTGCTGGGAGAGAGAGAGAAAGCAGTGTGCAAAAGCATAATGTATATTAAATGCACTCAAAGCAGATTCAATTCATATTTCAGAACGCTTTGCTTTCATTAGGCGCTCGCAACAAAGGGACGAAGGATGAACGTTTCCCGAGGCGGCGACATGTGAGCAATTTTAGGAAGCGCGTGCGATGCCTTCAAGTGGTTTTTACACCAACAACAAGGAACTCTGTCAAGGATGATGACACCTGTGCACACACACACAAACACCTACACACACACAAACGAGAGGAGACAATGCACAGCGCTGACTTCTGGCTCACTTCTGGGTCCTTTAGCCATATCTCTCTGCTGTCTGCTACCTGCTTTTTAGCCAATTGTGTGTGTGTGGCTGTGTTTGTGTTAAGAGCCAAGCCGCAAGACTAACAGAAAAACACGCCCGCAATTGACTCGACTTATCCTTTGTCAGTTGTGCATCTTTTGCTGCTGGCAGCTCAAGGAAATTAAACGGATTTCCCAAAAATGCTCAAGACCCACACAAAATGTACTCGGGCGCTGCCTGGATGAGTTCAAGTAATTGCCAAAACTCATTCGAAATGCTAATTAGCTTGTCTTCTTCACGCTTGGATAACATCCAGCTACTTTACAAACTTGCACTAACAAGAACCAAGTCAACAACAATGTAATTGATGTATAAAACCAGCAGAGTCCTTGCAAAATTTCAGATTTCGCTTAGTTTTTCAACAGTCATTAAATGTGTATGAAGCACAGCAAAGAAAGGCATCTGTTGGATATTTTTTCGATTGTAATCAAGAGCATCTGTTTCTGACCTGTTTCTGTATCTGTAAATCATGTAAATTGTAATGTCTTCAAAAAAATATAGTAATTTAGAACTAGCTTAGAATTTAGAAGATTTCATACTTCCATCAGAGTAGTCACTGCATGAAAACTCCAAGCTGGTCTTGCATCAATCGACTCCAAGCACTTTCAATCAAATACCAAACGAACAAAAGTGTAAATTATTAAAAACATTGGAAAATCAGGATTCTTAAAGCGAATTCTCTACTTTGGCAAATTGAACCTGTTTTAAATAGAGAATGGCAGGAGCACAGTTGCCAGTGGAGTGTGTGGGTCACCAGGGAGATGTGGTTCAGTTGGCCTTTAGCCAGATCTGCGATTCTGGATATTATTTGGCATCGGCCTCCAGGGATGGACAGGCTATATTGCGACACGGTGACACGGGCGATTGGGTGGGCAAATTTGGGAAAGTGAGGAAGAGAAGGAGAGGTAAGGCGATGCTCAGTGTGGACATCAATGGGGATGCCACACTTGTGGCCACTGGCAGCCGGGATTGCACTGCTCGCATCTGGAATGCAACCAATGGCAACCAGTTGGCAACGTTTGAGTCGCCATGTGCTGTGCGTTGTGTGGCACTTGCCACCAAATCACCACGTCTGGCAGTGGGTTGTCTGGAAGGCAAGCACTATCACTGCTCGGATACAGACCTCTATCTGTACACACTCGACAGGCCAGGCGTGGCCATGATACTAGAGGGACAGTCGAGAGGGGTACGCGATGTGATCTTCTGCCGCGAGGATCGGGCACTGCTCTCATCCTCCCATGATCGCTCCATTCGACTGTGGGATCTGCTGAGTGGACGGCAGGTGCATTCCATAAATCTGCCACACCATGCCAAGTCGCTGGAACTGAATGCTGATGGACGCACTGTGACCATCGCCTATGGTCAGAGTGTCATCTTCCTGGACGTGGAACGCTTCCAGATACTGCAGCATCGTCAGCATTCGATGTGTGTCAGTGGCGCCTCCTTGCATCCCGCCAAAGAGACGTATGTGTGTGCGGCAGGTAATCTCGTCCACAGATTCGAGTATGCCAGTGGCCAGTGCTTGGAGAGCTTTGTGGCACACGAACACTCGGTGCACTCCATCAAGTACAGTCCCGATGGCGAGGTCTTTGCATCGGGCTCAAAGGAAGGCGGATTGCGTCTCTGGCAGCAAACGGTGGGCAAGAAGTACGGCTTATGGGATACCCAAGACAACAGCGAACAATCTTAACAATCAACCAAATACGTCTTTCAATCCAGCTCTGAAACTGGAACCCAACTTAAGCTCTTGTTGTTGTTGTTGTTGTTACTGTTGTTGTTGTACACGTGTTTAGCGTTCTTTTTTCCTGCGTTTCGTTTTTCATAGGTTTCTTCAGTTTGGTCTTTTTAAAATACAAAAAAAGAGAATTAAAAAAGGGTCACGCTCTGGGACCTTCTAATAAATTTGTCTGCGACTGCGCAGCGTTGTTGTGATTGACTGCCCCCAATTCATCTACCTGCCTGCCTCATTGACTGCCTCCATAAGCCTGTCCAAGACGTGATTCCCAACTACCTAAGATTTCTTCTGTCGTGTGTATGCCCTGTTGCCCACAAATGATATAAGGGGAATGCCTGCTTCAATCTAATTAGAATTAAATATTCTTGAGCATATAGAAATCATACTTATAAATTACACAGTTGGAAAAACACATAAATTATGTTAAAAATCATGAATTTTGCATTTACTACACTATATATATATATATATGTATATATTCTTGTTCATTCATTGATATCCCAAAACAGAACGATTTATGAAAAAAAAGGATAACTTCAAGTCGAGCACTCCTCTGTGCAACAAACTCACTCGTTTCTCATTTCTTACTTTGATGGCTCAACCTGTTTTTGTTGCGCATTTGAGTTAAGCAAAAGGTTCCTGAAAGGATTTTTATTTTACTTCTTTCTGTTTTTTGAAAGCCAAGACGTATTCTCAATGCTCCAACGCTGCACACGTTTTCTCACCAAATCAGAGAGTCATAAATGCATTTTATTATTATTTATACAGTCGACTGCAGTCGACAAAACGTTGCCCTCTGGGGCATTGAAAACGTTTTTTATTTATGCATCCAAAGTTGTTGGACTCTTTTTTTTGGGGTAGGTGCAACAGCAGCAGCAACAACAGCGATGCATCTGACGATAAACTAAGCAAACACAGAGCCAAAGCAAAGATACAAAGGTGCATAGAAACTTAGATACAAATGGAGAGTGAAGTTTTTTAGTTTTTACTTTTTTTGTACTGACCTAAGTTACACACAGATTCTGTTGTCAACTTGGCGATGACTTTTTGTTTGTTTTCCCTGCGGCTGCTGGTGGTGCTGCAAATGCATTTCCATAAATATTTATACATTTGTGAAGTTGATAAAAACCAGTTTTGGCTCAACACGCGTTTACCAGGAAAAACACGGCAGCGAGGAACCTTTTCACACAACACACTTTCCATATATATTTACCGTTCTCTCCGTCCTTGTTTATCGGCTAGTTGTTCCAATAAAATTGAAAATGAGTTGTCATTTCATTTTTGGTTTCTGGGCCTGGAACAAGTGTGTGTTTGTGTGTGTGCTGCATGATTGATGATGATTGTTATTGCGGTTGCAAGTAGCACAGTAGCCCAAAAGGATTTTCTGTTTGCAGTACGGTAGCCAGGAATAATATTTGCATACTTGCATATTAGCCTTTTCCACACAACATTTGCATTGCATTTCAAAAACAACAAACCAACAACCATCAATATGGCTCATCAAAGACGATTTGTTAAAGATGATCCCGTCTGTCGAAACAGAACTCCAGCGTTGACCGCAAACAATTTGTCCAAAAGATAAGCCACAAGTCATTTATAAATGTCCTGAGACTACGATTTTTGTTTTGTATATATAAATGACTGGTCATTTGCCAGGGGTTCAATGATCGTACGGAAAGATTTTGAGTTAATAGAAATCACACAATTGTATATAAAAGGGGCAGTTTTTGAGATCTTAGAACATGTTTTGATTTTGCCTGGAGTTAAAAAATTAGATCTCAGAGGTGTTCCTTTTGATACCGTATAAGATTGAAGAATAGCTTTCAATTTATTATAATGACTCTTGTATTCATTTGCGTTACGGGCTCATTAGAAGTATAAGGGAATTCTGATTGATTATTGATTTTCGAATTTTAAACTTAAAGATCGATATTTAAGTATCTAAAGTCTGTTTTTGTTTCTCAGTAATATCGTAATATAAGATCAATATTATAGTATTGTAATGATCATCTACAAGAATATCATAATTTTGAGAATTTATTAGTTATTAAAGCATTACAAGCTATTCTGATTAGATTACTTTAAGATATCCCAACTCATCCGTCAACATTTTCTATATTACAATAATTACTTAATACATAGGCCAAAGCACTTCTAAGATTATCAAAATAGTAAGTAACTACCACATTTCTTAATTATACAGTAAAAAGTAACCCACACAACTACAGTTCATTTATAAAATACAATTTTCCCATGGACTGTTCGACTTGATTACACCCAATCGAAAACACTTCCGCTGCGTTCTGCGAATAATTTCATGGCAAGCCCTTTAGCAGAAAAATACCTCAACATATCCTTAACCATAACGCACCTGCCCCAGAGTATCTCAGTCGGAATTGGGCTTGCGGTCACAGTTCGTGAGCTAAACAATTTTATGGCAATTTCCTTATAGCGCAAGACCCGCTATGCTATATGGGTAAATGTTAAATATATCTTGTATAATTTTGTACGTTACTTGTTCTGTCACGCTAGCTGAACACTCCAGAAAAAAAAAACGGGAGAACTCCCGCTAGGAACACGTGGCATATGATATGTGTATACCTAGTTAAGTTTCTCGTATTTGGTGTATACCTTGGGGGTGTCTGTTGATTGTCTATGTTACGCTCGATGCGATAAGACGTGCTGCATTCGAAATGAGTGTAACGTATATTTTATACAGAACCAGCACCAGAATCGTTAACCGTTGAGGTTTCTTCTATGAGATAATAATAACAATTCGACAATGGCGACCTTCAACTTGGGGCATTGTTTATTGTTTGCTTGTTTGTGCCGCTTATCGCAAACCAAGTGCAATAAAAGAACGACTTGGGCTTATCCGCCTTATCAGTCAAATGGAGTGCACTTATGGAACTAAGACCAATTTAAGACCATTGAATAGGGCCTTTTATAACTAACTAATAATAATGATTTTCTTATCAAATGTTTTTTGAATTTCTTTACAACTATTTGTATTGATATTGATTGATCGATGAAAGTGAAGCATTGATTAAATGACCAACAAGTTTAACAAGAATTAGACATGAATTGACTGACGAATAATGTGAACTTCTCTTGTAATTTATAAACTACACAGAAAATTTTTTTCTCTTTTCTGCATAGAATATTTTGTATCATAGTTTTAATGCCAATTAAGCTTGTTGGATCAGATATAATCGTAATTCATTCGTTATCAAATTTGTTTTAATTTCTTTATATTAGTTTATATATTGATTGATCGATAAACGATGCGCATAGATAAAGTTTTTAACAAATTTGACTAAGATTTAGCGACTAATTTATCTAATTTAGAAACAATATTGACATACTTTCCTATGATCAGAAGATTTAATGTCAAACTTTGTGGATAAGAAGAAAAGATCATCTGCCAGAGTTCTTAGGTTATTTTCAACCAGCATTATTGGCTTAATTCAATGGATAAACAAATACGCATCTAATACCCGCACGTTCCAAAACGAAAACGTTGAGCAATCCTTTGATGAGGCTGCCCTTATAAAGGATTAGGAGAAGCACTTGAAGAACACCCCATTGTGTGTTGATAAATTGTGCTACCTCTTTTCTTTCTTTCGTTCTCAATTCGACGCCTTTTTCCGTGTGTTTACACAGCAAAATGCAACCCATATAGTTTTTCAGGACATCCTGCACATACTTGAGGAAATTACGTAAAGGGATCACGAACTCTCTCTCTCTATGTATATATATAAGGCTACCCCACCATGAGATCTTGAGTTGTTTATGTTTCAGGCATGACTGCAACTCAACGCCGGCAGAATTTCTGAAACCAAATTTGTTAAAAACTGTGTAAATTTACGTTCCTTTATATTTTTTCATTGGTTTTTTTTTTGTTTTTTGTTTTTTGTTTTTTTTTTTTGAGGGTGTGTCCCATAAGCAGAACTCTGCGGTGTGTCTGCTTGGCACTTGGTAGGGCACAGGGTATCGTCTATAGGGAGGGAGGCGAGTCCAAGTCTCTCGACTCGGCTGCCTAATCGATCGATAGATCGGTTTTTCGTCGCTTGCCTTTTTGGGGTGATTGCACTCGGGGCATGGTTTTAATTACAATACGTTTTTCTTCCTTTTTTTCTGTTTTTTCGTTTTTTTTTTTGGTTTTTTTTTTTTGTGAAGTGCAAAGGCACAAAAGCAAATGATGTCTTTAGTTTTGACTTCTCTTTCTTGTCGCTTTTTTGTGTGCACTTCAATTGCATTTGTGCAAACAATATAAATCGAATTTTATTGCCCCGAAAATGTAATTTAATTTTTTACGATTTTGCACTTAAATAGCAACGACTCAAAGCTTGGGAAATTCATATGATTTTCAGTCAAATGTAAGTAACGGTTTAAAGTTTAAAAAACGAAAAAGAGAACCGTTTAACTATCTTTACAGTCTAATGCCCAATGAATTTTGTTGTTGTACAGTTTTCAGAGTGTGCCCCACATTTGATGGCCCCCAGTTACAATAGGAAAGTGAAAACTGTTTGCCGCCCCAAATACAATTCATGTTACTTTGTTTCCACTGCGCCACTAGTGGCAGCAACAACAACAACGAAATCCAGTTTTAGGTTAAACAAACCGAAACCAAAACATTTTTATCTACCCATCCACGCATTCAACAAAAGTACAGCTCCAACCCAGACCAGACCAGACCAGACAAGACCAGACAACAACATGCAGAAGAGAACACGGAATTTCCAGCAAGTCGAATATCACATGCTCTTATCGATATAATTGGTTAGAGTTCTTTACGTAACACTGCCAATTGCTCATTCAAATTGTTATGCTTAATTTTGGAGTAGAGCATTTAAAAACACAGAGCAGCGCTGCTTCTGCTGCTTCTTCGATCATTTTGAATTCGAGGGTTGCTGTGTCGACGAGACAAGCATGTTGTATGGCAACGCCGCGGTGGTTGTTTGACGTTTCTTTTTGTGGTTGTTCGTGCTCACTCTCTGTCTTGCTCTCTGGCTCTCTGGCTGGAAAGAGCGAGAACGACTGGATTTGAGCGCAGAGTTGGCAGCGTGTCTCTTTTGGCTACTGATCGGGCTGAAAAACAGCTAAGTGAGAGATTTTCAGCTAGCTTTAATAAACACAAAACCGATTTTCTACTTGAAGAAAAATAATAACTGCCGTTCCTTATAGTAGTTATTTTATGAACAAATTTAAAATAAATACAAAATTCGAACATAACACATACTTTAAACTATTTACATATATTTAGCTCTTTACAGCTGCTCTCAGTTTTTGGCTTCATACACAGCTCTCTAGCAGTTTTGTGCCAGCTATCTAGCATGGCAACAACATTGCGTGCAGGGTGCTCGCAGTCATTGAGCGACCAAGAGAGTAAGTGAGAAGTCATCCATGTATAAATATAATTTTTACCCGTTTACGTACGTTTAGTTTTGTTATTCTGCTCGACGAGCTCAGTTGGGAATGTGCGCACGTCAATAAAAAAAAAAAACCGAAAATGTACTTATAAACGCGAAATACCGAAAATAAAGAATAACATTTTACAACAGCAGTTGTAAATGAGAAAATAAACTAAAAAACAGTGCAGACACAAAACGATCAGAACTCGAACAAAAATTTCTTCAATTTATGAGCTCAACTCGTCAGTTTTCTCTTCGATTTTGAGTGGCATTTTTTGTGTGTGGCCAATAAGAACAGAAATTAGCAAATCCGAGCGAATACAAATAACAGATTGAAGTGGACAAAAAACCACAGTTCGCAGCGCATTTGTTTATATCATAATTCTAAACAAATACTCGAAAACGGCAACCAAATTTTCACTTTTTTTCAAGCGAAAAGTGCTTAAAACGCAGAAGCAAAAGAGCAACAAATAACTGTGCTCCGCACATACAAGCAATAACACTCACTCACTCACACTGGCGCAACCTCGAACGAGATTTGGAGACTCTCACACGCCTGTGTGTGTGTAAGTGTCTGTGTGCAGTTGTGTGTGTGAGCTTGCCCCTCTACGTGCAGATGAGCACAGAAAAATAGAAGTTTTGGCGCCAAAACTTTGACATTTCGTTTCGGCGTAGGCAGGAAAACTGCGTCGCACCGTAGCCCAACACAAAAATACATCCAAAACAAAACTACAGCAACTGCAACAACAGTAAAAACTACAACAGCAACAACAACATGGTCAGTGCTCGAGTTCTCCATACGGTTGTGCTGAATGAATTCTGTAAGATGAGCGCCAGTCCAGCGGTCAGTCGAAATTTGGCCTGCGGCCGCAATTTGGATCACGTCAAGCGCAATCTCTTTGGCTCTGCGCAGACGACGGCAACGTGAGTGCAACAAAAATTTGGTACAGTGATCGCTGGCGAAATTAGAAGTTTGTTTTGAGTGCATTAGAGCCAACATTTTTTAATTTGCAGCTAGTTTTTTTTTTGGCACGTTCTGAAGTTGTAGTTATGCACGAAAAGTGGAATATGTAATTTAAGTGAATTTTACGACTTGATTTGTTTATGTACATTTCAGTTAATTTTGATACACAATAACAATTTTTAGTACCCGCTGAAATTATAAATATGAAAAAAATAAGATATTTAATTTTCTGTGCATTTTACAATTGATATATTTATTTATTTAAAACGCATTAAATTGTGAATCGGTAAATTAAACTATTTATGCAGCACTTTTAATACACTAATCAGTCGATTACAAATAATTATCAACACTTTGAAATCCACGCCACAAGCGAAACTTTTTAAATTTCCCAGCAATCACTTTGTTAAATTTATATATATAAATATATTAACAATTATGTTCCAACTCAGCTTCTCCTTCAACACGGAATTGGATCGCTATCCAGAACGTGCCAGCATAATCTGGGGCTATGATTTCCGTGCTGATCGTCCGCTCGGCGCTAATGCCAGTTTCACTTGGGAGCGTGTGAGTACGCAGGAATCGGACCGTGCACCGCAGATGTATACACTCACCCGGGCCGCGCATGTGCGTCCCGAGCAGTGCAGTGCGACGCCCAATGAAATGGAGGCATTGCTCAGTGAACGTGCCGATCGCGAGAATCCTATCAACTCCTCGCTGGACTCAAATACGGATACGGAGTACGATTCGCAGGATGAGTCGTTGACGCATGTTGCGTCCACTTCTTCGGCGGCTGCTTTGTGCGTTGCCTCCTCCTCTGCCACCTCCGCTGCCACATCCACATCCAAATCCTCCTCCTCAACCGGCGGCGTCAGCTGCAATTCCAGGGCGCAGCAGCAGCAGCGCGAGCGACAGCTTAAAATCACAGGTGAGTTTCTGTTATTCCCCTCACTTACCAGTTCGCTCTTGCGTGTCCCCCTTCCCACTTTCCCCTTTCCCAGGCGCTATGCCTGATTGCACAAAGGGGACATTTAGGTACTTATTTCCCATAACCACTGGTTTCGTTGACGGAGTTCAGTTTAGTGTTGCTGTGAATGGCAACTGGTATTATTCAATCTGAAACGAAGCTATGCTTTGAACAAATCTTCCAGTCCCCGTCAAACCTAAATACTTCTTGAATAGTAACTTATTGTTATATAGCTCTACTCTATTGTAAATGTATTCAACCTGGTATAATATTTTTAATGGATTATAGTGATTATTTTTTGGTCTGTCTTTGCTCCATTTCAAATTTACATATATCTACATACGCACAATTATTATTCAATCTAAAGAACAGCTAATGGTTAGCATAAATTTGTCAGTGATTGTCAAACCTATTTACTTAATGAACGCCTCTTATTTTCTATATTCAATCTAACGAACAGCTAGTTTACAGCTCAAACTTAACAGCATCTATCAAGCTCATCTACATACTAAATAGAGTTCTTTATATTTGTCTAACTATTTTCCATTTTAAATGTGTATCCATGCATTATGTTTATTGAATCTTAAGAACAACTGATTTATAGCTCCAACTTTTCAGTGGCCCTCAAACATATTTACTTCTTGAACAATATTTATTTCTTATCCATCTCAAATGTATTCCATCCAAAGCTAAGTTAATGTATAGCTAAGTTGCCAGTTCCCATTTAGCCTATCTGCTGCTTTAATTGCATTTTTCTTCTGGCCTTGGCTATTTTCACTTTCAAATTTATAATTACATATATATTTCCATTCCCAAATCAATTCTGCTCCTACTTTAGTTTGCCCTTTAATTGTTTCCCATTGTGCAACCCTTTTTGTTTTCTTTCCACTCTTAACTCTCGCGTGGGCGTTGCTCAATCTGAAAACCAAAATTATAGTCTTAAGCCGAACGCAGCTCGTTGTGCTTCAACACATATAATTAGTTTTGTTTTTATGTGATTTTTAGTTAAAGTGGGGGATGCTTTTGTTGCAAACAGATCGTTGCAGCTGTTTGACAGCGACCCCCCGCCCCCCTCTGTCGCTGCTTTAAAAGTCAATGCACGCAACATCCCCCTGCGTCTGCGGGGGTTGATTTTCATCCAACAAAATAGATGCGATCATTGCATGCGGGCATAAAATGCTAACAGATGTGTGTGTGAGTGTGTGTTGGCTCGGCTTTTTGGTTGACCTCATTAGAGGCACAGATCTAGAGGGGGAGCAGAGAGAGAGAGAGAGAGAGGGGAGACTGCTTCATCTGCAGCTAAACAATGCGCCCGTCAAAGCAGCAGCACTTATCGGGCAACGTTGATTGCTTTTGTATAATTTTACTCATTTCTCCTTTTTTATGAATGCCACTTGGCAAAGTTATTAACATAAATATATAAAAAAGAAGAAAAGAAAAAAAAATACTTGTCTGCGCTGGACAGCCCGCATCTTCAGGCTTTCGGGCTTTGGCCTTGTCTAGCTGTACTTTTGTGCAGCGAAGCCTACGAAAACTTGCCCAGTTTCTGACAGGGCGTGTAATTTTATGCAGTCTGATCCGACTACCTGGCTGGCCTTACCCTATTTGTTATCCCTGTGCAACAACCCTCGGCTGCGTCTGTGCCTGCCACGTGCCACAATCCACCAATTTGAGTGGAAATCAAAATGTGCAAAAACAGGCGGCTCCTGCTGTTGCCACAGACAATATATCACAACCCAATAAGGGTAGCTGCTGCTGCTGCCAACAGCTGACTTTATCCATTTGTATGCCCAAAAATAATTACTAACTGTGCATGTTTTTTTCTCTTTTGTAGAGTTCATGAAGGAGCGCAAGCGTCTCGCACAGGCACCCAAGAAAATCTCACCTGCCAAACGGATGCGTACCAATTCCGGCTCCAACTCCAGTTCGGGTGCGCAAGCTGGTTGCCTCCTGAAACGTTCGCGTCACAACTAAAAATTTATTATTATTACCCGAAAACTACTCAATTTGCAATTTTTATTTGTAATTTTTATAATGCTGCTACAACAACAAAAAAGAATTATTATTAATTTTTTTAACCACATTTAAAGCAATTTTTGTATAAGTTTTTAAAGAAAGCAAACAAACAAACATTAGGTACTCATTTATAGAATTTTGTGTGCAGTGCAAGGGCGAAAGTTGCGAATATTAACTAATAGTCTACTTTTCTAGTTTAAAATGCCAGTTACTAAACGATGGATAAAACAATATAATAAAACCAGTACTAGCACTAGGACAAACATTAGCCGGTCAGCCTTAAGTGTCACCTGCGAGCTAAATGAAACTTTTTAGATTTCTCTAGTGAGAAATGCCATAAACTAAGTGATGAGTTCTTAACAACAAAAACAACAACAACAACATAACTACTATGTTATTTCTATTTGATAAACAACAACAAACAAACACCTTGAGACACACTTTTGAAAAACAACCAAAAAAAAAAAAAACAAAAAACAAAAACAAAATTAATATTTAAATTTATAAGAAACAAACATTTGTAAAATTTCAATTGTTAAATTTTAACAGCAACATTTTTGGGTTTTGCTGTTAAAATTTAAAAAGCTAAAACTTAATGTTGCCCTGCTTTATTATTATATTTATATTGTAATTCTAAATATCGATATATTAATTATTATATTATATATATATGTCAAAGCAGAGTAACATTGATTTCTCGTAAAAAAAATATGCCCTAAAACTAACAATTACAAATCAGATCTTAGGTCTGATTTATTCTTGTTTCAGTTTTTGTGGCTGAATCAAAAAAGTCCTTTTTTTCGACCAGTGCAAACACAACTAGAAATTTAAGCTTATTATTTTTGCCAATTTGTGGGCTTTTGATGATATGTATTTTTCCTTAAATAGTATTACCAAAACTTCATAAATTGCCAATATGTTTCACAAAATGTATAAAATTGCTTTCGATCGCGTTGCCAAATTGATTGGCAATTGATGAGAGCGATTTTCGCTTAACATGTACAAAACAAATGCTATACATTATAATTCTAATTCTAATTCTAATTCTAAATTTATATATATACATACTACAAAATATTATATACGTAGGCAGAGCCTATATTATTGAATAACCCTCACATCGATCATCCTATTTGATAAGCCTTAGCATATAGAACAAACTCCAAAGTATTCACATAATATTTATATATATAATTCATATGATGTGTGTAAAATTTTCAACTCATACTTACAACAATAAAAAAAAACTCCAGTAAACAAAAACCAGGAAAAACAAAAACAAAAAGCAGAATTTTGTTTGTTTTTAATATTTTGTTTTTGTAGACTTGAATTTGTTTATTTGTATCGATTTTAGTCTGTATACTTATTAAGTTGACTTTTGTTTTCCAATAAAATTTGTTTTTCATTTTTTAATAGTGTAATTTGTAATAATATCTTCTAGGCGGATACTCTCGATTAGAGTACTTTGACTTGTTTGGAGCAGAAATAACTGCAAATACAAATGCTTAATTATTTTATTTTATTGTTGCTTCCAATACTCCTGCTACATACATTTGCATACTCCTCCAACCGAACTGTTTTTGTAATTGAAGGAGTAGACAATTTCTGAGAAGAGACAAGAGAGATCATTGGCTTCCACACATTCCAGGCATTCCACACAATCAGTCATTGCGCAGCTTTATCTCGTGCGCTAATCGTCTGCTAATTTATACAATTAAAATTTGAACACCAAATAAAAATAATCAAATGATGATACATCTTATATATGCGCGTACTGTTTACAATATTTTAGAATCGCAAACCTGTTGATTTCATGGTGTTTTCTACAGAAAAGCAAGCAAAGCGCTTAATTAATATACTCGTTTCTAGCCACAATAAACCTAAAGAGAGCTTGAGTTTCTAAGGCTAGTTGCTCATCTCTCCAAAAGAAAAGTGCGAACTGGAAAGTGGAAGAAACCTATTCTGCTGTTCCTGTATTTTAATCGCAAAGAGATGAAAGTAAATAAAGAGAGGCAGAAATATCTGCTACGGTTTTGGAGCGTCAAAAAGAGAGACTGCTGCTGCTGTTGGAAAGTGCATAATTTTTTCTTTTAGAATGTAAACCGTTTTCTTTTAGTTTTTCATTTTCGAGTTTATTTCGTAAAATTAAATATGATTTATTACGACTTACGACAAATACATCAATAATTTAATTCATGCATGCGAACATAGAAATTGACTAACTGTAACTGAGTTTGGCATTAGGTTCCACACACTCTCTTTGGTGTCCTTCCACACGATATATATAGTACAATGAGTTATATACAAATATATTTGAGGATGAGATTTAGTTTGCTGTAAATGTAATTATTTCCCCGTTGCCTTCTCCTCCAGCTGTGCTTGAATATGCTTCACATTCTGCCCCCCGCTGCCCTGGCTGTGACGCTGGAAGAATGCATTGATGGAACTCATCGAACGATATTCCAGATTATCGCTAATGTGCCAATCGACGCTGATGCTCTGATGTCGGCCGACTGGATTGCGTATCTTAGTCTCGTTGTACTTTTCCAGCAGATGCAGTAGGCAATCTTTCGTAGTGTTCGCCGCCTCCTCGAGATTAACCGTTTGATGGGTATCGGGTAAACCGATTGGCACATCGCGACTCATTTGATTAATGCGAAATTTGGCACGACGACTGCTCGCCGACTCAGTGTAGATGTTACTGGAAGTGAGTGGAATTTGACTGCGACTGCTGCTGATACTGCTGCTGCTGCTGCTGCTATTCGTCTGTGCGTTGGCCGTGTTAATGGTGTTCACTGTTGATTGGCTGCGATTGTAGAACTGCGTTTGTTGTTTGCTGCTCCCGTTGCTCAGCTTGGGCATCTCCTCAATGGACTGTTGCAGTCGCATCGACAGCGAGCTGCTCTTTTGCTGCAGCTGCGTGGAAACACGACTCGTTGTTCTAATGCTGCTCGTCGTGCTGCTCGTCGTGCTGCTCGTCGTGCTTCTCGTGCTCGAGCTCGTGCTCGTGCTCTTCGTCCATTTGCTGCCCGCCTCCAGCTTGGAGCTGCTCTGTTCACTTGATGTTGTTGTCGTTGTTGCTTTGTTTTCCTCTGCATCTCCCAACTTGGTGTTAATCTCCGCGAGCATTAAGAGATGGTCACTCAGTTTGCGTATCTCATCGGCGAGATTAACACGCTCGCCGGAACTGCGTCTGCCCAGCAGATAATTGGTGTCCGAGTTGCGGCGATCGAAGGTGTGCAGATAGCTTTTTATGCTGCGCTGCTTTTGGGCGCTGTTTTCGCTGCCGGAGAACTCGTCAAAGTTCTCGTTGAACAGATGTTGGGGGGTGGGCGTGGCACACCCAGAGGCAGTTGCTCCTGTTGCACCCGTCATGGGGAACAGTTTCTCGCGGGATTCATTGATGGGCGTCGTGGCCACCGAGTGTGGACTCTCCACACTGTGTCGCTCCTCGTCCGGCGTCTCCGCCACCTCCAACTCATTGGCCATCTCGTCGTCGGTCAGTGTTGCTATCGATTCGCAGGGCGAAGGCGAACAAACTGCAAAACACGCAAAACTCAATTTTAAAATCAAGCCTGGAACTCTTTAAACTACATACAGATTAGTTTCTCTCTTTTTTGGGTTACGGATTACGATATATCGAAAGATATTGACACAAAAATAATACACATAAATTAGACAGCATGCTTATGAGACAAAAAAAAATCAGCCAAATTGGTTAGTTGTACAGAAAAGTAAGTAATGGATCGTATACAGCTGTAGCCTTGACAGACAATACACTGCGAGAAAATATCTTACTCTGAGTGATGAGCTTCCTTATGCTATTCTCCTATTTAAGAAATTATTTGCCTATCGGCTTAGATTTAACAAAATTTGAAGACTTTCTAACAACTTGAGAAGATAACATATCAAAATAGAAATCAACATTTTAGTTTTTGTGGCATTTATTTGTAACTACTAAGTAATTGTTAATGACAAATTTCAATTACAGTGATTAACGATTAATGACTGTTTTTAATTACCAATATTTAAATAATAGTGTAAATAATAATTAAGGTATTTAGATATTTGCAGAAGATCATTAAATGCATTCCAAAATAACCTAAAGTAATAATTAATTACTGTTTTTAATTACAAATATTTAAATAATAACTAAAACGGTAATTAAAGGATACAAATACTGCTGTTAAGAGATCACTTAATGCATTCTACTAAATCCTTACTGAAAAAATATATACAAATGCTTTTCGTTTATAATTTCTTATTCATAAGGATTACAACATAAATAAGCTCTATGTTTGATGAAAAAGAGGCCCGTTTAATGAAATGAATTTTAGAATTTGACTTGTTTTGTTGTTTTATTGTTGTCGATCGATGATGGGGCTTACCTTATCCGGAATATATAGTTCTGAAACTGTGGCTAGATGTTGAGGCTAAACCTGAACTAGGTAAGGATTATGTCTTTGGTGTATTTGTGTTTTGGTTTGTATTTGTTTTCGATTTGTTGCGGAATGTTTGCAAAGAGTTCGTATTTGAAAGAAGGTTTTTGTTCTGTTGTATTTTGAAGTATATATTTTTTTTCTTGTCATTGGCTGTCTTTATCACAGTGTCGAAACGCTAAGCAACTTAAATAACTAGGCAATTTTGTTTTTATTGGTTAGTCGAGGTAGCATCCGCAACAAGGATGCGCTTAAAACTATGATTAAACTTAACATTTATAAAAAAAACACACAACAACATTTATGTAAATACTCGCAAGTAATTGTTTCTGTTTGTTGTTTGTTGTATTTGTTGCTGTTGTTGTTGTTTTTGTTGTTGCTGTTGCTGTTGCTGCTGGCATGCCATTTTCTACTTTCTCTCACACAACACAACACACACAAAACATTATTTCAATTTTAGCTCATGTTAACACAAAACATTAATAGATTTAAACTGAGAGTAAGAGAGTGTGAGTGAGCGCCAGCTAGAGAGAGAGAGAGATAGAGAGGAAGTGAGAGAGAGCACGAGAGCACTTCTCTGCTTTTTCTCTCATTGAGCTAACTTGGCTTACATTCAAGTTAATAGAGAGAGAAACAACAACAATTAGTTTTACGCTTTTCTTATATCCTTGCAGAGGGTATTTTGATTTTGTGGTAAAGATTATATAGCAATAAGGTAAGGTATATATATATTCTTGATCAGCCTAGTTAATGGATTGATATAACCATTTCCATCCGTCTTTCGAAGCTTTGTATGAAACTATCTTGATTAGAAATGGACTGCAGCCGTATCTTTGCTAAAGGTAGAATAATCGGACGACAGATGAGTTCTTGTATGAGAAACTTTCTTGCTTATCAAGTTATCCTAAACAGACTCACCCAATGTTCATTTGAATAGTAACAATGCTCTAATATTTGAACAAACAATCTTCAAAATCAGAAAACGGTATCATTTAGCTTATATAGAAAGAATTTCTGAATTTCTCTAATGTCTGCAAGGGCATACAATCTTCGACGTGCCAAAGATACTCATTTATACCTGTTTAAACTGAGGAGTAAATTTAGATAAGACCACCTGGATTCCATCTCTGCATGGATGTGTAATCTTCGGCTAGCCGAGGTTAGATTTCATTAATTGTAATTTGTTTTTTGTTTTTTTTGCTTTGTTTTGAAAGTTAATTGTGTAATTTACAAATTGGTTGTGATTTGGGTGTTCCCTTTGGCTCATTTGGCTCATTTTGCTCATTTGCCATGGATGAGGGCATGCCTGTCGCGCTGCCGCTGGGAGCCGGTGCCGCGGCAGTACTCACCTCGGGATGAGGAGATGCTGTCCGGGCCATGCTGGTGGCGCGGATGCGTATAACTTGTCTCATTCAGCGGGGCTATCACATTGCCCTCGACGTCAAAGACGTACGGACTGTTCGGATGCGTTTCCCAGCGCACGATGAAATTCTTTAAATTATCCTTGGTAGCATCCAGCTCTTTGTTCTGCAAATGGCAAAAGGCAAATGGCAGGCAAGCATTATTTTGTTTTAAAAGCAGTCTGGTTGTATTCTCTTTTCGCATTTGCCTTACCTCCTGCTTATGTGTGCTGCAGAGCTTTGCCAGCTCCTCGCTATCCTCATCCTGTTCTGTTGTCTCATCGGCGACGTCATCGTCGTCGTTGGCGTCCTCATTATCATCTGCATCCTCAATTGTTTCCGTTGAATCCTCAGATGACTCCGAGGCTAAAGTTATGGGCGACTCTGACTTCAGGCGCGTCTTCCCGCTCGCTGTGGAGGCAGTCTTTGCTACTGTTGTTTTTGCTGCTGCTGCTGTTGTTGTTTTGGGCGTGGCTGGCGGATGTTGTTGCAACCATTTGTGCTTCATACAATCGGCAGCTGTCATGCGGGTGCTGTGTGTGTGGATAAGAAATCGTTTTGGGTTGATTAAAAGCTGTTGCCCCATTTATATGGCGAGACACTAATTAAGAATATACACATATATATATATATATATATATGCATGTACATAGATATATATAAAGACATATACGCACCTCAAGTCCTTTGCAAGGAGCTTGGCTATGAAATCCAGGCACTCGGGGGATATGCCATTAAAGCATTCATCCTCGAAATCGTATTTTGCAATGGTTACATTTGACATTGTTTCAATGTCGTTCTCTCCCATGAATGGCGACAGACCAGAGATGCTATTGTTGTATTTGTTGTTGTTATTGTTGCAGCATGTGTGTGTGTGTGTTTGTGTGTGTGTGTGGAAAAGTCAATAAACATGAAATGTAAAAGCAGCGCACACAAAATAAATAAACATATAAAAAGAAATAAACAGCAGCAGCGTTTAATTAACTAAATTAAATTTCTGTCGAGCAAGGGGCTCTTTAGTTGGGTTTTTTAATTGGGAACGGGGGTCGAATTTGGCTCGAAACACCTTCTTAACACTGCTTAGACTTTGATTATTTAATTCGAGACTGCCATCATTTTCACAGATTTTTAATTAGTGTACTTTGCTCATTTACTTTGCAAAAACTGGGAAAATCCCCCCTTGGCAAGTTTTGATTAAATTTTCAAGTGTCTTAATCGTGAAGCAAAAAAATGTCTGCGTCAAAACTGTGATTACATATTTTTTTTTTAAAGAGTTTTGGTAATTGAGTGTTTGTTACATCATTTCTTAAATCTTTTTAAGCTCTGATATTGATGAGTAGATATTTAAAAAACATAACACGTAGAAATATAATCCTTTGAATACTTAACATTACATTTATTTGTTATTTTGTTGAATCTTTTGCCAGACATAAAATTTCATTGTTAGATTGTTGCTAATCTGCCCATAAGAATAGTACACACATTTTCTTTGGGAAAGATACGTGAAATTAACCTGAAGGCCATGGTTTTAAACAAACAGTCAGCAAATCTAAAGGTTTGTTTAATGGCAGCCTATTTAAATGGTCACGTCACGTCCAAGCTGCATCCCTAAAATAAGTAATTTTGCCAGCTGTTATCAGGCTACTTACAGCACATAGCTGATGACACCAACGCTCCACATATCAGTGCCGTACGAGATGCAGTCAAAGTTGACAACCTCTGGCGCCACAAACTCAGGTGTGCCAAAGAGTACCTGAAAACGAGTTTCAATTAGAATAACTAAGCATAATCAACTTTAAGCTTTGGACCTACTCTCAATCGCTTGTCTGGATCGAATTTGCGTGCCAGTCCAAAGTCTATTATCTTGATGCGATTGCCTTTTTGTGTGAGCACCAAAATGTTCTCGGGCTTCAGATCCAAATGGATAATGCCATTGCCGTGTATAAAAGCCATCGCTTCGCACACCTGTCTAATGAAGACACGACAAACACGCTCGGTCAACACAAATTCATCGTCCACAACACGATCAAAGAGTTCGCCACCCTCAATGCTGTGAGAAAGTAGAAAAATTAAAACATAAATAATATAATATTATATGTGTAGTTTTAGAAATAAACATTGAACACAAAACATTTCAAGATAAACACATGCAAGCAGGAGCCAAGACAATGGTTAAGGCCAAGTTTGAAGCTCATTTTAGTTGGCTTACCTGGCACCAACTTTTATGTTATTTACAAGAGTCTACGCATTGGATGCCATAACACGAAAACCAGATAATACATGAACGACAATCCGTGTGGATTGAGTAATGCCCATTAACTTAGCAGCATTCCAACTGCCAAGCATTATTTTTACAAATCTGTTCAAAATAAAGCTTAGCAGAGGGGTCCAAAATGAAGACAAATAAGAGAACAGTTTATAATCAAAGTTTTTTTTTTGTTTGCTCTCTTTAAGGTAGTTAATGCGTTTTACTCTAAAAAGCTGGGCTGACTACTGGGCTACATAAGACGGTTGGTTCAAAGCTATTTAAAACAAAGCTTCACTTAAATTTGATACTAAATACATTGAATAGCAAAACAAGCACAAATTGACTTTTAAATACTTTATGTTTTAAGGTGCTTTCAGTTTTTGGCTACTCAATTAGTTTTCGAACAATTTCATTTCATCAAATCGCTTCACAGGATAATCGGCTTATGTTACACATACTATGTGGATATTATTTGGTGAACTGAATACCCTGAATACCATCAAAAGTGGAGAAAGCTATGATGAAGTTGAGGTAAGGTTGCAACAGGCAGTAGAAAGCATCTCTGTCTCAATAAAGTGTATTTATTCTTCGAGTCGAATTAGCCATGGTCGTATGTCTGTCTATGTGCAGTTTAAATTTATTTAATTTGTTCGTGAATATCGATACTTATCGATTTCCGATAGCATGGATTTCCAAAATATGAAACAGGGGTTCAAATTGCATTACGATCAGATCAGAATCTCAGATTTTGTCTGGATTATGGATTACTATATATGTAACAGGCTATTTCCTCGTCGAGCTCTCTCGTTTACAGCCTTCCAAATAGTTTCAGCTTCAATTCTCATTCAAATGTGTAGTCGACGTGACTGGCTGCAAAATGTTTATATATTTTTTGTTTGCCAGTGAAATGAAATATCTACTAAAGCCCACAAAATATGACAACTATTTCAAATAAGCTCCAATCTAAATATTATTGTGTGTGTCTCTGTGTGTGTGTGACTAGAAAATGAAATTTTCATTACTAACGGCAAAATGTACAATATGCAAACATATTTTGCAGTTTGTCAAGGATTTTCAATTGTCTCGAGCAAAAATGTGTTTGCTGCATTTTATGAATATGGAAAACGTCAAGAACTTTTGCAAGTAAACAATTAAGTATGCTGCCAGACTGATAATAATAAAAACAACTGTCAGCTTCTCTCTGGCTTTCGTGTCGAGTGGTTGCTTGTGAGTAAATAATGTTGTTGGACACAAAAGACTTGTGACTCGAGACTCGTGACTCAAATTGTTCTTGTGGTTGTGGAGTGTTGCTGTAGTTTTTATTGTCACTGTTAGTTTCTGCCTGGCGAATGTGGGTCAAGGTCATGGCTTAATCAGTACCTGACTCAAACGCTTTTATGGCCCTCTTTTTGGATATGGGTCCAAAGAACGACAGGCAGACACACAGACAGAACCGTTGTCCGCTTTCATTAGAAAACAAAACAAGATATAAAACTAAACATGTAGAACTATTTGGAGTTTGCTTTAACCTGTTGCTAAGGTTTTTCTTTTGTGCTCAGAGTGCTCAATGATAGAAAAGGGACAAACTTTTATTGTTGTGCGAGTGTGAGTGTGTTTGGGGGGCAGTAGAAAGAACTTTACTATTTTATGATAATGTGCGTACGTGTAAATCGTATTTTATGCACATTTTCCCGCTGATTGCGAGATATTGTGTTCCACACACACAACAATGTAAATAAGAACAACAACAATAGAAATAAATGTAGAAAACTAGCAAAAGTTAAGAGGAAGTTTGTCAAAGTAGTTGAAGAAGTAATACACACACACACAACAACAACAGGAACAAATACAAGCGACACACATATACGACGTATACACACACACACACACATATATATATAAATATATGCATAAATAATTTCTAGCTTTTTTTGTTTAGCTTATTTCCTTACAGTTCCAGGACGACGCACATCATTTTCTGATATTCGTATGCAGCATACAATTGTATAATGAGATGATGTTGCAATGAATTCATAATCTCCACTTCTCGCTCCACGTTCCGCTTGTCATCCCGCTTGGGTATGGGCACAAATTTGGCCGCCAATTGTAAGCCACTCGTCTTCTCCTTGCACTTGTAGACGGTGCCGAATTTACCGCTGAGAATTGGGATTGTATCCATATGATTAGCATTTCATGCGATTTTCCTTATTTGGTATATAGGGGTGCTGAGCTGGGTATGGCTTCTCATAACATTACTTACCGTCCCACTTCGCCGAGCACGTCGTACAATTTATATGCGTCCACATTGCGGTTTATGGTCACATCGCGCATTGGAAATGCCGGCTCCAGAACTGTGAAACAGAAGGCAAGAAGAGTTGGGCATAAGTATCTGGTTTTATGTGCTATAGCCAATTTCTGCCATGTCTGACATAAAATTTATGATTTCTTTCTGTTACATTTATATAAATTTATAGTTCTCAAACAAAATTGAAAATACAACTCGTTCTGGTTTATATATATACATTTACATTATCTTTATAATATGTTCTCTATTTGCCAAATATTGGCCAAAAAGTTACCAAACATTCAGTTTCGAGTGCTTGTTGAGCTTTCAACTTTAGCAGCAATCATTATTTTCTTTTTAGAAACCAATTTTTCCATTTTGCAGTCTGATTTTTCTTTTCACTGGCCAAAAAACCAAATACTACCAACCTGCAACATGCTGCATCGAGTCGATTGCCACTTGCAACGGCTCTTGAAATATTGCATTCAATCATTTTCATTGTGCCCCAAATGTGCAATGCATTTAATATCGGTTATTATGGTCATATGTTTCCCCCCCTCTGCACAACCACACAAAACGTTCTGCTTGGCTGCGTATATCGTATACATTTTGCTACTTGTATTACATTTTCTTGGTGTTTTTTGTTTTGGTTTATTTCTTACTCAAAAGAAAACCCTTCTCAAAATGCGTGTGGTTGTTGTGGTTGCAAGTTGCCAAACAAATAAGAATGACTTCATTGAATTCAACTGAATTCAGCAGTCAGGGGACACAACACGTGAACAACCAAAACCAGAAAGAGGTCGACAAGGACCACAAGGACAACGATGACTAACTCAAATAACCATATTTAAAATAGTTTTCATATGTGGATGTGAACATATGTTGTAGGTGCGCCAATTGTGGACAAAAACCATATTCTCTTAAAACCTCGCCTCCCAAGGGTGGTATGAAATCTACAACATAAAACTATAAAATGTATACTATGTATAGTATTAAAAAAATATATATTTAACTACATTTGTTAGAGCGTAAGAGTTTTGTTTGCGTGCAGTAGGCTTCTTATTTATATAAAGTCTGATAGTTTCCAAAAAACCGGTAATGATGATTTTTGAAATACAAATATCTTAAAATGTCAACAGGGTAGTCCGATCGTTTAAAAAACCAAGAGGATCAAAATAAATTTGATTTTAGTTATATGTAACAACAACTTTATATTTATTTATATTATTAACTGAGCTGTCCAAAAAGCTGAATGCAGAGTATCAGCTAATCGAGCATTCTCAGTTGTAACTTTTTTAGTTTGTTTTTCTAGATATTCATTTTTGCATTTCGACACTAGACGTTAACAGTTCAAATTGACATTTGGCCGCATTAAGAGCTCCATAGAGATTTGAGCACAGAAAAAATGTTAAAAAGAAATCAGTTTGAATTTGCAATTTAAATTATTGATAAACTACAAATGTGAGCACAGCACGTGCTACCGGCTCAATTGATCATCCTCTCTCTTTCTCTCCCTCTCTCTCTCTCTCTCTCTATCTTTCTCTGTATGGTGTAGCTTGTTTTAGGTATTTGAGATACATTTAAAAAACGCTGCCAGCTGGAATAGTTCAATTGAATGTCTGCTCCATCAATATGCAGAGGACGCACAAAAGTATGCTACGAAAATGAACGATAAATCTTTAAAATCAAAGACGGTGCCATAAGGCCCATGTGAGTATGCCAATGTGTGTGTGTATGTGAGTGTGTCTGTGATTATTGGTGTGTGTGAAGCGAAGCGGAAGAAGTGTGGACGCGGGGAGCATCAGCCATCATCAAAAACTTGGCAAATTCAAAGTGAAAGTTGAATAGAGGCATATGACGCATATGCGAGTGTGTGTGTGTATGTGTTTGTGTGTGCCTTGCTATTTGTGTGCACTGATGCGCTGGTGAGTGTGCAACTAGACGCTGTCTAACTATCTGCTATCTCTTTTTCTCTCTCTCTCTCTCACACACACACACTTTTCTCTGTATTTGTGCTTTGAGCATCCATTAAACGGCTTTTTGGCTCCAAATTTATGCACGTCTACTGCAGGTCTTCGAGTGTGTGCGTGTGTGTTCTTTGAGTGCACTCTGCCAATAACGCGCACAATTTAAGTTTTAGCAAATATGACGCATTCGAATTACGGCTTTATTCAATTGCTATCCGCAATCTCATTCGAGGGCGTCTTGTTGAGCAAAAGTTCGTGTGCAAAAATAAAATCGTCTTTTTTTCCTGGTGAGCATAATTTATGGCCAGGCATCGGGACAACTCAAATATTTTCATAAATTGCACGCGTGTCAGCCAAATAACAAATACGCACACATTTATTCTATGCACAAAAGGCAGTCTTAAACACACACACAAATGGGGAGAGGGATGAGTTGCAGTTAGCAACGCGCAGGTGGCACATTCATTTCCGGTTTGCAGCTCATGAATAAATGAATTTATATCGACTCTGCTTGGCAGTTGAACTGCATCACATACTTTCGAGCACGTATCCCCTGGCACATATACACACTGCAAGAAAAACATATACACACTTTGTAGAAAACAAAATTCTAATCACTGATTGAAGAACTGAAAACAGGCACTTTTCAAATAAATGTTTAAAACAAATATAAATAATGGTCTTTATATAAATATTCAATTACATATATAAATGTATTTTTAGTAATTGGAATTAACAAAAAAATTCTGTATTTTATAATTGTCTCAAATTGCTTATTATATTTTGATGATTTTAAATAAATTATTTGTGCTCCACATCTGTCACTCTGATTGGTACAAATAAATGTGATTACTCTACTGAATACACCCCATTTTTTTTTTGTGTACTCACACTTCTTGTTCGCCACCTCATCAACCCATTCCACCCACCCCATTATGCTGTCTCCTGTATTGCTGTGGGTGTGTTTGATGTGGCTGTGTCTATTGCTCCGGCTGCATCTCTGGCCCTGACTTAGCCTCAACTTGTTTATACGAAATTCGATTGGATTTGGATTGCTTTGGGTGCTGCTTGACGCTGCAGAGCCTTGTGACTGGCTATCGAGTGCACAAATGCGCTTATAAACGCACCCAAATGGAGTCGAGTGGTTCTTATTAGGTGCGTGGAGCCTCTGCAATTGCCATTGGGCTATTTCGATCTATGGTCTGAGCCCATGCATAAACAAGTAGTTTCAGTTTTTAGTACTTGAATCATAATTTAAAGAGATACTTCATCTATAGCCAGCTAGAGACATGCGTATAAACATGCATTTATTTAGTTTTTTACTATCATGGGTTGAGAAATGTTTTGAGTTCATTTCCATTAAGTTCAGTTCTACATGTGCAATGTTATTTATTTAACTAAAATCAAGAATGAATGGCTGAAATATATCAGGTCTCTTAAAAATAAGGGGAAAATTAATATTAATGCTTTTATACTTTCCGAAGAAGAAGAAAAGAACCGAAAGATTAATTGAATTGAATTCGGTTGAAAGTGATTGAGTTGTGAATGAGTTGTGTCTGCCATTGCAGACTCAAATTCCATTTAATTAATCTTTCGTAGTAGAAATTATCTGTCTTTAATGCACATTTTAAAAAATAACTCCAGACACGCCCTCTTCGTTGTTTCTGAGTGTGTGCATTAAATGGCATTGATAAAATGCAACTCGTTGCGAAAACTTTCAGAACGTTAATTTATGCACAATATCACAAGAGAGCGATTTAAAAATGGCAAGTGGCGACAATCAAGAGAGTGTGTCTGAGTGGGGAATGGGAATTGAATTAAAAGCTGATAGATATAGATACTATGTATAGTGTAGTATATTTGCATGCACTTTCATTCATTTGAGTGCCGTTGCCGCCTGCAGATAGTTAAACGAGTTCTCTTTGTGCGAACGCCAGCAATTTTTGCGATATGAAAATCAGCAGTTTTTCTTTGAATTGCCAAGCTCACTTTTCCCTATTTCTTCCCATCCCATCAACTTTTCGCTTTTCTTTTGTGCATTTGGCAACTGTTGACAATCTGGCCAAGAAGCAGCAAGCAGCGTCTTTACTTTAACTTCGCATCATAAAAATTAAATCGTTGTAAAAGGAAGCGTTTAAAAATATTTCTCTGATTTTACGGAATTTAAATTTTTTATAGTATCGTTGAAATTAATGAAAAATTTAAGCGCAGGGAAATTGCGTACAACAAATTGTACAGCAATTGCAAACTGTTGCACATCAAACTGATAACAGTACACACACAGTATATATACAAAAAACAATATTAATGTGTCGCATTATGCATACGACGCGTGTGCCACAAAAAAAAAGTGTTTTTTTTTTTTAACAGGCGCGTTGGCATTTTAATATGAGCGTTAAAAGTTGTGACGATGGAGTAAAGAGGGCGATGGTGGGGGGATATATATGTTTGTGGTTTATAGGTTTTTAATAACACTTTTTATACGGCCGACAGCCGCACAACAAATGGTCGACGTAAGCGGCTCGTGTGGGTCGCTTGTATGCCATAAGCCAACGTCTGTCAAGCATTTAATGGTCGACGATATAAATCCAAAGCACGGTGTATTTCCGCAAAGATTAAGCAAGTTTTGTGTTTTATATTGCGGTTAATGTCTAAACAAGTGCAGTCGACAAGAACACTTTAAATGGTTCCAAAAAACAAATTCGTCTGAATTTCGATCAGCGCTGAAATCGCCAGTGGAATTTAGAGAATTTAGAAATTCAATTCCCTACAAATGTAAATAAGATTTGTTTTGACCACGGTCAAAGCTCAACGAATTTTGAGGAGCCAATGCCATATTGATTCTTATTTAGTGCTTGGGTTATTTTAGAAATACTCGAAACAATATTATATTCTGAGCAAATATTCAAAAAAAATTCCATACAGACAATCTTTTGGAATCACAACACCAAAAAAATATAATTTTTTTTTCTGACTCCAAATAATAACCAACATCGCAGTTGACTAATGGCGAAAGCCCAATGACAAACGACCGACAAATAAAAAAGCGCTGCTGCATGATGTGATTGTAGTTGTAGTAATAGTTGTTGTTGTTGTTCTCGCCTGGTCCGTGCAGTTTAATCAGCCTAAGTGCTGGCAACACGAGAAGAAAGGGCAAAAAAAGGGGAACGAATGGAGCAAAATTAAAAATGGTAAAAGTTTTGCTTGTTTGCTGCTCGGTTGGCTGCTGCTGCTGCTATTTCATCTGTGGGTGCTGCTACGGCTGCTGCTGCTGCTGTTGAAATTGTTACTGTGGCTGCCATTTCAAATTGGTTATTACACGGCACACACACACACAGACACACACACACAGACACACAGAAACACACATGCAGACACTCCCCGATTGTTTGTATCTGTGTGAATGCAACGTGCTGACACATGCTGCAGCTTGGGCATTTCAGTTTGACTGTTTGTTTGCATTTGCACTTATTGTTTGGCTCGTTAAAAAACCAAAAATGAAAGTTGCATCATGACTTTCCTTCTTTTTTAAAGCCAGACCTATTTTACATTTCGTTATTGCCATTGACATCTGAGTATGGTTTATGAACATCATAATCGTGTTGGTTTATGACACATGACTCTTGACCCAGTGAGTGCATAACTTTTACTAGCATTTCACTCATTATTTTGAATTTTGTGTTTGAAATATAATGCGAGTTTTGCGGTTGAAGTAGATAAATTTTGGGTATTCATTTGGCTGTTTGGTTTTGCAATAAAATCAATATAGCTCAAAATAGAACTATTATTATTGCAATTAATGAGTAATCATATTAAAATCCAAAACAAATTTATGATTTAATTTACTGAATTATATTGATTCGTTTCGTTTGAAGTATAGAATTTTAAGCAACAAATTTTAAGTCTACAAATTTAAATAATTTAAGAATGCTCCACAAGAACAGAATTTTAAAACCTAATATGAGGTGCTTGTTAGCATAATCTGCTTACAATTAATAATCAAAAATGCAAAAGACAACAATTTATTTCTCTCAATCGAATGCGTTGCGCTTCGTCTTTAAGGTTTGTGTTTGATAAAATTAAATGATAAATGACGCATCAAAATTATCTACGCAGAATATTTGATTACGTATAATATGTGCTGCTTTATTTTTTGTTAAACAAACGCGTTCGGTTCAGCGAACAGACAACAAATCAATACACACCACAACCAAGAGAAAAAAAATCTATTAAAACATGTGCATGAATATGTAGCTGCGAATGTGTATGCGGACTCAGCTTGTAGATACAAATGTATCTGCAGCGACATGGCTGACATTGCGACAGTAATTCATCATCATCATTTTTGCATGGCATTCGTGAAATCCACGTTGCCACGCCCTCGAAAATTTTAGCATAGCTCAAGCGTAGCCATAAAAAAGAAAGATGAAAATCGTTATGATAAAATGAAAAGTAATAATCAGGAAGCAGAAACCTTTAAGGGGTCTGGTGAAAAAGCCACACGCCACATGAAACGGTGCCTCTGTACAGGTGTGTGTGTGTCTGTGTGTGTGAGTGTGTGTGTGTAGATGTGTGTTAAGCTGCTGTAATGCACTCTCAAGTGTTTTAACAGCCAAGCAAGTCTTGGCACGCGAACTTCTCAACTTTATGTTGCATACTTTTGTCAGCAACTTTAATTGCCCATTGACATTTAAATTTATGCGTATGCGTACATAGCACAAAATACAGCAACAAAAAAGCGCCAACTACAACAGGGGGGTTCTGGGACTGTGGTTGCTCATAAGATTTTATGATTCTAATGCCGCTTGCCAATTTAAAAATTGCGCCAGTTGATTATAAGTTAGCATGGCAAGCGGATCCGTTGGCTTTCTCATGAAGTTTGCCAAACTAAACAATTGAGTGGCTTAATTATAGCATATATCTTTCACATTGATCTAAAAGTAACAAAAATAATTGGAAACCAATTTGTTCAAAGTAAAAGTCACTAGACTTTAATAAAACGACGATTCGATAAATAAAAGCTTGTAAGAGTTTAAGAGTTAATTTCATTTTGAAAAATCTTATATTTACTTTAGATTTTACCAATATTGTTTTCTTATTCCGACTAGCTCTTTTTGTAGAGTATTTCACTCTGATATACAAAGACATTTACTTCTCTCCAATTTTTTCTAAGCTATCTTCTTTTTGCTTGGCGGCAGAAAATAAAATTAGCATTAGTAATTTGTATGCATGTGTCGCGCTCTTTTGTGTGTGTGTGTGTGTGTATTGTACAAGTTGACTGCTGCCTGGTAGAATTTTCATTTTCATTTTCATTTCTAATTTTCTTATTATATTCATTTGCATTGCTGTCGTTTTCATTAAGTGCAAAATTTAATTCAGATCGCATACTCTTGACTAAACAAGTTATTTCTATTCATTTCAATTATGCTGTACCAGTTGCCTATTCTATATTTTTATTTCGTTTACTTTATTTGGCATTTTTTAATCGTAAAGTTCATTAAGCTGTTTAATTTAGATGGGTCATGGCATAAAACCTGGTTGACAGAAGGCTTTGTGGGTTTCGCCAGCACTAAAAGCATTTCCAGCTCGCACATTTCTTAAATTGTTTTTTCACCAACACTCTATGGTTATTCAACACACACACACACACACCTCAGACTCACACTGGCCAAAAGCTTTTTGGCATCTTGTTCTATGCGTTTTCACATGCTTTTCAGCTAACCCTAAAACACATTCATTATGCCGGCTTTTGTGGGTAGGGATCGTTTGTGCATATTTCGCGCTTATGTATAATCAGTGGGAGTTTCCTGTTTTTTGTTTTTTGTTTGCTTTTTTGTTTTTGGTGAGTGTGTTACCAAAGTTTTTGAGCGCTTAAGGCAAAGGGCCATAAAATTTAAATCATGTGAAAAGTGCCTGTCGACATGACGACAAACAGGAGCCAACGCTAATTGATTGATGTGAGCACAGCAATTTCAAGGCAATTTCGAAGTTCAACAATGGTTCAACAATGCCAGAGCATGGCCCCAACAACAAGCTGGCATAGCGGCAATACGACACGACGACAGACGCAGACGCACAGCTGCCAGACCACACACACACTCACACACATCCACACACACACACATATAAGCGAGATGAATCCAAAAAGGCCAGCTGACAGCCGCAAAAGATAAACAGAAGAGACACAAGACTGCAACGACTTCCCAACATGCCCATCTGTCCTGTCTGCCTTGCCATCGTCTTCATCTCTATTTCATTCAGCGTCATTCACTCAGCTGTTTTTTTAAGCTGCAATCACTGCATTTTTGTGGCATACTCTCCACTCCTTTATTATGTTATTCTAAAGCTGAAGTGAGTTATCTTATTGCTTATTTTTTATGTATCGTCAAGCAACCAAAGTAAACTGCTTGGCAAATGGAATCTCCTATAACGAAATCTTTTGTGTTAAAAATCTAACATTTTTTATTATTATTTATTATTAATGTAAAATTGTGATTCAAGTCTGGTTTTTATATTGCATAATCAATACATATTTTTTGAGCGTATTTCAACTTCGGCAACTTGAAGACTTAGCTTCCTTTTTTGCATTGGTTTCTCCTCTTTTTCTGCAACGTCAGCAACAGGAGCCTGCTGCAACAGCAAGTCCTTCACTAAACGTGGTACTCGCATACAAAATGCAAAACAATTTTAAGGCTGTCTAACGATGTATACGATATACGTAGCATCGCTTGGCTATAGGCACAGATATATATATATATAAATATATATATTTATAGATATACAAATTCGAGGCAAAGATGGTGTCGCAGTGAACTCATTAAAAGTTTGTTTAGCTAAGCTGCGACAAAACGGCAGTTGCGATAAATGCTTAACGTTGCATATATTAAAAAAAAAAAAGGGGAGAAATCTGCACTGCCTAAATAATAAACAGCCAGCAAAAACGCATTCACATATAAACATGTAGATACAGCAGGTAACCAGCATGTAGACATCGTTTAATTAATTTAATGAGCTAGCATTGCAACAGCACGTGGCAACAACATCGTCGTTGTCTGCTGCAGCACGTTAATGATTTATGAGGCAGTCTCATGAGCCGCAGACTACTGCCTGCAGCTCGTTAACGTAACAGCTAAATATGGCTAACTGGCGCTCAGCTAACGTGCCAATAGGCTAACAGGCTACCTGACTACCAATATTTTGTCATTGAACCAGTCAGCCACCTGAATTGCTTGCCTCGCTGAAGCACGAACGGAGCTTAGTTAATTATTGGCATTTGTGGTGACCAAAGCGCAGAGCGTATTAATTTCTACCACATACGCATACGCCATGCTGTACACACACACACACACACACATACAACATACACACACACACACACACCTACACCATAACCGTTATGATCCTGCCAACAGCAGCCGTGCTGAGTTAATGATGCCGTGGACTAAAAGCACTTTTCATGCGTGCTTTGGGGATTTGGTTTTCGCTTTAGCAGCGCTCTCATGTATCATAATTTTGATAAAAACGCTGCAGTTCACTAAATGGTTTACTTAATAAAGGGTTTTTGAGTTTTAGTGTGCAATTACTGTAATCCTTGCTTTCAAAGGGTTCATCCCAAGCAAATCCATTTGTGGACGGTTAAAAGCTGCCCACTGCCATAACTTCGTCAAAATTTAACCGATTTCCAAAGCTAGGCCTTTAAAGTTAATAACGCGATTACAGTTCGAAATTCAAAATGAGTTTTTATCGCAAATATTGGTTCCAAAGATATACAGATAGGTAGATAAATGGGTAACAGTGCAAGTTGATTTTTACATTTGGTTAAGCTAAATCGCTTTAGAATTATTTGTATCCCAGAAAACCAATCCTTGCCCCATTTTCGCCGATGCTTTGCTTTTGACAAATATTATTTTTAGCATTTTCGTTAGAACATTTCCAAGAAACTTTTGCTGCTTCTAATTAGACTTGTGGCATGGCAACGCATTCCGTTTTAACTGCCCGAGCGAGCACATTTCCGGCACGGGAAAAACCACTTGAAAAGAAGACCGTGTGGCCAAAAAGCAGCCACAAGAAGAGGAAGAAGCCGATGAAGAAGAGAATCAAAAGCGCTGGCCAGACATTCAACGAGGGATAAGCTGGCAAGGGGGCGGAGGGAGTAGGTTGAGTAGGGGAATTCATTTTGTGGCTACTTTAAGAGCTCATCGCTGGCGGTTTCCAACATTTGGGAAACACATATTTGCACTCAAACTCAATTGAATTTTAGGCATAATCTAATAACAACTGGGAGCAGCCAGCTATTTTTGGTTTGGCCAAAAAGGAAATGCATGTTTAGTGGTAGCCAGTGGCGAGTAAGGAGCGAAAGGGGGGTAGCGGTATTTGCGATTGCTGAATTTGTTGACTGGCGCAGCAGGATAAATCAATTAACGCGGCACAAACAAAACAATTAATCAAGATGCAGGTTTTTAGTTACATACGCAGACAGGAAATGAGGTAATTGAAAAGCCATCGATTCAATGTGGCAGAGTGTGTATGGGTGTGGCAATGTGGGAGTTGGTGAAGCACGATCAGCAGCTGCAACATGTTTACACGCGCACAGCTGACAACAATTTGTTAAAATTTAACGCTTTATTTACTGCTGACTGGCTGAATTGCCCGAATACCGGAATGCCGGAATGCCGGAATGCCAGAATGCCCGAATGCCTGGGTGCCTGACTAGCTAACCCAGTTGGTTTTCCTCCTCTCCTCTTGGCTGGACAACGTGTCCACGTTTGACATCTCTAAATAAAGTTTGCCGTCCAGCTACGTGTGGCAAACACTCTTGACAATTTAATGGCGTTGAGGTTTTTTATACAATACGCTCGCTGCACCCGTTCAAATATTCAGTAGACTGCAGCCAATGACATGGCCAGAACAGTTTTGGTTTTAGTTTTTAGAGTGATACTGCCACAGCTGCTACTGGCTATTTAAATTTGCCAGAAGCACTAAAGAACACAACTGCTATTTATACAAAAAAGAGCATGAAATGAACAGTTTATTCTATCTGGAACACCAAAACTTCTAGTTTCATTTTCTATATTATTTATATGTTCATGTGCGGGTTGCGCGTTAAACTTGACATATCAGATAACGAGTGACTTTCAACTGATAAGGCTCTACACAAAATTTCCAGGAACAGATACTGTTGTGTTGAAGTTACAAAGATATGTGTGTCTAATTAAACTACTGTTTTAATAAATTTCATAGAAAATGGGTATAATAAACTTGTACAGAAATATGTAGCAGACGAACGAAGCCTCTCTAAATCCATAAAGATTATATCATCTTGATCAGCATAAACGGCCGAACCCGAACCCATGTGTCTATCTATATAAACATGCCCATCGATCGAAATAACTTAATCTACTTCCGCATGTTCAGAATATCGATTGGAATCGGTTTGCGATAGCAGTAAAAAACACATACTATACCACATCTCAAAGTGGAGCTCCCTCGACTAGGCCATTCTTGGTTGTATTGGGGCTGTAGCAGTGGATCAATACTATAATTATTCCAATTCTTTTGTTAAGCTCGTTAGCAATCAGTTGTATCAGAAATCATTTCCAAAATGTAAGTAAATCACTGGCTCCAGCGAGGTCGTTAAACTCAACCAAATAAATTCCCATTTAAGTCGTTCCTTGTGTAACCCATCCCAGCCACGAAACCACAGTAAAACCGCAGAAAAATGGTCATAACGCATTGGCCGGGCGCATTATACAAGCCCAGCACAGAGGTTCCGTGGTTGGCCTTGCATTTAATATGAACAGCACTTGAAATTAATGGCCGTTGGTAACATATAATATGAAAGCGACTGCATATCAAGTTAACAGATGCAAATAACAAATACAATAACAAGAGCAACTTAAACACTCAACGGCTTATTACATATTAAATGCAATTGCCTGTCAGCAATTAAATAATGCACAAACAGTTTGGCAATATTCGACAATAATTAACACACACACAAAAACAAACACATTTCAATTCGAAATTTTGTTATGTGTGTTGCGGCACTTGAGGCTAAACAATATTGCGTATACGCAACGTGTTAGCTGATTAGCGGGTAACAAATGCTACAAAATTACATTGTTGCAAATTTTGATGTGTTGACAGTTACCTGAGGCCCATCAACTGCAACAAAGAAAGGAAATGGGCTCGCAATATTGTTGTTCTTGTTGTAGTTGCTGATGCAAATCAAATGAGTTGTTGCTGACCGAACGAACGAGCGATCGAATGTGGCAAAAGTGTTGAGCGGCTGCTGTTGCAATAAATAAAACAAATGTGAGACCCCTGCCAGAAATGGCATCTACATAATTCCGATTATTTTTGCAACAGGCACGAAGGTACTATCTAAGCCGAACAACAACGACGGGGTCTTAACGAGTAGATACCCTGGGTATCTGCTCAAAACTTCTGAAAGAAAAAACAATTTTTGAAAACCAATATTTCTAGATTAATCATGTGTTGCATTGGAAGTACAAATTGTACCTTTAAACACTATAAGTCGATTCTTGCGAGTAATAAATAATTACCTTTTTGGTCGACCTACCCTTTTGTCATTACCTATATTTAATGAATACAGGGTATGAGAGGCAGCTACAATGTTTGTAATATGGAAATTGTAGTTTGCCATTTTGGCGCGAAATGTCTACATGAAAATTGAGTTGCAGTGGCAAATGTGTGCATATATGTATAATATATATTCGTATGAGTGTCTGTTTGGTGTGCCTCTGTCTGAGTGTGTGTGTGTGTGTGGTTCGTTTGCATTTGGCAAATGCAATCTTAACAAGACTATAGTCGCTGTCTGCAATACATTAAATTGCAATTTTAATTTGTTTAGCACGCGCTGCTCTCATTCTCTTCGCCAGCAACCTTTTCTCTCTCTCTCTCTCTCTCTCTCTCTCTCTCTCTCTATCTTTCTCTCTTTATCTCTTTCTCTATCCCTGCTGCTTTCTTCAACTCTCTAGGCATTTGTTCTCTTCTCTGGGTTTTGTGTACCACATGGCGTATGCGTTACAGCATTATAGCCACACATTTAGAAACACACACAGATAAAATGCATGAACTCGCCCCTTGTCTGCAATTTTAATGCTCCTGTTTCTGATTGTTGTTGTTGTTATTGTTGTTGATATTGGTGGTGCTGCCGCTGCTGTTGTTCCACCTGCAGCTGCGGCTCAGACATCCGCCAGATACTTGCGCATTAAAAATTTAAATAAAATTGCAGAGAAAAAAAGGGAACATGACTGGCAATTGGTATTGGGTTCACACTGTACCTTACATATATGAAAATGGATATTACATAGCTGTGCTGAGCTGCTCTGTGTGTACGTGTTTAGCTATTTCAAACAACAGTTCAATCGGGTATAACAATAAGTATTTATCTATGTATGTAAATTCATTTTGCTGTCGATTCATTTCTATATGGAAACATGCACTTTATCGGTATTGCTAATATGCAAGTTACATTTATGTTTTCTTATTGAATTATTTTAGTATCATGTGCGTGTTTTTGCTTTAATTTATTTATATATGTATTTCTTAACTTTGGCTATGGGTTGTAAATATATCCTTGAGTTACATCTTAAATAAACGGCATGTAAAATTTAAAACTTAGACTCTTCAAGCTTAAAGATAAGTATTTTTGAAAACAAGTTAAGTATATGTTTAAATATGTGTCGCATACAAATGTGACGGAATTATAAGTAAAATACAAAGAGATCGTCTACCTCTATTGTCAGTCAACGTTCAAAAATGCATTAAAATTTGGTTTCTTGCCAATATCGACGCACATAGCCACAGCGACATCATCACATTCATTCAGTTTTCAATTATATATACATTATTTTTAGCTGCCAAACGATTCTAAACAATAAATATGACCAGCAGCAATGAGATAATGAGTTGAAAATCTAAACAAATCGCAGAAGCAGGAAGACTATGCCACATGCCACTTTATACAAATATAATTACATAATTAATTGGCATAAAGAAAATCTGTCGAGTATATCTTGATGTTATTGAGCAACTATTCCAAATTCGTTGCGTTCACAAATTTGTCGATCATTAGTGTAAAATTTGTTAGTCCCAAAAAAAAACACGATGTATTTATGTATCTATGAAAGAGAAACAGAAGAACGCCGCATGAGGCAGCCGCAAGGAATTTTTGCAACGTCAAATGAAGTGAATATCAACGAACGACCTTCAACATGAAATGCGACGTAAAATAAATTTATCTTAATTATATATATATATATATATATATTTGTGTGTGTGCTACATATATCTAACTAAAATGTGTGTGTGTTTCTGGTGTGTGCTTCTCATCTTAGCTCATTTGTGCTGCCCGCTGTTTCTACGGGCTGAGGGGAAGTTACTCCGAGACAAGACATGAGAAATTGTGGTATGCTTTATGGGTGTGTGTAGGTGTGTGTGCGAGTGTGTGTGTGTGTATATGTGTTTGTTTTACATTCACCTTGGCAGCACACAAAAATTAAAAGAAAAATAAAAATAATTTTGATATTTGTGCGGTAAACGCGTAAAAAATAATGAAATATCTATCTGCATACAGTAAATACTAAGTAGAACGTACAGATTTGTCTTAAGAAGCCAAACAAGTAACAATTTAAGTACTTTAAGTGAACTGAAACAAAATTCTTTTCATTTCCCTATATTATTAATGACGTTATAAAATAATTGCGGTCATCTGCAGTATAATTAAAAACTGCTTGTGTGGCGTGCAACAAATGCTGAACTTTTAATTTATATTTATTTTAATTTGCTTCAAAAAGATCAAGGGACTAGCCGTGTCATTCTTAATCGCATTGCACTGTGCTTTCAGAAGTCTTTTGGCTAAATAAACAACAAGATTTTTGCGCATTAAATTATGGCAACATGAGGCGTTGGCCAGCCATTTAATGCATTTTTTGTTGGACTGTTGTCTGCATGTTGTTCTCAAATGTTTAAACAAAAAACATATATCAGAAAATATTTAACACTACATTTGCAATGTGTTTGCCTTGGCGCTTAGATTGAATTAGATGTGTAAATTGTATACATATTAAAAGTGTTTCACAAAATAAATAAAGCAAATTTCAAGTGTTAGGAAAGCTCTTATGAATTTTCGACCGAAAGCTTTGCGGTTTATTGCAAAGCAAAAATTTAAAAAAATAAAAATTAAAAATGTATTTTTATAATTTTATTATCGTGTTTTTATTTTCTTTCTTTTTTTAATTTTTGTGCGGTTTGGCAATTTCCGTTGCTGTTAAAAAGTTTTCATTTCCGTTTTGTCTTTAAAGTGCTCCATATGCTGGCCAATATAAGGCAAAGTTGTTAAATTGCTGAGATCATTCGCCAATCGCTGCTGGACCCAAAGCGGAAATTGAGAAATCAGCTTTCACACCATTAGCAAATAATTCAGCTGTGACAACAGTCAGACAAGAGCTCAGAGGCGCACATGCACACACACACGCACACACACACTGAGGCTAACAAAGGTGCCAAATAAAAGTGTGCAATTTGCCAGTAGTGAAAAAGGGTTTGGTGAGTTGTCCTCACACCTGTAGCAAACGAATTTCCGTTTGTTGTTATTTGCCAATTTGAGAAAACAGCCTGGGAAATCGAGCCGCCACAGCGGCAACCCTTTTTTTGTTTTTTTTTTTTGTGCTCGCCTGTTGGATGGTGGGCGTGACGGAGGCGTTGCAAGGTGGCCAGACACTAAATCACGAGCCCGTGTGCGGTTACACCCCAAAAACACGCAGACACACACACACATCAACCACCACACACAAATACCCTGTGAGCAATAGGATTACGGGCTCTGTTTAGCATTTGTCGCCTGATTTTGGCCGTGTAATGGGGGATTATGAAAAGAACAAATCATAACTGTTAAGATTTGAATCATTTATATTATGGAAAATAAAAGAAAACATGGGGAAAATGAATATGCTATGGAGTGGGGGAGTTTCAGCTTAGTAAATAAATATTTAATAATAATACTAATAACTAATGGTATTTATTATCTTCTTTAGTTAAAATTCATTTCATAAGAAATCATTCGATCTAATAAAAATATGAAATCAATACAAATTAAGTGATTCAATCAAATATCCAAATTGCTGAAGAGCCTTATAAGCTGCACACAAGTTTAATTCGTAGTTCCCCGCATATTTTTTATATTATTATTTTTAATATTATAATATTTATATTTAAATTAATTTTCTGCAGGGCACCTCTTAGCCTCTCAAGTTGCTTACCAAAATTGTATTGCACATTGTACAGCATTTTCTTTTTCGAAATTCTTTTTTTTCGTTGCCCCTTTCATTTTTCAAATTGCTTCGCGCTTGCCATTTTTCATGCTACATGCTTTTTGCCTTTTATTTCGCCTTTTTGCTGCCTCTCTCTCTCTCTCTCTCTCTCTCTCTCTCTCTCTGGTTCTCTGTGGCGCTATCTTACTCTGTCTTTTGCCGCACAGCCAACTACTTGACACTTCCGTTTCCGCTTGTGTTGGCCTGGCATTGTCTTAGGTTTCTAAGCCAGTGCAAATTTTCAAAAGTAAGTCCACTGTAGTTAAAGCTACGCATACCCAAGACACCCGAACCAAACTTGTCCCTCAAATTTACGTTCATCTTGTGTGACGCTTATCCTTCAGCGCCTTTTTTATTCGCTGTTGGCGCCCAAACTTTAATATTGCAAAAAAAAAAAGGAAGAAAAGACAAATAAACGAGGAAAAACATTTGCTTTCAGTGTTTTATGCGTGAAATTTATTGTTTCTGACAATGAAAATGGCGGCGCAAACGTTTCCTGATCACAGCCCGTCTTATCTATAGACCCTTTTTTTGTTCATGTTTTTTTGGCTGCTCCATTGTCGTATTTTATTGAAATTCATGTATTTTTAAAAGCCTTGGCCATTTGGTAGCTGAGCCGCATTGGCTCTAAATCGTTTAAGCATTTGTTCTGTTTCAGTTTCAGCTACAGTTTTCTTTCCTGTTTTTTTTTTTTTTTTTTGTTTTATTTTGCTTGATTTTTAGCGATATTTTGTTGGTGTTTGGTTTGTTTTTTATCTGTGCATAAAAGTTAATGTTTTGCATCATGGCCCCAAATGATTATTGTGTCACTGCTGCGATTGTTGGCCCTTTATTAAAGCATAGTTAGGAGCGATAACTGAGTTGCGAAAAAGGCACTAAATGGGCACAGCTGCTAATCTGTAGATTTGTCTTGATTTGATATGTCTATTTACAGTTGTCATTTTTGTAGCTTCATCTCTTTGGCCAGGATTGACAATAAACGGCAAAATTGTAAGAGTATTGAGCTAATAAGAAGCTGTAGGCAGGAATAAATATATCTATTCACTTTATTGAATAATTTTGTCAGCTGAGTTTAATTAAATGATATTTACGTGTCATAACAAATTTATATTTTGTTATTAGAACTAATAATTGAACTTTAAACCCTTTAAAGGTCAAACAATAATTGAGTTCATATATTACTTGGACTTCAGTCTCATCTGACCGACCTTGTTCTTAACTTATCATTGCGCACAACTCCCACTCTTGATAAATTAAATGCCCATAATTTGACATATTTTGATTGTATAAGTTTGTGAGTTATTGAGTCCCATAAATTAGTCGAAATTATTGTAAAGGCTTTTTAACGCTCAGTTTATAGCTTTATCAATTTCACATTACTTACAACAGGTACAAGCGAGTACATGTACTTAAAGGTGTATATATATATTTGTATATATATATATTTGAAAGGTACAACAACCGTCGTATCTTATCTTTTATCACTTGTCACTGATATACGACAAGTATACGCAGCGTTCTCGTTAAATGTATAGTTTTCTAGTTTTCATTTCAGCCCATTTAACTTGTGTTTGATTTCATATCAACGTTACGTTTTCGCTATATTATTTCGATCAGTTACTCAAACTTACCGCCTTCCGGCTCTGAGTCATCAATGTAGATCATTTTGCTCTGAGTGCGTCCCTTGACGCTGGCTTCACGTAGACGAGTGCCCGTTTTGACTGCTTTACTTTACCCAAAACGTATTCAAGTATATATATAAATATATATATGTATATATGGGTATATAAGATCTTTTGGTTTGTACGCACTATTTTGTAATTTGTTGCTTTCTATCTATAATTTTGAATACACATTTTTTTTAACACAAAACATTTTCTTTTTGCGTTGTGGCAAAACGAAATTATGAATATTTATTTTTCTGTTGACTGAACTTCACTTCACAGCGTGATTCGATTTGATTTTGTATTTATATTGTATGCTGCATGTTGCGCACTTAAAAAATGACACAAAGAATTATTATTTGGCGTTTCGAATTCATTTATTTATAGGCTTGACTTTTTCTTTGGTTTATGAGCACGTTACGTATGTGTAATATTTGCAACGATTTCAATAGCTGGGTTAAGTTATTACAATTTTCTTTTATCTGATTGGGATATTGAGCTGTTGCTGCTGCTGCCTTTTGATTGCGTACTATTGTGTTATCGTCGTCGTCATCGCGAGCGAGCGTTGTGCATCAAACTGTTTTTGGCCTGCGCCACATTATTTGATTTGGGTGTCCCGCATTGCCAATATTTTTTTTGCGTATGTGTTTGTGTGTTGCCTTTGTTGCGAGCACTCTTTGCTGCCACTGCTATATTATAAATGTGTGTGTTTGCCTGATAGCAGGCAGCAGCAGCAGGGGTGGGCAGGAGGGTGAATTAAGTGGGGCCGGCACGACTTGCCGCCGATCGACTCGAGTCGATTTGACTCGACTCTCAGCACTCGCTAGCTCGCTCGCGTTTGTATGCCTATCTATAAATAAAAAAAAGATACAGATACAAATACACAACTAGCTCTAGCTGTATCTCTATTTTGTAGTCGTCTTCAGTATCTTTGTCTGTTTGGTTATAAAAATAAATTGCAAAGCGATTTGTATGTTGCCCGCTTTCTCTCTCTCTCTCTCTCTCTCTCTCTCTCTCTATTGGAAGAAGTCGCTCTCATCTTGGTCTCTGGCAAGCGTTTAATACATTTTTGTTGTGTGATTTTCCTTCTTTATTTTTTTTGGCAACATATTTGCCACCTACTTGTCGTATTCATAGTTATATATATATATATATACTATATGCATGTCTAAATATGTGTGCATGAATGTGGCCTGGTTAGCATATAGCTTCCTATTGCCCTGCCTTTTCCACTGCTGTGTCTGACGTCTTTTTATCTGCCACACACACATACACACACAGACATAATTTTCTGCATTTTCATCAGTGCCTTTTTCTTTGCAACTTGTTGCCGCTGTCAGCTGCATTTTTACGTTGCGTATGTGTCACGTTTTTTGTTGGCTAAGTGCTCTATCTGTTTATCTATCTCTTAGTTCTCGCTTATATCATCATCATTGACCTTCATTGAGATTTGGCTTTTGATCGGATAAGCGTTGAGTTCTAGCTATAAAAAACTGTTAAAAGAATATTGCCATAGCTATTGATTGTATAGTTTTATTCTTTTATTCTGGTGAAATTACTAACAAGAAATTACTAAACAGGTTAGTTAAACTGATAATTAAAGTTAGTTGGCCTGAAATGTGCTGCTTTCTGTTGACGTTAAACATGCTTCGACTGATATGAAACTTAGTTGCAGATAATAAAATTGTATGTTATTTTAGATATATTTTACATTTTGATGGTTAACCAATATGAACGTAATTGGGCTAATTGAGGAAAGTGATTCAGAACAAGTCGAAGATAAAACATTGCTAACTTATCTAAGTTCCCATTAGGAACAGTAAAACAATTAAACAGTGTTTGCTGTGAAGATCTCATTAAAGCTTGAATAAAGCTTAATAAATACTGATTTGTTATATAGACTTTAAGGCTTAAGGCCATTTAGATCTTAGCTCAAGTGTGATTTTCAAATATTTGCCAACTGTTAGAGCCTGTGCGGGCACATGTTGAATATTTTAACTTTATCTCATTGTCGACATTATTAAATTACGCTTTTGCTATATTTGGATAGGTTAACATCATGCCTGATAAGAGCTACAAATACGCAAATGCACCCCCCAAAAAAAGAAAAATGCTGTTGCCTATCTTATCGAACGGAAGAATACTTAATTGCCGGACAGCCGACTATTAAAAATGCGTCATCCAAGAGTGAGAGTGACAATGAGAGAGTGAGAGATAGAGAAATATAGATAACGAAGCGGAATGAGAGAATACCTGACTAACTTGGCTGACATTGTGCTTCGGTTGGGTTTTCCATCTTAAATTGCTTTAAAGCGTCTAACGTAAACAATAATACTACCAACTAAGCTGCCTAAGCAAAACACAGCTGTCCGCCGCGCGAAGCCTTGGCCATAAAAAAATTACGTATACGCGATGTTTTTTGGCTTGCAGCCTGTGGACAGCTGCAACGCTCTGGCCAAAAGCAAATAAACAAAACGATGTCTGAGCACTTGTGATGTGTACGTTTTCTAACGGGTTACGATGTTGTCGGCAGGTCTCTATAGCTGGGTCCTGCAGGATGAGTGGGTGGGGGGTGGCGTGAGGGGGCTCTACTCTAAACCACGTTTTGATTTGCAAAGGTCCAGCAAATGCATTCGGCTTTGTTGCACTATAAAGTGACTTGGAGCTAAGGCAATGGTTTTAGTCCTCTGTTTGACTGCCCGCCCGGCTGGCTTTGTTTTAAATGATGTAAATCCCTTAAATGCACTAAACACAGCGGGTGCTCTCTGTTCGTGTTTGTTTTTTTTTTCTTTCTATTTTTCTCTTTTCAACTTTTCCGCTTTGAAAATCGAAAATCGCGCACACGGCACGTTTTTGTTTTGCTATTTTTGTTGTCGCTTCTGCAGTTGCCCAAAAATTCATTCGGAAAAAAGGAAGCAAAACAAAAACTTCTGTTTCTTATTTAGTGTGCACGAAATCATTTAGCAATCGGCTGCATTTTCATTTGTTTTTTAGCAATCTATTTTCTATTTCGTTGTCAGATTTTTTTTTAGCTCACTTTTTGTTTAACATTCATTTTGACATATCAGTATTGCACTATTTTTTCTGATGCACATATTTTGATAGGATTATTTGCCTCGTCGAATGCACAGATTTGTTGCACACCGCACGGCTGCTCAGTGCACATTCAACTGTTTCGACAAAAAGAATTTTTATGTACAATTTCAATCAAGTTTTTCGGCTTGAAACATTTTCGGTCAGCCAACAACGCCTCGTGGCGCTATTTTCGTATTAGTTCGTGCACAATTTTCGAAACAATTTTCATGTGTGTTCGGCGTGAGTTTCTTTTTTATTTATGCTCTGTAAAATATATTTTAGGGAAGCTATATCTTTACTTTGCCAATCTCATATGCTTAATGCTATGTTTACTTTGCCTATTGTTTATTTACGAGTGAATATTATGGCTAATAAGCATTTAGCTCATCTCGAAAGAATTTTAGTTTTGTGTTTGGTACCTTTTTGATAATAATAATCATACAAAAATCACACATAGGGTATTATTAACGTTGGTCATACCTTATTAATGAATTGCTCACTTGTTTTGTAATGTGCCTGCTGCATTGCTGCTGGTTGTTGGCGCAACAAAAGCCAATGTGTGTGTTTACCTCGCTAAACTTCTTTGGAGCTAATTATAAACTGAATCTCTCGGCATTGCCTGCCACACAGCAATGGTCCATTAGCCTCAATTCTGCGTGGGTGTGGCCTTAGGGGCTGGGCGGCGTTTGCTCTACGTGAGTTGCAACAGGAATACATCAAATGTATTGGATTTTTCTGTTGCTTTGCGGTTACAGGTTGTCGGCGAATATTTTATTGATTAAAATACTTACAAGGAAGAAATAACAGTTTTCATGAAATGTTTTGAGTTTCTTAAAGAAGCTTAACAATTCTTTATAGTTTTTTAACCAAAATATTGATATTTGCCTGCAAAGTCGGTCATGTAGCGCAATACATAACGCGTCTGACTACGGGTCAGAAGATTCCAGGTTCGACTCCTGGCAGGATCGTGGATTGAACTTTTTTGAGGAAGAGAAGTAGCTGCATTTTTAATGAGTTGCTTGCAAACTGGATCTGTTTAATATTTTTTGTATTGGAACTTGTTAAAGCTTAAGTTTTTAAGATCGCCAATAAAAATGACAGATCAAAAAAGCTGTCTTCGCCCAACGTGGGGCTCGAACCCACGACCCTGAGATTAAGAGTCTCATGCTCTACCGACTGAGCTAGCCGGGCCAGTTGATAAGCCATTGCGAATATCTTAATACATAATATAATTAATTAAAATATTTATAAATATCAAATACTTATATATATCCCTAAGGCAAAAGCCTTGCAGTTAGTTTAAATTCTTATTTATTGATTGCAATTATGCTGATTTAGTTAGTCTTTGAGTCTTTAGATATACCTCTTAACGCACGAGTCGACCTTGCGCTAAACTACACACAATAAATACACACAGAGACATAGAGAACACATACCGTGCACAGTAGATAAATTTCACTCTTTCGTTAGCCGCATAGCGTCTTTTAACTTGGCCATCTATTCCCAAGTCGTTTTTCTGTACGCTTTTCATCTCAGCGTGCGATTTTTTCGTTTGCCTTTGAGTTGTTTTAGCCGCAATTATTTTTTCTGGGTCATAAATGGGAAATATGCAAAGCATGTAGACAAATGGCAAAATAAATTATTTAATTTCCACACAAGCATATTTCGCTTGAATTCTTATGCTATATGGATGGAAAAATATTTCACTCGCTTGCTTTTCATTCTAAGGTCGTCGACGAGTCGTTGACTGCAGCTGCGGTCGATTCTCTATATTGTTGTTGTTGTTCCTCTTTTTCTTGTAGATGGCGCCGCATTTTACGACACATTACGTACATAAGTAGCTCTATATTTATATATGTATATAGATATATAAATATATATATATATATATAGATATATATGTTTAGATGTGGCTGCTGCTGCTTGCTTTATTATTAAAATTAGTGGCATTTGGCCTTTTGCAGCGCGTTGACAGCCAGAAATCAATGTTAAAGTGGCTCGAAGCGCTACAAATTTATGAGCCTTGTGGACCTTGTCGCTTGAACTTGTGTCAAAGTGGCACAATGACAAAGATACGCAATCATCACAGCAGGCAGCAAAAATGCATCACATCACATGTGACTCAGTGAGCAACTATTTTAGTTGCCACAAATACCCTGTAGCCTAGGCGAGGATAGAGGGTATATGATTGAGTATGCTTACTAGCTTAGTTAAGATAGTTGCAAGAGTTCGTCGTGATGTTTGTGTGCCACAAAGGAAACTTTGTCATAGTCAAGAAAGTGATGAGAGTACTTTATATTAACTATGACCTGTGGCATAGTAGAGTGGCAAATCTGTAGATTTAAATAAATTTATATATCTTTATTTATGCATATTCTATATATATGTTTTGGGCCAATGTGTGATGAACATCTTAGTATCCATCATGCCCCAAGACATTTTGTTGTTGATGTTGCTGCCGCTGCCTTTTTTGTTGCTGTTGATGTTGTTGCTGTTGTTGCTGTTGGTAATGTAATGGGATGTGGTTGTTGTTTATGTGGCCTACTTCCGGCGACTGTTGTTTACGTCTAATTGGCTGCCCACGTAAACAAATGGTCAGCTGAGTATTTTTAGGTGCTCGAGTGGGATATTGAATTGGATCCGATTTTTGTGGCTGCGTCAAACAGCTAAAGAATTTCGCTTGATTTGCGCTTGCATATAAATAAATTTAATTGACATTTTTGTCAGGCAGCTGAGCGCTCGTTTATCAAATAACAAGCAACATTTATATTTTGTACAAAATGCAAATTATTTGCCAGGTGGTGTTCTGTATTCTATATAAGTGAACCCGAACAACTTTTGCGGTGTGCCGCAAAAACAATTTAATTTGATTGCCTTTTAAATTCTTTGAGCATTTTTCGGCTTAGCTCCACCTCCTCGATACCCCCAGTGTCTCAGACCGCCAGTCCTGCCTCTAATCCTTTTTCCCAAAAGTTTTATGTCTTGGCACGTACATGCGAATCACGCCCTTGCCGGCACCTTAGCACAGCCCCTGCTGTTGCTGTTGCTGTCATGAATTGCAGAAAATTTATTTTACCTCAAGGACTGCGGATATTTTGTAACGTGGCCAACACGGATTTGTGCCGAGCAAGCAAAACAAGTTTTTGTTTGTTTATTTCGATTAAACTTAAAGTCAAGCAGACAATTCATTCATTGATAAATCTCCGCATTCCTTCGCTTAATGGAAAGGTCATGCCAATGGAATGGATTCTGCTATGCCAGCGCACAAAAGCGAACCAAATAAATATTTATGAATTGCGCACATGCCAACGCAAATGGCCAGTTCAACTTGATGACGTTACCTCATTTCACACCCACACCCAAGAGAGAGAGTGTGAAAAATCGAGAGAGAGAAAGGGAGGAAGAGAAAGAGAGAAGGAGAGAGCGCAGCCGGCAGAAAAATTAAACCGCTGCGCTCAAAAGTATGCAATACCAAATTGTGCAGCAACAAGAAAACAGTAAAAATGTGTTGCCAGCTGCAAATTGAAATTTACTTTGCAAGTGCAGTTGCAGCATGTTATATTCAATATTCAAAATTAACCTGTTTGTCCAACTGAAACTGCAACTTTATCGATTGAATACAATATCGAAATTGATTTTCAAGAGTTTACAGGAAGCGATTTAATTAGTTCTTGTACCATCAAAGCATAACCGATTTATAGCCTGTATCGGAATCTTTACTCTTTACTTTCGTGAATGTGAATTTAAATGCGATTTCTTTTCTCATTTACAAATTTAATAATTAGTTATTAATTATATATTTTTTTAAACAATTAGCAAGGGCTTTAAACTATCTTTACAGTTCAATTGGTATAAATTTAAATGTAGCATCGAGTTATACTGCATATACCCAATATAACCCAGCTGCAAGCTTGAAGCAAAAAAAATTCGCTGTGTGGCTGTCCTTTTTGACGCTCATAAATTCATGAAAAGGATTTTATGGTAGCATGATTTGACTAAATTATCACGACACCTTTTGTAAAAAGTGCAACGACTCCGAGGCACCTTTTCACAGCGGTATATCAATGTTCATAATTATGCACGTGCTGTGGCAAAAATAATGCAACACAAGACAAAAGAGAAGTTGCAATTTATGGCAAATGCAACGCAGCAGCCATAAATTGAAAGCCAGCAAAACAAAAGGCGGAGTCAGAGTTTGCCTCAAAAATCTCATCAAAAATTGCAACAAAAAAACCGAAACAAAAATATTGAATGCAATTTCATTTACCTCACATGAAGCACAGCTGCAACCGCAAAACGCTTGCTTTTTATCTGTGGACGCAGCTGTTTTTTCTATATACAAATTTATCACATTGTGTGCTTGTAACTATGCTATTTAGTTGCTGTTTGCATATGAGTGCGAAAGAGAGGGAGAGAGAGAGAGAGAGAGAGAGAGAGAGAGAATGAAAGACCTGCTTATAAGTTGGCAAACTTATTTTTCTTCTTCTGGTTGCACTTTGTTCAAAACTGAGCTATTGCTCCTGTTGCTGCTCCTGTTGCATGCTACTGGCTGTTGTCAATTCATTGCCCGCTGAAATTCGCAGTGTGTGAAAAAGAAACACATACCATCACGCCTACACATACACACACACACACTTGCGGCAGTCGTGTTGCCACAAGCCAGCTGCCACCTGTGCTACAGCCGTCTGTTTGCGCGTGTGTGCGTTTAAATGAGTTTACGTGCTCTCAGTCATGTCTGTCTGTTTGTGTGTGTATGTGTATTTTGTGTGTGTGTATGTGTGTGTGTGTGTGTGTGTGTGTGTGTGTGTGTGTGTGTGTCTGTGTGCGTTGCTATGCGGCTTCAGCAGAACCCGTTGCCAGCTCCTCCGCTATTTGTTTGTTTGTTTGGCTTTAGCTCTAAAGCAGCAACATCAGCAGAGAAAGGGCTTCTTGGCTCAATTGTTGTCGGTTGTCTGGTTGGTTGCTTCTGCTGCTTGTCTCTGTTGCTTGCTACTTGCTGCTTGCTTTGTTGCTGCTTGTACTCTCTTCAAAATCCAGTTTAAGATTTTTGATTTAATTTTGTTTGCTTGCCGGTTTCCTTGCGCACGAACCATGCGCTTTTGATTTGCTTTCGGCATTTTGGGCATCCTCAGGTTGGGTTTGGCCCAAAACGTATTTATGCCAGACAGTCAAAAGGCTGCTTTTGGGTCACAGACAATTATTGATCAACTGGTAAGTATGAAATGCTAATTTAAGTTTGCTTGGAACAATCTCTCAAATACCTTCCCGTAGGTATCTTTGCTTATATGTATTTTATTGTTCTTTGTTGTCTCTTGTGGGTGTCAAAGCTAGTTTAACTGATTTGACATTGTTGTGTGCATTCCTGTGCATTATAGAAATATCCTTGAAAGTTTTCCCTTTATATTATGAAAGAGAAATGATATGTTCTTCTTTTCTAAGACTGTAATTTATCCTTTGTTTATTTACCTTACTTATTTATATTTTTGTAGAGTAAAGTTGCACTTAAAGTCCTCTTTTGCTTTGGCCAACTTATATCAGTTTGAAGTCTATTAAACATACTTGCAAAACTAAAAATAAGGTTTAATTAAAGTCAGTTTTTCAGTCACATATAATATTTCAATAATTTACTGCTAGGCGTTTATTAGATGCACTCAACCAAATGATATTTAAATAGTCATTGGCAACTGAAATAAATGTGAGAAGAACCTTCACATTACATAAATGAAATCACAGCAAAATTAGTTGTAATTGAATTGCTGCCTACTTTGCATGCGTTTTCCTACTAATCGCCTTAAAGCAACAAAAGGCAACAAAAGCAACCAACAAGGCCCTAACTAACTTGTTGCTTAGAGGCTTGACCCCAGACATATGACGGACGCGACAGGTGATCTAAAGCAATAACGAAAAGAACAAGAGTGTCTCGAGTTCAAATCGACTAGTCGAAGGCGTTTCTAACGCATCGTATCGGGATTGGTATTGGTATTCAAACTACATGAAAACGAAAACAAATATTTGACGTTTTAGTCTAATTAAATTAGCCACAACGCCCGATCTGGCCCCTTGGGAAATGGTATAAATTTCTGTACGGCAGCCAAAGCCAGAGTCGCAACCGCAAAACGCTGGCCATATAAAATTCGCGGACCTCACATTGTGTCAAAGTGTGCAGAACGGAACGCCACGATGTTTTTTGCTTGTGCTGCTAAAAAAAAAACTAACAAATAAAATAAGGACAGTCCATATATGTATATAAATTATATAAAAATAGTGGCGGCTGAACCGTATGTAATACAAAAGATAAACCACAATATTTTTTAGTAGCTCTTTAAGCCACATGAAATTTCTGCGACCATTGTGCGGCAAAGCTGAACAATTGCACACGTTTCTGTGCGCCAGAATGCAAGAAGTAAGTGGCTTAAGTGTTCCACCGACCAAGTGAATTATGTAACCAGCAAGCCCGGCACAGAAAGATACAGAGAGAGAGAGAGAGAGAGAGAGAGAGAGAGAGAGAGAGGCCATAAAAAGAGAGAAAGAGAGCAAAAGAGTTGCTTTAACAAAGCAGCTGCCGGTCATTGTGCTTAAGCATTGCATGCACGTGTATTGAGTGTGTCTGTGTTTGTGTGTGTGATTTTGAGTGTGTGTACGTGTATGTGTTAGCAATACCTGCAGCAATTCTGTTGCATACCATTTGAATTGACTGCTAACCAAACCTGCGACGTGCGCAAAAGAGTGTCAAACTTTCAGACTATATTAAACTTCAAGCATTAAGATGAAAATGTTTTTGAAACAGGTATTAAAAAACACAAAAAGTTTCTATTGTAAATTTCAAGAACTTCCCTAATGGCCAAAACTTAATGTTTGACTCCTCTACAGATCCAAAATGACGTTGTAATTCTGTGCTTTATACTCTTCCTATAATATTTCCTAGAATGCATTTCCATTACTAATAATTTATGATTTGTATATTTTATAATATATACAATAATTTTATTGCCTTATTTTTTAAACTTTATTAGATTTTCATTATTTTTTAATTAGACGAAAATATATTATGTAATCCCTGAAAAAACAGAGTACATCACAGTTGAAAAAATTTCCTTAATAATCAGCCTGGTAAAAATATGACTTACATTTTGTAGATAGTAAATAGTAAACACTAATGACTTGAATAGCTTAACTTGATTGCAATAAATTGCAATAAATTCGAATTCCCAAATGTCAAAGTCAGCCTTTAAGCGCATATATATAACATATATATACATATATATCAACTTATATCAGCTGGCCTTGCAGATAAAGCCAAATTTATGTTGTCAGTTTTATGTGTTGCCTTACCAGGAAAACGGAAGAATAATAAAAAAACGTATATATATAAATATATATATATATATATTTATATAGGAGGATATGTTAAATGACAAATGTGCGAGTCGCACTTATAATTCTATTAACTTAATTAAACAATGCAGTTGCTGGCTTTTGTCTGGTTACTCACAATGCTATCCGCAAGCACACAAATACACACACATACACATAGCCGCTACGGGCTTCAACGGATGTGCCACTTTTTACGAGCCACACATTAAAAAAAAACACACACATTTTTTATGGGAACGCAACCCGTTTGAAAAGCAGACGCGGAAAGTCAGATTTAAATTAACTTCAGAAGGAAATTGGCACAAATATTTAAGCATTGACTGGTCAACAATTGCAAAAATCAACATGACATTTACGTGATTGAGATTTATTTACTTACTTATTTTTGTAAATAGTCCCGGCAAGAGTGTCAATTAGTTGATCTGCCCGAAATCGAATGGATTGATTAAAGTGTGATAATAGATTGTGAATTTATTGAGTTATTTGTGAAATAAAACACTTGGTTGCCCACACGCTCTATGTAAACAAAAGGGCAATTCATTAATTTTGGCACATAAACAAATGCACAAATAACAGCTGAACAACTAAGAAAAAACGCATCTGAGCAATTGAAATGGGAAAAACGAATATGCATTTGTTAAAACAAATACATTTTGTGGTTTTGAAAATACACTTTTAGTTGTGATTTGATGTGCAAATGTTCAAGTATAATACAATAACATAATATGCAAATATTGTATATCAATTTAAAATATATAAATACAGCGAAATCAAAATATTTATAAATATTTTGTAACTTAATGTTCAGGTTAATATCTCAATTAAAACAGAATGTTTAAAATATGCTTCGAAACTCAACAATAATTGAGCCACCGAAATAAACTGTGAATTGTGCGCATAACTAAAATAAAAAGTAAATAACGTAAAAAACAGTAAAATGTCTAACTAAAAAAAAAAGATATTTCACAGCTTAAAATAGCTGAAAATTAAATGCATAAAATGCATGTGGCAGTTAAAAATAAAGAGCTTACCAGATGAGCTGTGGCAAAAAGCAAATGAAATAAAAATAAATTGAAATTATAAACAGCTTAAGCGACATGCTTCAACAGATGCTGACCAAAAACCATAAAACCAAGACAAAAACCAACTGCAAGCACATACACCACACACACACACACCTACACACACACACACACACATATAACTAGAAACAACAGTGATCAAAAAAGGCCAGAATAACTTCACTTGAAAGTTGCATTCACAGGAGCTTAATGTTTTGTGAGTTTTTGGGTTTGGCTTTTTGTTGTGTGTATGTGTGTGTGTGTGTGAGTATGTCTTCCAATCTGTGTGTGTGTGTGTGTTTTTAGCTTAAGCCCACACGTTGACAAACAGCTGAAAAAAGAAGGTGCAATAAATGAACTGCAGTGTTAAGCGAGATTTAGAAACTTTTACCAACAACACGAGACACAAATAAATTACACGACACTTTTTGTTAAGTGAATTACACATAATACACCCAGACACACCCCGACACACACCCCAACACACACACCCCGACACACAAATAAACATGGGTCGCAAGAAGAAGCAACCAATGGGCGTAAGTATTAAATGGATGTTGATAAACTACTGTGTATCTTAAAGATACAAGATACGGTATACCTAACAAGTAGCTGCTAGCTCTTTTCGCACCGATTTGCTGGTTACGCATACGCCGTATTAGCCACTGTCTTGGGATTTCTGTTGCTGTTGTGGCTGATGCTGGCACTTAGCTTAAACGCTCCAAAAGGCACACATTTCATTTCCATGCCATTTAAGTGGCACAGATAAAGCAGCCAACCAACCATTTCAACACTTTGCACTTAATTTCCCTATATGTTTATGTTTATTTTCTTCTTGTCCTCGCTGCTATTTTTTGAGTAAGCTTTTTTTTTTGCATTTTTATTTTTATTTTTTATTTATTTACACCTACGCGTATTTTTACATACTGACTCCATTCTTTTTTGGTCCTTTTTTTAGTTGCCGCCCGGTGGCTTGAATGCCTCTGGTGGTGGTGCCCCTAAAACTGTGGGCGGCTGTTGTGTGCCGCTGGGATTACCACAACCTTTGCTGCTCGAGGAGAAGAAATTCCTGCTCGCTGTCGAGCGAGGCGATATACCAAATGTGCGCAGGTGAGTGCCATCCAAATGACGTGTTTTTCCTCGCGTTTTTGTTCATTTTGCTTATTTTTTCACACGAATACCAAATTTGTGTATTTTGTATTTGGATACCCTTACAGAGGCAAATGTAATTTTATCATGACGACATCATAGGGTATTTAAACTTCGACGTGCTGAAGACAGCGGTTTGTTTTTTGGTGAGTGGGACGACAAGGGACACGCAGGTGTCGATGGGCTGTATCCGTTTCCGTATTCGTATTCCCCCAAGGACGATATGTGTAGAGCTCTCAACAGGAAACGCAAAATCCTATCAACACAACTCCGGTTTCTGGAGCGTGTTTGCCTGTGTATGTGTGTGTTTGTGTGCTTTTGGGTGGTTTCAATTATTTGCATAGCTGCCTGTTTGTTTGCCTTGGGGAATCATCTTATGTGCCACTTAATAAGCAATATGCGGGCTTGAGTACCGTTTGCCACTTCAATGCCACTCAAAGGCGCATTTTAATAAATTTACAATTAATTTTCGCTCTGTTTATTGGCACAAACTTATAATAAATTTTTGAGAATGTAAAAATGGAATAAGGTAATTTCATATCGACTGGATTAAATTAAATTATTTTTTCAAAATAAGTAATATTGAGAAATTGAACTTCACTTAAAGTAACTTTAAGTAATAGTGTCAGATTCTTTAGATATTGGGTCAAAAGAAATTTCAATAAAATTCCAAATGCATAATTCAAATTTATTTCTCAGAAACCATCTGCAAGAAAAAAAAAACAAGAATTTGGTTGGCATAAATAACCACTTATGAACAATCTTTAATTGTTTTGAATATATTTTACAATAATCGCTGATTGGCTCCTATCTGCCGCTACTCTGATATTTGTAAAATAGTGCGAATGTAAAAAGTGTAAAAACAATAAATAAATGTTGTGCAGTGTAAAATTGTTGTTAACAGTTTCGTGAACAATTATCAATTGTTCTCTGCCTGAAATATTACAATTAGCTTGTAATGATAAATCCGCTCTTCTGAATACATTTTCTCGCTGCACTCCGACTGATTTTAAATCGTGTAAAAGTGTAAAAAGTGTAAGTAAAAAGTAAGTAGGGGGTAACAAACTCTTAACTCGGTGTAGAGTGTATAAGTTTTTTCCGCTGTTCTGGTTACTTGGTTGATTGGTTGCTTGGCTTCTTGGTCTTGTTGGTTATTTGTGTGATTTGCTGTTGTATTTTGCTGTTGCTTCTCATATTGATTGGTTTGGTTTGTTGCTGTTGCTGTTACTTTTGCTGTTGCTCTTGCTCGTTCCTGTTTAGCGTTTAAAGTTAATAAAACGATAGGGATTGTAGCTCTTCATTTCATCGAGTGTGTAACGATAATGTGGCGTTGGTGGATCCTCCTCGGAGCCAATGGACTCACCCTCCTCATCTTCATCGTCCTCGCGCTGCACACGTATCCCTTTCAGCTGGCAGGCATAGCGATAGAGCTCCTCTTCGCGATCCTTGAAGAACTGCCAGGAGATGCGACTGATGCCCGGCATTGGATTCGGCTCGTGTCCATCGATATTTGAGGTCGATGTCAGCCAATCGACGCCACCCAGTTTACCAGTTTGTGTTTCTAATCAAATAATAAATTAAGATATTTACCCTTTGTTTACTTTTCGACAGTTTGGAAACGGGGCAGGCCACACAACTCACCCTTATTCTTTTGTGCCATTTTGATGACCATGCCCTGATCTGAAGCAGCGTCCATATTTAAGTTTGTTTTGAATTTGTTTTACAAATAATTTAATAGCCAAATGGTTTTATATTCGGCCTTTTATTTAATATGCATATATGTCGGGTTTTTTTTTGTCTTTGAATTTTTTACAACAATTTTTGTTGACGAACAATTGTGAAATGAATTTTGTTGAGATTTCCGCAGCTCAGCAAAAATGTTCTGGATATTTTGACAAACAGCAAATCACAGGCGACTACGTTGTATGACCAATAATTCGAGCAGTGCTGCAAAACGCATCACGAAATACTGAAACCAACACTTGACCAGTGCCTTAAAACTTGTCAAAATTTTAAATATTAAATTCGTTGAGTTTTGTACCTTAACTAGTTGCCTCTTTTAAAGACAAATACTGCTAAAATTTCTAAAATTTCGTTCAATGCCATTCGGTTGATTGGCAAACTTTTTTCTGTGGAGGCTGCACATAATTAAAAAGTTTTATAAGAAAAGTAAAAGTTATTTTCGACCATTTTCAAAACATTTTCTGTACTTTTTTTTTGCTGTTGTTGCTTTAATTACTCCAGAATACTGCAAAAGGCACTGCGACAGCAGCATATCAATATCAATTGCATGGATCCATTGGGCAGGCGAGCCCTAACGGTGGCCATTGATAACGAGAACCTGGAGATGGTTGAGCTGCTGGTTATCATGGGCGTGGAGACAAAGGATGCCCTGCTGCATGCCATCAATGCGGAGTTCGTTGAGGCCGTTGAGCTGCTGCTCGAGCACGAGGAGCTCATATTCAAGGAGGGCGAGCTCTACGTAAGTAATATCAGCCACACCTCATCTGACTTCGATCCGACTCTGGCCTCCTTCACCTCTATTGTGCTATGCTGCACTCAGCTAATTTGTGGCACACATCGAGTGGCCCGGCTTTCGGCTGCTGTCTCAAAAACCGAAGCTAATACGATTTTAATCAGTTTTGTGTGGCCTCGTTAGGCACGTACATGACAGAAGCTGAAGTGATTGGGATTGGGATTGCGTTGGTGCTTGGTTCTGGGATTGCAATTGGAATTGAGAGTGTGCGATAAGCGGACAACGCTTCCGTTTACCAACGCTTCCTTCTGTCAGATTTACTCCTCATCCTCCTCCTCGCACTAGTGTTATACATGCCTGTGTCACTTTTGCTTGGGGTATTATGCATTTTTTATAAAATATGCTAAGCCCATAAGGGAAATATTTTTTTTGATTTTCTCAATTATTTGTCAGTTTTAGCTAGAAACTAGATTTGTTTATAGATAATGAATTCTTTATGAATTCGGAATTGGTCGAAGTCAATTTAAATATCAGAATTTATTGCATCTAACACTGTTAAAGTTCTGATCAAGTTATTACGTATATAACAAATGCTCTAGTATGATATATATACCATATGTATGCATAAGTATTCACAGAACAAAGGCCGTGCATCAGATTAAGATATTATTCACGAGTACAAATTTCTCTGTACCCAAGGATATACAAACGTCGACCAAGTTATTTCTGCTTACACTTGTTGTTTTTTTTTTTCAAATAAAGTTGTACGAGAGATAAGGAGGGAGAGAGTGAGGCAGAGTTCGGTGGCGCCACAGACATATTTATGCACACGAGCACACGCTTCATTAAGCAGCCATTGGACGCAATTGAAGTGTGAAAATTACAATTGTGAGGCATATGCAATAAAAACGTTTAACGAGCAGGAATAACACACACACACACACATGTTGAAAGATGGTGGAGACTCACTTGAGCAGCACCTTAACCTTCTTAACCATCTTAACTGGGCTAATTTCGTTTTTGCAGAGCTGGCAGAAGGTAGACATAAATGCGGCAATGTTCGCACCGGACATAACTCCACTGATGCTGGCCGCGCACAAGAATAACTTTGAGATATTGCGCATACTTTTGGATCGGGGTGCGGCGGTGCCAGTGCCACATGATATACGGTAAGTGGTTGCCTTATCTCTTATTTCTCCTGTTATTATTATTATTATTCTTACTCTTACAGTTGCGGCTGTGAGGAGTGCGTGCGTCTTATTAGCGAAGACTCGCTGCGACACTCGCTCTCACGCGTCAATATCTATCGTGCCCTATGCAGTCCCTCGCTCATCTGTCTCACCTCCAACGATCCCATATTGACCGCCTTTCAGCTGTCCTGGGAACTGCGCAATCTTGCGCTCACGGAGCAGGAGTGCACAGCGGAGTATATGGAACTACGCAGGCAGTGCCAGCAATTCGCCTGCTCCCTTCTGGATCAAACGCGCTCCTCCAATGAACTGGCTATCATATTGAACTATGATCCGAGCACATCTTCCTATGAGCCCGGTGACCGCATGAGTCTTACGCGACTCGTACAGGCGATTTCCTATAAGCAGAAGACGGTAAGCATGAACTAAATGGAAACAGAAGAATTGGAAAAGTAAAATCAGATATTTCCATAGTAATATTTCATATAAATCTTCCTAACATTTAGTAAAATTTAATTGTTGTCAAACATGCTTTAGCTCTCAGAACTCTCTGTTTCATATATCTATTTTAATCAGTTTATTAATCGAGGTGTTGACAGCTCCACTGAAATGTGTGCTGATAAAAAAGATGTGTAAACAGTAAACATTTCTGACAAATTTTTCGTAAAATCCAAAAACAAAAATTGTCAAAACTTTTAGGCCAAAGGGTTTATGTTTTTTTTATTTGCCATGATTTTTCGTTGCAGTTTGTGGCCCACTCAAATATACAGCAATTGCTGTCGTCAATTTGGTATGAGGGACTCCCCGGATTCAGGCGCAAGAGCATCGTGGACAAATTCATCTGCATTGCCCAGGTGGCCATGTTGTTTCCAATCTACTGTTTTATCTATATGTTTGCGCCCAACTGTCGAACGGGTCAATTGATGCGAAAGCCGTTTATGAAGTTCCTCATCCATGCCTCATCCTATGTGTTCTTCCTGAGTGAGTACAATTTGAAAGGCATCCACAGTTTGTTGTCACTAAGAAAAAGGGTTATCAAAAGGCAACAAACTTAGACGTCAATGTTGGGAGTGCATAATAGCTTAAGAGCTCAAATAACTGTTTGGCCAAGCAAACAGTTTATGTTAAAAATATCGAGACAAAATGCAAGATGTCCTTTCAACCGTATTCAACTTATAGTCCTGCCTACATTCCAGTTATCCTCATATTGGTCTCGCAGCGTGCGGACGATGAGCTTGTCCGTTTCCTTGGCACGGCCCGAATGAAGGCCGAGCTTGAGGAACAGGAGCGACGACAACGGGGCCAGGCGCCCAGCCGGTTGGAGATAGTTGTCGTACTCTACGTGATTGGTTTCATATGGGAGGAGGTTCAAGAGATATTTGCCGTTGGCATGCGGAGGTATTTGCGTAACATGTGGAACTTTATTGATTTTCTGCGCAACAGCCTCTACGTGTGCGTCATGTGTCTGCGGTAAGAAAAAGCCACACAAAAGAAACACACACACAGGAAGTCCGTTGTAAGCTGAAAGCACTGTTCTGACGATGTCTCCCATGTTCCATTTTGCAGTGCCTTCGCCTATATCCAGCAGGCAACGGAAATAGCGACAGATCCGCAGATGGCCTACATACCGCGTGAAAAGTGGCACGACTTTGACCCACATCTAATTGCCGAGGGCCTGTTTGCGGCGGCGAACATTTTTTCTGCCTTGAAGCTGGTGCATTTGTTCAACATTAATCCGCACTTGGGTCCGCTGCAAATATCACTGGGTCGAATGGTCATTGATATTGTCAAGTTCTTCTTCATCTACACCCTCGTTCTGTTCGCCTTTGCCTGTGGCCTCAATCAGTTGCTCTGGTATTTCTCTGCACTGGAGAAGAGTAAATGCTATGTCCTGCCAGATGGGAAGGCGGATTGGGCATCGCACGGCGACTCCTGCATGAAATGGCGACGCTTTGGCAAGTCAGTCCAGTCATTGAGCTAATTATCAGTGAGCTCGTGTGTAATCCTGACTAAATGATTTCTCCTTTGGCAGTCTGTTTGAGACATCGCAATCGCTGTTCTGGGCCAGCTTTGGCATGGTTGACCTCGATGACTTTGAGCTGACGGGCATTAAGTCGTATACTCGATTTTGGGGCCTGCTTATGTTTGGCTCGTACAGCGTCATCAATGTGATTGTTTTGATGAATCTACTCATTGCCATGATGTCCAATTCCTATGCCATGATTGATGTAAGTGTAGGCCTAATGGCATAAGACTACTCCTTAATAACGTTTAATGCTCCTTACTGCCGTGCAGGAACATTCGGACACCGAGTGGAAATTTGCTCGAACCAAACTCTGGATGAGCTACTTTGAGGACAGTTCCACATTGCCGCCGCCGTTTAATGTGCTGCCCTCAGTTAAATGGGTTATTAGAATGTTTCGAAAGTCCAGCAAGGCCATTGATCGACAGCGCTCTAAGGTGAGTTGTTTCAACTTAAGAAGTTAAGTCAACTTTTAGAACAAATATAAAATCAGTCCAAAGATGCATGTTTTTGCTGAATTGAATTTATACAATTATTTTTCAATTTATATACAAAAATGGGCAGTGCATATTATGGTGTTCAAAATTTCAGCCAGAATAAAAATTCGCAATGCAAATTTAAATAGAAAAGTTGTTTCTGTTGGCCAGAAATCAGATTTTTTCACTTTCGCTGAAAACCTAAATAAAAATACTGCTGGATGAGTTTGCATAAAAATTTTGTATTGCTGGAATATGTAAATGAATAAATAAAAACGGAAGAATTCAGCGCTCAAAACGAAATTTAAAATATTAAATTCCCAATCACAAAATGTTAGATTTTAGAGTGCTGCATTTATATTTACACTTATGACTGAAAACTTTCGATTACCATCAATTTGGTAATTATGGAAAATAAATGGAAAACTAAAACTGATGTTTTAAAGTAACTGGGCTAGTCAAACATTAAAGGTAATTCCATTTTTCTACACCCACAGAAACGTCAGGAGCAGGAGAAGTATAATAAATATGAAAATATTATGCATTCCCTGATCTGGCGGTATATTTCTGCAATGCATCGCAAGTTTGAGGACAATCCGGTGACTGAGGATGATATCAATGAGCTCAAAAGCGAGATTAGCACAATGCGCTACGAAATGTTGGAGATATTCGAGAACAGCGGTCTGAATGTGTCATCAGCGAATAAGAAAGAGAAGCGTAAGTTGAAACCCACCTGAGTATATATGTATATATAAATATACTTATCTATGTCCATGACAGAACCGAAACCGCGTCGCACGAAAGTCTGGGAGCGTCGTCTGATGAAGGACTTTCAGGTGGCACCAGTGCACACAAGCAGCGAACAGGACCTGCTCAGCAATGTGAATGGCGAGGGTGAAATGCATGAGGTCAAAGTGGAGAAGGTGCCCTCGAAGCCAGACAAGGAGACGGCCAGGGAGCGTTTCCAGCGTGTGGCTCGCACAGTGCTCCTCCAGTCCAGCACACACAAGTGGAATGTGGTGCTTCGTGACACGCTGCAGCACTCACAGATTGGACGCAGCAACAAATACCAGCGCAAGAGCCTCCAAAATTTGGGCAAGGCCATCGAGGAGGCCAAAAAGTACGTAGAGCAAGGATAGAGTATGCTATGCATAGATTAGATTGGCATGCACAACATCCACATCGACAGCGTTTAACAGTTTGAATCTCTAATTAAATTTTCAACAGGCTCGTTATGCTCAATCCGGGCAGCTCGTCGGGCCGCGAGTCGCCCATACGCGTCGAGTTTGAGGATGAGAAATCCAGCACATTGCTGGAGCTGCTCAATCAGATCAGTGAGGAGATCAGCAGCTGTGAGCGACCTCGAGTGAAGCCACCCATCTGGCGACCACCTCTAAAATCTGTACCTGCACGTGCCATGGCTGCCAATAATGAGTGGTCCAGATCGAATACGGCACCGGAACTGCAACTCAACCGGAAATCAAAGACGGCGCCACAGTCCACTAAGAGTCGCAGCAGCCATCGAACACGGGAGTTGCTCCTCTGCCCCAGCAAATTGGCCCCAATAGCTGCACCGGCGCCGGTTGTTCCAACAACATCAACAACAACAGTTAACAACAACCGGGTCAAGACGTCGACCACAACGCCTTTTTCTGTGGAATTTAAACTAGCTGAGCGAATGAGGAGCAGGGGCAACGTCCCCTTATCCTCGTCTATTGGCGTGCGGTCGGGTAATTCAACTGCCATCGACTTACATGTTGTCGATTTGGATGAGCGCTCTTCATGTGGCGCTGCATTCGATAAGGATAGCATATCCGATGTTAGCTCCGTCCTAAGCATGAGTCCCAAGCGGCCAAATCATTAAATGTCCCGCTCGCGTGACCTCTTGTGATAAAGCTTATACAAAAAAAAATATATATATACATATATATATATATATATATAAAACTTATTTATTTATTTTATTTATTTATAACCTAAATTGATATTAAGTGTTTATCTTCACAAACTTAAGTTTATTTACTCGCGAGCGCATCGAAAATTTAACTAAGATTTTATTTTTCTTGCTATTGCAGAAGAGAAATGGTTCTGAAACAAGATAAACGTAAATAAATAAATCACTCAATAACATAAAAAAAAAACTGTAGTTTGTTTTACTCATCGAGGAACATCGAACATATTGTTGTTTTCTGACACCAAGTATCAGATTTTATCTCAATTTAAGATATAAAAATATATGCATAGTTCCGAAATAACCCCAATAAAAAGCTTATCTAGATTAAATTTCTTTATTCATTTATTAAAATATGTTTCTCCATCTGTTATACATATATTTTTCCGCATCTTTGGGGGAGTTCTGATTTCTGTAAAGAATAAATCTTAAAGAGTCGTTATAATAATGTGACCATGTTTAAACTTCTTAAGAATCTTCTTCGTTTTATTGAAATACTTACTCAGTACACAATATGTCAATGAAGAAATGAGTGCTTAAGATAGTTCATTTGAAAAGTACACAAAAAAAAAAAGAGTTAGGTTCACCGCAGGATATCTACCCTTGCAGATCGAAACCACTTGTAATTAAATAATAAAGAGTTAAAGCGCTAATATAGCCGAACTATTCTCTCTTTAAGACTGCCCACATTTACTGCATACTTTCGTTTAAAAAATACAATTTAATATAAGGAATACTTAAATAGTTTGCTAAAAGAAGAGTCAAGTCTTTAGGCAATTGCAAACTACAGCAGTAAATTAAGATGCCTCGCTAACGAGTACTTCTAGACGAGGCTAATAGGCCCGGCAATATAGCCATTTACATATAATCGCCAAGCAAGGGCGATGGCAACAGACACGCAAGGAACAAGGACCCTTCCGGCTGGTTGGGTTTTATGCTCGTCTGCCCGGCTGGCTGGTCTAAACTGGGCTGGCAAGGCAAAACGTGCGGAAATTCGTAAGCTGACAGCATTAAAAGCAATAAAGACACAAAGCATAAACAAGTCGCCATTGACGTTTGCGACGCAGCTTAACGCAGACTCTTAGCCGCAGGCTATTCCAAAAAGCAACAGAAACAAGAAGAATTCCTTGCGGAGGCAGGGGGTTGAAAATTACAAATTCAATTTGATGTCATATCAATTGATTTTGCGATACATCTTGTTGCCCGCCTTTGTTGCCGTTGTCGCTGACAAGTCGCTTACATTGTGGCTTCGGTTGGATTTTTATTTTGTGTTTGTTGGGATATTGCCTTTTTCTTTCTTTTCTTCATGCTGGTTACGGGGGCAGTTGATTTTCCATGCGCCTGGCATTTGATTTTGATGACGCGTGGCACTTTTGAAATTTATGCGCTACTCTAAACACACTTTGTATGCGCCCAATGACACAAGAAAAAAAAAATATTAAGATGATCAACGGACAAAGTATTTGTTGAAGCATCTACACAAATATATATGTGTGCATGTGTGTCTGCGTATGTGTGTGTGTTCTGCATGAAATTTGAAGCTTTTAGCTGATTCGCTTTAGCACAGGTATTTCAAGCACGCGCCAACAAGCAAAAAAGAGAGCCAGAGAAAGGAAAGTTTCTTAAAATAAATTAAGACGAATATGAAAACCCTCCACGTAGCAGACTTATATCTACTTATAAGTATTATATATGACTAAAAGCAAGCCGACCTGATGCATTTGGGATAGATAAAGAACTAAGCACGAATTTAAATGAATAAGAAGTACGTTTCACAAAATAAGGTATTTTAAACAAGGTCAAAGATATACATACAGAATATAAAGATCTCATTCCAGGTAGCTTTAAATTGGGACAGCTGTGGGTCAGTCTATTCAACATTTTTCTTAATACCCCAATTGGCAATTTGATACGGTCTCGATGGGGCATTCAAACAATTGCCCAAATGTCCAGTCATTCAACAGTTACAATCCAGCTGTCATCATCTGGTAAACAGCATATTTCACTGACAATTGCTTAGAGGGTCCTTGGCCCATGCTGGGAGAAGGCCCGACGCGATGGCAAACGGCGACACCATAAATATGCTACACGAATATGTCATAAACTATTAGCAGCGATGGCCTTTCATATGGCGGCAACTGACAAACTGTCTGTGCCACACAAAAGTTGCCACAACACAGCTTGACGTTCATTGGCAAAATTTGCTGGCGATGATGCAGAGGCGGAGGCAGACAGTTTTTCTGCATGCCAAACACGTTCCAAAACATCTATCAGATTCCCAAAAAAAAAAAAATAAATAAAATAATGATGATGCTGTTGCTGTTGCCATTAAAAGTGCCTCGTTGTTGCATTGAAAATGTTTTTAAATTTGCAAAAATTTCGATTTTATTTACACATAGCTCGAGCAGACAACCGACTCTCTCTTAAGATTTGCATTTACATTAAGCTGTCTGTTGTATATCATTAGTATTATTAATATTATTTGTATATTAAACACTTGAATAAGCATGCGCCAAGTATTCGAATACGGTTTTTGAGTTGACTAACCTCTAATTTCTAATAGGAGCGTGTCCTTCGTCACACATACATATACACAACATGAGTGGAGCATGAGGGGGACCAGGGGCAGGAGCAGGAGCAGGAGGAGGAGGAGGAGGATCAATTGCTGGTGGTTAGCTTCAGTCGCACCGCAATCCGTTTGCATTTCCACATCAGCTGCGTCTCCAGTATGCTGAAGGACATCGCGACCAGGACGAGTCCGAGCAGCAGGTAAGCACAGCACGCATACAGCTGCACTTCGGGTCCATTGAAACTCCGCGCGGGCACAAAGTCACCGTAGCCAATTGTCGACAGCGTGACAAAGCAAAAATACGCGCCATCCACCAAGGACCAATTCTCCCAGAGCGCAAAGACAACGGTGCCCACACATATGTAGCACATGAGTATCAACAGAACCAGACTAATAGGCACCTGTCGTTGCAGCGAGTTCTCCTCATCCTCATCGCCATCGCCATCGTCTTCATCGACATCATCATCGTCGTCAGTGGCATTAACGTTGAGCTGCTCCAGACACTCCTGGGAGCGAGTATTGTGCTTCTTCTTGAGCTTCTTGAGCACAAACTGTTCGCTGCCATGCTGCATAAAGTGTTCCTCCTCGTCCTCGGAAGTCTCCGTGTTAGCGGTGGCATCGTACAGCGTTCGTGTGGCATGATGCTTCTGGCAGCGGCGAGTCAACATTAGCGTCTTGCGATTCAGTGGCTGCAACGTATGTCGCTGAAATGTTGCAGCTGTCGCATTAAGCAAGCCACGAGCCGGATTTCCTGCACCTGACTTATCCAGACCATGTGGCAGTCCATGGGGTAGGCTCAACGGTGCACCAGCACTAGTAACAGCACATCCAGAGCTGGCTATCAGGGGCACACGTGATGGCGTTCCATGTGGGCAATTGCTAGAAACGAGATGAGCAGATGAGCAGAGCAGAGCAGAGCGTGAGTAAATGTTCAATAAATATTTACGCTACGCTTTGGCCGTAAAAGGGAATCAATTAAAAATATCTATAAGCAGGCAAGACCCACTCACAAAACGCAAACAGGCCGCAGGCCATAAAAAACAAACGTACTAATGGATGTTTATACTATTTATACTGTATTTATGTTAAATATTGGGTTTCTTAGCCAGGGATATATTCAGCGATCTTTCGTAGAGTTCATAAATAAAACATCTTCAACCAAACTTTTATTTATGGGCAAAATAATAATCCACAACTTTTGAAAATCGATTCCGATTCCACAAAACCTATATACTCTATTCCAATTGCAAGCAGGGTATGACGACGTTCAAGCACGTCTGTTTGTGTGTGGCAACGGGTCACTTGGCCAATCAATAAACCATAAAAGTAACCAGTTTGGCTTCTTATACGTGGCGTATGGGTTATATTACATAGCGTACAGGTCATGTTGCCTCCAGCTTTAAGGCAGATTGAAATGGTTTGCAGAAGCAGCCTGATTGTGGGAGCAGGACAAATGGGCGGTTCCAATGGGCCTGACCCAGACAAACACTTAGGGTCAGTAGCGGAACTGAGCAGGCTTATTACAAGAGCAATTTGTGCTATATGATAACAGTTACAAGGCGTATATTTGAACCTGGTCTGCTATTAGATAAGTTACTAGTTGTAACCAGTCGTTAAGTTAAGTTGATTTATTTAACTTATTGAATCATTTATTAAAGTCTGCTTAGAAACGTATGCTTCTTAGTAACTAATATTTGAAAACAAATATCTTGTTTTATATGATGAATTAAAAGGGATACAAGAGGCAATCGGATTTGAATAATTGATAAAAAGTTAATAATTCTTCCAGTTATGCAACTTCAATTCACTAACTATTCAATTATGCACTTTTACTATTTCAATTATGTTTCGAACTGTGAGTTGAGCTAAGCCATTTGTGGTTTAATACAAGCAATATCAAAATTAAAAGTAAACATCAAATATTTAATTAGTGATGAATAAATTGGAATTATGATTGCTAAAAAGACAAATACAAATTCCAGTTATCTAAGCACAATTAATAAATATTTCAAACAACTTCAATTAAGTTTTAAAGTGTGAGTTGAGCACAGCTGAGCCACTTGCATAAACTGTGGCTAAAAATAAGCTCCATGAAAAGCTAATGCTAATGCATATTGCTGTCGCACTTGAGTTGCACTCGACAGTGGCTAGCAAGTGTGCTTGGTCAAATCAATTTGTGGTGCGTTTATTGAACTTGTCTGCGCCAACATGAGCTGGCCAGGCAGACGCCTCGCTTGAGCCTGCTGTGGTCCTGCCAGCCGGGTCAGCTGTCAGCCACTTCGACTTGCACTTAATGTGCGATTGGCCGGCAGCTGGGCAAACTACAAGCAACATGGCACACACTTGAGAGCTTGTAAGTTGAGAGCCTTGCCGGGGCACACTCAAAGCGTCCTTGGGATTGGGGGCAGTCAACGATTTTGATTTAGGGCGGCAAGTGTTGAGAAGTGGCATTTGCTTAAAGCACAGCTCAGATTCGCCTCAACTTAAAGAGGGGATTAACAATATAAAGAGAGCAAGAGTGGGGAAAGGGAGGTGAATAGAAAGTGAACCAGCAGAATTCGTATGAAATTAATTGACCTGATTCATTTCGCAGCTCAGCTTACAATTAATTACTCACACACAGACACAACAAGCACACACACACACACACACGCACTGTGGTTGCTCTGAAATTGAAGAAGCTTCGTTGAAGGTTCGCTGCCCAAACGCTAAAGGGAGCCAGCAGCTCGTGCACAGGTTCACTGTCAAAATTAATTACCAGCTGTTGGATTTTTATTAAATAAAATGAGAAAAATATGTATGAAAAAAATAACAAATTCAGCAATGGTTGAAAGTGGTAAATTCAGGCAACGTGCCACCTGCCGCAGACGTGCCCACAAATGTTTTCATAGAGCGGAAAAAAGGGGCGTAGAGAGAGGAGCGGCAAAGTAGCCGCTGCAATGTGCAAGCAAAAATTCTGAAGTGTTGATTTAAAGTGCAGACGACGTGCAGAAAGTTGGTTTATGGAATGAAATTAACAGTTTCCTTTTTACCATATGAAACTGCCAGCGGGCGATGAGTGCCTGGAGAGTGGGAGAGGGGAAGAGGAAGGAAGTGGGTCTATGCCTGGCAAGCGTTGGATTAAAATTACTTGCCAAGAAGAAAAAAAACAACAACAGCAAGTTAAATTCAACTCGAAAATAAAACACTGCCACCTTTTTATGCCCCTGACTTTGTGCAATTTAAGTTCTTAAATCAGCGCACCTGCGATTAAAGCGATGTGCAAGATTATATTTACTGGCGCTTAAAAATATTTACAGCTTCATTTTTTACTGTGTCAACTTTCAAACTGTTCAAGTAAATGTATACTTCTCAAAGGAATTTGGTTTTGCCTTGCTCAAACTGACCAATTGTAGTGAATTCATAATTATACAAAATGTATATTAATTTGTCACATAAATATTTTAAAGCCAAATATTTCAATTTAATTTTAATTAATAACTGAAATATTTGCTTTCTGTGGCTTACAAATTGCTGAGCAAAATGAGTGCATTAAATGTGTGTTCATTTGCGGTCAGCCAACCAGTGAACGAATACACATGTTAACAAATCTGAAGCCGTTAGAGTCTGCCGCCAACCGCAACTGACCGACTGGAGGCGTCTCTGTTTAACAAGGCCAACAACAGAAACCCCTAAATGCCCGCAACTCTAGCAGACTCCCCAACTCCCCACTTCAATAATGCACACACACAGAGACACACACACACATGCACATACCTCAAACGTTCACGCTCCTGTTCGTCCTCATCCTCCATGATGTCCACATTGCCACTTGAGCTGAGCAGCGCCGACAATGTTGCTGCAGCTGTTGTTGTTGTTGCTGTTGCTGCTGCTGATGCTGCTGATGCTGCCGATGCTGCTGTTGTTGCAGTGACGCCATTGCCACAAACACCTGCGGCTATAAAACTGTTATCGGCCATTGTTGCTGCAGTTGCTGCTGCTGTTGCTGTTGCTGTTGCCTTAATGCCTGCTGACAGTTGCGTGTTGCTGTTGCTTGTTGCTGCCGTGTAACTTAACAATGCTGCTGCTACTGTTGTCGAAGCTGCTCCTGTTGCTGCTGTTGTTATTGTTGCTGCAGATAATGTATGCGGCAATAAATCATGCCGGCAGGATAAATCACTCGATCCTGCAGTGAGCAGCGTATTGATTTCATTCGCCATCGGCTTCGACACAAACTTGGCACGACGCACAGCTGGCGAAAAAAACAGAGAGTGCAAAAATCAAACAATAGAAAAATTAGCAAAATTGTGTTGATTAAGTAATACTTTTCAACTAAATTTAAATATACAAATTGTTGAGCAACACACAAAAATAGTCAACGAACTGCGAAAAAAGCAACTTTGTTTTGTTTTGGCAACTGCAACTTCCGAAAAAAAAACTGCCACACGACGTTACAAACTTTGTGCAGTTGTGACCCTAAATAGGCATACCAACATTTATATATGTATATATATATATATATATATATATATATGCATATATGTGTATGTGAGTGTTTACGTTTTACTTAGTTAGCGAAATAATTTGGTTTTTGCATTTGCAAAGTTTGGCGTGCAGTGGCGCAACAACATTTGTGCAGCGGAAGGTTTCAAATTTGCCAACAAAAGTTTGGCGTCGCTCGGCAAAAAGGCCAACAGCTGTAACAGCTGTTAGCTGGTTAGGGTTGCCAGGTTTTCTTTTTGCATTTACTAACGCGATCAACTTTTAATGCGCTAACGGCACATGGATAACACCAGCTAAACTTTCAAGCTTATACGGGGTGTAAATACAAATTTAATAAATGATTATGTATTATCAAAATGCATTTTATGTTTGTCTGTCAGCTTTCATTTATAGTTATATATGAGTAAATTTTTCTATATATCGATACATATATAGCTCTGAAGGTCAGTTAACTCAGGCACAAAATTTGAATAATAATGCCTGATATAAGCACTGATTTTTACTGTGTAGCCATAAAACAATTGTATTTTTCCATTTTGAGCAATTTAAATAGTTGGCAACTTTAGCAATGTGCAGTTCCGAGCAACGTACATTGCTCATATCGGAAAAGAAGGAAGTGAAAAACCCCGGAAGGAAACAGCTGTAATGGCATCTTTCACTTAGTGCCTGGACGCACAGCTGCTGACAGAAGGCTTGCGCGAGGAGCGCGTCTGGCTGCGGTTCGGACAGGACATGGCCAATTTAAAAATATTTACTTAAACTTGGACGGCACACACACACACACACACATTCATTAGAGTGTTGAATGCATTTTGTACATGGTTGGCTGAAATGTGGTTGTCAGTTTGTTGCAACTTTTTGTCGAGCGCTAATGGCGTGGTCAACCACTCTGGGGTGGAGCAACTGAAGCAATTGAAAAATATGGCAGTACAATGGCTTGGACGGGTTGTGTGTGTGTTGAGTGTGTCCTTTGTGAATCGCTAGATGGATGCAGCTAAAATAATTAATGTGCATATTGAAATTGCGAATCCATATTGACACATTGACTGCAATTTGCAGCTGCGAAGGATTCGCCGACACTTGTGTAAATCTGTCACGTGCTCTGCGCGGCAAGTAAAATAACTTTAATGAGTTTTGCATGGCTGCAAAGAATAAGAGGGTGGGGGTGTAAAGGATATGTGCAGGCTGTGAAGCATCTTGCGAGGCGTGCGGCAAGTGGCAAGTGGCAAGTCATCATTATCGTCAATAAAAAAATTGTCGCACATGTCTCGCTTTCGCCTCGAGTGCATGCTGTCCTTGTTGTCCTTGTCATGTCCTTGCCACGGCTTCGTCATGCGGCAGCAGTTGAAAACTTTTAATGCGTCATCCCCCCACCCTTTTTTTCTCGTCTCCCTCGCCCAGCCCCATAAAAATACAGGCCACAGTCGCTAAGTACGGCAGCTTAACTCTGTCATTTTAACACTGTGCTCTGCCCCACTTAGTGCCCATTATGATGTTCGCCCGATAATGATGATTATAATGATAATGCTGCTGCTGAAAGCACTGCCAGCAAATTGTTACATAATTACAACATGGGCAAAATGAGCAAGCAGATAGATAGACAGATGGACGGCGGTTACACGGAGCACACACAGTACAACGGTGCGTATGATTGATGAATATCGGTAGCATTTGTGGCCTTCCCTCGCACGTAGCTCAAAGCTCTTCGTGCTCCACAGTTTTGTGGTCTGTCATTGTACTTATGTGCAATATGTATATATAAACATACAAAGCTGATGTGTTAATAATGAATTATGCATCTGTAGAGCCATAATTAAATATAATATTATTCAATGTTTTGGTTGTTGGACTATTCTGAATGCCTTTTGAAATTAATTTAAATTAAAATATAATTCAAAATGATAGCCTTTGCTGCTAGTGCTTCTTATTAAAAAGTAGAGTTGAATTTAAGGCTTAGGTTTAATTCAAATAATTGAAATTAAGAAATGTAGAAAACTATAATCTTCAACTTTACAAATTTACATTCTGAATATTGAGGCACGCTTGGATTTTATTTTCAGAGTGAGTATTTCTCCAGCAAAGAATGTCAGACCTCAGGTAAAATTTGCCGTAGGTCTTAAAGATCCAACTATAGTCCGATAAGTTGCTGATATATTCTATCAGCTCAAGTTCTTTTACTTACAATGCATATTGGCTGTTTGATAGGCAGGTGGCGGTGGCAATGTGATTGTCTCCAGAGTTGACGTTGTTGCATCCAAATCGCTGCTGTGTTCACCGGCAGCTGCTGTTGTATGTGCATCTAAAGTGGCGAGCAGTCGATGTTGCTGCTGTTGCTTGGCAGCTGGCTGCAAGTGTATCGTATGATACTTAACAAGCGGCTGTGGACTGGAGCCTGGAGCTGACGCAAATGGAAAGTAAATTGTCGCCGTGGCTGGGGCAAAGCAATTTGGTGGTGCCATTGTTGTTGCTGGTGGAGGTGCACTGAAGCGCAGCATGCTGCTTGGCACGGCAACAAAATTCGGTGGCTGTTGGTGTTGTTGGTGTTGGCGCGGCAAAGATGCTGTGGTTAATTGCTGTTGCTGCTGCTGTGTTGCTGATGCGTTTATATAGTGCAACGACTGCTGCTGTTGCTGCTGTTGCTGCTGTTGCTGCTGTTGATGTTGCTGATGTTGCTGTGGCAACGGTGCATATTTCAGCAATGCATTGCCCGTTGTTGTTGTTGTCATTAGCATGACATCCGGCTGCTGTTGTTGGTAAAACTGCTGCTGCTGCTGCTGCTGCTGTTGGTATTGCTGTTGTTGCTGATGCTGCTGCTGCTGCATTTGCTGTTGCTGTTGATTCAACTTGCTTGGTATTGCATTGCGCAACAATTGACAGGCATCTGCATGACCATAAAGGACAATGGAAAGAGAGCATGCGAAAGTTGATTAATGATTTGCCAATTGTTATGCTGACAGTTCAATTTATAACCCAAGCCCCATCTCCAACCACACAACTCCAACCACAACTCCTTCAAAGTCTCTGAAAGTGATTGTCTTTTGTTCAAACACCCACCTTCGGCTTGTTCCAACGACAATTTGCGTTTCATTGCTGTCGTTGCCTTTTGGCCATATTCATAGCATTCATTCAGGCTCGTTTCACTATTGGCCGCATCGTATTTACAGCCTTTACAGCTTGCCTGCAATTAAAAGCCCAGTTAATTTATTAATGTCGCACAACTGTAATTTATGCTCAAGGGCGATAAGTAACTTGCTTATTTATACATAATTATGGGATTTAATATAGTAGTTCATGACAAATATGTTTTATTAATGGATATAATCAGGAGCGTTTGTGGGGAAGGGCAACTTTCTCATCAACGGCAAAAGAAAATCGTGTGATTTGAAAAACTTCTCTGACTGGCATCTGAGCTGAGAGTCATCAGAGTATTTTACAACTTTCTTGTAAAATAAATATTTTAATGATAATTTACAATCTTTGTTTCCAAGATACATAAATAAAAATGAAGAATATATTTTGAAATTAAAGAAAAAACATTTGCTATCCTTCTGCTTAATTTACATACACAGGTTGGCCAATTTTCTCATTAGGCGAGTACACAAAATGATCAAACCGCAACACTCTTAACTTTAACAAGTTGTTCAACATTTGGGAACAACACCTGAATATTTGGGTTACTTTTGTCGAACGCTTGCAGCATTGAGGGCTTAAAATGTCAATAAAAGTGTAATTTACAAATGCAAAATGCTGGCACCACTTGAATGACACACGTCTAAGTTGATGTCCTTGTTCTTATCACTGTTGCGGTTGCAAGCACAACGTTTCGTGTGGTTTGCTGCCACATGCGATTCCATGCGAGTCGAAGCGAAACGTTGTCATGTTGCCATCATGTTAGTTGCGGTTATGTGGCAGCATGATGAAACGAGGCAGAGGCAATCACACACACTTACACACCAATTCACACACACATACAAACACACACAAACAAACAGACATTGATAGCTGGTAACACAAATGATATGCCACTGTGATTTTGTGGCTAGCCCAGAAAACCCATTCAGAGTGTGCGTCATGATAATTGCAGAAAGGCAACAAGGATAACGACGCACGCTGAGGCTCAAAGGCACAATGCCGACGTTCAACGTTCAACGTTCAACGGGCAACGGTCAACATGCTGATAATAATTTAACCGATGAACGAAAGCATTTGCCATCCCAGAGCCGTTAGCCACAGGGCTTATCAATTGTCCGAGTCGCCAAAGGAACCCCAAACACAGGAAAAAGGTCGAGCAGCTGTGATTTGCTAAGATTGAATTAAGCCCTAATGAGTCGTTAAATGCAAAAAGGATTTCTCGATCCTTGCGTCTTTGCCAAATGGAATTCAGTCAAGCAAAACATTGCAACGCAATGCAAAAAAAAACTTGTTGAACAATTTTCCAACACACACTTTGCAAGTCTTCAACTACTTCAGCCTTACGAAAGCATGCCGCCAGTGTGATAAAGTGCAAAACGTTCGCCCTGGTTGCAACACGCTGCACTAATGTGCCTGTCAGGCAGTCAAGAATTGAAAATTCTAAAGTGTTGATACCACACAAAGTTCAAATGGCTCATAAGCCGTTTTAAAGAAACTTGAAGTTAAAATTGTTTTTAATACATCTAGTTGAAAGTACTTTAATTAGCAATTAAAGTGCGCTTGGTTAAAATAATCAAAGTTAAAATAAACACTATGCTTTTGAATCGCATAAAGTGGCTTTTAAGGTAAGGATAAACTTTGCAAACACTTTCTTGTTGCTTACATGAAAAGATATTTTCCTTTTACTTGCATTTACGGTTTGTTTAGATATTCAGCTTTTAAGCTACTTTAAAGATTCTAATAATAACGAGAATGTTCGTCTTAAGCTGCCTTAAAGTTATTTTTACGAGTACAGCACTGGTAGTAAATAAAGGCAAGCTTCACTTAATTAAAATTAGTTGTTTGCCCAAATTCGACACAAATCATATGCATAATATTCAAGCGTAACCAATTAGTTGACCATTACTTTCAACAAGCTAATATAAAAATGTATACATGCATAATTTCCTTGTTTCCCTGCCTGTCCGCTCAACTGTGTGAAAAGTTACAGTTGGCCGCAGTTTTCCATTGCGGCTCATAAAAAAATCAATTACATTTCGCGCTGTGTGCAACTGGGCAACGGGAAATGAAAAGTTATTGCACGCTTTTAGCTAGAACCCATATACTTTTGGCCAACTTTGCAATAGAGTATATACATACATACAAAAATACACACACTTTTAAAGTGGGCAAACTCATTTAATTTACTTAACTTGGCACTTTCAGATCGCCCTTTGTGACCCAAGTCAATTTGCAAGTAGCGTCAAAGTTTTGGCAACGCTTAAATTGTCAGTTTTAAAGGTTGACAGACTTTTTAACTTTTCCGCGCTCGCTGACAGCGCGTCTAAAGTTTCAATTCATTATAGTCAGCGTGACCTGTAAAACACAGCGATAGTGGCAGCAGTGCACAGTAAATTTCAGCTCAGAAATAAAGCAAAAGTTTGTGTTAATGAATTCCAACCACGACGCTTAATTAAACAGCCATTTTTATATTTGACAAATGAGTAAAATTTACACAAAAAAACACAATTCGCTTATTTTCCCTGAAGCGTGTAACGTTTTTGTTATGTATTTTCATGTTATGCATTTTCATTTTTACGGCTGTGGTGAAAATCCAAATTAAACAGAAATTTTCGCAATAACAAATAAGCAAACATGCAAAGGGAGTGACAAAAAAACAAACACGATCGGACGGTAATAAATCAACTTCTCAAATGTGCACAAAACCGGAAATAAATATATTATAAAAAGCAGTTGAGTTAACTTGATGGACTAGAAAACTTCCTGTACTAAATGTATACTATTTACACATATTTAAGGATTCCCATGATATCAACTTTAGACATTGGACCTTTGGGTTTTAAAAAAGATGTCAAGTCAAAGAGGAAGTTGCTGAATTAAATACAAACACTTTAAGTCAAATCATTTGGCCAAAAATGTGCTTTCAGTGCATAAAACCAAATAGTAAAATATGCATAATTTTTCTTTTGAAGCGAGAGTCTCTAAATCCTTTGAAGTTTTGAGGACACCTTTCATATCATAACCAAACGGAATACATTGAAAATATAAACGGAACTCATAGCTCAGAGTTTAATATAAATGTCAGCCTGGCTCGTAGATGGTAAACAAATGACTTACAAGACTTGTGCACGAATGCACAAAACATGCAAATGGCGGCTCAAAAGGAACTGGCCCGGAGATTTGACGGGGCCTAAAAATTATATATGTGTGTGGCGTGCCGGCCGAACGCGACATCAACCTTTTTTTCAGAAAATAAAGAAACCTAGCCTGATTTACCAGAACTCAAAAAAAAAATATATTTATATATTTGTACAGCAAAAAAAAAAGGGAACAGCCACAATCTGGACTGTCCGCAATCTGCAGCACGATCCCAAAAAGTTCTTTGCGTTTTTTGTTCAAATCAATTACAAACTTTCAGCTTGCTGTTAAAAACCAAACAAATCCCCCACCAGAAATGGATGCCCAAACTTAAAAGGTTTCTCTTGTCTTAATTAAAAATCCGTTTGCCCTATCGAAATACAAAACCACTGCAAAATTTAAGTGCACATTTCTAAGGCTACAAGCATCGGTTGTCAGAAAGCAAAATACCCAAAACTAAATTATTATGAAATGTGCGGGCAATATTGGCTTTAAAATTGAGCAAGAATTTCTGAGAAAGAATGCGGCATTCTTATCATAAAAACATATTTATTAAAAGCTATTGGCTGCATATACTTTGATTAGCATATCAATAAAAAGCTGATTATGAGTTTGGAGTAGGCATTTTAAGGAAATATGTTTTTATTATATTAAAACTGCCAAGAATTTCAATTAAGAGTTAATTAGACTTAATTTTTTTATTTCTGTGTTTTTCTTAGCGAACTCATCCACAATTTGCAGCAAATAAACAAATTTACCCATCGAAAACATTTTGCATAGTGCAAATAACTTTCTAGCAAACTACATGAAAAAGAATCGAACAACTTAAAAAGCTCAACTCGACGAAGCATACAAATAACTCAACTTTTCGATTTTATATACGAACTGTAAAAAAATCTCGTGGACGAACTACTAACAATAAAGCGAAACACCAAAAAAGAACAAGAAAAATTCAAGTCAGCCAGTGAGAGTTTTTTGGCCAACAACAGCAGTTGAAATTTTCCGCTCCAATCCCTTCGCCAGTGTTGGTTAGTGGCCAAAACTGTGGCCATGAACAGTCAACGCAACAATTTGGAAACTTTTCCGCACGGTATTGCAAATACTTTGGCCGAGATTTCACCAAAAGCAAACATTTCACAGTTACTTAATGCGAGAAGTCCGACAGCTCGGGCAATCGAATTAAAATCCATAAAGAAGCCAACACGACAAAGTTGGCTGCTGCAGGCAGCTCTTGTTAAATCATATCAATCACATGCAGTGTTTTACTTACCCCATTGCCAGCTGCATGACGACGCTTTGTTAACGTGCCACTTCCCGTCCCCGTACCCATACCCGTCCCCGTTCCCGTTGCCATTGTCTTCTTCTCTCCGCCAGCAGATGCCTGATTACGTTGCAGTTGGCAACACAGACGCATATAGGTGCACTGGAGCGCCTCGGCGAGCAACGCTCCCAAGCTGGACAAACACATCAGCATCAATGGGACACCGATGAGAGCATAGAAAATTGTCGCCAATTTACCAGCAGCTGTGCGTGGCGTTAGACTCCCATGACCTGGGTGTGCGAGTGTGTTTTGTGTGTGTGTTTTGTGTGTGTGTGTGTGTGTGTGTGTGTGTGTAAGAAGATGAGTGATTGGAGAGAAAACAGAAGCTGTTAGTGAGTGTTAGATTACTTAGAGAAACGAGTATTTGCATTAGAGTTTCATATTTCAAAAGAAATGCATTTGAATTGGTAGCATTATTAAGAGTTTATTCAGATTACAAATTGAACTGTATTTAGTAGCAATAATCAAATAAATAATAAATACATACATACAATAATCTGTTCCTTTAACAATTAGGTAAATTTCTTTACAGCTTTTAATTTCTTAGCTTTATTCTTGCTTCCTTTATTGATTGCCTTGTATTTAAAGTGCAAAGAAAATTGGCTTGCCTAATTGCCAAACTTCGTTTGAAATTGTAATTCGCCATTGGTTTTCTGCTGCTGCTGTTTTCTTAAACAAATTAATCCATTAGCCACGCATTTACTCTTTAGCGCAACTAACTGTGAGAATTGTGCTCAGCACTCAGTTCACTTAGTTAAACAATAACACTTAAGCTGCTCTTAATTTGCCAGACATATTATTTCTACTCAACCACTACCACCACTTTCCATTTATTTTACAACCATTGAAGCGAACACTAGAATTCATAATAAATATTTGTGTATACATATATCGAGTGCAGACAACCGACTTTAACCATATGCAAATGTTTTGGCAGCACCAACAAGGCGTATACATAATATTGTCGCAAGCTGAGCTTGTCTGCCTGGTAGCTGCCTGTGTAAAGCGGATGCTTGTTGCCCATAGCAATGTAAATATTTGCAGTTATTACAGTCTACACATTTAAATGTCCCACAGTCAAGAACTAAGTGATTTTAGATTAGTGTATTTTGCTGCTTACCAATAGTCGTTATCACAGTCACCGAGTAGAGTAGAGCCTCACTAAATGTCCAGCTCTGTGTGTCGCCCACATCGTAAACAAAGTGGCCCAAAGCACTGGCACTGCCCCCGTGAGCAGCAACACCAGCAGCAGCACCACCAACACCACCTGGACGCGTGGCAGCCACAATCGATCCTTCAAAGCGACGCAGCTGCTCGTGAACCAGCATCGTCCAATTGCGCTCATACAGAACGTTCAGTTTCTCTGCAATTAAACAAAATAACAACAACAACAAGAGGTAACAATTAGGTCAACATCATTTGGTGAGGCTAAAAGCAAAGCGAGAAAAGGAAACCTTTGCAATTATGCAATTTTGTATAAAGTACACCGATAACCTTTGTTACCTCCCCAGACCCTTTGTACAAGTGTCGCACTTGGCAACAGAGAGCAGCCCTCCTCGCATTGATTTGACTTTGTCGTGAGGCGCTGCTAGCATTTGATTTTGCCTCAACAGCAAATTGCCGGGGTAGCTGCCACAGCTTGTTAACAACAACAGTAACAACACCAGCAATCGTAGCCAACGCCCCCACTCAACGCCATTTGGCCTTGACTATGCATATATGAACCCCGCCCACACCCATACCCATGCCAACGCCCACATGCACGCCCATGCCCCAGGGCTCAATTTACCTTCCACTACACAACAATTTCAGCTGAAACGAATGAAACGCTCAATACTCTGGGCCTGTTGTGTATTGGCAGAGAGACAGCCTTGCCAAGATGCAAATACTACAACAACAACAAAAAATACAAATGTGCTTCGTGCTTAAGTCGATCTACTGTGTGCTCGTAAATATTTATATATATATGTACATAGAGCATGTATACTCGTCTCTACTCTGTACTCATTTTAATAGCAAATGAATTGAAACTTTCTTTCTGCTTTTGGCTTTGTTAGTCGCAAGAATGTAACTCAAGCACTTAACGTGATTATATGTGTAATTTGAAACTTGCAAAAGCCACAAAATTTGACTGGAGTAAACTTTATTAAAGTTTCTGGAAAAATTTATCTATGCGAATGATTGAAGTAGTAAACATTATTGCAAGTCACTTATTTAATATTAACTACATATCTAAAATATTTTATTAAAAACTCAACTTGAAAAGTGGAAAATAAAATAGAGAGCAAAAAAATTTTTTGCACTTTATATTTTCATAAAAATCGGCTTATTTCTCCCGAGTAAATAAACCTTTACTCTGTGCTTACATTAAGCTCCCAGACTACACATTAGCTTATTAAGGAACTATATTAATCCCGTCATTATGAATATCAATTAAATTTGGCTTACAGTGCTTAAAGCTTATTTGAAAGCTGTCGTGTCAGCTGGAATTAGGAATTTGTCAAATAAATTGAGCTAATTGCAAAATGTAAGCAAAGAGATGCTTGACATAATTAAATACATAGTCTTGTATATTAATCATACGCCAGGTGCGCCATTCATCAGCGCAAAATGCGCGTAAATTAATTAGTTTTCATTAAATCCACGTAAGTTCAAAACAACACACAGACTAAAGAGACTACGTTGAAAATTGAAATTAATATCTGCCAGAGCATAAATTAACACAAAGAGTAATTTTTGTGCTAAGCTATTTTTAAAGCCTTTTGAAACGATTTTCTATTTAAGTAAAAAACATGCTTCAAAACATGTCAACAAGTTTAGTTTAGGTAATTTTAAACATTTTCGCAATTGAATATTTCTCACTTAAGCCAAATAAGTTTGTACTTTAATCAAGACTACTATGGAAGTTGAGTGCCAGGAAGTGTAGGTGACAAGGTAATTAATTAAAATCAAATCACTACAACGAACTAAATATAGTTAAAGGCAAACCACTCTACACAAAAAATATGCCAGAGTGGCGAAATTATTTTCTGCGGCTAAACAAATATTTGGCTATGAAAATATGTTGTTATTATTTAATTTTATGTATTGGAAATTTACATTCCCGGCGAGCCTGTAAGAGCGAGCTTGTTCATTTATGTATGTGTGTGTGTGTGTGGTAATTTCATTTAAATAATTGATATTTGTTTGGAATTAATTGCCGTTAACAGGACCTTAAAGCGGTCAGAATGCATTTGCACAGCAAGTCAAGCGTAAAATACCCAAGGCACATTTTTGGGCATAAGTCATGTAAATAATCGTTTAACGATTTTGCGGCTCAGTCAACTTACCCGTTATGATCCACAGTTCGCGCAGACAATCCTCACGACTCTTGGCTATGGCCGCCGATTTGCTGAGATCCTGTGGCGCCTCCAGCAGCGGAAATATTAATGCGCCCAGCACCGAGTATCCTGTGACCAGCAGCACAAGTCCTGGCGTCGAGAGCAGTAACTTGAGCAGCTGGCCCAAGCAACGTTTGGAGGCGTCTCGTTTGGCTAATGCCGTTGACTTGACACATGCCTGCTGCTGGTGATGCTGGTGGCGTTCCAAGTCCTGGTCGTCGTGCTCCTCCTCCGTGTGTTGTGCGTCGTGATCGTCTTCGCTTTGATTGCATTTGAACGCCTGCTCAACGTCACACATGATCGCTGTTGCAGTTGTTGCAGTTGTTGCACGCGCTTCTTGCTAAGAAACATTTAGTTGTTGTCTTGGTGGCTCTGTTGCTTGCTTGCTCGGTTTTATTGGCCACTCAACTTCCGTTTTCGCCTCAACTTATGATTCATGCTGTGCTCCGCACTTTGTCAGCCATCCATCCGTCCACCAACTAATTACAGCACTGCTTTCTCATCATTTCTGCATGATGCTTTGTTTGTGCTGGTAAGCCGCTCTATCTCTCCTCCCCCACACTGTCTGCCCCTCTCCTTTCTCTTTCTGATTTAACGTATTATGTTTTAAGCTGTTGTTGACTCGCTTTTACTGTCGTAGTTGTAGTTGCAGCTGTAGTTGTTGGCTGTTGCTGACATCGCATTTTCCATTGTTGCCAATCCCCGCACTTGGTTTGTACTTTTAAAGTTGTTGTGCCAGTTTAGTTTCCCCTCCAGCTTCTCCACTTTCCACTCTGCGAACAAAAAAAAAAAAAAACAAAACAAAGGTTGCATTATAATAGTTGTTGCTGCTTTTGCTTCAGTTCTTGGCTGCCTTTTGCTGAAGTGCACTTTGGCACAAGTTAAGCACACAACTTGCAACTTGCTACTTGCAACGCACTAATTTTGACACTTCACTTAATCTAATTAGTCAACTCTTAAATGCCACAATATTATGAGCGAGACAACCAATTGCTAACTACCACGACTTTAAACTAGACTTATGACTGTTAATAATATGGATTTTAATATAATATAAATAGCGTTAAAGGTATGCAAGAAATTGTTTAAAGAATTGCCTAGTTAAACAACTAGTTAATGGAAAATGAGAAAAAATTATATTAAACCGCATTAAAATTAGTAAGAAATACAGAAAGTTGACTTTGAAAATACATCAAGTACATTTTTTGAGTCAATGTTCAGATTATGGAAATCCACTTGAAATGCAATAGAGGAACTTTTAATAAGCTGAAAAAATTATTAAAATCTTTATTAACAGCTAGCCATGGTCAAAAAAATATTAACGCCCTTGAAAAACCTTCCACGAACTTGAACTGATATTAAACAAGTTCATTAAAGTGTAACGCAATCAATTTCGTAGCTCAAATATTTGATAAACATTAATTTATTGGGGTTTGAGTTTGGATTTCGGCCGAAACGTGACATGTTTTTAATAATCTTTATAGATTTAATGTTTATACTACATTAATTTTAGCTGCAGACATAACTCACAACCAAGAAGTTCTCTGTAATGCCCTGCTCACACTTGTAGAAGATTATACTTATCTCATGTGGCTCATTTAGCTTGGACTCGTTTCGATTACAAGACGCTTACAATGGGCCAGACATTATCGATTATGGCCATTAGAGAGTGTGGCGCAAACGCGATAACAATGCCCCCACATGTAATACAAATTGAACTAAAATAACAATTGTAATCGAACCAGAGTATCAAGCACTCACATTTCCACACACACAAAACTAAGCCCAATTCATTATAGAATCTGACGTTGTGGCTTGTCTAATAATGAGCTTAGAGTGTTGCCAATGGAATTAATTAAAGCCAGACACAAGAGGGGAGGGGGCAACAAGAATTTACCATTTGGGGAGGAAGCCACACTCAAATACACCGATTAGTTGACTTCTTGTGGGGTTTATCTGCATTTATTGATCTCTGACGCTTGCATCATCATCAATGTTGTGAAGAGTTTTCGGTTTTTTTTGTTTTTGTTATTACTCAGCCAAAATCCGAGTTTATTTATTGGGATAAGCAGCCTGGGCAGTTGGCTTATGTAATTTGGTTAATTGGAATACAAAATAGTCTATTTTTGGGGTTGGGGCTTAAGTCACTCGGCGCCTCAACAAAAGCCACATGTTTTTTCTTTTTTCATTTTCTTTATTTGCGTCGTCCTCTTTCTTTATGGCCAAGTGCGCATAATTAAATTTGCGGCTAACGTGGCGAATGCGCCACTTGACGAGGGACTTTGACTTGGGGACTGAAGAGAGCTACTAATGCAAAATTAATGTCAATCGCTTGGCCCGATGTCAGCATCGACAACATCAGCAAGATGGCAATGCCCTTTTAATTGTGGCTCTTATAACCTTTGAGCTTTCGTCGACGACACGCACACGAATCAGGCCAAAGGAGCAATCCTTGAGGCGAACGGACCCAACCCGGCAAAGAGGGTAAAATGTACGTCGGAAGTTATCCCTTTTAGTCAGATTGAAATCAGCTTAGCTCCGGCTCTTAATTGAAATGTTTGCATTTCACTTTAATTAAAGTGTTTTTGCGAGCAAAGCTCTTCAGCACGCACGGGTCTTTTACTTTTTTTTTTGCTGATTTGTTGTTGATTTCGAGCGGCAATTCTTTTATTTCTCTTTGTTTACATTTTTCATTTCATTGCGCGCTGTTTTTCGCACGTCATTTTATGAAGTTTTGCTGCAAAAAGTTTTTAATAGTTAAATAAAACAACTTTCTTTGCTCTTCTGCGCATACCTCAGAGCCTGAGTTGGCTTAGCTGGCTGAGATGGCGTTTTCCATTCATTTCCTAGTCCTTTTCTTCACCACGTCTACTGCCGCCTGCCTTATTATGCAATATTTATTATTATTTATAAATGCAATGACAACAAGCGCACTTTAATTACAATTTTCTTCTTCATATTTTTGTTTTTTTTTCTTGCATATTCTCAACTCATCAAATGCAGCAGCCACAGGATGCGAAGTAAACGACGTCCGAGCGAAGCTAATGGCGCTAACCTCTATTTCAGCAGCTCCAGCGCTGTTTTTAAATCCAATTTTCTTTCATAATTTTATAGCCAACCAGAGCAGGCAGCCAACAATCCCCAGCCTCCCACACCCCCCCAACAAATTCTGTTTGCTGTCTTCTTTGCTCATTGGTTGCTGTGCGCGCTGTCTGCGTCGTCTGTCGTCTATTCCCAATTTAATTGCATCGCTGACATTTAGCACCAAGCAAACCAAAACAAAACATCAAATTCAACGAGATGCACAAGAGAGAAGCACAAGCGAGAAGCACAAGAGGAAAGCGATAGTGCGAAGTGAAGCTTAAATAGGATTTTTGTTTCTGGTCTGGTCGCCTGCTGCATTGATTCCTGTGCTCTTTGCACTCTGCTCCATGTTCAGTGAAGTCGAGTTCTTGTTAGTCACTTGTTTAATTGAACTTGACTCATAGCACACCCCATTTACTACCCTTCACCATACCTCTTAGAGTCGTGTAAACTGCTTTACAAAACACGCGATTCCAATTTGCTAACGTTTCTCGGTGCAGCAAATGTCATTGAATTGAATGGATTTAGCTTCCAATTAAACTGCTGCGCTGTTCAGATTTGCCTCCCACGTGTTACTCTTGGCAGTTCTGTATTCTGTCTGTATTCTATCTTTTTAAGTCTTAAGTCGGCTGCTCTTTAATGTAATTACATTAGCAACTACAAACAAAAAGGGAGCTTAAGCAAAAATTAAAACAATGGAAAGTTGCTAAGTCCGAGAATGCTTTCCAGATAACAAAACTACACTCATGTATAATTTAAAAAAATTACTTTGAGATACATCTGTATCTTCACCTTTATGCTTTGAGTCTGTGAATTAACCTTAACGCCTGTATTTAAGATAGTTCAGGGACATCCAAAAATAATTTATGGAATAAATATATACTACGCATAGTAAACACAAACAGCGACCATCTAGAACACAGTTTTAAGTGACAATCTGGTCATTACCCATCTCACATACCTTTTTAGTAGAAACCCCATAGCAAATTGCTAAAAACAATTAAATGGACAAGCCCTAAAAGCTTAATGAAATGTAAAATTGTACGGTGAACCAGTGGAAAACCTATTTAGAAAAAAAAGGCCAAGGCAAAATACACGTTAATAAGTTAAATTTATTAGTATATCCTCTGCCCCTCATCTCTAAACTAACAGCATAATTTTGTGCAGTCAAGTGTCTATAATGAAAATTAAATGTGAAAAGCCGTGGAACAACAGACAGAGCAAGGATTTGCCAGGATACTAGGATACACACTTGCGGGCAGGAAGGTAACGAACCGTGTACGGAACTTTTAACACATTAGCCCAGTGAATGCGACTACAAAGGTGTTAAAAAGCAGTAACAGCAGACAACAAATGCGAACAAGGACAACAAGAATAATAACAACAACAACAGCAAGGACTGTAACAATACCTAATAGCTATGCAATTGAGAGCAGGCGGAAGGAAAATACTTGAGAACGCCACAAAGCACCCAACAAGCATCCATAATTTATTGTAAAAACTAGAAGGCTGCCTCCGCTAAAACATTAGATGCAAAAGCCCAAAAGGATAACAACGTATAATGACCATGTTAATGCAATACAAAAGTGCACTGAAAGGAAATGAGCAAGATAAGTAACGAGGCCGTCATCCCACACAAAAAAAAATTAAGAATAAAGAAACGTCCAAAAGTCGCAACACAAAATGTTCACCATTTTGGCCTCAAAAAGTTTACCCAACGCAAAAGCAAACGATGCCTGGACGCAGAACCCATCCATGCTCATTAAACACGCACAACTTGACTGCAACAGTCTTAATTATGTTCTAAGGACTTGGCCCGTCTAAAACAAAAATAAAAAGCGGAAGCAATAGCTAACGGGGTTAAAAAGAAGATTAAATACCCTACAAAATCAGCTTGGGCAAGTAAGTAATATTAGGACAATGGCAAAATGCATTATACATGTCTTATTAGTATATGTTTTTGTTTATTTACTCAATAAATAATGGCAAAATAGGAATATATGCTTCAATTATCCAATCAGCTAAAATAAGTATATTCAGGTGGCTCCTCGCAAGTGTTGCATATCGATTGACATGGTTATTATACTCCCTTTTAGGGTATCAAAAATAAAGGAACAAGTTCAAGCAACACAATCAGCGCAGAAACTTGCAAGACGCTCGTCGCACTTTTACCGACGCTGATTAGTTTTTGGAGTGCCTCAAGTGCAAGCAGTCAAGCAGTTCGTCAGTCCATCAGTTTGTCAGTCCGTCAGTTTGTCAGTAGCCGCTGGTCGAGCATGTAAACTTTGCCAAACAGCTAACAGACAACAACAGCAGCAGCATCAGCAACAGCAACAGCAGCAATTTCTGAGCCATTCTCTGTGCAACAAAAACTCATTAAAAATCGCGTAATGCAACTGCAGCTGCCACGTAAATATAAAGCAGCAATAACATCAACAGCAACAAGAATCCTCTCAAAAGCCAAGTGAAAACCTAACTAAATGCAAAATGCACAATAATTAGAGGCAACACTTAAAACACGCTCATAAAAGCAGCTTTGGCGGCACAGCAAGCTGCAGCTTAGTAACCAAAGTTAAAATTGATGAGAAGGCCAAAATAAGGCAAGGTGTGCTGCAAAGATAAGATTCTCTGAATACAAATATTAATTTACTCAATAAATAAGCAAAGAAATCTCTGCCAAACTGTACATATTTTTCGAATGCCTTTCAAGTTTACTTTCTTGATGAAAGATGCACATTTGTAGAGTCACCCAATCACTGAAAGCCTTTAAGCCAATTGCATTTTGGTAAGCAAATCCACAAAGCACACATGACGCAAGTTTTCATTTCTGAAGCTCTGATAGAAGATGTTGTTTTAGAAAGTTTAAATTAAATTTAATAAAATCAAATGCTTCAAATTACCACGGTCATAAATAGCTTTTATTTAATACCTTTAAAGTCATAATTAAATTTTAATTTAGAAACAAATTTCATGTAAAAATGTTCAATAACTAACTCTTTTTGATCAGGCTTTAGTTTGATTCCACATTCAAACTTTGAAAAGCGATTCTGGCTCTAAATTCATCAAAAATTGTATTCCAAAAAATTAACTTGGGAAGAGCTACAAACCATCCATAGCCATAACTTCGTCAAAACTGAATCGGCTCTGCAAAACCAATCAAGTTTTGATAATGGTTTACGTTATTGATGCATTTTACAAAAGTTTTTGAAATGATAGCCCATCCCATTGATTAGCCTATGCAAGCTATGGGATGCCCTTACTATTGCCCCTGCAAGTAAATTTAATAAATTTTTGACTGTTCATGTCAATTGAATACACAGCTAGCAGATGCGAGAGAGAAAGAGTGAGTTTATGAGAAAAAGATAAGGATATAGAGAGAGCAAGAGAGAGAGAGAGAGAGAGTTACTGGTAGTTCAACTTAAACTTGTTAACTTTCGTAATTAAATTGTTAAACATCAGTTGGACTTTAATTGACTGTCGGTGTTGGCCGTTGAGCAAATGCCTGCCAGCTAGTCCATGTTAGCCAAGGCAAAACGGACCCGCACGACCTGCTCGCATAGCAATGAGGACACATTCTGCTAGCCAGCTCAGCAAAATTCCTTAAGTGCCAATTTAGGGGCAATTTGCTTTTGTCTTACCCCTTTTTTACTTGTTTGAAAGACCAGACGAACGTACAAATTTAATGTTAATTAAGCCAAAAGCGTTGCCATTGGGATTTTAAATGTCTACATACATATATATATAGATGTATAAATATATACATATTTTCACTGAGTTGCTGTGCATAAGGAAATGTTTGGCTAGTCTAATTGACTTTAACCGTCTACTGCATAAAGAGTTCGCTCTGGGGGGAAACAAAAATGTAATCAAATAAAATCGAATTGTTAGCCGATTGAGCATCAGAATCAGTTCGCATAAAATGCACAATGTTGGGGGTTAGCAGAAAATTTGCATAAGAGCACCAAGCACGTAAAATGCTTTTCCGTGTGTCTGTGAGTCTGTCACAATGTGTGTGTGTATGGGTGTGAATGTCTTTCATAATGCCATTTTATATGCACTTTATGCGCTTTTTGTCTCAGCTCAGTGTCATTGAAAGCATGCAGCTAATCCTCCAATGATATATCAACAGCATTTGCATAGTTTTTACGTGCGAGCCTCAAATGCCAGAAGTGCCATGAGGAGAGTTTAACGCTACGTTCCGTACACGCAGCGAATTACGTATACGCCGAATGGCCACACATCGAACTCACCTTCTTAATGGAAAAGGTGTGTTGTGTACTGTATGCGTGTGTGTATATTTTCTTGGTAATACAATAAGTATTAACTAATGTTTAAAATTTGTATTATAGTTTTATGAACATACAAAAATCGTGCATAAGAAGTAAACTCAAAAATATTCGAAATATTTTAGGATCTAACAATAACTAATCCTTCCACGGCTTTCATACTATTTCAGACACAAATTCCAATAATATATTGAGCTCAAAAGAAGCCACAATTAAATATTTTTCCTTAGCACTTACTTGACTTACTTACTTTCTGATTTACTTATTAAACTTTATTCAAGTCTGAGTACTCAACATTCTAATTTCTCGTCACTCGTTTAATGTGTTAACTAGTGTAAGGTTGATAACTGCTTTTGTAATTCGGTTTGGCTGCTGCTTGGCTAATTGTGTGTCGCTGGAATGCCAAAAACAAATTGGTCACGTTGGGACAAGACGTGTTGCTTGCGACGCCGTTTATCGCTGTCGTTCTTTATTGGTTATTGATGATATTTCCGTTGGCTTTTAATTTGATGCACGAGTGCCTGCAATGGGCTCCCCTGCTCGTCTCCCCAGCTAATGATTGAGTGTTAATGGAGCGAACGTGGCCGAAAAGGAATCAAAGCCAGCACACAGAGGCCGAAAGCATGTGCAATAACATTTTCGTGGGGTGGATCAGCTGACCTCATTGGTTTTGGTGGGGTGGTGGTACTGAATGTGAGGGTGGGGCAGCAATAGTGGTAGTTATAGAGTAAACACAAAGCGTGTCAGTGAGTTGCCTGCTGCTGAAGGAATACCAGCAACAACAACAGCAGCACTAAGAAAATGTTTGCAGAGTTGGAAAACGGCCTGGCCACAGATGCAAACATTGAGATATGCAACGAAAAGCACACACACACAGACTCACACACATAGACAGCGCAGCACATCCTGGCAAGTGTGTCATGGACATTGCTCAGTTTTCATTATGCGTGTGTGTTTGTGTGTGTATGTGGACAACACACTTACACGTGTTCCAATGGCAGTTGATGCTCGTTGCCTGTGGCAACGATGCCGTAAAAAAAAGAGGCACATGCTAAAATGGCATTTCGAAGGACAAACAAACAAACAAACAAAGTACACACACTCACCCACACACTCACACACACACACACACACACGCACACACACACACATATACCTCAACTTAGATAGCATGTGTTGTAATTGTGGTTGAAAACTCAGGCATACACGCATTTATGCAAGATTGCAATTATGATATATTTGTATATATACAGAGAAGAAATTGTCGTGCTCGATCTGCTGAAAGCAAATGTGTTCCAACAAATTTCGCAGTACTCGTTGGTCGCAATTTTTATGGACATTAAATATTTATATTTTAAAGTGCCAGCGGCTAAGAGTCAAGGTTGAAATCTTTTGAAAAACTGGAGAAAGAAGATAAATTTATGATAAGACCGATGATGTCTAATGGAATAAAGGGTAAGGTATAGGAATTGAATTTAAGTAATATTTCTATATTTATTTTTCAAGAGCCCGAAATTTGGAAGACAGTTTTATTGCTTTATTATTATGATTTAGTGTATATAAGTATTAACTTCTGAGTTTTAAAACTATTTTAACTATCGGCTATACAAAGCAAAGCAAAGAACGTGATAGAAACATCAATGGAACATGTCGAAATGAGTATCAAAAGCATTAATAATCGTTTCACATCTAAGGAGAGTTTTGTTCATTTAATAAAATTAATGTAAAGTCTTCAGAATTCTCTTCAGAGTTTCGCAACTTTTTATAGCTAATTAAACAAATCAATGTGAGTTAATTAACTTGAATTTCATAATCTATTTAGTAATAAACATTATCTTCAATAAGAACTATTATAGCTAAATGTTAGATATTCCTCGGGGACACCATAATTATTTCCCTCAAAGTCTATTAAATAGTTTAATTACAAGCCTAAGCCAAGTGCCTAATATCTCTCTAAAATCTGCAGTAAGCTCGACAATCTCCATTAAATTCCCAAATCAGAAATGTAAATTAATTGATTGAACTTTGTTTGACCGCTGACATAAGCGACCCTCGCTGTTAGGGATTAACCCCTGCCCACCCCTTGGTCTTGTGCTCCCTTCAACCAAAGTGTCCTGCGGCACTAGCAGAACTGTCACAGCGTTAATTGAGTTTGACACTAATGAGCGTGCAATCGTTGCATAATTGATTTATAAATGCACCAGTCTCCTTTCCATATTCTCTACTGTCCATACCATGGCCCCTTTATTTGCCCAATTGAGTTGCGCACTTGAGTTTATAACGCTGTTGCAAATTCAACGCTAATTGGGTCAGGCAAACAATGTCCGGGGGCCCGGCGTCAAGTTTAAAATGCATCAAAATTATTTGAAGGCTGAGCCCGGACATAATTCAAGTAGTTTTTCATTCCAAATTTGCAATGAGGTAGAGAGAGGATGATGGACAGGGGAATGAGGATTGTTCTATATGCGCATAAGCCGCATAAAAATCGCTTGAAATGTTTGCGGGCGAAATGGTAGCGTAGACAACATCATTATTATGTTGTGGGCGGGTGGCATGCCACAAGCGCTAATTCCACACAAATTGTAATTAATTTGAATTAATTATGTTCTACTTTTCACATGCCAAAACCAAACAGAAGCTGGAAGGCAACAACACACAGAAACACACACAGACACACACACTTGTGGGCGTGGCAACTGAGACATATTTTTTGTTTTAAGCTCTCTCACATACACAAACACACTCACACACATCCACTGCCACAAATCCACCGCAAAACGGAAGGATAAAGCGTTGCCTTCGGCTCGTTTGGCTCCGCTGCCAAAGCTAGCAAAGTTTGTCCTTTTTCATTGCCTACTTTTCTATGCGGAAACCATAGCAAAATTAAAGAATGTCTTTAAAGCAGCTCACTTGAGTAGCAGCTTTATCTAAGTATTTTGAAATACAAACAACAGCTACTTTTTTCGTAGCTTTATTAAGAACTTTGAAATGTCCATGAAAACAACTTCCTCTTTGAAAAAGGAAGGATGAAGGATTAAAAAATATGATACAAAACTGTAACACGTTTAAGACATATATTCTAAGTCGGCTTAAAGAATCCTTCAAAAAGTAGGCTTTGGCTCTTACGTCTAGCTTATAGCAATAGCAAATTTAACATATTTTCATTTCGATAAAGCAAACAAAATTCGCTAAATTTTGAAATATATCATTTTGGTATTCTACCATCAAATTACACTTTCCGCTTGCATATCTTTACCATTGCTGCACGACCAAATTCAACAGAATGCATATCCTTGTAATTACACCAGCTGGCAAGACGGTTAAGGTCGATATTGCCGATGAACCCTATCCCGCGGACATGCACAAAGATCGTATAGTACCTCATGATGAAGTAAAGCTGCTTGATGAATTTCCATCGACATCGGCACAGGCAGCTTCTTTGCTTTCTACTTACAAACACTTGGACAAACAACCAACATTTATGGATAACACAAATGTACATTTTGCCAGCGATTCTGAGAAAGTATAATGTCGGTAAGGATATAAGTTGATAGCTTCATTGATTGTATTTTTTAATATATTTATTATTAACTGCTGGTTTAAGGTGTTTTCGTTGTGCTTGTCGTTAAGAGCAGAAAACACTAACAAAGCTTGAAGACAACTGACAACCGAGTAAAATATGTGCAACAGCTGCAAAGTAAATCAATGTAGTTATTATTAATTGAATACATTAAGAAACTTAAAAAAAAACATTTATATTTATTTTTGTATTTTATATATTTCTAGTTTTCAAAAATATAAGTTTTTTACACATTTTAATACATTTGAAACTGATTTTAATATCAGTTTTCTAGTGTATGCATTTTGTGGCACGTCTGCTCTAATCTCTTCAAGCAAGTAGACGAAACTTAAGTATTTAAGCGACACGTGCTAAGCAAATTAATGTGACTGCGGTTGATTTTGTGGTTGAAGTGTAGACACCACACACACACGCACACACTCAAATCCACAGCGACACTGAATGAATGACATTGTCTGGCACGAGTGGAAATGTTGACAGCAAAAATTTAACGCTTCAAATGCAAAACATTCAAATATTTTGACATTCAAAGCACAAAAAGAGAAAAGAAAGCACGCACATGCACAATACAAACACACACTCATACACGCACATACACACACACACACGAAAACAGGACCTTTGTCTTTGCGTAGCAAATTTTCCATGAAAATTGCATGAATTGCAGATTTTTATACGCACAAAATACGACTGGAGTCAACTTGAGTCAAGTCGACTTCAGTTGAGTTGTTGTTGTTGGTTTAGTTGTTGGTGTTGCGTGTACTTCACTCATTTTATGGTTGCGCCTGTGGCACTTGCCGTAAAATATTTAGAACAAAATAACAGCAAAGTAAGCACAAAAAACAAAAACAAAAGCAAAATCGTATAAAAAGTGCTTTACAGAGTAATAGATTTCTTGGCTTTAACAGGGGCAAATAGGCGATCCAAACTATGACATAATATGCTACCGCTGCAACATTAATGCACATGTTGCAATGTGGCGTGTGCGTGATATGCCAGCTGCACAGCAAGCACCAAAAAAAAAGTAGCCAAACAACTCAATTGTCGAGAACGGGGCGTATGATTTATGTGGCTCATACTTAAAAAGCAGCCAAAAAGTATGCAACAATTAACTGCCAACAAAATTTACATTTGTGGCACATGCGCCAAATGCCAATTTGTTAGCTACCACAACTAGAATTGCATAGCTAATGCAATATTCTACACACACATACGAATTGCTTGGACATGCTTTGGGGCAGCAGAAGTAATTCAGCAGCTTGTAAATCTCGTAGAAAACTGCATAAAACTTTACTCGGCATAAGTTTGGCAACATTTGCAAGTTGTGCGTGCAATGTTGAATTCAATTAGCCTAATAGAAGAACTAAAAACCAGCTCTGACATGTAAGTGAAATAATCAGCTAAGATGTTTTGCGCATCTTTATAAATGTTGCTAAGAAACTACAAAAATATATTTATATATAAACTTTTTTGTAAATTAAAAAATTAAACTCGATAAATGTGTTCTAAACTGACGAGTTTTCTAACTTTAAACACGTTTCTCTGTGGAACAATACCCAAAGGAGGCATTTATTATGCTAAAGTGCCATAAAGAAAAACTAACCAAAATTCAGCGAACAACTGAATTTAAATCATCAATTCTTAATGTTCTTACCCAAGTGCATAAATCAAGAGTGACAACAAGCTGCTTGCCTCCTGGCAAGGGGGCAACGAGGCAACGTGGCAACGTGGCGCGACCTGCCGCACTGACCGGAAACCTTAAGACATCTGGTTTTTGGTCGTGTGACATTTGTGTCTTTTGTTTTTAATGTCTTAAATGTAATGCACTGCCAGGAAAAGCAGTAGCGTGACAAAGGACAACTGAATTGTAAGGTAAAGTTCTTCAGAAGAAGAATTCAGATTTGTGTTTGTCTAAGTCCAATAAGCATTCCAGTTAAGCAGTTGTCTTTGCGATTTGGCTTGGCCAAGATTTATGCGCTGCGAACGCTTGATAAATGACTGAGCAAATTTGTTAGTGGCTTTTGCTTAAGAGTCAAGCAGCGCTCGCTCTTTCTCTTTTTCTCTCTCTCTTTCTCTCTCTCCTCTCTCTCTCTATATATCTATTTATCTCTCTTATCGTTCGCTGGGCCATAAATTCGCAGTTGGCTGCATGTCTAAATTAGAATGAAGGTAATTGTTGATATTTTGAGTCTAGCTTCTTGCCTAAATGTGCTGCTGCAAATTAAAGTGAATGACATAACTAAACAACTAGCTTAATTAGGTCAAATTTTGTAAGTTTTTGAAGCATTAAGAAACAAGGGTGGTATTTTAATTAATTTGCATAATATACATACAGTTAGCTAATTAAAGTATGTACTTTAGTTATTAAATCTTATTGACTATTAAAGTTTTCCATATACATTATTCAAACGTGATGTATTTATCGATTTTTTATAAAGTATTATTAAGATTTGGGTTGGTTAAACCTGCTAAGATATATAATCTTTGGCATGCCAAAGATTGGCGTTATTTTTATTTTTCCTCTTTTAGAAAATTAGCTTAAGCATTCCATAGATTACCTCTGTCCCTAGTTCAGTTTATTCAACTCTCTTTGCACACGCCAATCAAGTGCAGAATTTTAACTCGCAGACATGTCTAATTAAAAAGAACACCTGACTATATTATATATTATTCTTTTTATTTGCCAACCGATAAGACTGCTTATGTACTTGGTCTATGTCATTTATGGGGTAAGTGCAAATAGCAAATTTTAAATTGCATTCAAAATGTGGCAGAACTCAAACACACACAATGTGAAAAGTAATCAAGTGAGTTGAAATTATAATTGGATACAAATTTGCCGGCACCTATTTATCAGGAATTTATGGCTGTGAGTCAAATCGGAGTGGTTAAAATCATTGTTCAAAATTTGCTTTTTGGGCGCATTGAAACAAAATTGACCGCAACAGAATTATTTCAAATGCGTCACGAAGAGTTTTGCTTTGGTTTCAGGTAAAACCATTTAATTATAAAAATAATAAAAAAGACACGCATAATGAGTCATAAACAAACAAAAAAGAAACATTTATTTTCAATTTTAATTCTTTCATTTAACTGAATGCTGTGATAGATTACGTAAACGTTGTTACATTTTTTTGTTCACATTTACAAATTGTTTTATCCCATAATTAATTTTGAAATGTACTGAAAGGTTAATCTGTGTATTTTGTTTTCATTTTTTGTGGCATGTGTTTTGTTGACTTACTTCCATCGAACAACTAAGCATAAATAACTGGAAAGTAGGAGAAGTGGGCTTTAGCAATCATATTGCACAAGCTCCATTTGCAGTTTAGTAAAATCATAAGCTAATTAGCGATGAATAAAAAATAATCATTTCATGTTTTTAGGCCGTTTGACTTTGGGAGCTCATTTATTAATACGTTTATGGTAGTTGTAAACTTATATATTTGAAATATGTTGAGATACATATTAATAAATCATTAATGCATCAATTGATTTTGACATTAGTTGTGTGAACAGCAATTTCCGCTTGAATTTATTCATTATTTATCAGTCAAAAATCAGCCTTGCAAATTAATTATTCAGGATGGCAATATGAATAGATATAAATTAAATAAAAACCAGTTAGAATGCTTTCGTAGAAAGAACTTGACAGAGACAAGCATGATTTAAAATGAATCATGTCGATAAATCAATTTATATGTCTAAATAATATTTAACAGATCTTACAACTTCAAATTTAAACAGCTCTTAAGGAGTCAAACAAAATGATGTAATTCACAATTGCAAATAATGCTCTGAAATTCAATATATGTAGTTTTATCTCTTATAATATCTGAATATTTAAAAGACCTCGCTAGATCGACTTTCCTTTAATTTTAATCAAAAAGATAATTACTTTACGGAGTTAAGTAACTGTTTAACTTAAATACACAGGTTTTTACCCTTTTCAATGGATTTGGGTCGTAGATATCAAGTGAATCACAACAAAAAAAATATGAGTGCGACATGATAAAGGCACTCTTTTAGCGTATTATAATTTAGATATGAATTCACCTCTGGGCACGTCTTCAATATTGCACAATAAATACGTAAATTGTTTGGGAATATTTTTTGAACCAGTCAATATTTGAATTAGACAGGTATATATTGCGCCTGACTTACCTCAGGTCAAGCTGCAACAATTTGAAGCGTTACACGTCGTCGACGTCGTCACCGTCGTCGTCGACGTCGACGGAGGCAGACGTCGATGAGACAGAAATGCTGCCGCTCCGCTCAGTGATCGCTGGGCGTTCGTCGCGTGTAGTTCGGTTCGAATCAAGTTAATACCCTTAACGTGTTTCTTCAATTTTCAACTTTTATTGAGCTGCAAAGAATAAAACAAAAACAACCATAAACATTGGCAACGCGAATACACCAAAATTATTTAATTATATTTAATTATGCTGCCGGACGCGTATAATGAAAATAATTGAAGAGCTGCAAATATGATAAACTGCCTTGGCCTATGATTAAGCCAAGTTTGAGCCCTAATTGGAAACTAACAAGTTAACGTGACGCAACAATTCATAGCCAAACTGGCGGATTAAAAAGAGTAAATTTTCATATTATTTAACACAACTTTAAATAAATTGACTGAGTCAGCTAGCAACAGTTGGTCTCAGTGTGGCCTAATCACAAAGCAAATGGTAATAAAACTCAAATATAGACGTATGGTAAACAACACAAAAAAAGCTCAACTGGTTTCCAGAACCCTCTTAAGATCCAGCTTGTCATGAATAAAAAAATAATACTTATAATAAAGCTAAATTTTTAGTAACTACTATGTAGGTCAAGGTTCGGAAAAGCCAACTGTTTGGCTTTATAAAGAACAAAAAACTTATCTCCCACTATCTTTGCAATAACTCTTATATTTAGTTTTTATGTCTATGTCTGGGCTAACTGAGACTTAATTGGGCTGTTCATTTTATTTCCTTATACTCAGTTAGCCAATTCTGGTTCTGGCCTTATCTACTATTACAAACATATTTATAACTGCTCAAACGTGAGGGAATCTAATTTAAAAGATTGCACCGCTATAATAACAACAGAGAAATGTCGTTGTATTTTATATTTCATGTGCCCGCCCCATACATGGAATAATAGACATGTATTTAAAACAAGTAGAGTTAGCTAGATTTCGACCAGTAAATCACACGTTTCAGGTAGTGCTGACATTTCGCACCGAGGGCAACGGCTTCAGCTCTGTTTGCTTCCTTCACTTTCCATTAACGACGAGAACAACAAAACAAAATAACAGCAACAGCGTTGCGCATGCGCAAATGCAATACTGAAGCAATAACAACAAATACAACAACAAAAGAAGCACATGACAACCAGCTAACAATTAACAATCGAAAATTGCAAAAGGCTTAAACCAAGTTTACATACTCTTTTTTAAAACTGCTGAGTATTTATATTGATATGAAAAAGCTATTATGTGGATACTAAAATAAATGAGTAGATGTTAATATATTAATTTTATATTTTTGTTTTTTTAAGTTTTTTTAATATTTATAATTTACATCAACTATATGCCCATTACGATAGACTCGAATGAACTTGGTTATCTTAACTGCTATCTTGTTTCCGTTTTATATATCAATTCTCAGATAATAAAAATTCAGAATTGGCAGCCTGCAAACCATTAGGTGTAATAAACGAGTTTTTATGAGCAACGCACTCTTTGTGCTTAAAATACCAAAACAAAAAAAAACAATACAAGAGCTGTTTCTTCTTAATTCTGCTGAAAAACTTCATTAGTTATTATAAACAATGAAAACCGGTTTTAAATATAACTGCCAAAAGTTTGGATTTTTCGTTCTTTAAGAAATTTTTTCTTATTAAAAAAAAATTATGTTAATTGATTTTAGTACACACAAAACCTATTGCGGACTGGCAGTCAGGAAATAATATTTATGCTAACAGAAATACCAATATGCTAAATAATACTTGTAATTTAAAAGACAATATTTCACTCTTGACTACAAATTATTTACCATTTGAAATTACAGCAATAAGAAGTAAATTATTTAACAACCGAATCGAATTCCCAAAATGCTCGAAGCTGCTCTTCGAAAACAAACAAAAGAGAAAAGTAAACAAAAGTCAAATTGAAGACGCAAGGCGCGAAAATACACA